>LR738714.1:13477689-13663547 GCA_902687465.1 Secale cereale | reverse complement strand
CCCCCAATCACACACAGCAGTTGCGGTATGCATGTGGGGTGTGCATGCTTGTAATTACACTTCAATCAATATTGAAGGTCTATACGTGATCTCATAGTTAATTCTCAAATTGCCTCAACTTACAATCCTACATGAAAGTCCCGATCACAAACTGGGCCTAAAGGAAACAAGGTTAGAGTCAATCTTTCACGGCTCAAAAGTCGGCACTTGAGTAGAAGGACCCCGATACAATGCGCGTCGTGTAATACTTCGGTAAGGATCTTCGCTTCTCTTCCTCTTGAGGTAAGACACTACATTCTCCACTTCCGATTCGATTTGCAAATATACTTCGTTTGCCTTCTTCTTATCCGTCAGCACATTGTCCATTCCTTTCATCTCGATTGGCTTGCCGAACAGGAAGTATAGCCGACCTGGTACCTTTGGGAGAACGACGGGTAGATGCAAGACTTGATTCCCATCATCTCCTTTCACCGTGTCCCTGCAACCAAGCGCGCACACGGTAGGTGACCAAGGTTTTTGTTCCTTGGATAACGTAGGGGACGCTGAGTGTTTTGAATGCTTCTTTATTGAAGAAAAATTGGCAAGGATAATAGAAATCCGACCTTATTACTCCTGTAAAATCTTCATTGAATGATTTTATCGCGTCTTTGAGATAGGGTATGTTCTTTTGATCATTGTAGTCCAGAACTATCTGCAGAAGGTACAAAGAATGCATAAGTTTTTCTAACGTTTCATTAAAATGAACGATAGAATGCATAAGTAAACTATGTAAATAGGAAGGTACACAATATAACCATTTCTGCTGCTTTAAAAATATGGAATGTAACTTTTTACTATATAATATGTAAATCATGTTGCTTCAGATGACTCAGTGTACAAAGGCACATAAAGCTAACCTGCACAAAGTCATCTTCTCCCACACAACCAAATGGTATGACGGTGACCCCAAACCGTGCTGCCATTCTTACAAATTCTGGTTGATCTGGCCAAAACAATTTGTATGCCTCACCCTGCCAGGTACAACAGAATAAGTATAGCAGACTATAGAGAATGCAATTTTCATACAAAAAAATTCTAAATTTCAAGGACACCTTCCTATGTAGAGCTTCCCGCACACCGCCTGGATAGAGAAGAACAAATTCATTTCTCTCAAACAACTTGTATGTATTGATCGGACTGACTGGAACCGCGCCGAACGCAGAGAACCAATCAAACAGAGACAACTCCTGACGCAGTATCTCATAATTTCCGACAAAAAATACTTGATGGGCTGCTGCTCTGACAATTGTTTTTTTCTCTCTTAGGAACCCTTCAACTAGTGCAGGCACCTCCATGGCTAAGAGTTGGTGATAGCCCACAAACAAGACAGGACCTTTGTCAGGAACACCGGCAAGGCCACGAACAATATTTCCATTTTTCAATGTAGAGAGCATAACTGGGCTCAATAACTGATTAAACAGTCTGCAAAATTTTGAGCTTCCAACTTATGACTCCAATAATCCTTATATAATAGTATGTGAAAGTTGAATTGGTGTTAGGTAGTCAACACATACTTGAAATCTTCACCAAATGTTCTTTTGAATTCACTTAATGTAGGTGGGAGGAAATCGTTCACAAAGTCCCGTTGTCTACCACGACGGTACATGTTTACTCCTTTAATGACAGTTAGCAAATTGAAGCCATCATCCTGTCGAAGTGCCACAAAAATTTCAGAATTCTTCTATTACACAATCCCACGGGTTAAATAAGTGTACACTGCTCAATCGAGTAAGTCAAAACATGGAAATGCTTGTAAATAATGTACGAGAAGAATGGTGACATGATAGTCTGTACCATGAGTAGTCTACCACCCCGGTTCCTAAAGTATCGAAGTTTAGAATTTTTCAGTGTCTTAAACAGTCGGTCTGCTTCTCCACTTGGCGGCAGATTCTCAATGCCACTAAATCCAAATATATTTGTAGCGGGAGATCAAATTTGTAAGATTATACCTCACCTGAGCTACCAAATGTGTGAAACTGTTAAATAGAGATACCTTGCAAGAAGTAGTACTTCTGCTTGTACCGCATCAAGTTGAGAGTTGGCATACTTTGCACCTGACTTGAGAAGCTTAAGTTTCCACACGAGAGTGCCCATTTGTATTATATCTCCTAGTTCCTGATAAACACCAAGCATCAAGTCTGACAAGACAATATTATGATCCACTTGTGTGTGTGTGTGTGTTTTAAGCAATGATCTACTATTTGTCTTGTAAAAACATAAGAAAGTAGTACAATTGATGACCATCCCGATGTTCTTGGGTGATAAATAATGTTGTTAAAAGCTACAATATTTCTTAAAATAAGTAAAATATATTAATTTTCCATAAATTTTAAATTGTATTTGTGGACTATTGCTAAAAAATCTAAAAAGAAGTGATAAACTGAAAACTTACTGAAACTAAAGGTAGCATTGAAGCGAGACTGTTTGAAAACTCTTGTAGAGTTTCTTGAGGGGAGATACCATTCTGAACACTTACCATAGCCCCATTAAGAGGGTTACCTATTTCGCCACACACAAAAACATTTTGAGGAACACTTATTTCCCAAAGACATTGAAGTAGATATAATTAAGAGAAATTATTATATTCAACACCGTAAAATAATATAGTGAGAATTGAGGTTGCCCATATACCAATGAATAAATTTTTCTGCCTAAAGATATAGAAACATATTTTTTTGGCACCATTAAATTCATATACCTGACTCGTATCCCTTGCATTTATTGTATACCATATGTTTAGTTCACGAGTTGACTACTCATGCGAGTGCTCTAAAATTGCTATATATGATAGTTGGGTAAAGATGCAGAACAAACATAACTAGCTTTGAGTCCGTTTATATTTACTAGGTTCATGGAGAAAAGAAGCTTTTATTAAGTCTTTTCACTATCTTTTTGTAATTTTTATATAATGAGTTATACTTAAAATTAGGTTGCTTGGGAGAAAATTAATAACCAAAACATGCAATAAATATTATCTTGAAACAAACCACCTTCAAGGGAAAATATGTAAAAATCGTTGTGGTCTACTGAATTTTGAAGATATACATGTGGCCAAAGTTCAAGATCATCACCGCACTTAAACTATGGTGACCAGTGTTTACTTATAGAGGCATGCATAATTGACAAGTTTACGAGAAATATACCAATTAAATATCTGAGAAGGTGGGGCTGTACAACTGGGAGGTTGCTTGGCATCGTTTCCAAAAGAGGCAATACTGCCTGCAGCAACGAAGTTTTTGCTGATGATGTTGCTGAAAAATCAAATTTAAGTGTAAGAGCCAAATCTATATTTTTGGATCACATGATAGCAGTATATATTAACGTATAGGTAAATTTGTTTCACCTACCTGGATTTACTAGTGTAAGAAGCAAATCGATTTCTGGATTGCGAGCTGCAACTGAAATTGCGAGACATCCACCAAAAGAATCTCCAACAATATATATTGGTCTGCTTGGTGACAAAGCACTCTCATATTTGACATATTCTTCCACAATTTGTAACAACCCTGTATAAGTTATGATTAAGCAGATGTCAAGCTTGCAAACTTGGTCTGGGGTAAAAGCTCTCAAAAAATATTAAATTTTAGGAGTTTGAGGTAACAAGTATGATTATATACAGTGAATCATCATAGCCATTAATACAGTGATAATAAACAAACAGAAATACATGCATATATGGTTTTTTTTCATAGGATAATCCAGTTGAATCAAACAATCACCACAACCATGTGCTCTACACATACGACACACAATTGTCTCCCTGTTTAAGATTTGTCCACTTTAGGTCTTTCTGTAGCAAGTACTGATGGTCAAGTGCTTGTGGGGGCATAGACATGTCAAGCTAGTGCAAACAATAATATCTGAACTATTCATTTATCCTTACCTTCAAATGGTGTACGGTCATTCACTGGTATATGGAAGCAGCAAACCTCAAATAGTCTGCATAAAAAGAAGATCAAAACATAAATTAGAACCTAAACATGGGTTTACTTCATATTATCATGACAAAATTGAATTATGCCCTGCAACTTTATGCCAGTAAAATATCTAACATAAACCAATAATATTTTCCAAATTCAGATTTACTGTCCATTTGCACCTTAATTTACGTCACTCTTTTGTATGGTGTGAGTCAAGCTAAGTTTTTTTTTTTTTAGAAAAGGAGGATGTACCCCCGGCCTCTGCATCTAGACGATGCATGCAGCCATATTATTAATTATTCACAAAGATCATACAAGGTGATACATCAACAAGCCTGAAGCCACCATCTTGGCAACACCGTTGCTACTCCTATCCCTTTGATGAAGGCGTGCCGAATGTCCGGGCCTAATACCAAACAGACATCGCACTAAAGCCTAACATCTAAAGCCGGGTGTCCCCTCCAAGCCACTACCTGGATTGGGTCCCACACCGGTTCAGGCACACTCCCAGTGAGCACCGCACGCTGCAAGGGCCGACACCTCCATCATCCCTCGGTCCATCCTCAGAGCAAAATTGTTGCACCAACCTTGGCAGGCCTCTCTGCCATCAACGCCACCATGACGCTAGACAACTTCCTTCTCCTGCGCGAGTTCATCTCCAGACGCGCCCATCGCCGAACCTCCGCGACACCATGCCGCCAGGATCCGCCGTCGGCCTCGCGGTAGATGTAACACCGCTCCTCCTCTTGTCCCCTCCAGCCAGCGCGTGCTCCAAAACGATGCCCCCAGGAGGGACACGACATCGAAGGTGCCATCATCGTCAGATCCGGTAGACCCAGATCAAGGGTTTCCCCTGGAGCTCACGCCGTCGCCGCTGCTGGAGCTACGCAACGCCCAACACCCATAAAATCTCTTGCCCGACCTGAGCCTCCCAAGACGGCGCCTCCATGGAGGTTACGACGCGCAGGGCACCGCCGCCGCCCAATCCAGACTGAATTTTAGACTTCCGTCCGGGAGGGGTTCAAGCTAAGTAAATAAGAATATGGTATTTCTCAAAAAAAAACATGATAAAACATATATAATTGGTCGTCTGTTAAAGAAATCAATACTCACTTGCCCAAAGATTGGCGATGCAAAATGAGCTCCATTCCAACACCATCTGTTCTTGCACGTAGTGTTGCTAACATTTATGGCAACTAGTTACATGGGATAGATTACAGGTTTAGAATTCTTCTCAGGGTGAAAGCGCTTGTTGTTATTTGATCGCTTTGACTATGTAAAAAATGATAAGGTTTTTCACGATAAAAATACTTCTTATGCAGGTTATCTACAGGTGTACGGGTACGCTCTGTTTATGATGTTCTCTACAACGTGTGGAGAATCGAGATCTGTTTATGAAGGTGTATATACGGTCAGAGAACACAGTAGGGGATACTTTTACCCAACATGAATGACAACATGATCCTAGGATTGGCCCTCCTCCAGTTTAACTGTTATGCAGTCTCTACATGAATTTTGTATTTTGCCTATTTCTTGCTCTCTTTTTTCTCGAATACCCTGTTTCTTACTTTTTAACCTTGGGCTTGATCGGTTGTGTGCATCTTAGTTAAGCAGAGACCGGGTGTAATACTTAAATCTTTTAAGTAATAAAGAGCTCTTTAGCGGAAAAAAAATGATTGTCCGTTAAAGAAATCAATACTCACTTGCCCAAAGATTGGTGGTGCAAAATGAGCTCCATTCCAACACCATCGGTTCCTGCAGTTCAGACAATTCCACCGATAACATCAGGCTTCCAGTAGAAAGGCACACGATCGATGTTGCTCACAAGAACGAACCTGGCAAGAAGAGCAGCAGCGGCGCCTTGTCCACCTCCGGCCGGCCGCACTCCACTGGGCAGAACCACCGCGGCGGCCCGCCGTCGCCCTTGGGCATGGCCCTCACCGCCTCCCAGTAGTCCTTCATGGTGACGCTCCCGAACCCGTCGTCGTAAAGGACCTCCAACCGCGACTCCTCCGCGGCCTGCTTCTTCTTCCTCTTGTTGCTGCTACCGCCCGGCAAATTCCCGGTCGTCACATCGACGGAGCTCGCACGGCGGAGGCACAGCCGGGCATGGTGCCTTCTGAGATGGCCACCCGCGACGCACGGGTTTCCGCCGAACGGGCGCAGCATGGCCTGCTGGTGTGTCCCGCTCTGACGCAGTGGGTGGCTCCGGCGAGCAGATGACCTCCGATGCTCCCACGCGGTGGCGGCCTCTGACTACCAGCGGACGGCGACGAGCTACTATGGTGGGGAGATTGTTTCCTACTCTCCATGGAAGGAAGCAGCGGGAAGAGATAAAAGAGTTGGAGAAGCAAACATGAATGGCTCACGTACGCCCTTCTCCCCACCATTAAATCCGGGAGGTCCTATGTGGCGCCTTCAGCGCCACTTGGGTGGGGAACCGGCGGCTAAAGCGCCCCTCCTCGTGGGCCGGCCCAGTATGCTGCTTTGAAACATAGAAAACGCAAAGAAAAAAAAACGGGTTAATTCCTCACATTAATTAGTGGGAAGCAGGATTCAAACCACGGACGGGAACATCGTTGCTGTGGCCAATAACCACTAGGTCGTGCTTTTTTTTTTTTAGAAAATTTCTAATATATTCATCTTCAATCATGACAGTACAACGAATACCAGAAATAATAGAAATTACATCCAGATCCGTAGACCACCTAAGAACAACTACCAGTACTAAAGTTGGTCGTGCTAATTTAGCTGTCCACTGTAAGGAAACTATTTGACCCTTTCTTTAGTTAACAAATACTATTATATACCCAACAAAATTTATATGAAAGCAAAACATAAAATTGAACATAAACTAGTGAAAACAACCACGAATTTTAAAAAGGTTTATAGAAACAGGAAAAAGTTCGGGGAAATGCAAAATGTTCATGAACTTGAGAAAAGTACAAGAATAAGGAAAAAAGTTAATGAATTTTCAAAAACAATATTAAATTTAAAAATAGTTCATGAAATTTGGAGTAAGTGAGCAAATTTTAATAAAAGTTCAAGAGCTCAACGGTCATGCATTTGAAGTACTTTCATTGGTTTACAAAAAGTTCACAAATTTGAAAAAAAAAATCATCAATTTCGGAAAAGAGGTCATCAAAATTGAAAAAAGTTCATCGATTTCCAAAAAACAATGTTCATAAAAATTGGAAAAAGGTTCATGGATTTTTTTAATATCAATTTGAAAAACTTCATCAATTTGAAAACAAATTCATCGAAAATGAAAAAATCATTGAATTTGAAAAAAATACATCGAATATGAAAAAAACATCATCGATTTAAAGAAAAACTTCAGTCTTTAGAGAATTTTTTTAAGAATTAGGAAAAATCATAGATTTGAAATTTTTCATGAATTATGAAAAACGTTTATGAAATTTGAAAATAGTTCATGAAATTTGGAGTAAGTGGGAAAATTTTAGTAAAAGTTGATGAGCTAAACGATCATGCATTTGAAAAAGGTTCATCGATTTACAAATAGTTCATCAATTTTAACAACAGTCTCACAAATTTGAAAACAAATCATCAATTTTCGAAAAGAGATCATCAAAATTGAAAAAAGTTCACCGATTTCGAAAAACTGTTCATGGATTTTTTTTTTAAGTTCATCGATTTGAAAAAAGTTTTGATTTGAAATTTTCATCGATTTTAAGAATTAAATCATTGAAATTGAAAAAAAAACATTGAATTCAAAAACAATTCGTTGAATTTGAAATAAGTTTATCAATTTGAAATAAGTTCATTAAATTTAAAAAAAAAACATCGATTGTGAAAAAAAAAACATCAATTTAAAGAAAAAGTTCAAGAATTAGAGAAAAACATCATCCATTTGTAGACATTTGCCGCATTTAAGAAAAAAAATGAAACAAAAAAAGAAAAGGAAAAAATGCGACACATGGGGTATTTTCTGTGCATATAAAAGGAGGAAAGGAGGCTTGTATGCACCAGCGGCGGGGCTGGGGTAGTGGTTAGTGGAGTTAGCTCTCACAAGAGAAAACGCTGGTTCAATTCTCGATCGCGAGCACTACCGCCCCGCAAATTCTCGGTCGCGCGCACTTTCCCCCAAACCCACGTGCGTCGCTATCTAGAGAAAGAATATAAGGAAGAAAATCAAGTAATTTGTCACATGTGGTTCGTTGTCCAAGTTGTTGATGCATTGCTACCTGATCGTTCAAGTCCGAGGTTCGGAATCCATCAGGGCGCACTCTTTTTCAGTTTTAACAGGAGAAGAAGAAAAGCAAATGGGCTGAGCCCAACTAACACGCCTGCAGGCGCCCGTTTGCAGAAATGATAAGAACGAGTGCCTACAGCGCCAAATAGGAATCGCCACACAAGCCCGGCGCACGCGCACCCCCTTCCCCCGCTCCCCCGGCGTGCCCATCTGGGCCGTCCCATGTGTGCACTGGGTTGTCCCGCTTGTATTTTCATTTGTCAATAATTTGAGGCGTAAAAGAGTTCTAAATTTCAAAAAGCTACGAATTTTAAAACAAATGTTCATCAATTCAAAAAATCATGATATCAAAAATAATCATGAAGTCAAAAAATCTTCACGAATTTGAAAAATGGTTAATGAATTAAAAAATGCTCATGATTTCAAAAATGTTCACAAATTCGAAAAATATTCATGTTTCCTGAGAATATTCACGAGCTTCAAAAATTCTTAACTTTTAGAATTTGTTTGTGAATTTAAAAATAGTCATTATACGGAAAATGTTCGTATTTTTTAAAAATGTTGGAAAATTCAAAACATATTCAAAAATTGTTCATCATTTAAAAAAATATTCATGATTTCGAAATAATTTTCCTGAATTTGAAAATTTTTCATGATTGAAAAACAGTTCACAGTTTTAAAAAATGTTAAACAATTCAAAACAACAATAAAAAGGGAAAAATGAAAAGGAAATCAGCAAATGAAACGTCAAAGAAAAGGAAATATTTAAAAAATTGAAATAAATAATAAATAAAAACAAAAAACCGTTGAGGAAAGGTTCTAGAACATTCCCAAAGCCGGTTGGGATGAAACACAATAATGGGCTGGCCCATGAATAAACAAGCGTGTGATGGGGGTACGTGCGCAGTCGCTACCCGACGACCTGCGCGCCGAATAGGATTCTCCTTCCCCGCAGGCCGAATTTCTTCTTCTTTTCTTTTTCCCTTTTCTATTAGTTTTTGATTAAACTTTAGTTTTTTAAGCAAAATTTCCGGTATTTTTCAAAAAGTATTTATGTATTTTAAATGGTACTATGAATGCTCAGAAAATGCATTCACATGTTTAAAAAATCATGGATAGAACCAGGTGATCATTAATTTTAAAAGTGTTCATGTAACTTAAAACGTGTTATACTTTTAAAAACATGACTCTCGAATTATGTTAATATATTTTAGAAAATATTCACATAATTTTCAAATTTATTTGCATTAAGAATGTCCATGTAATTTTAAAAAGTGTTCATGCATTTTAAAATTATCTATGTAATTTAAAAATGATCATCCCTTTTAAGAAATGTGTTCATGCAATTTAAAAAAGTGTTCATACATCTAATATAAAATCACGTAATAAAAAATGTGTTTTTTAATGTACGAGTAATTTTGAAAGTGTTCAAGTCTTTTTGAAAAAGTATTCATATCTTTTTAAAAATAATGAAGTGTTACTAAAAAATTATATATATATCCTTTAAAAAAAGGTTAAGGCAAAAATTTGCATGAACACCAGACATGAAATCAGGCAACTCGAGCATCATGTGGAGCAGCACATCTAGAGCCTCGTTCGTTTGCATCATGTCACAATGGCACTTGATTAGGTTGTCGAAGGCGATGATGCTTGATGTGATGTATATCCTAGGGAGGCACCCAAAGCAGGGCCTAGGTTAGGGCGATGCAAATGGTAAGAGGAGTTGATTAGTATGTCATAGGTTTACATAATGTCTACCATCATCAAGCCGCGTCGTCGGGCCATGCGTCTGAAGTGATTGATGGAAAGGTGATGGTGTGTGAGTGTGCATGGTTAGTTGAAGTAGAATTACCATGCCCACAAGTATGTTGTCACATACACAGTTATGATCGCACTCTCGTAGTTTGAAAATATTCTATTCTATCGATTGCTAGGAGTATGATAAATAAGTGAATTAACTAAGAATGAAGTAGAACGTAAAATAAATATGAAGACTAAATGACAAAGTAACTATAGAGGAACTGTAGATGATGGGAAGGCGTTTTCAGGTAGTTTAGATTTTCCAAAAGTATTTAAGATACTTAATTGTGTAGGTACACAACCTTTAGTAAAGATGCATCCATGGGATATGAGTTGTGTGAGCGCGGAGTCAATAATAAGATATGTGTGTAATGCAACACCTCCATATCATGCACATCACCATGATCCCTACAATATCCGTCGATGGTGTACGAAGGTGACTAAGGGGTGGAAGTGTATATATAGCCGGCTTCCACGGGTCTCTGTAGATCCACCACCTCCCATTGATTCAAGGGCTCTAGAGGAGTTTGAATCTCTCCCAATACCTTCCCAGATGTCAAAGGATCCACAAGGACAAATGGGTACGAAAACAGTGAAGCATCCTGGAAGTTACAACCAAATCCGCAACCAGCTGTACGTGATGAAAATATGCCCTAGAGGCAATAATAAAATGGTTATTATTATATTTTCTTAATCATGATAAAGGTTTATTATTCATGCTAGCATTGTATTGACCGAAACTTAAATACATGTGTGAATACATAAACAAATACTGTTTCCCTGTTAAGCCTCTACTAGACTAGCTCGTTAATCAAAGATGGTTAAGGTTTCATAACCATGGACATGTGTTGTCATTTGATGAACGGGGTCACATCATTAGGAGAATGATGTGATGGACAAGGCCCATCCGTTAGCATAGCATTATGATCGTTTCAGTTTACTGTTGTTGCTTTCTTCATGTCAAATAGATATTCCTCCGACTATGAGATTATGCAACTCCCGGACACCGGAGGAATGCCTTGTGTGCTATCAAACATCATAACGTAACTGGGTGATTATAAAGATGCTCTACAGGTATCTCCGAAGGTGTTTTGTTGGGTTGGCGTGAATCGAGATTAGGATTTGTCACTCCGAGTATCGGAGAGGTATCTCTGGGCCCTCTCGGTAATGCACATCATAATAGACCTTGCAAGCAAATGATTAATGAGTTAGTCACGATATGATGTATTACGGAACGAGTAAAGAGACTTGCTAGTAACGAGATTGAACTAGGTATAGAAATACCGACGATCGAATCTCGGGCAAGTAACATACAGATGGACAAAGGGAATTATGTATGTTGCCATAACGGTTCGACCGATAAAGATCTTCGTAGAATATGTAGGAGCCGATATGAGCATCTAGGTTCCGCTATTGGTTATTGACCAGAGAAGTGTCTTGGTCAAGTCTACATAGTTCTCGAACCCATAGGGTCTGCACGCTTAACGTTCGATGACGATATTGTATTATATGAGTTATGTGATTTGGTGACCGAATGTTGTTCGGAGTCCCGGATGAGATCACAGACATGATGACGAGTCTCAAAATGGTCGAGAGGTATAGATTGATATATAGTACGATAGTATTCGGACACCGGAAGTGTTTCGAAGTGTATCAGGTATTTATCGGAGTATCGGAGGGGTTACCGGAACCCCTGGGGGTATATGGGCCATGAGAGGGGAGCACACTAGTCCACAAGGGGTGGTGCGCGCCCCTATGGCAGGTGGCCGAATAGGAGAAGCAGAAGAGGGGGTTCGGCCCCCCTTCCTTTCTTCTCCAGTGAATAAAAGGAAAGGGGGGCGCCACTTGGGAAACCCCAAGTAGGCTTCCTCTCCTCCCCTCCCATATATATATATATATATATATATATATATATATATATATATATATATATATATATATATATATATATATATATATATATATATATATGGGGAGGGGGCGCCTAGAACACACAACATCAACTGTTAGCCGTGTGCGACGCCCCCCCTCCACAGGTTACACCCCCGGCCATATTCTCGCGGTGCTTAGGCGAAGCCCTGCGCAGATCACTTCACCATCACCGTCACCACGCCGTCGTGCTGACGGAACTCATGTACTCCCTCGACGTCTTGATGGATCAAGAGGACAAGGGACGTCATCGAGCTGAACATGTGCAGAACTCGGAGGTGTCGTACGTTCGGTGCTTGATCGGTCGGAGCTAGAAGAAGTCCGACAACATCAACCACATTGTCAAACGCGTCCGCTTTCCGTCTACGAGGGTACGTAGACACACTCTCCCCCTCGTTTCTATGCATCTCCATGGATAGATCATTGTGTGCACGTAGATTTTTTTTTGTTTTTCCATGCAACGTTTCCCAACAGTGGCATCATGAGCCAGGTCTATGCGTAGATGTTTTGCACAAGTAGAACACAAAGAGTTGTGGGCGGTGATCGTCATACTGCTTACCACCAACATCTTATTTTGATTCAGCGGTATTGTAAGATGAAGTGGCCCGGACCAACCTTACATGTCCACGTACATGAGACCGGTTCCACCGACAGACATGCAACTTGTTTTGCATAAAGGTGGCTGCGGGTGTCTGTTTCTCCTACTTTAGTTGAATCAAATTTGACTGCGGTCGGTCCTTGTTGACGGTTAAAATAGCAAACTTGATAAATCACTATCGTGGTTTTGTGCCATAGGTAAGAACGGTTCTTGCTAGAAGCCCGTAGCAGCCACGTAAAACTTGCAACAACAAAGTAGAGGACGTCTAACTTGTTTTTGCAGTGCATGTTGTGATGTGATATGGTCAAGACGTGATGAGTTATACATTATTGTATGAGATGATCATGTTTTGTAAATTACCGGCAACCGGCATGAGCCTTATGGTTGTCTCTTTATTGTATGAAATGCAAATGCCATGTAATTGTTTTACTTTATCGCTATGAGTTAGCAATAGTCATAGAAGCAATAGTGGCGATACGACCACGACACTACGATGGAGAGCCGGTGACGATGGAGATCATGACGATGCTTTTGAGATGGAGATCAAAAGCACAAGATGATGATGTCCATATCATGTCACATATTTTCGATTGCATGTGATGTTTATCTTTTATGCATCTTATTTTGCTTAGATCGACGGTAGTATTATAAGATGATCCCTTCACTAAATTTCAAGATAGTAGTGTTCTCCCCAAGTATGCATCATTGCTACAGTTCGTCATTTCGAGACACCATGTGGTGATCGGGTGTGATAGACTCTACGTTCACATACAATGGGTGTAAGACAGTTTTACACACGCGGAATATTTGGGTTAAACTTGATGAGCCTAGCATGTATAGACATGGCCTCGGAACGCTGGAGACCGAAAGGTCGAACATGAGTCATATAGTAGATATGATCAACATAGAGATGTTCACCATTGATGACTACTCCATCTCACGTGATGATCGGGCATGGTTTAGTTGATTTGGATCATGTATCGCTTAGTTAACCTAAGGGATGTTAATTTAAGTGGGAGTTCATTAGTAATTTGATTAATTGAACTTAATTTATCATGAACTTACTCCTGATAGTATTTGCATATCTATGTTGTAGATCAATAGCTCGTGATTTAGCTCCCCTGTTTTTGATATCTTCCTAGAGAAAATTGAGTTGAAAGATGATGGTAGCAACTACACGGACTAGGTTCGTAACTTGAGGATTATCCGCATTGCTGCACAGAAGAATCATGTCCTTGATGCACCACTAGGTGACAAGCCCCCTCCCTCTAATCTAGACGCTGCGAACGTCTCGCAGACGTGGTCAGATGAATACTCTATAGTTCAGTGTGCCATGCTTTACGGCTTAGAATCGGGACTTCAAAGACGTTTTGAACGTCATGGAGCATATGAGATGTTCCAAGATTTGAAGTTAATATTTCAAGCAAATGCCCAAGTTGACAGATATGAAGTCTCCAACAAGTTCTATAGCTGCAAGATGGAGGAGAACAGTTCTGTCAGTGAACACATACTCAGAATGTCTGGATATCATAATCACTTGACTCAGCTAGGAGTTAATCTTCTAGATAGTGTTATTGATAGAGCTCTTCGATCACTGCCACCAAGCTACAAAGGCTTCGAGATGAATTATAATATGCAAGGGATGGAGAAGACAATTCCCGAGCTCTTCGCAATGCTCAAAGCTGCGGAGGTAGAAATCAAGAAGGAGCATCAAATGTTGATGGTTAATAAGACCACTAATTTCAAGAAAAAGGGCAAGGGAAGGAACTTCAAGAATAATGGCAAGCAAGTTGCCACTCTCGGGAAGAAGCCCAAAGCTGGACCCAAGCTTGAAACTGAGTGCTTCTACTGCAAAGGGACTGGTCACTGGAAGTGGAACTGCCCCAAGTATTTGATGGATAAGAAGGATGTCAAAGTGAACAAAGGTATATTGGATATACATGTTATTGATGTGTACCTTACTAATGCTCGTAGTAGCGCCTGGGGCTAAGGACGAAGTGACGATGCACGTCAGAAATGGTTCCAAGGTCAATGTGATCGCCGTTGGCACTCTATCTCTACATCTACCTTCGGGATTAGTTTTAGACCTGTATAATTGTTATTTGGTGCCAGCGTTGAGCATGAACATTATACCTATATCTTGTTTAGTGGATGGTTATTCATTAAAATCAGAGAATAATGGTTGTTCTATTTATATGAGTAATATCTTTTATGGTCATGCACCCTTGAAGTGTTGGAAATATGACCTAGAGGCAATAATAAAAGGATTATTATTATATTTCCTTGTTCATGATAATTGTCTGTTATTCATGCTTGAATTGTATTGTACGGAAACAACGATACATGTGTGAATACATAGACCACAACGTGTCCCTGGTAAGCCTCTAGTTACTAGCTCGTTGATCAACAGATGGTCACGGTTTCCTGACCATGGACATTGGATGTCATTGATAACGGGATCACATCATTAGGAGAATGATGTGATGGACAAGACCCAAACCTAAGCCTAGCACGAGATCGTGTAGTTCGTAATGCTTAAGCTTTTCCAGTGTCAAGTATCTGTTCCTTAGACCATGAGGTTGTGCAACTCCCGGATACTGTAGGAATACTTTGGGTGTGCCAAACGTCACAACATAACTGGGTGACTATAAAGGTACGCAACGGGTATCTCCGAAAGTGTTTGTTGAGTTGGTACGAACCGAGACTGGGATTTGTCACTCCGTATGATGGAGAGGTATCTCTGGGCCCACTCGGTAAGACATCATCATAATGAGCTCAATGTGATTAAGGAGTTAGTCACAGGATGATGGATTACGGAACGAGTAAAGAGACTTGCCATGACGAGATTGAACAAGGTATCGGGCATACCGACGATCGAATCTCGGGCAAGTACCGTACCGATAGACAAAGGGAATTACATACGGGATTAAGTGAATCCTTGACACAGTGGTTCATCCGATAAGATCATCGAGGAACACGTGGGAACAAACATGGGTATCCAGATCTCGCTGTTGGTTATTGACCGGAAAGTCGTCTCGGTCATGTCTGCGTGTCTCCCGAACCCGCAGGGTCTACACACTTAAGGTTCGGTGATGCTAGGGTTGTAGAGATATATGCACACAGAAACCCGAATGTTGTTCGGAGTCCCGGATGAGATCCCGGACGTGAAGAGGAGTTCCGGAATGGTCTGGAGGTAAAGAATTATATATAGGAAGTCCAGTTTCGGCTACCGGGAGCGTTCCGGGGGTCACCGGTAGTGTACCGGGACCACCGGAAGGGTCCCGGGGGTCCACCGGGTGGGGCCACCCATCCCGGAGGGCCCCGCGGGCCGAAGGGGGAAGGGGACCAGCCCCTAGTGGGCTGTCGCACCCCTCATGGGCTCCCCCCATGCGCCTAGGGTTAAAACCCTAGGGGTGGGGGTGCCCCCTTTGGCTTGGGGGGTAAGAAACCCCCCCCCCCCTGGCCGCCGCCCCCTAGGAGATTGGATCTCCTAGGGCCGGCGCCCCCCTGGCCCCCTATATATAGTGGAGGGGGAGAGAGGGCAGCCGCACCTCAGCCCCTGGCGCCTCTCCCCCCGTTACACCTCCAACTCCTCCCGCAGGGTCTCGGCGAAGCCCTGCAGCTTTCCCTGTTGCATCCACCACCACGCCGTCGTGCTACTGGATCTCCGTCAACCTCTTCTCCCAACTTGCTGGATCAAGAAGGAGGAGACGTCCCTGTACCATACGTGTGTTGAACGCGGAGGTGCCGTCCGTTCGGCGCTGGGATCATCGGTGACGAGGATCACGACGAGTACGACTCCATCATCCACGTTCCTTCGAACGCTTCCGCACGCAATCTACAAAGGGTATGTAGATGCACTCCTTTATGCTCGTTTGCTAGATGATCTCCTTAGATTGATCTTGGTGAAGCGTAGAAATTTATTGAATTCTGCTACGTTCCCCAATAGTGGCATCTGAGCTAGGTCTTTGTGTAGCATCTTGCACGAGTAGAACACAAACAAGTTGTGGACGTTGATTTTGTTCAATTCTCTTGCCGCCACTAGTACAATCTTGATTCGGCGGCATCGTGGGATGAAGCGGCCCGGACCGACCTTACACGTACGCTTACGTGAGACTGGTTCCACCGACTGACATGCACTAGTTGCATAAAGGTGGCTGGCGGGTGTCTGTCTCTCCTACTTTAGTCGGATCGGATTCGATGAAAAGGGTCCTTATGAAGGGTAAATAGAAATTGACATATCACGTTGTGGTTTTGGCGTAGGTAAGAAACGTTCTTGCTAGAAACCTATAGAAGCCATGTAAAACTTGCAACAACAATTAGAGTACGTCTAACTTGTTTTTGCAGCACGTGCTATGTGATGTGATATGCCCAAGAAGATGTGATGAATGATATATGTGATGTATGAGATTGATCATGTTCTTGTAATAGGGTATCACGACTTGCATGTCGATGACAATGACAACCGGCAGGAGCCATAGGAGTTGTCTTATTTATTGTATGACCTGCGTGTCACTGAATAACGCCATGTAATTACTTTACTTTATTGCTAAACGTTAGCCATAGTGGTAGAAGTAATAGTTGGCGAGACGACTTCATGAAGACACAATGATGGAGATCATGGTGTCATGCTGGTGACAAAGATGATCATGGTGCCCTGAAGATGAAGATCAAAGGGGCAAAATGATATTGGCCATATCATGTCACTTTATTTGATTGCATGTGATGTTTATCATGTTTATGCATCTTGTTTACTTAGAACGTCGGTAGTAAATAAGATGATCTCTCACTGAATTTCAAGAATTGTGTTCCCGCTAACCGTGCACCATTGCTAAGGATCGTTGTTCCGAAGCACCACGTGATGATCGGGTGTGATAGGCTCTAACGTTCGCATACAACGGGTGTAAGCCAGATTTACACACGCAATACACTTAGGGTTCACTTGACGAGCCTAGCATGTACAAACATGGCCTCGGAACACGGAAGACCGAAAGGTCGAACATGAGTCGTATAGAAGATACGATCAACATGAAGATGTTCACCGTTGATGACTAGTCCGTCTCACGTGATGATCGGACACGGGATAGTCGATTCGGATCATGTATCACTTAGATGACTAGAGAGATGTCAATCTGAGTGGGAGTTCATTAAAATTTGATTAGATGAACTTAATTGTCATGAACTTAGTCTAAAAATCTTTACAATATGTCTTGTAGATCAAATGGCCCACGCTCAAGTTGCCCTCAACTTCAACGCGTTCCTAGAGAAAACCAAGATGAAAGACGATGGTAGCAACTATACGGATTGGGTCCGTTACCTGAGGATTATCCTCATAGCTGCCAAGACATCACATGTCCTTGAAGCACCGCTAGGTGATGCACCCGTTCTCCCGGCGACCCAAGACGTTATGAACGCCTGGCAGTCGCGTTGTGATGATTACTCCCTGGTTCAGTGCGGCATGCTTTACAGCTTAGAGTCGGGGCTCCAAAAGCGTTTTGAGCACCACGGAGCATATGAGATGTTCCAAGAGCTGAAAATGGTTTTCCAAGCTCATGCTCGAGTCGAGAGATATGACGTCTCCGACGCATTCTACAGTTGTAAGATGGAGGAGAATAGTTCTGTCAGCGAGCACATACTCAAGTTGTCTGGGTTGCACAACCGCTTGTCTCAGTTGGGAATGAATCTCCCAGAAGAAGCGGTCGTTGACAGAATCCTTCAGTCGCTCCCACCTAGCTACAAGAGCTTCGTGTTAAATTTCAATATGCAGGGGATGGAGAGGTCCATTCCCGAGGTGTATTCAATGCTGAAATCAGCGGAGGTGGATATCAAGAAAGAACATCAAGTGTTGATGGTCAATAAAACCACTAAGTTCAAGAAAGGCAAGGGTAAGAAGAACTTCAAGAAGGACGGCAAAGGAGTTGTCGCGCCCGGTAAGCCAGTTGCTGGGAAGAAGCCAAAGAATGGACCCAAGCCTGAAACTGAGTGTTTTCATTGCAAGGGAACGGGTCACTGGAAGCGGAACTGCCCCAAATACTTAGCAGATAAGAAGGCCGACAATGTCAAAAGTATATATGATATACATGTTATTGATGTGTACCTTACCAGCGCTCGTAGTAGCTCCTGGGTATTTGATACCGGTGCAGTTGCTCACATTTGTAACTCAAAGCAGGAGCTGCGGAATAATCGGAGACTGGCGAAGGACGAGATGACGATGCGCGTCGGGAATGGTTCCAATGTCGATGTGATCGCCGTCGGCACGCTGCCTCTACATCTACCATCGGGATTAGTTTTAAACCTTAATAATTGTTATTTAGTACCAGCTTTGAACATGAACATTGTATCTGGATCTCGTTTGATGATAATGGCTACTCATTTAAATCCGAGAATAATGGTTGTTCTATTTACATGAGAGATATGTTTTATGGTCATGCCCCACTGGTCAATGGTTTATTTTTGATGAATCTCGAACGTGATGATACACATATTCATAGTGTGGATGCCAAAAGATGTAAAGTTGATAATGATAGTCCCACATACTTGTGGCATTGCCGCCTTGGTCATATTGGTGCCAAGCGTATGAAGAAGCTCCATGCAGATGGGCTTCTAGAGTCTCTTGATTATGAATCATTTGACACGTGCGAACCATGCCTTTTGGGCAAGATGACCAAGACTCCGTTCTCCGGAACAATGGAGCAAGCAACCAACTTATTGGAAATCATACATACCGATGTGTGCGGTCCAATGAGTGTTGAAGCTCGCGGAGGCTATCGTTATGCTCTCACCCTCACATATGACTTGAGTAGATATGGGTATGTCTATTTAATGAAGCACAAGTCTGAGACCTTTGAAAAGTTCAAGGAATTTCAGAATGAGGTTGAGAATCAACGTGACAGAAAAATAAAGTTCTTACGATCAGATCGTGGGGGAGAATATTTGAGTCATGAATTTGGCACGCACCTAAGGAACTGTGGAATTGTTTCACAATTGACACCGCCAGGAACACCTTAGCGTAATGGTGTGTCCGAACGTTGAAATCGTACTTTGTTGGACATGGTGCGATCTATGATGTCTCTCACCGACTTACCGCTATCTTTTTTGGGATTTGCTTTAGAGACTGCCGCATTAACTTTAAATAGGGCTCTGTCAAAATCCGTCGAGATGACACCGTATGAACTTTGGTTTGGCAAGAAACCTAAGCTGTCATTTCTGAAAGTTTGGGGTTGCGATGCTTATGTCAAGAAACTTCAACCTGAAAAGCTCGAACCCAAATCGGAAAAATGTGTCTTCATAGGATACCTAAAGGAAACAATTGGGTACACCTTCTACCTAAGATCTGAAGGCAAGATTTTTGTTGCCAAGAATGGATCCTTTCTGGAGAAAGAGTTTCTCTCGAAAGAAGTAAGTGGGAGGAAAGTAGAACTTGATGAGGTGACAGTCACCCTTCCCGAACCGGAAAGTAGCGCAGCGCGGGAAATTGTTCCCGAGGTGCCTGCACCGACAAGGGAGGAAATTAATGATGATGATCATGAAGATACAGATCAAGTTACTACTGAACTTCAAAGGTCCACAAGGACACGTTCCGCGCCAGAGTGGTACGGCAACCCTGTCCTGGAAATCATGTTGTTGGACAACGGTGAACCTTCAAACTATGAAGAAGCGATGGCGGGCCCGGATTCCAATAAATGGCTTGGAGCCATGAAATCCGAGATAGAATCCATGTATGAAAACAAAGTATGGACTTTGGTGGACTTGCCCGATGATAGGCTTGCCATAGAAAATAAATGGATATTTAAGAAGAAGACAGACGCGGATGGTAATGTGACCATCTATAAGGCTCGGCTTGTCGCTAAGGGTTATCGACAAGTTCAAGGGATTGACTACGACGAGACTTTCTCTCCCGTAGCGATGCTAAAGTCCGTCCGAATCATGTTAGCAATTGCCGCATTATATGATTATGAGATATGGCAAATGGACGTCAAAACAACATTCCTTAATGGCTTCCTCAAGGAAGAACTGTATATGATGCAGCCGGAAGGTTTTGTCGATCCAGAGAATGCTAACAAAGTATGCAAGCTCCAGCGCTCGATCTACGGGCTGGTGCAAGCATCTCGGAGTTGGAATATTCGCTTTAATGATGTGATCAAAGCGTTTGGCTTTATACAGACTTGGGGAGAAGCCTGTATTTACAAGAAAGTGAGTGGGAGCTCTGTAGCATTTCTCATATTATATGTGGATGACATACTTCTGATGGCAAATGATATAGAATTCTTGGAAAGCATAAAGGCCTACTTGAATAAGAGTTTTTCAATGAAGGACCTTGGAGAAGCTGCTTATATATTAGGCATCAAGATCTATAGAGATAGATCGAGACGCCTCATTGGTCTTTCACAAAACACATACCTTGATAAGATATTAAAGAAGTTCAATATGGATCAGTCCAAGAAAGGGTTCTTACCTGTTTTACAAGGTATGAGATTGAGCACGGCTCAGTCCCCGACCACGGCAGAAGATAGAGAAAAGATGAGTGTCATCCCCTATGCCTCAGCCATAGGTTCTATTATGTATGCCATGCTGTGTAACAGACCTGATCTGAACCTTGCCATAAGTTTGGTAGGAAGGTACCAAAGTGATCCCGGTATGGAACACTGGACAGCGGTCAAGAACATCCTGAAGTACCCGAAAAGGACTAAGGATATGTTTCTCGTTTATGGAGGTGACGAAGAGCCCGTCGTAAAGTGTTACGTCGATGCTAGCTTCGACACAGATCTGGATGACTCGAAGTCACAAACCGGATACGTATATATTTTGAATGGAGGAGCAGTCAGCTGGTGCAGTTGCAAGCAGAGCGTTGTGGCGCATTCTACATGTGAAGCGGAGTACATAGCTGCTTGCGAAGCAGCCCAAGAAGGAGTCTGGATGAAGGAGTTCATCACCGACCTAGGAGTCATTCCAAGCGCGTCAAGCCCGATGACTCTCTTCTGTGACAACACTGGAGCTATTGCCATTGCCAGGGAGCCCAGGTTTCACAAGAAGACCAAGCACATCAAACGCCGTTTCAACTCCATCCGGAATTATGTTCAAGATGGAGACATAGATATTTGTAAAGTGCATACGGATCTGAATGTTGCAGTTCCGTTGACTAAACCTCTTCCACGGGCAAAACATGATCAACACCAGAACTCTATGGGTGTTCGATTCATCACAATGTAACTAGATTATTGACTCTAGTGCAAGTGGGAGACTGTTGGAAATATGCCCTAGAGGCAATAATACAAGGATTATTATTATATTTCCTTGTTCATGATAATTGTCTGTTATTCATGCTTGAATTGTATTGTACGGAAACAGCGATACATGTGTGAATACATAGACCACAACGTGTCCCTGGTAAGCCTCTAGTTACTAGCTCGTTGATCAACAGATGGTCATGGTTTCCTGACCATGGACATTGGATGTCATTGATAACGGGATCACATCATTAGGAGAATGATGCGATGGACAAGACCCAAACCTAAGCCTAGCACAAGATCGTGTAGTTCGTAATGCTTAAGCTTTTCCAGTGTCAAGTATCTGTTCCTTAGACCACGAGGTTGTGCAACTCCCAGATACCGTAGGAATACTTTGGGTGTGCCAAACGTCACAACGTAACTGGGTGACTATAAAGGTACGCAACGAGTATCTCCGAAAGTGTTTGTTGAGTTGGTACGAATCGAGACTGGGATTTGTCACTCCGTATGACAGAGAGGTATCTCTAGGCCCACTCGGTAAGACATCATCATAATGAGCTCAATGTGATTAAGGAGTTAGTCACATGATGATGGATTACGGAACGAGTAAAGATACTTGCCATGACGAGATTGAACAAGGTATCGGGCATACCGACGATCGAATCTCGGACAAGTACCATACCGATAGACAAAGGGAATTACATACAGGATTAAGTAAATCCTTGACACAGTGGTTCATCCGATGATATCATCTAGGAACACGTGGGAACAAACATGGGTATCCAGATCCCGCTGTTGGTTATTGATCGGAATGTCGTCTCGGTCATGTCTGCGTGTCTCCCGAACCCGCAGGGTCTACACACTTAAGGTTCGGTGACGCTAGGGTTGTAGAGATATATGCACACGGAAACCTGAATGTTGTTCAGAGTCCCGGATGAGATCCCAGACATCACGAGGAGTTCCGGAATGGTCCGAAGGTAAAGAATTATATATAGGAAGTCCAGTTTCGGCCACCGGGAGCGTTCCGGGGGTCACCGGTAGTGTATCGGGACCACCGGAAGGGTCCCGGGGGTCCACCGGGTGGGGCCACCCATCCCGGAGGGCCCCGTGGGCCGAAGGGGGAAGGGGACCAGCCCCTAGTGGGCTGGCGCACCCCTCATGGGCTCCCCCCATGCGCCTAGGGTTAGAACCCTAGGGGTGGGGGCGCCCCCTTTGGCTTGGGGGGTAAGAAACCCCCTGGCCGCCGCCCCCTAGGAGATTGGATCTCCTAGGGCCGGCGCCCCCCTGGCCCCCTATATATAGTGGGGGGGAGAGAGGGCAGCCGCACCTCAGCCCCTGGCGCCTCTCCCCCCGTTACACCTCCAACTCCTCCCGTAGGGTCTCGGCGAAGCCCTGCAGCTTTTCCTGTTGCATCCACCACCATGCCGTCGTGCTGCTGGATCTCCATCAACCTCTCCTCCCACCTTGCTGGATCAAGAAGGAGGAGACGTCGCTGTACCGTACGTGTGTTGAACGCGGAGGTGCCATCCGTTCGGCGCTGGGATCATCGGTGACGAGGATCATGACGAGTACGACTCCATCATCCACGTTCCTTCGAACGCTTCCGCACGCGATCTACAAAGGGTATGTAGATGCACTCCTTTATGCTCGTTTGCTAGATAATCTCCTTAGATTGATCTTGGTGAAGCGTAGAATTTTTTTGAATTCTGCTACGTTCCCCAACATGAAGAGTGGTCTATTTTTGTTGAATCTCGATTGTAGTGATACACATATTCATAGTATTGATGCCAAAAGATGCAAAGTTGATAATGATAGTGCAACGTATTTGTGGCACTGCCGTTTAGGTCATATTGGTGTAAAGCGCATGAAGAAACTCCATGCATATGGACTTCTGTGATCACTTGATTATGAATCATTTGATACTTGCGAACCATGCCTCATGGGAAAGATGAGTAAAACTCCGTTCTCCGGAACAATGGAGCGAGCCAATGACTTATTGGAAATAATACATACCGATGTATGCGGTCCAATGAGTGTTGAGTCTCGCGGCGGGTATCATTATTTTCTGACCTTCATAGATGATTTGAGCAGATATGGGTATATCTACTTAATGAAACACAACTCTGAAACATTTGAAAAGTTCAAAGAATTTCAGAGTGATGAGAGGGGAGCACACCAGCCCACAAGGGGTGGCGCACCCCTCTATGGCAGGTGGCCGAATAGGAGAAGGAGAAGAGGGGGTTCGGCCCCACTTCTGATGTGTGCTAGAACTACGTCAGTATTTCCCCAAAGAGGAAGGGATGATGCAGTATAGCAGTGATACGTCTCCAACGTATCTACTTTTCCAAACACTTTTGCCCTTGTTTTGGACTCTAACTTGCATGATTTGAATGGAACTAACCTGGACTAACACTGTTTTCAGCAGAACTGCCATGGTGTTATTTTTGTGCAGAAATAAAAGTTCTTAGAATGACCTGAAAATCAACGGAGATTATTTTTGGAATATAAAAAAATACCGGTGAAAGAATCAAGACCAGGGGCGCCACACCCTGTCCACGAGGGTGGGGGCGCCCCCCTGGGCGCGCCCCCTGTCTCGTGGGCCCCCTGACGCCCCATCGACCTCAGCTCCGACTCCATATATTCACGTTCGGGGAGAAAAAATTTAGAGAGAAGGATTCATCGCGTTTTACGATATGGAGCCGCCGCCAAGCCCTAATCTCTCTCGGGAGGGCTGATTTGGAGTCTGTTCGGGGCTCCGGAAAGTGGAGATTGTCGTCGTCGTCATCATCAACCTTCCTCCATCACCAATTCCATGATGCTCACCGCCGTGCATGAGTAATTCCATCGTAGCTTGCTGGACGGTGATGGGTTGGATGAGATTTACCATGTAATCGAGTTAGTTTTGTTAGGGTTTGTTCCCTAGTATCCACTATGTTCTAAGATTGATGTTGCTATGACTTTGCCATGCTTAATGCTTGTCACTAGGGCCCGATTGCCATGATTTCAGATCTGAACCTATTATGTTTTTCATGAATATATGTGAGTTCTTGATCCTATCTTGCAAGTCAATAGTCACCTACTATGTGTTATGATCCGGCAACCCCGAAGTGACAATAATCGGGACCACTCCCGATGATGCCCGTAGTTTGAGGAGTTCATGTATTCACTATGTGTTAATGCTTTGGTCTGGCACTTTATTTAAAGGAGGCCTTAATATCCCTTAGTTTTCAATAGGACCCCGCTGCCACGGGAGGGTAGGACAAAAGATGCCATGCAAGTTCTTTTCCATAAGCACATATGACTATATTCGGAATACATGCCTACATTACATTGATGAACTGGAGCTAGTTCTATGTCACCCTAGGTTACAACTATTACATGAGGAATCGCATCCGACATAATTATCCATCAATGATCCAATGCCTACGAGCTTTCCACATATTGCTCTTTGCTTAGTTACTTTACCGTTGCTACTGTTACAATCACTACAAAAATACTACCGTTAATATTGCCACTGTTACCGTTACTTCCATACTACTTTGCTACTAAATACTTTGCTGCAGATATTAAGTCTTCCAGGTGTGGTTGAATTGACAACTCAACTGCTAATACTTGAGAGTATTCTTTGGCTCCCCTTGTGTCGAATCAATAAATTTGGGTTGAATACTCTACCCTCGAAAACTATTGCGATCCCCTACACTTGTGGGTTATCAAGACTATTTTCTGGCGCCCTTGCCGGGGAGCATAGCTATATTCTTTGAGTCACTTGGGACTTATATCTGTTGATCACTATGAAGAACTTGAAAGACAAAAAAACCAAGATTTATCCCTCAACTACAAGGGGAGGTAAGGAATTGCCATCTGGCTCTGCACTTGATTCACCCTCTGTTATGAGTAAATTTGCGACACCTACACCTGCTATTGAATCTAATATGTCGCATGTTCTTGATGATGCCACTTCTGCTATGCATGATACTTATGATGAAACTACTTCCATGCTTGATAATATTGTGCCACTAGGTGAATTTCTTGATGAACAACTTGCTAGGGCTAGAGAGAATGAAATTATTGAAACTGATAATATTGATGAAAGTGATGATGAAGATTCTCCCCCTAGATATGAATTTCCTGTTGTGCCTGAGGGTTATGTTATGGATAAAGAAACTGCTAGAGACTTTCTTGCTTGCAATGATAAATATGATCTTAAGAAACTATTAGCTAAGCTGAAAGAAAAGTCTTTGAATGCTAGAATGAAATATGACCCCGCTTTTGTTACTTCACCTATCTGTGTTCCTGATAAGCATTATGATTTCTCTGTCGATCCTGAGTTGATTACTTTGGTTGAATCTGATCCTTTCCATGGCTATGAATCTGAAACTGTTGTGGCACATCTTACTAAATTGAATGATATAGCCACCCTATTCACTAATGACGAAAAAAATCGTTACTACTATATCCTTAAGTTATTTCCATTCTCGTTAAAGGGTGATGCTAAAACATGGTTTAATTCTCTTGATCCTAGTTGTCTGCGTAGTCCCCAAGATATGATTTATTACTTCTCTGCTAAATATTTTCCCGCTCATAAGAAACAAGCTGCCTTACGGGAAATATATAATTTTGTGCAAATTGAAGAAGAGAGTCTCCCACAATCTTGGGGGAGGCTTCTCCGATTACTTAATGCTTTGCCTAATCATCCTCTTAAGAAAAATGAAATACTTGACATCTTTTATAATGGACTAACCGATGCTTCCAGAGACCACCTGGATAGTTGTGCTGGTTGTGTTTTCAGGGAAAGAACTGTTGATCAAGCCGAATCGCTATTGAATAATATGTTGACTAATGAAAATAATTGGACACTTCCTGAACCAACTCCTAAGCCAACTCCGAAGGAAAGGGGTGTTCCATTTCTCAGTCCTGAGGATATGCAAGAGGCAAAGAAATCTATGAAAGAAACAAGTATTAAAGCTGAAGATGTTAAGAATTTACCACCTATTGAAGAAATACATGGTCTTGATAACCCGACACAGGTAGTAAAGGTAAATTCTCTCTATAGATTTGATGAAGGTGATATTCCTCGTTATAAGTCTGCTAGCCAATGCTTAGATGAGTTTGACAATTTTATTGTTAAACAAGAAAACTTCAATGCTTATGTTGGTAGACAATTGAAACGTAATGCTTATATGATTGAACACTTGAGTGATTATATGTCTAGAGTTAAAGGTGAACTTAAACTCATTAGTAAACATGCTTCTATGGTTACCACTCAAGTAGAACAAGTACTTAAAGCACAAAATGATTTTCTCAATGAATTAAATAGTAAGAAAAATGATAATGATGTTAGAGTTGTGACTAGAGGGGGCAGAATGAATCAGGAACCTCTGTATCCTAAGGGCCACCCTAAGAGAATTGAGCAAGATTCTCAGAGAACTATTGTAGATGCACCTAGTTCTTCTAAGAAGAAGAAAAAGAAAAATGATAGGACTTTGCATGCTTCTAGTGAACCCGTTGTTGACACACCTGAGAATCCCAATGATATTTCTATTTCCGATGCTGAAACACAATTTGGTAATGAACATGAACCTGGTGATAATGATAATGATGATGTTCATGTTGATGCTCAACCCAGCAATAACGATGATGTAGAGATTAAACCTGCTGTTGATCTTGATAACCCACAATTAAAGAATCAACGTTATGATAAGAAAGACTTTGTTTGTACGAAGCACGGTAAAGAAAGAGAAGGGTTTAGAAACCCATGCCTTTTTCTCCTAAACCATCCTAGAAAAATGATGATGAGGATTTTGAGTGCTTTGCTGAAATGATTAGACCTATCTTTTTGCGTGTGTGTTTGACTGATATGCTTAAAACAATCCTTATGCTAAGTATATGAAAGATATTATTACTAATAAAAGAAAGACACCTGAGGTTGAGATTTCCACCATGCTTGCCAATTATACTTTTAAAGGTGGAATACCAAAGAAACTAGGAGATCTAGGAGTACCAACTATACCATGGTCCATTAAAAGAAACTATGTTAAAAGTGCTTTATGTGATCTTGGAGCCGGTGTTAGTGTTATGCCCCTCTCTTTATATCGTAGACTTGACTTGACTAAGTTGACACCTACTGAAATATCTTTGCAAATGGCCGATAAATCAACTGCTATACCTGTCGGTATTTGTGAGGATGTGCTTGTTGTGGTTGCAAACGTTACTATTTTAACGGACTTTGTTATTCTTGATATTCCCGAGGACGATAGTATGTCGATTATCCTTGGTAGACCCTTTTTGAATACTGCAGGGGATGTTATTGATTGCAACAAAGGCAATGTCACTTTTCATGTTAATGGTAATGAGCATACGGTTCACTTTCTGAAGAAACAACCTCAAGTCCACAGTATCAATTCTATTGGAAAAATTTCAACGATCACTATTGGAGGTATTGAATTTCCTCTTCCTACTGTCAAGAAGAAATATGATATTCTTATTGTTGGGGACATACATATCCCCATTAATGTAACCTAGTGTTATTCTAAAATTCTCTGGTTTCATGTTATTCGAAAAGAGTTTATTAACAAGACTTGATCAACCTTGTTAATGGATTCCTTTTGATGAGCATGAGATGGATGAATTTAGAAAGCACAACTTTCTGTACCCTCTTTTTACTTTCTCTTATTTAGATTAAATAAAACAAAAATAGTACTTTCTGTCTATTTTCTGAGTCAACCGTGCAATAAAAAAATACCCTGAAAATAAAAGTTCTCCAAATGCCCTGAAAATGAAATATGATTTTTTCTGGAATATTTAAGATTATTTGGCACTGAGAACACATCAGGGGGCCACACCACCTGGCCACGAGGGTACAGGGCGGCCCCCCTGCCTCGTGGGCCCCACGTGGCCCCCTCCACTTATTCCAGCACCCACACACTTCATCCTCCTCGAGAAAAAAATCCTCTCATAGCTCAAACTCGTGTTCTAGCCCATCTTGCTGCCATTTTCGATCTCCTTGCTCAAAGCTCCATTCACAAAACTGTTTGGGGAGATTGTTCTTCGGTATGTGACTCCTCCAATTGTCCAATTAGTTTTTGTTCTAGTGCTTTATCTATTGCAAATTTTTTCTGCTTAGGTGACCCTGTTCTTGAGCTTGCATGTCAAATTTATGTGGTCAAAAGTAGTTCTAATGCATGATATAGTCTCTAGGCACTTGTGGGCGTAGTTGCTATCAATCTTGTTGAGTTTGGTTCACTTTTATTTTGAGTCGCTAAAAATTTCAGAAATTTTTCAGAGGAAGAAAATGATGAGGAGATTGTTGAGAGGCTCTTCGAGCCAAAGCTCAAAGGATAAGCAGAAAGAGGACAATAAATAGCCCAAATACAATCTCCCTCACACTGAGGAAGTTCGGCCCTGTGATGAGTTCTTGGAAGCCGCCGGGATTTATGAAGACTTTTATTATTTGGCTGAGAATGCAGGCCTCACCGACTTCCTCCACGACCAGCACGAACAATATCGCTTACTCACTAATATTTTCGTGCAAAATTTTCATTTCCATGCTAAGAAATCACCACCTTCAATGGAGTTTCATTTGTATGATGAGGTTAAGGAGATGTCACTATATGAATTTTGTCAAGTTTGTAAGATACCCTTTGCGGGCATCTTAGAGGAACCACATCGTAAGGATGTGGAGGGATTTATTGATATGATCGTTGTAGGGGGAACGAGGAAAATTTCAGGGGCAAGAATTACTAGTATGCATTTTCCTGTTCTATGCTACTTTGCGATATTTGCTAGTAGATGCTTAATTAGTTGCGGGAACAGTGGAAACCTTAATGCCCTTGATATCGTTATTTTGCGCCATGCTTTGTTCCGAGATACCACTTTTAGCTTGGGTGCTGTTGTTGCTAAACGATTAAGCTTGAACCATACAAAGGGCCCCATCTTCAGAGGCATCTTTGCTTCACGCCTTGCTAAACACTTTAGGATACCTATTAGGCATCATGAGAAGGAAGAGAAGTTGCTGGCTCCTGCTTTTCTAAATTATAAGAGTATGATAGCACATGATTTTATTGTTAAAGATAAGAAGAAGTTGCTTAAGTATAAATTGATATTTGATGAAAAGTATTGTGAGATTATTACCTTGCCTACACCATCTTTGTTTGATTTACTTTCAGGCACATACATTGTCTTGCCAGATGCCGTTTATGCGTACTGGAGCCTGGCACAGGTCTCGGAGCCTGAGCCGGAGCCATCACTTGACCCTTATCTGCAGTCGATTTAAGTGGTTTGACTTGGCACACGTTCACTCATGTAGTTGAAACAAAATCAACATAGCCTCCACGATATTTATGTTCATGGTGATTTATATCCTACTCATGCTTGCATTCATTATTGATTAATTTTAATGCATGTTCATGACTGCTGTCGCTCTAGCTGGTCGCTTCCTAGTCTCTTTCTAGCGTTCACTTGTACTAAGCGGGAATACTGCTTGTGCATTGTGACGCCCAAGATGCGATTCTATCCCGATCACATGATGAACTCGTGATTGGGACACAACCACATTTCGAGCGCTTAGCAAGATGGATATCATTACATCGTATCATTACATACATACATGGGGGATACAACAATTCATACAAGTCACATGAATACAACAACATCAATACATGACATCCGACTACGAATGCAAACATGAAAAGCACAACGACATCCATCCTGCTATCCCAGGCTGTCGACCAGGAACCTAACCCAAGACTGACGAAGCAGAAGAAGAAAGAACTCCAACACAAGTACATCGCTCTCACATCAAGTCATCAGAAACCTGCACCTGCAACTGTTGTTGTAGTATCTGTGAGCCACGAGGACTCAGCAATCCCATAACCATGGGTATCAATACTAGCAAATCTTTATTGGGTATGGAAAGGATAGTGGTGAGGTTGCAGCAGCGACTAAGCATATGTATGGTGGCTAACTTATGAGTACAATAATAAGATGAGCATCTACGCAAACGGTCGCAACCTAGTAATGATCACTAGAGATCCTGAACTACCTGCGAGTGAAGCATAACCCCACCGTGTTCCCTTCTCAAAATGAAAAGAGACGGTCACGGTTACTCACGCGGTTGTGTATTTTATTTCGGATCCTCTGTCAAGTTTTCTACAACCGAACATTAACAAATTCCCATCTGCCACATAACCGCGGGCATGGCTTTCGATAGATCATAACCCTGTAGGGGTGTCCCAACTTAGCCCATCACAAGCTCACGATCTGCGGAGTCGCAACTCCATGTTGGGAAGACCCGAGTATTCTCGGAATCCCGTGCTCAAGATATTTCGACAAAGGCAAAACTAATCCAGCAAGACCTCCCGACGTGTCGACGCCCTGATAGTAGCCGCGCGTAACTCGTCTCAGGCCACGACCGGATAGGTCAGCCTATAGGTAAATACCAGATACCTCAGGTTTCCCCAAGGCGGCCCTGTAGTCTGCCCAGTTTGGACCAACACTCATGAGGATCACTGGCCCGGGGGTTGATTAAGAGTCCTCGGGTGCTAGCCGGTCCCTATGCAAGTTTTAGTTATTCGGCAAATGTAGTACCAAAGTTGGGTCTTGCTGGAAAAGCTTTAAGCAATGCGAATTATCAAAGGGGGACCATAAACCCCAACCGTGTTAGGAACGCAAAATCAAGGAACATAACGCTGGTTTACCGGTTCTTAAGGCGGCATGAGTGGAACAAAACACCGAGCAAAAGGCCAAGCCTTCCACCCATTGCCAAGTATATAGGTGCATTAATTAAAATAATAGATATTGTGATATTCCAACAACGTCCAGCTCCAACATGGAGCAATCTTCATTTTCACCTGCAACTAACAACACTATAAAAGGGGCTGAGCGAGCGGTAACATAGCCAAACAATGGTTTGCTGGGATGATGTCAAAGGTTAGAGGTTTCATGGCAACAAGGAGGGGCTGACAACAAATAGATAGGTAGCGTGACATATAGCAATAGCATCGAGGCAACTAGCATGGCAATGATAATAAAGGTATCCAAGGTGACGGTCATCTTGCCTGAGATCCCGCAAGGAAGAAAAACGAGTTCATGAAGAAGACGAAGAAGAAGCCACGAAGACGAACCAAGTGTAGTCGAACGAATCCTCACGATCGCAACGAAACAAGCACTAACGAGAAGAAGCAAGCAACACGGTAAACACACCACACAAGAACGTGACATAATGCTCAACCAAGTATGATGCAAGAAAAGTCTATATGATGCAAAACATGCAAGGGATGAAGCACACAGGAACAACACACAAGGTAAGTTTAAATGAGGCCGGAATAACTTATAACAATTCCGGTAAGTCCTCATATGCAATTTTCGAAATTGGTCCAGATCTGAACAAACCTTATGTTAAAGTTGTTAAACAACAAGTTAACATGCACCAAGATGATCTACTCGAAATTATAGTCAAGTTACATATAAAGTTTATTTAATTCGGAGCTACGGCCTAGAAGATATGAGCAAAACAAGATGAATCATGGCAAAGATGCAAGATGCATCCACACATCAAGCAAACACACTCCAAACAGGTATTCAACATGTTATTATGCATCTACATGCAAAAACACACAAATTTCATATAGAGCACGCTCAAAACGGAGCAACGGTTCACCACATACACATAGAACAAGTTTGGAACACAATCAGCCCAAAACAGCAAGTAGGCATATAGTTGACATCAAAACAACATGATACAATAACATTTCATGGCAACAAAGGGCATGACAAGCATGTACATGTCAAGCACTACAAGCATGATCACTGAGCTACTACCAAACACTGCTAGAACATGCTCAAAACATCATGGCAAGATTGCAAAATATAACAGTTTCACAGACTTAGTGAAATAAACTAAACATGGCAGCAACAATGACAAGTAGGCATGTTTGCAAGCTTGTGCAGCTCATCTCAAGTCATATCATGGCATGTGAATATAACCAACAACAAGAAGACATGTTTATGAAGCTACTCATGGCAAGAACATGGTCATAGGATGCATAGAACACTAGCTATTCACATGGCAAAACTGAACTTGCTGATAATAGGCTGACAAAAACATTTTATAGCAACTTGAGAGCATGAAAACAACAAGCTACAGCAGGCCATATATGCAAACAAGGGCATGGATAGATAGAGCATAACATTGACATCAATACATGATCATTGGACATCCCCAAATGTGCATGGATATGACTGGGGCATCAAGCAAACATGGCATTAGGTTATAACAGTTTCAGACTTAGCAGTTTTCAACAAGTCATAGAAAACAACAACAGCGAGTAGGTTACTTTGCAAGCTTGTTGCACTCACAAAAAGGCATATCATGAAAAGTGGATTGCACCACAACAAAGATGGCATGATTGTGCTTCTAAAACATATTGACATGTAGCTCAAATAAAAATCACACATAAAGATATAAAAAAGACAAAACAACATCTTATAACAAGTTTCAGGACTTAACAGTCACATGTAGTTTTGCAACAGGGATAAACATGACAATATGGCACCTAACATGAATGCAACAGCCATTATCATGTAGAGCACTTCACAATGAACATTTTGACATATCATACACTCCATTTGGACCAACGTGCACAAAGTTACACCATGTTAAACATGCATACATATTGTTGATAGAAAACAAGGAGTTGACACTAACATCACATAGCAGTGTTGCAACAAAGATTAAGGCACCGAGATGAACAGTAACATGCATGAAAACTACATCGTCATCTAGAGCATCAAGAGACGAACATTTTGATATATTATATGTCTCATTTTGATACACATGCAAAAAAGATATAATCATTCAAACATTTGCACATGAAACAGTTTCTCAGGGACTTAGTAGAAAAACAGAGTCTAGACTGAGCGCATGATAGTATACCATGCATAGGGCATCAAATAAGAAAAAAAACACAGGGGGATGGTCTTGGGCTCACCATGGGCTTGGCCGAGTACACTGGAGAGGAGGCAGGCCGGCGGGCCGAGGAGGTGGACCGGGCCAGCGCGAGTAGGACGCTGGGCCGGAGCGGGGGCTTACGAGGCCGGCCGGTGTGGTCGTGGTCCATCGTCGTCCTCCTCGATACAGAGTGGATCGAGGGAAAGCAGGGGGGGCGCGCCTTCGAGCTCCCGCGAGGAGGCGGTGTCGCGCCACGGTGGCGCGGTGGAGTTGGCGGCGAGGCGGAGGGAGCCAGAGGGGCTCGACGGAGGAGGCGGATCAAAGTCGGGGCTCGAGCAGAACGCCCAGGGCGTCGGGAAGGCGCGACGGCGGCGGGGTCGGTGCTCCGGCGACTGGGCGGCAGCGCGGGCAAGGGAGCCAGGCGGCGGAGCAGATCGAGCGGGGGTCTCGGGGTCGAGGGGCTCCTCCCCTCGATCCGGATCGAGCACACACGAGGGCGATGCACAAGCAGGCGGTGGCTGGCTCGGGCCCGGGCGGCTCGGGGCGGGCTTCGGCCGGGCCTGGCAAGCCGCGGCGGAGGAGAGGCTGCGGGGGAGGTGCGGGTGAAACTTGGCGGTGCGGGATTCGCCCGGGGCGGCGGCGGCGCTAAGGTGGCAGCCCCGGATTGGGTGGGCGACGTGGCCGGGTGGAGTGGACGTGTCTGGCGCGGGGTGGACGCGTTCGGCGTGCGGAGGAAGAGGGAGGCTAGGGTTAGACTGCGAATTTGGACGGGGAGGGCTAATTTATAGGTAGAGGGAGATAGGAGAGTCCAAATGAGGTGCAGGTTTCGCCCACACGATCGCGATCCAACGACCGAGAGCATGTAGGTGGTTTAGCTGGGCTAGTGGGCTGTTGTGGAGGGGGTTGTGAGGAGAGAAGAGAAGAGAAGAGGCCCGCGGGGGTTTTCGGAACCGAAAACATCTGACGAATTAACCGGCAACAGTGCCGCTATACTTATCCGTTGGGCTATCAAACGAGCTCCGAATGCAACGAAATTTGGCAGGTAGTCTACCTACAACATAATAAGACCACATGCCAAGTTTCAACCCATTCCGAGAACATTTTTCGGCCACTTATAAAATAAATATTCGGAGGTGTCGCGGGCGCGTGCGAGTGTGTCTGGGCTCAGAGCGGACAACGGAAAGGACGAGTGGGGCTCGGCCGGATGCAAGTCTGAAAACATGCTGATGACATGGCAAAGTGCAACACGCAAGCAGATGACATGGCAACGACGACAAATAACTGTCTGACACCTGGCGCGTCGGTCTCGGGGCGTCACATGCATCCATTTCCATAAACCCCAAAGTTGTTCCATATGAGTCCACCATACCTTCCTATATGCGGTATCTACCTGCCGTTCCACGTAAATTTGTATGTGCCAAACTCCAAACCTTCAAATGAAATTCTGTTTTGTATGCTCGAACAACTCATCAATCAACTAGGGATGTCTATATCTTCCATGCTAGGTGGATTATTCTCACGATGAGTGGACTCCGCTCATCATTCACAAGAAAATGGCTGGTAACCGGGATGCCCAGTCCCATGCTCAAATCATAATAATTAAACAAAACTCCCCCAGGGCTGTTGTTGGTATGGACGGTACCCGTTGTTTCGAGTCAGCCGTGGAGTGTGCTTGTTGGTGGTTGGGGGAGTATAAACTTTACCATGCAGTTTGGGAACCGCCTGTAATGTGTGTAGCATGGAAGATGTCGAGAACTCTTGGTTGTTATGTTGACAATGAAAGTATACCACTCAAAATATTATTCATCTCTATTTTAAAAATTGAGCTCTAGCACCTCTACAAATCCCTGCTTCCCTCTACGAAGGGCCTATCTATTTACTTTTATGTTGAGTCATCATCCTCTTATTAAAATGCACCAGTTGGAGAGCACCGCTGTCATTTGCATGCATTGCTATTAATTTACATTGAGTATGATTGTGACTGGATCTCTTTTACCATGAATTACAATGTCTAGTCAATCCTTGATCTTCAGAGGTGCTCTACATTTATGTTTTTGATGGGGAACGTAGTATTTCAAAAAAAATCCTACGATCACGCAAGATCTATCTACTAGAAGCATAGCAACGAGAGGGGAGAGTGTGTCCACGTACCCTCGTAGACCGGGAGCGGAAGCGTCTAGTGACGCGGTTGATGTAGTCGAACTTTCATCGTGATCCAACCAATCAAGCACCGAACGTACGGAGCCTCCGCGTTCAGCACACGTTCAGCTCGATGATGTCGGTGTACAAAAAGAGGGGTACACTTTTTGTACCCCTATGACTATGCACGGGCAGTCTGAGCCACGGGCACCACCACGCCAAGCATGGCAAGGGAGGTGAGCCAAGGTAAGACCGAAGCTCGATGGAACCGGAGCAACACCAGGAACAAGACCACAAAGAGCAAAGGGACGAAGCGGCTTCCCCCGACAAGATCCTTGCCGGGAGCCAGTCTCAGCAGCCCTGGCAAGATCCTTGTCGGGGGCGGCTCTGGCAGCCCCGACAAGACCCTTGCCGCGGCAGCTCGCCCCATGCCTACAGAGCGGATCACCCTTGAGTCCACCGCCCCCATGGGGCAAGGATTCGGGAGATATCCCCGTGGTGGCATGCAGATCTTTGTGAAGACATTCAAGGATAGGTACACACACTAAGAAGACGACGACCCTTGGTGGGATCCCAGCCAAGGAGGACCACAAGACCCCCGGCAAGCACCTTGCCGGGGATGACAGCAGGTGCTGCGGCAAGACCCTTGCCGGGGCCCTGGCAAGGCCCTTGCCGGGGACATCCGCAGGGCCACCATCAGGCCAACGCCAACTAAGCTTCCACCGCCCCATGCAGCTGCCGACCCAACCAGCTGGGCAGGCACCTACGTGGCAACATGCAGATCTTTGTGGAAGACCCACCATTGCGCCACCTCAGCTGCCTGCCTGCCTACATGGCGTCTCAGGCATCGCTGGCCACGACGCGTGTCAACACAAGAAGGAGCGGCGACGGACAAGACGGATGTCTCCCCCGTCCCCGATAAAACAAGGACACCTAAGCTAGGCGCATTAAATGCGCCTTGTCATGTAATGCGAGGGATAACCACGCATCACTGTACCCTTTCCACCTCCTGTGTGCCACTGTGGCAACCCATTTTCCCTATAAAAGGAGGCCCGAGGCGACCAGGAGAAGGATTCGGCTTTTTAGAACTCCTCACGACTCAGCTTTTGGAGCTCTTTACGCCCCATAGCTAGCTGAAGAACACAAACATATAATCGACCAAAGCAGGAGTAGGGTTTTATGCATCTTTGCGGCCCGAACCTGGGTAAACGAACCGTGTGCTAACTGTTAGACCCGCTCTTCTCTCAACCCCGCGCCCCACAACCGTAGTAGGGATTCTTGTGATCCCATAGGTGTCGTTCCAAATACACTGACATCTTTGGCGCGCTAGGTAGGGGGCGCAGTTGTGAGAATCGGCTCTAGCAGTTGGCCCAACGCTCTTTCGTCTTCGTGGCCCTTTGAGAAGGAAGGAGGCCGGAAGATCTGCGCTCGAGCGGCTACATATAGAAGCTAAGTTACATCGAACCCTGGATATCTCTATCCTATTATTTAAGGTTATTATCCTCGGAGTTGTCATTCTTTGTACGAGAAACCTGCACGCAAATGGGGCCCTTCTCGATCGGCAACGCCTTTGCTTTGTTTCTAGTCCACTGAACAGTTCAAACGGCTGCGTTGGAAACGGTAGGGTAGCCTTCCGCAATTGGCAAGGCTCTCGACTCTGACTCGAGTCAAACTCGATAGTTCGAGCGGCTGCGTTAAGGGCGGCAAGGTGGCTCACCCGGCAGCACGCTCGCCCGGCAGGCCAATGGGGACCCATCCCCAAGACGCCTCCTTGGGTTTTTCACTTCGGCAAGTCTACCCAGCTAGCGTAGGGTGGACATACAAAGGGGCAGCAAACAGGGAGATAACATGCATAATTCCAAAGATATTTCAAAGTTATATTACATCATGTCATCGCTGCGGTTCTAACTAAAGATAAAATTTGTCTTGGTCATGAACCCGGAGCGGCAAAGAAGAACAGGATGCCTAATCCCGGCGCTAGCCCTCCACCCTCTTGATTTCGTCAATGCGGTTGATGACGGGCTTGATGTGCTCCTTGAGCACCATGAGGTCAGCATCCTCCGGCAAGCTGTCCATCACGGCTTCGAAGTCGAGGGCGGGGTTCCAGAACGCCATCTTGGTGAGGACCTTGGTCATGACCCCCCGGCAAAGCCGCCGGGCCTCCCCGGCGACCGTGGCCGTTCTGTTGGAGTGAAGATCAGCCAAGGCAGCGAGGATGCCCTCGAAGAACAGGGTTAACTTGGCATTGACGGACCCACTCCACTCAGGGGCATACCTCATGTTTGGCATCCCCATGAGGGCCAACTGCGAGGTAACCCTGCCGGCGATGTCCTCCAGCCGGCTGATCCACCTGTTCTCGCCCGCCACATATTCTTGGTGGGAGGCGCCCTCGTCCGCCCGCAGCTGCTTCTCCTCCTCCAGGCTCTTGGTCAAGGCCTCCTCCCGAGCTAAGCTCTCCGACAACATCTTCTCGAGATTCTCCAGCCTCAGCTTGAGATCTCTGATGGAGTTTTGTGCCTCGGAGAGCTCCCCAGCCCTGCTGATGACCGCTCCATGCGCCTCTGTCAAGGCACAGTTGAGCATGTTCTTTTCGTCGGACAGCTTGAGGGCCTGCTCCTTCAGCTCGTCCCGCTCCACCTCCAGCTCTTGCACCTTGCCGGCATGGGCCGGAGCCTGGGCATCGAGTGCCTCTTTGTGCCTCTGCCCCAGCTCACGAGTCCGCCGCTCGACAAGGACCTCGAGCTCCTCATCCTTGCCGCGGAGCGTTGCGGCAAGCTTCGCCTCACGCGCGGAGAGGTCTTCCTCCTTGGAATCGAGGGCAGCTTGATGCTGGTTCCGGGCGGCCTCGGCCGCGGCAGCCAAGTTCGCCGCCTCTTCCTGGGCCTTCTCGACGTCAGACATCTTCATGATGAGCTCTGCGTCGCGCTTGGACAATTCTTCCTGGAAGGCCCTCTGCTCCTCGCGGGACTGGCGAAACCAGGTTTGCGCCTCAGCAATGCGCGCCTGGAAGTCCACCTCCGCCTCGTCCACCGTTGCCATCCTGGACTTAACCTTGTCCAGAGGGGCACGGTAGAGCGCTTGGAGCTTCCAAAAATTGGCCCCCATGGCCCGGAAGAGCTGCCCTTCTGGAGAGCCATCGTCGCCGACGCCCGGTTCATCAACAACCTCGAGCCCGGTGGCGGCAAGCACCTCGCCGTCGAAGACTTCCCCTCCGGTGGGCGCTCGGGAGCTTGACGCCCCTGCGAGATGGACGAAGAGGTCGTCGCCCACCTTCAGATACCTGCTGGGGCCCAAGGATGTGGAGGAAGAAGGTTGATCATCAATCGCCTCTTCCTCGGCGGTGGCTGTGGGGACCCCAACTTAGAAGTCGAGATCACCGAATGCACGTGTACAGTGATCCCAGAGATCAATGCTCACTGAACACACAGAAGCTGAATAACAAGAGTCTTACATCCATACATACCGTCTTACACAAATTAAGGCCATTATGGCCAAGTATTACATAGATAAAGCCTCAAGGGTTGAATAGCAAATAACTCGAATAGCAGAAGTCTTCGATGATAAGTAGAACCCACGCCATCTGCCTTAACCCTATAGGCATTCTGACTGGGATAGCGTCCTAGTTCGCATGTTCGTCTCCATAGAACTCTTCTTCATATTCCTGTTCCTCCATGCCTGGCCAATTAAATAACCAATGGCAAGCCAATGAGTACTTTGAATGTACTCGCAAGCAACCCATAATTTGGTTCAAGGTAACAATGCAATTGTACAACAATGAGCAATCTAGCTATGAGCTAGAATAAATATTCTACCATCAAGTATATGCATCAATAAAATTCATGTAACCTTGAAGAAAGGTTACCGATATCAACATGAATAGGATTCAACTCAACGAGTCAAGTCACCACCTTGACTCAACACACACACACACACAAAGTTTCGCAAACATTGGACGTAGCCCAAGAGCGGTTACCCAACTGTCCTTGACTGTGGACACGGCTATTCGAATAGTTTTACACTCTGCAGAGGTTGCGCACTTTACCCACAAGATCCGGGAAGCTTTCATGTCACCCACGATCCCGCAGTACCTCAAGTACTCGGGGGAAGCACCCGGTCATTATCTTTCCCTAGACGACACTAACATAGGGTCCACTCGTCGGTGCACAACCCTCGAGTACAAACAATAGATCATGGGACTTGCCCTATTTTCAATGTCACGCGTACACGAAGGGACGAACGGTGTGTCCGGTGCCCTGTGAAAACAGTCATGGTCGCCTATCCGAGCACGACCCCGTCCCGGGAAAGACCTCAAGTCTTCCCGTCACTAGTAATGTGGGCACCAAGCTAGTATCGGCCTAAGTAATAAATAATGCCCCGTCCCATAAGGGGTAGAGTGGTTGCACATGTATGGTTGGAATAACGGTCGCAACTTAAACCAATCCGTTTGAAAAACATCACACACACTTGTCTTGGTACACCACTTCGTCAACAAGTGGTTACCCATCTCATCTTTTCCCCCCGGGCATAAGTGGCACCCGATGGGGTCTTAAAAGAATGCAACCACGAAGGTATCATGGCACACATGCATCTTTAAGCATCACTACTAGTCATTTGCAATGCATCTAGCACATAGCAAGATTATGAGTAAAGCATGCATCATGTGGTGGTTCTTAACTAAGTCACCACCGTCATTCTTATCATCATGCATTTGGAAACAAAGGGGTTCCGAAGAACACAAGTGTATCATGGTCAAAGGGCTGCTTGCCTGGATTGGCTTGGTCTTCAAACTCTTCAAATCCTTCCCCACCTTCTTCTTCAGCAACCTCGTCAAATACGGTATCTAATCGTCGCAAAAATAACAACGGGAAAGACCACAATAAAAACAGAAAAATCAAAGTGCTCAGAAAAATGTCAACCTATTTTTGTTAAATACTAGAGAGAAAACTAAGATGGCAAAAATTCTTAGTTTGAGTTTTGGAGTGGCAGAATGGAGTCTAAGAATATTTGAAAAGAAGTTTTATTGTTCAAATATGAATTTAAATTTGAACAGAACAGAAAAGGTTCATGGATATGTGTGAAAGTGACACCATTAAATAGGTTGGAATTTTACAAGTTTTTAGGAACTGGAATTAATTCATTTGGACAATTATTTATTTCTGTGAAATTATTTGAAATAACCATAGAAAAGAAAAAGAGAAAAAGGCCCTGTGCCACTGGGCCAGAGCGGCCACAGTGCACGACCTAGGGCGAATATCCCACCGCACGGGCGCTAGCGCGCGCCAGGGTTTTTAAACCTGACGGGCGGGGCCCGGCAGTCAGTGACAGAGAGGGGAGCGAGAGGGAGGTGAGGATGACAGGCGGGGCCCGCCTGTCATCTTCAACCATGCGGCAGAGAGACGGCGAGCTCACCGGCGGCGATAGGGTGCACGACGGGGCAAGCTACGGGCTGGAATGGACCCAGCGGAGAGTCGCCGTTCCAGTGGTGGTGGTACGGCTCGCCGGACGGGCCTTGTTCGCCGACGGCGAGGACTCGCGGCGGAGGAGCGTTGGGAGGTTGCTGCTCCGGTCGATTCCGACAGCTGCAGAGAGGGGAAAGAGGGGGAAACGCATCAGTGACTTGCTGTGGTGCTAGATCGAGCGAGAGTGAGGGCTAGGGCAGCCCGTACTGGGCTGGCGACGGGAAGCCGCCGCGGCGGAGCTCGAGCTCGATCTCGAGCTCGGGCGGGTCTGGAGAGAGGCGAGTGGCTCAGGGAGGTGATTGAGAGAGGGAGGATGCTGTTGGTGAAGAGAGGAGGGGCTCGGGGGCCCTATTTATAGGAGAATGGCGAGGTCCCGTGGACCTGTGCGCCGGCGAGCCTCTGCTCGTCGCCACAGTGCACGGGAGGCATTGGGGATACGTCTGGGGTGTTGCTGGACGAGTTCCAGGGCGAAGGGAAGGAAGAGGGGAAGCGGGGGATGCTCCAGAGGGCTCGCGCGTGTGAGGCCAGAGGTTGGAGCTTGCGGGCGGCCAGCGCGCGTGCGAGAGCGTCCACTGGAGGGAGAAGGAGGAGGGGGACAGCGCCGGGGGGAGTTGCGGACGCCGAGGCGCATCGGTTGGCGCGAGGGGGGAGCACGAGGTGGTCGGAGGCAAGGGATTGGGCGAGGCTACAGTGCGGGTGCGCACTGTAGCGCGCTTTGGAGCGCGACTTCTGCATGCCACGGCATGCCGTTGGCTCACTGGGCGTGTCCGCCGTGTCTGGGGGGTCCAACACGAAGTAAACTATTTAGCTGTGGCCTTGGATGCCCTGGTTGCTCAGTGAGGGAGGAGGGAAGCTGGTAGATGGGTAGAATTGGGCTGTCCAGCAAGGTAACTTAGGGTTTTCACCCCTCAATCATGGAGCTCTGGTCCAGGGGAAGTTACTGGAGGTAGAATGTAACTAGGTGAAGCTGTGATAGAAAGTTGAAGCAAAAGTAAATAGTAAAAGAGGTCAAGATGATGGTTTTGGTAAAATGGCAGAAGGTGTTTGATCATGTTTTGGACAAGCAAATGATCTCCACTAGCCATGGCACTTAACATGATTGAATGCCATATGGAAATAGGGTGTTTCACCAAATTTGGGCTTGTTTGAAGAAACTAGCCAATGTAACTTTGGTGAACCCTAGAAATCAACAGAAATGGCTTCATCATGTTTAAGTCAAGCTAATCATCTCCCCTTGATGCACCACTTGGTGTAGTGTCATCATTTGGGTTTATGATCATGCCCACAAAGTTTGAAGCTCTAGGTAAAAAGTTGGTAATGTAAAGTTGTTCAAATTTGAATTTGAACAGAAATGGTTTTTGGGTATTCTGATCAAGTTACCCTACTCCAGAGCTTGTGCCATTTGGTCTAGATGCCTTATTAGGCCATTCTAGCATGTGCACCAAGTTTGAGGGCATTTGGATAAGTTTGGCAATGTAAAGTTGCTCAAACTTCAGATATGAACAGAATGGTTTTGAAGGGTTTTGAGGATGTTTTCTTGCTTCCCAAGGCATGGGGCTTGGCAAGATCATCAAATATGTCATATATGACATGATAGAATTTCCCTGGAATTTGTAGAAAATATTTCCTTTGTAAATATTTCAAAAGCTTGAAATATCCAGAAAGGGTTTTAGAGGGATTAGCCCATTATTTTGAACATGACCAAGTGTTGAAACTCTTATATATGGACAATATATGTCCTATGAGTCTCCCGGAATTTTGGCAAATATTTTTGAAATACTTAAATAATTTTTTTCCCTATTAAAGACCATTTCTGGCCTTAAGAAAAAGCTTTTAAATAAAATAGGAAAATAACTTTTAAAATTATACTTTTGTGGTTTCTGGGAGTCCTATGACTACTAGGTCTCAAATATACTTTTTGAAATAATTTTCTCACCCTAAATCAAGCACTTGTAGTGCAAACCTCAATTCAGGGGTTTTTGGAATACTAAATTTTGAAAATACATTTTGGCCAAATTAATTTTATAAGAAAATACTATACTGCTATAAACACTTGGTATGATCATTGGGCAGAAGTTTTGGGTATGGAGATGAATTCTACAAGAGGTAATAGTTGACTTTAATGAGCACATGAAAAACACATGAAGAAAAACTCAATTCCAAATAAAAGCCAAATGATGCCAAAAAAATTTGCTGGTCCAAATTTTCATGCTTCATTGATGCAAATGACATGATACAAAATGCAGGGTGTGACAGACCTACCCCCCTTACAAGAATCTCGTCCCCGAGATTCCTAAACTAGGTCTTAAAAGAGATCAGGATACTCGGATCTAAGATAGTCTTCACGTTCCCTGGTTGCTTCTGCTTCCGTGTGGTTGCTCCACTGGACCTTGAAGTACTTGATGGTGCGGCTTCACGTCCGTCGTTCTTCTTCATCCAGAATGCGAATGGGCTTCTCGCGGTAGGTCAAATCAGGCTGGAGATTAATGGATTGGTGATCAACATCCTTGTAGAGATCAGGCTTGTTCGGTACTTGGAGACATTTCCGAAGTTGTGACACGTGGAATACGTTGTGCACATCGGATAGCTCAGGTGGTAGTTCCAACTGGTAAGACACTTCCCCTCGTCGCTCGGTGATCTTAAAAGGGCCAATAAATCTTGGTGCAAGTTTCCCCTTAACGTGGAAACGCTTGGTTCCCTTTAGAGGGGTTACTCGCAGGTACACATGGTCTCCGGCACGGAAACTCATGTCCCGACGGTGAGTGTCAGCATAGCTCTTCTGCCTTGACTTGGCTGCCTTCAAACGTTCTCTGACTAGTTGGACTTGCTCTTCTGCTTCGCGGAGAATATCCGGTCCAAAGACTAGCCCTTCTCCAGTCTCTGACCAGTTGAGGGGTGTGCGACACCGGCGTCCGTACAACACCTCAAATGGTGCCATCTGAAGGCTTGACTGATAACTGTTGTTATAGGAGAACTCGGCAAAAGGGAGGCAATCTTCCCACTTGGCTCCATACGCCAAGACACAGGCTTGGAGCATGTCTTCGAGAATTTGATTTACTTGTTCTGTCTGACCTCCGGTCTGTTGGTGGAAAGCTGTGATGAAAGACAACTTGGTTCCCAAGGCTTCTTGGAATCTTTTCCAGAACCTTGAAGTAAACTGGTTGCCTCGATCTGACACAATTTCTTTTGGAACACCATGGAGGCTCACGATTCGGTTGATATAGAGAGTTGCCAACTGGTTGCCTGAATAGGTAGTCTTGACAGGAATGAAATGGGCCACCTTGGTCAAATGGTCGACTATGACCCAGATGGAGTCATGTCCTCTATTCGACCTTGGTAATCCAGTGATGAAGTCCATTTCGACTTTATCCCACTTCCACTCGGGAACCTTGAGTGGTTGGAGCAATCCAGCGGGTCGCTGATATTCAGCCTTGACCCTTTGGCACACATCACACTTTGCAACATAGGTTGCAAATTCTCTTTTCATCCCGTGCCACCAGAATCTTTCCTTCAAGTCTTGATACATCTTGGTCCCTCCAGGGTGGATGGAATACGGAGTGTCGTGGGCTTCTTGCAGGATCAGGTTCTTCAGCTCCATCTTGTTTGGTACGCAGATGCGGCCTTTGTATCAAATAATCCCGTGCTCGTCCTCGGAGAATCCTGGGGCCTTGCCTAGCTTCATCTTCTTCTTGATGCCTTCAATGCTTGCGTGCCCGCCTTGCGCCTTCTTGACTTCGTCCAACAAGGTCGGTTTGACTTCCAAATGATCCAGAAATCCAGGGGTGACCAATTCCAAACTGAATTGTTCGATCTCTTTAAACAGGGCTGGTTGCCTCTTTTGAATAATGGCATTCAAGGAGCAAGCCTTCCTGCATAAGGCATCGGCCACCACGTTAGCTGTCACAACCCTAGTTCTGGTATGCACTAGGCTAGTCTTGATGTTTGCATCATGTTTATTTTTTTCAAATGAATTTGAATTGAGGAGTTGTCAAAACCCTCAGAAACTCTTTTGAAAAATGACCCAAATAAAAATTGCTCCAAAAAGGGCCAAGAAAATGTTCATGTTGCTCTCTGAAAATATTGGTTAGAGATAAAAATCAAACCAATATTATTAGGAGCTCATAAATATTTATTTTGGGCTTTTGGAATTAATGCAATAAATATTTGCATTGGATATATATATTTATTATATATTTTATATATGTCCAATAATTCTGGTTTTTGTGTGGGCTTTGGACTACTCCTTTTAGTCCCTGCAAATTGACAGAATAAATTAAATGATTTTCTTTAAAATCAAACAAATGTCAGAAAAATAGAAAAGAAAAATAGGAAAAGGAAAGAACTTACCTGGCAGCCCAGGACTGTGCAGCCCAGCACCTCCACCTGGCGGCCCAGCCCACCCGGCGAAGCGTTTGTCTTCAACCTCTGCCAGTAGGCAGATGCGTGTCGACGCGCGCGCTTCGCCGTGGCGAGCAGCGTGCCTGCCTGCCTCTTCCTCGTCGCCCTGGCCTCCTTGGACGACGCCACGATGCATTGGACCCCTTTCAACCTCTCCCGCGGCTTTCCCTCCTCTCCCTCGCTCTCTCTCTCGCACCCCCGAACATCGCCGTCGCCACCGGCCACCGTTGCCGTAGCCACCGCCTTCCCCTCGCCTCTCCGACGAGCCCCCGAGCTCCGCCTCGCTGCCGTGCTTCTCCAAGCCGAAGGAATCGACCCCGGACGCCCTGAGGCCTCGACCTCGACCTCATCTTCACCGGCGGCCGCCGTGGATCCTCCTCGCCGCCCCGACCGTACCAGGACCTCCCCGAGCTAGCCGTTCGTCGCGTTGCTTTCACCGTGAGCTCCTCCTTCTTTCCCCCCTATCCCTCACTCTCGCGCGTGCTGTAACCCCGATTCCCTCCGTGACCGCAAGCTCACCGCCGCCGGTGATGCCGCCGCCGTGGCCACAGCCATGCACGCTCAAAACCGAGCACGCCAACGCACTCGCTACTTCACCAAGAGCCCGTAGAACCTCTCCCCTGGCCTCCCCGTGCCCCGTAGCTCTGTTTCCGACGAGGCCCGAACTCCAGCGCTGCCGCGAGCTCGTTTCCGGCGAGCTCCGGCCGCTCTAGCTGTTGTCGCTTGCTGGAATGGATGCGGGTGAGCTCCATCTCCCCGTAGCTAGTCTCCGCGGCGCAAAAGACCCCCGGAACGGCGATCCCGACGCCCTCCGGCGCGTTTGCTGCCGCCGGCGGCTAAACGCTGGCGTGTTAGCCGTGGTTTGACCAGGATTTGACCCCTGGGTCAATGACAGGTGGGCCCCCACCCCTCCAGCTAGTTGACTAGATTAAGTTAATTAATTAGTTTTGTTAATTAGATTAGCCACTGACATGTGGGCCCAGCCCTGCTGTTTTCTGTTAGGATTAGTTTTAGTGTTAATTAACTCAGTTAATTAACTGAGTCACTGGCTAGTGGACCCCACTGTCAGGTTTGACTCTGGTCAGCTGGTTGACCTGCTGACGTCAGGCTTGGGTCATGCTGACGCAGTAATCCAGTTCTGGTATTTAAATAAATCTTAAATGATTTATTTATTTTAGAAATTGGTTTAAACTTCTAAAAATCACAGAAATTCAACCGTAGCTCAGAATGAAATAATTTATATATGAAAAATTATCAGAAAAATTCAATCTGTCCATCTGTACCACTTTCATGCATGACAAATGAAGTTATACCTACTGTTTATATGAAAACACATAAATGGCATTTAAATATGCTTATTCTAGAGTTGCATTTGAGCCCTTGGTTCAAATGGAATACAACCAAATAAAATGCTAGTTGCATTAGCTCAAACAACATCATATCTTCATGCCATATTCATGTATCATATTGTTGCATATGCTTGTGTTTGATTGTCGGCACCGTTCTTCTCGATAGGTCCTGCTCCGGAGACCGTTCCAGAGTACCTGTCAGAGGAGCAATGCTCTACACGTTGTTATAGCAGGCAAGCAAACCCCTTTGTTCATTCCGATACAATCCTACTCTCTCGCTCCTGCTCCCAGTTATTGCATTAGGACAACAACGATTCAACTGCTACTTTATGCCGCAGTAGTTGAACCCATTCCTCTGCATGACCTATCATTGCCACAGTAAATAGTTGAAACCCACTAGCATGTGTAGGAGTTGATTGAAGCCATGTTGTGATCTTACCATGCCCTGCTTGCTATTGCTTAGAGTATGTCAGGTCTGATTCATCGGGAATGAATTGGAGTGCAGTGATATGTTCTGATGCTGAGCGTTAAGTGTGTGAACACGATTTGGTAAAGGTAGCGGTGAGAGGCCATGTAGGAGTACATGGTGGGTTGTCTCACTGGAACCGTCCTTAAGCACTGAGTTCTGTGTATGTTGTCCAATGACTAGCTACTACCACACATTGGGTTCCGGTAACTCGACCCCTCTCGGCTTATTAATCAACTTGATCTCTGTCCAGGAGTCGCAACTAGTTTCTGGTGTTTGTAGGTAGTGTTATTTCTCTACCAAGTGGCACCCGGCAGGGTGGGCTTGGGACATACTAGGCACACGTGGCCCGGTGTACCGAGTGGCACCCGGATGGTGGGCTCGGGAACCCTGTACACATCGTTTGGGGCCGTGATGGAAACCTCGGCCGGACTCCCTTGCAGATGGAACCCGAATAGGCGATAAACCTGGACTAGAGTCTTGTGTGGTTAGTCAGGCCGTGGCCGACACCCTCGCCAGGCTTCCGCTTGAAGGTTGCCGAGATACACGGCATGTACATGGAGGTAAGTGGCGAGAGCGTGTGTGAAGAAGTACACCCCTGCAGGGTTTTATCATGATCTATTCGAATAGCCGGGTCCACGGTTATGGACTTCTTGGATGCTTACGTGGTACATAGACAACTTGAAGTGGATACTCTAAAAATACTCAAGACAAGTGTGAGTGCTATGGATGGCCTTCTCGTAGGGAGACGGGGATGAATCCATAGTGGTGTATTTGATGGTGATTAGTGGACTCCTGTGCGCCACCTCAAAGTTACCGGCATTCGTAGTACGGGATAGCCACTGAGTCAAAGCTGGCTTGCTGCAACTAAAACCCCACTATGCCTTCTTGATACAAATGCATGTATGTTAGGATCTGATGTAAGTCTTGCTGAGTACCTTTGTACTCATGTTTGCTTAATTTATGTTTTGCAGATGAGACTTCTGTCTCTCTAGTAGTTCTGCTTGGACTTCGACAAGTAGCTTGTTACCTCAGCTACGATCTTCGGACGAGTGTTGTAGATAGTCAGGCTCTTTAGCCTTTTTCTTTTATAGATGTCTGTACTCAGACATGTATGCTTTCGCTTGTTGCTTGTATGCTCTAAATGTTGGGTCGTGAGACCCATGTTTGTAATATCTGGCTCCTCGGAGCCTAATGAATAAATACTTGTTTCATAAAGTCTTGATGTGATGCCATGTTGTATTTGCACATATCGAGCATATTGTGTGTATGTTATTGAAATGCTTGGTATGTGTGGGATCCGGCACCTAGTTGTTTACCCTTGGTAGCCTATCTTACAGGGAAATGTATCCTAGTGCTTCTAGTGAGCCTTGGTAGCTTGCTACTGCTCTGGAACACTTAGGCTGACCGGCATGTGTCCTTCTTCGTTCCTGTGTCTGTCCCTTAGGGGAAATGTCATGCGTTGTTCCTTTAAGTCCTTGTAGCTTGCTACGACTTGGGTTCATACGTTGATGGCCGACACGTTCGTTGTTGGGTCATGTATGCCTGTCTCTGTAATTTAGAGCCACTTTTGGTTTATAACTGGTCATGTCGGCCCGGGTTCTCTGTCATATGGATGCTAGCGATACTATCATATACGCGAGCCAAAATGCGCAAACGGTCCCGGGCCAGGTAAGGTGGCACCCGTGGGGATACCGTGCGTGAGGCCGCAAAGTGATATGGTGTGTTACATGCTAGGCCGGTGTGACTTAGGATCGGGGTCCCGACAGCTTTGGTATCAGAGCCTGACTGCCTGTAGGATTACCAAGCCAAACTGGTCAAAGTTGAGTCTAGAAATTCTTTAGTTATATAAGGGAATTGATTGTGGAAGGGAACGTAAGGCTCTTTTTACTCCTTATACCTCATGTCTTCTGATCTGAGTCATCCTACCTTTCTTACGGGGTTAAGGATCTAGGCTTCTTTTCCGTCTATCAGGATCACGTGTTACTATTCTGTAGTTCCTTAGGATTGGTTGATAAGAGTCCTACTCCTGTTTTCAAGTTCTTCCGGTGTAGTTTGTTTAGTACTATCACAGAACCCTGAGTGATGTTGTTGAGTTGTTGTACTACCCTTTGTTGGCAGGATGTCTCATTCTGAGCATTTCACTGTCGTTATGCTGCCGGATTTGTCCTAGAGTTCGAGAGATACCCATTTCTTGTCCTACCTTCTACAGCCTGGTTGATGCTGATTCCGTCCTTTGTTTCATTTCTCAGGATGTCGTCAGTTACCCGAGGTTCAGTTGTTCGTAGAAAGAACCATGGAGGTGGTAGGGATGAGGAGGATCCTCCCGACCAGCCTTCGTTGGCAGGGTTAATGTTAGAGATGGAGAGAAACAAGCGAGAGTCTAACCGCTTGTTGGCACGTATTGAGGAGAACACCACACATCGATGCAAAGAGTCAGCAACCATCCATGACTTCATTCGTTTGAAACCAACCACCTTCCATCGTCCCATTGAGCCGCTCGATGCAGATGACTGGCTCCGTAGTATCACTCACAAGCTGCATTCTGCGAACGTAGCTGAAGAGGACAAGGTCATCTATGCCACATATCACCTGGAAGGTCCTGCTAGTCTCTGGTGGCAGAACTATGAGGCCATGATTCCAGCTGGCCAGATTCCTAGCTGGAGAGATTTCACTGAGGCTTTTTGCGAGCATCACATTCCTCAAGCTCTCATCGACCGCGAGAGAGAAGAATTCTGTAGTCTTACCCAGGCTAAGATGGCTGTTGATGCTTACGGTAGAGAGTTTGAGAACCTCGTCCGCTATGCCACAGAAGAAGTGTCCATGGACGCCAAGAAGCAGGCTAGGTTCCGGAAGGGTCTCAACCCCAAGCTGCATCGTGATCTTCACTTGCATCATTGCCACACATTCCAGGCCCTTGTGAACAAGGCCATCAATGCAGAGACCGCTCAGCTCACTTACGAGGAGTCTCGTAAGCACACCCGTGATTTGGGATCTTGCTCCAGCACTAGTTCCCAGAAGCGCCGGATTTGGGTTCCAAACTCCGCTCTTCCACCCAGATATCCTCCGAGGCCATCTTATGAGGTGCCTCATCCAGCTCAGTCTTATGCTCCACCCAAGCCTATTGGTAAACCGCTTGTCAATGCAGGTCCACGACCTACCTCAGGGACTTGTTTCACATGCGGAAAGCCAGGACACTATGCACGTGACTGCTCTCAGGCCAGTCTTGCTCCACCCCAGCCCGAGAAGTCCGTTCTTCGTGGCAAGCCACCACGTAAGACGATCAGTGCCAATCCAGCTCCCACTAAACATGGATGTGTGCATCATGTCTCAGCTAAAGACGCTCATGATGATCCAAATGTCGTTCTTGGTACACTCCTTGTCAATTGCCATCCGGCTTCGGTTCTATTCGATACCGGAGCATCTCACTCCTTCATCTCTGAAGGCTATGCTCGTTTGCACGACATGTCATTTTATGATATGCCAACTCCGCTCGAGATCCAAACCATAGGGTCTAGATGGCAAACTACCAGAATAAGCCATGGTAATGGAATCCTCGTTGACAGACTTGTATTCCTTGCCTCACTTATAGCCCTCAAGTCTTCAGATATTAACATCATCTTGGGTATGGACTGGATGACAGCTCATCATGCCAAGATTGATTGTTACACTAGGTCTGTTCAGCTTACACACCCATCTGGCAAGATAGTCACTGTCTCCACTAGAGTTGCAAAGCGTCAACTCTATTCTCTTAATGCCAGCCCCCTTCCAGACCTTGAAGATATCCCGGTAGTCTGTGACTTTCCGGATGTCTTTCCAGAAGAACTACCAGGTGTTCCACCTGACAGGGATGTAGAGTTTGTCATAGATCTTATCCCAGGAACTGTTCCAATTTCTAGGAGACCTTACAAGATGGCACCCCTAGAACTAGCTGATCTTAAGAAACAACTTGATGAGTCTTTGCAAAAGGGTTTCATCCGTCCAAGTTCTTCTCCTTGGGCTTGTCCCGTCCTCTTCGTCAAGAAGAAGGATGGCACGGAACGGATGGTTGTAGATTATCGTCCCGTTAATTTGGTCACGATAAAGAACAAGTATCCGCTCCCTAGGATCAACGACCTGTATGATTAGCTCGCTGGATCCTCAGTCTTCTCCAAGATGGATTTGAGGTTAGGCTACCATCAAATCAACATAAGAAACAGAGACATTCCTAAGACGGCTTTTGTCACTCGTTATGGTCAGTACGAGTACACCGTCATGTCTTTCGGTCTAACCAATGCTCCAGCCCCATTCTCCCGCTTGATGAACTCGATCTTCATGGAGTACTTAGATAAGTTCGTCGTGGTTTACCTCGATGATATTCTTATTTACTCGAAGAACGAGGAAGAGCATGCCGAACACCTTAGACTTGTGTTTGAAAAACTCAGAAAGCACCGCCTTTATGCCAAGTTCTCCAAGTGCGAATTTTGGTTGCCAGAAGTGACCTATCTCGGCCACGTAATCTCTGGTAAGGGCATTATTGTCAATCCCTAGAGAGTTCAGGCCGTTCTTGATTGGACTCCGCCTGAAACAGTTAAACAAGTTAGGAGTTTCCTAGGTCTAGCCAGCTATTGTCGCCGCTTTGTTGAGAACTTCTCTAAAGTGGCCAAACCTCTCACGGAACTTCTCAAGAAAGATAAAAAGTTTGAGTGGTCCCCACAGTGTGAGCACAGTTTTCAGGAACTGTAAAGACGCCTGACTTTTGCTCCCATACTTGTGCCACCGGATTTCACCAAGGACTTTGTTATCTATTGTGATGCTTCACGACAGGGACTAGGTTGCATTCTTATGCAGGATCGTCATGTGATTGCCTATGCATCTCGAAAGTTGCATCCACATGAGGGAAATTATCCTACACACAATCTAGAGCTTGCAGCTGTAGTCTATGCACTTAAGACATGGCGACATTACCTTCTTGGTAATCGTTGCGAGATCTACACCGATCACCAGAGTCTCAAGTATATCTTCACCCAGCCAGATTTGAACCTTAGACAAAGACGTTGGTTGGAGTTGATCTCAGATTACGACTTAGGGATTACTTATACCCCAGGCAAGGCCAATGTCATGGCTGATGCTTTAAGTCATAAGTCATATTGCAACAATCTCATGTTGCAGCAAGGCCAACCACTTCTCCATGAGGAATTATGTAAGCTTAACCTTCACATTGCTCCTCACGGATTCCTTTCAACCTTGGTGGCGAAACCTACTCTTATGGATCATATCATAGAAGCCCAGAAGCATGATACGGGGATTACCCGGATCAAGAGAAATATTGCCAAGGGTATTGATGGATGTTTCTCTATGGATGATCGGGGTGTTGTGTTCTTCGAGAATCGCTTGGTGGTTCCCAAGAAGCAACATCTGCGACAACTGATCCTTAAGGAAGCTCATGAATCTCCTCTCACGATTCATCCCGGTAGTACTAAGATGCATCAGGACCTACGCCGGAGGTTTTGGTGGACTAGGATGAAGAGAGAAATTGTTGAGTTCATTGCTAAATGTGACGTTTGTCGTCGCGTTAAGGCAGAACATCAAAGACCTGCTGGCACCCTTTCAGCCTTTAGCTATTCCTGAGTGGAAATAGGATAAAGTCGGTATGGACTTCATCACCGGCTTTCCCAGGACCAAGAGAGGGAATAATGCTATCTTCGTAGTCATTGATCGTCTGTCCAAAGTGGCTCACTTCCTACCTGTTCGAGAGAGTATCACCGCTAGTCAGCTCGCTGACTTGTATATTTCTCGAATAGTGTCACTTCATGGTGTTCCACTAGATATCAATTCAGACCGTGGTAGTCTTTTCACTTCTCATTTCTGGGAGAGTTTCCAAACTGCCATGGGCACCCATCTTTCCTTCAGTACCGCTTTCCACCCTCAGTCAAGTGGTCAGGTGGAACGGGTCAACCAAATTCTCGAAGACATGCTTAGAGCTTGCGTTATCTCATTCGGTATGGATTGGGAGAAATGCCTTCCTTTCACTGAGTTTGCTTATAACAATAGCTATTAATCCAGTCTCAAGAAAGCTCCTTTTGAGATACTCTATGGACGAAGATGTCGAACACCTTTGAACTGGTCAGAAACCGGTGAAAGACAATTCTTTGGACCGGACATAATCCAGGAAGCAGAAGAGCAAGTTCGCATCATTCGTGAGAATTTGAAAACAGCTCAATCTCATCAAAAGAGCCAGTATGATCGTCATCATAAGGATGTGGCTTATGAAGTTGGCGACAAAGCTTACCATCGGGTTACTCCTTTGAAGGGTACCCATCGTTTCGGTATCAAGGGCAAGTTGGCTCCTCGTTACATTGGTCCTTTTCGCATTCTCGCTAAACGAGGAGAGGTTGCCTACCAGTTGGAACTACCTCCACATCTTTCTCGAGTACATGATGTGTTCCACGTCTCTCAACTCAAACGTTGCTTCTCGGATCCCATCCGCGAAGTGGACCACGAAACACTTGATCTCCAAGATAACCTCACATATCGAGAGTATCCCGTTCGCATTCTGGATCAAGCAGAATGTGTCACTCGATGACATAACATCAAGTTTCTCAAGGTTCAGTGGTCTCATCATTCCGAGAGAGAAGCTACATGGGAGCGAGAAGATCGTCTCCGACTGGAGTACCCAACCTTCTTCCCGCCGACTCCTGAATCTCGGGACGAGATTCTTTCGAGTGGGGGCGAGTTGTCACAACCCTAGTTCTGGTATGTACTAGGCTAGTCTTGATGTTTGCATCATGTTTATTTTTTTCAAATGAATTTGAATTGAGGACTTGTGAAACCCTCAGAAACTCTTTTGAAAAATGACCCAAATAAAAATTGCTCCAAAAAGGGCCAAGAAAATGTTCATGTTGCTCTCTGAAAATATTGGTTAGAGATAAAAATCAAACCAATATTATTAGGAGCTCATAAATATTTATTTTGGGCTTTTGGAATTAATGCAATAAATATTTGCATTGGATATATATATTTATTATATATTTTATATATGTCCAATAATTCTGGTTTTTGTGTGGGCTTTGGACTACTCCTTTTAGTCCCTGCAAATTGACAGAATAAATTAAATGATTTTCTTTAAAATCAAACAAACGTCAGAAAAATAGAAAAGAAAAACAGGAAAAAGGAAAGAACTTACCTGGCAGCCCAAGACTGTGCAGCCCAGCACCTCCACCTGGTGGCCCAGCCCACCCGGCGAAGCATTTGTCTTCAACCTCTGCCAGTAGGCAGAGGCGTGTCGACGCGCGCGCGTCGCCGTGGCGAGCAGCGTGCCTGCCTGCCTCTTCCTCGTCGCCCTGGCCTCCCTGGACGACGCCACGACGCACTGGACCCCTCTCAACCTCTCCCGCGGCTTTCCCTCCTCTCCCTCGCTCTCTCTCTCTCGCACCCCCGAACGCCGCCGTCGCCACCGGCCACCGTTGCCGTAGCCACCGCCTTCCCCTCGCCTCTCCGACGAGCCCCCGAGCTCCGCCTCGCTGCCGTGCTTCTCCAAGCCGAAGGAATCGACCCCGGACGCCCTGAGGCCTCGACCTTGACCTCATCTTCACCGCCGGCCGCAGTGGATCCCCCTCGCCGCCCCGACCGCACCAGGACCTCCCCGAGCTCGCCGTTCGTCGCGTTGCTTTCACCGTGAGCTCCTCCTTCTTTCCCCCTGTCCCCTCACTCTCGCGCATGCTGTAACCCCGATTCCCTCCATGACCGCAAGCTCACCGCCGCCGGCGATGCTGCCGCCATGGCCACAGCCACGCACGCTCAAAACCGAGCACGCCAATGCACTCGCTACTTCACCAGGAGCCCGTAGCACCTCTCCACTGGCCTCCCCGTGCCCCGTAGCTCTGTTTCCGACGAGGCCCGAACTCCGGCGCCGCCGCGAGCTCGTTTCCGGTGAGCTCCGGCCGCTCTAGCTGCTATCGCTTGTTGGAATGGATGCGGGTGAGCTCCAGCTCCTCGTAGCTAGTCTCCGCGGCGCAAAAGACCCCCGGAACGGCGATCCAGATGCCCTCCGCCGTGTTTGCTGCCGCCGGCGGCTAAACGCCGGCGTGTTAGCCGTGGTTTGACCAGGATTTGACCCCCTGGGTCAATGACAGGTGGGCCCCCACCCCTCCAGCTAGTTGACTAGATTAAGTTAATTAATTAGTTTTGTTAATTAGATTAGCCACTGACATGTGGGCCCAGCCCTGCTGTTTTCTGTTAGGATTAGTTTTAGTGTTAATTAACTCAGTTAATTAACTGAGTCACTGGCTAGTGGACCCCACTGTCAGGTTTGACTCTGGTCAGCTGGTTGACCTGCTGACGTCAGGCTTGGGTCATGCTGACGCAGTAATCCAGTTCTGGTATTTAAATAAATCTTAAATGATTTATTTATTTCAGAAATTGGTTTAAACTTCTAAAAATCACAGAAATTCAACCGTAGCTCAGAATGAAATAATTTATATTTGAAAAATTATCAGAAAAATTCAATCTATCCATGTGTACCACTTTCATGCATGACAAATGAAGTTATACCTACTGTTTATATGAAAACACATAAATGGCATTTAAAAATGCTTATTCTAGAGTTGCATTTGAGCCCTTGGTTCAAATGGAATACAACCAAATAAAATGCTAGTTGCATTAGCTCAAACAACATCATATCTTCACGCCATATTCATGCATCATATTGTTGCATATGCTTGTGTTTGATTGTCGGCACCGTTCTTCTCGATAGGTCCTGCTCCGGAGACCGTTCCAGAGTACCTGTCAGAGGAGCAGTGCTCTACACGTTGTTATACCAGGCAAGCAAACCCCTTTGTTCATTCCGATACAATCCTACTCTCTCGCTCCTGCTCCCAGTTATTGCATTAGGACAGCAATGATTCAACTGCTACTTTATGCCGCGGTAGTTGAACCCATTCCTCTGCATGACCTGTCATTGCCACAGTAAATAGTTGAAACCCACTAGCATGTGTAGGAGTTGATTGAAGCCATGTTGTGATCATACCATGCCCTGCTTGCTATTGCTTAGAGTATGTGAGGTCTGATTCATCGGGAATGAATTGGAGTGCAGTGATATGTTCTGATGCTGAGCGTTAAGTGTGTGAACACGATTTGGTAAAGGTAGCGGTGAGAGGCCATGTAGGAGTACATGGTGGGTTGTCTCACTGGAACCGTCCTTAAGCACTGAGTTCTGTGTATGTTGTCCAATGACTAGCTACTACCACACATTGGGTTCCGGTAACTCGACCCCTCTCGGCTTATTAATCAACTTGATCTCTGTCCAGGAGTCGCAACTAGTTTCTGGTGTTTGTAGGTAGTGTTATTTCTCTACCAAGTGGCACCCGGCAGGGTGGGCTTGGGACAGACTAGGCACACGTGGCCCGGTGTACCGAGTGGCACCCGGATGGTGGGCTCGGGAACCCTGTACACATCGTTTGGGTCCGTGATGGAAACCTCGGCCGGACACCCTTGCGGATGGAACCCGAATAGGCGATAAACCTGGACTAGAGTCTTGTGTGGTTAGTCAGGTCGTGGCCGACACCCTCGCCAGGCTTCCGCTTGAAGGTTGCTGAGATACACGACGTGTACATGGCGGTAAGTGGCGAGAGCGTGTGTGAAGAAGTACACCCCTGCAGGGTTTTATCATGATCTATTCGAATAGCCGGGTCCACGGTTATGGACTTCTTGGATGCTTACATGGTACATAGACAACTTGAAGTGGATACTCTAAAAATACTCAAGACAAGTGTGAGTGCTATGGATGGCCTTCTCGTAGGGAGACGGGGATGAATCCATAGTGGTGTATTTGATGGTGATTAGTGGACTCGTGTGCGCCACCTCAAAGTTACCGGCATTCGTAGTACAGGATAGGCACTGAGTCAAAGCTGGCTTGCTGCAACTAAAACCCCACTATGCCTTCTTGATACAAATGCATGTATGTTAGGATCTGATGTAAGTCTTGCTGAGTACCTTTGTACTCATGTTTGCTTAATTTATGTTTTGCAGATGAGACTTCTATCTCTCTAGTAGTTCCGCTTGGACTTCAACAAGTAGCTTTTTACCTCAGCTACGATCTTGGACGAGTGTTGTAGATAGTCAGGCTCTTCAGCCTTTTTCTTTTGTAGATGTCTGTACTGAGACATGTATGCTTCCGCTTGTTGCTTGTATGCTCTGAATGTTGGGTCGTGAGACCCATGTTTGTAATATCTGGCTCCTCGGAGCCTAATGAATAAATACTTGTTTCATAGAGTCTTGATGTGATGCCATGTTGTATTTGCACATATCGAGCATATTGTGTGTATGTTATTGAAATGCTTGGTATGTGTGGGATCCGGCACCTAGTTGTTTACCCTTGGTAGCCTATCTTACAGGGAAATGTCTCCTAGTGCTTCCACTGAGCCTTGGTAGCTTGCTACTACTCCGGAACACTTAGGCTGACCGGCATGTGTCCTTCTTCGTTCCTGTGTCTGTCCCTTAGGGGAAATGTCACGCGTTGTTCCTTTAAGTCCTTGTAGCTTGCTACGACTTGGATTCATACGTTGATGGCCGACACATTCGTTGCTGGGTCATGTATGCCTGTCTCTGTAACTTAGAGCCACTTTTGGTTTATAACGGGTCATGTCAGCCCGGGTTCTCTGTCATATGGATGCTAGCGACACTATCATATACGCGAGCCAAAATGCGCAAACGGTCCCGGGCCAGGTAAGGTGGCACCCGTGGGGATACCGTGCATGAGGCCGCACAGTGATATGGTGTGTTACATGCTAGGTCGGTGTGACTTAGGATCGGGGTACCGACATTAGCCTTCCCGGGGTGATATTGAACACTGAGGTCATAGTCTTTGATCAGTTCCAACCATCTTCGCTGCCTCATGTTCAATTCCTTTTGGGTGAAAATGTACTTCAGACTTTTGTGGTCTGTGTATATCTCACACCGTTTCCCTAGGAGGTAATGCCACCATGTCTTCAAGGCATGAACCACTGCCGCTAACTCAAGATCGTGAGTAGCGTAGTTCTCTTCATGAGGTCGTAGCTGCCTGGAGAGGTAAGCTATGACTCGGCCTTCTTGCATCAGAACGCTTCCCAGTCCGGTTCGAGAGGCATCACAATATATCACGAACTCCTTGTGAATATTAGGTGTTGCCAGAACTAGGGCAGTGGTCAATCTCTTCTTGATCTCTTGGAAGCTCTCTTCGCATTTTGGCGTCCATTCGAACTTCTTGTCCTTCTTGAGGAGCTGAGTCATCGGCCGGGCAATGCTAGAGAATCCTTCCACGAATTTGCGGTAATAGCCCGCAAGTCCGAGGAAGCTTCTGACTTCCTTGACGGTCGTTGGAGATTGCCATTGGGTCACAGCTTCGATCTTCGCGGGATCAACTGACAATCCTTCTTCGGTCAAGACATGACCTAAGAATCCAACTTTATGCAGCCAGAACTCACACTTGCTGAATTTGGCATATAGTTGGTGCTCCCGAAGCTTGTCTAGGACCATCCTCAAATGTTGCTCGTGCTCTTCCTCCGTCTTCGAGAAGACAAGAATATCATCGATGAAGACAACAACAAACTTGTCCAAATATCCCATGAAGACTTTATTCATGAGATACATGAAATAAGCTGGGGCATTGGTTAACCCAAAGGACATGACCGTGCACTCGTACAGGCCATATCGGGTTACGAATGCCGTCTTCGGAATATCTTGGGGTCTGATCTTCAGTTGGTAGTACCCAGATCTGAGGTCGATCTTGGAGAACACCTTGGCTCCGCTGAGCTAATCAAACAGATCTTCAATCTTGGGAAGTGGATATTTGTTCTTGATTGTAACTTCATTGAGGGAGCGATAGTCAATGCATAAGCGGATGGTACCGTCCCTCTTTGCCACAAACAGAACGGGTGATCCCCATGGGGAGGCACTTGGGCGGATAAATCCCTTCCTCAGCTGCTCTTCCAGTTGCTTCTTCAACTCGGCTAATTCTTCCGTCCCCATTCTATAAGGCTTCTTATAGATGGGTCCTGCTCCGGGCATGAGCTCGATGATGAACTCAATGTCACGGTCAGGGGGCATTCCCGGTAGCTCATCCGGAAAGACATCAGGGTACTCGCATACCACCGGTACTTGCTCTAGCCCAACTTCAGATAGATAGTTGACTTGAGCGGCTTGAGCGGAAGAGGAGTTGGAAGCAAACTTAACTTCGACTCCTTGGTCATTGGTCACAGTGACAGTCCGATTGGCACAGTCTAATAAGCCTTGGTGCTTACTGAGCCAATCCATCCCTAGGATCACATCCAAGCCTTGTGATCTCAGGATGATAAGGTCTGCTAGGAAGTCTACACCGTTAATGGTAATACTGACTCCTTTACAGCCTATCTTGGCTCTCATCTCTTCTCCGGGGGTTTGTACCACCATGGGGTTATTCAGGGGTGTAGGGGTCATGCCACTTTTTAATGCAAATCTTTGAGTGACAAATGAATGCGTGGCTCCAGAATCAAACAAGACAGTTGCAGGTGCTGAGTTGACAAGGAACGTACCCAGCACGACGTCCGGGTCTTCCTGGGCTTCTTCAGCAGTGACGTGATTCACACGCCCCTTCCCATGGTTAGGCAGGTTGCGAGGAGCTGGGTTCCTTGGTGGCATCCCGCGGCCTTGTCCTGGGTTCTGCGCATTGGGGCGCGGGGCTTCAGGCTTCTTGTTGGGGCACACCCTTGAGATGTGTCCTGACTGACCACATCCAAAGCAAGTGACTTGGTTTGGATTATTAGTCCTGTTGCCACCAATGTTATTGGGGTTGAAGGCTGGCCTTGGGTTGGCATACTGTTGAGGCTGATAGTTGGTGCGAGGTGCAGGAGCTCTTGGTTGCTGATAGGTTGGCTTGACCGGGGATGACTACCACGGGCGAGGCTTCTGGTTGCTGGAACTTCCCTTGCTGACCATCTTGCGCTTGCGAGTGTCTTCCAGAGCACGCCGCTTGTCTTCAAGCATGAGTGCTTTGTTCACCAGGTCAGGGAAGGTTGGGCAGTCGCACACGACAAGCGAGTATTGCAGAGTCTGATTGAGGCCTTCCATGAAGCGCTCCCTTTTTGCAGCATCAGTGCTGACATCTTCAGGGGCATACCTCGACAGAACACTGAACTTCTACATGTACTCCTTGACAGTGCCACTTCCTTGCTTCAGGGCTCGGAACTCACGCTTTTTGATAGCCATGATTCCGGAAGGAATGTGGGCTTTGCGGAATTCTGCCTTGAAGTTGTCCCAAGTGATGTCTTGTCCAGCATGCATGACCTTGAATCCATCCCACCAAGCTCTAGCAGTCCCCCCGAGGCAGTGGGCTGCATAAGCCACCTTCTCGCGGTCTTCGGTGCATCCGACTAGTTCCAGCAAGTCCTCAATGGTGCGGACCCAGTCGTCTGCATCCAGGGGTTCAGCAGTTTTGATGAAAGTTGGCGGTGCATGCTTCTTGAACTCTACCAACGTGGAACATCCATTGCCATTCCCCGCCGGCTGGCGGTTGTTGGTGACAGCTTGGGCAATCAACTGATGGGCTGCGGTGTTGGCTTGGCGTTCCTCTCGAAAAGCTTGGAGAAGCTGAGCCATGTCCATGTTCGGAGGAGGTGGTGGTGGAGCTTGGTCGTTGGTTTGGTCGTGGCCGGCCTCTGACTGAGCGAATGCTCCGGCTTCAGGCTGCTGGGTAGAGGTACCAGTACGAGTTACAACAGGCGTCCTGTTGGAGCGGTAAAAAGGTCTCATGACTTGGAAGAGGGAAAGCAATATAGATGGGTGCCTAGTAAGGGGGTGGGTGTGACACTAATCAAATCATGCAAGGGCCGAAAGGTCCAAACACATTCATTAAAAATTCAAATGGTTGATGTAGTCGTTTACATATTCCCGAAGGAAGAATACGACATGCATCCAAACACAACAAAAGCAACACTAGATGGTTTCATATGAACCATACAAGGACTCGACTGCGCATAGGGGTTACACGACCTATCCTACCGTAGAGGTCATGAACTGGCATATCCGAGTTGCGAATAATGCCTAAGCGGCGGAATGCTCGGTCGCGTATTCTGGCTCTTCTGGGTCTTCCTCCTTGTCTTCATCTGTCTGGGCCCCCTTGTCACTTGAGGGTGTGGGGGAGTGGAGGAGTTGGATACGACGGTGCTTCGTCGGTGGTGCCGAGAAAAGCTTGCGATATTCCCTTGCCGTCATACGGCGTCGCCGAGGTGGTTCTTCATCCTTGGAAGATACATCTCCTGAGGGCCTTCCGCCTTGGTATGCGATAGCGGACTGTCCTGGAGGCGCACCTTCCTTCTTGATCCTATTTGTCTTCTCTTGTGCTCGACGAAGAAGTGCCTTGGTCTTGTAAAGTTCTTCTCGGAGCTTTGCTGATTCCGAGGCCAAATCTTGTGCCAAGCTGTCGGCACATAGACTGAAGTAGGTCTGGAATCGAAGCGGGAGTCCTTCCTTCAATGGAGGGGCTAGTGCACTGCTTTCATCTTCACCTTCTTTCCGGTACGGCAAGAAGCGGGTTGTCATCTTGGCTGCCATCTCCGGAAGAAGCTCGCGGAGACGGGTTAGTGCCTTGAGTGCAGCAGCCTCGACAGCGAGAGGTAGTGTTGCCATCTGGGGCCCCTCAAAGAACCAGCTTGTGGGAGGATCGTTTGCCTTCACGATCACTTCCACATGGTACTCCACCTCAGTGTCGCTAACCCAATGCTCAAGGTAGGTGAGGATGGGTGCTCGGTGGAACTGGCACTCCCGGAGGCTATCCTCGAGAAGCAAGGGAAACCCAGTGGTCAGGTGCTCTTCAGCTACAGCGGCCATCTACAAAGGTGGAATAGGAGAGGTTAATAAGCTGATGGTACCTCAGGTTGGTAAGGTTTTGAAAAGAAGAGAGGTTCAGAAGGTTTTTGAAGAGGGGTCTCATCTAACTAACGCCCACGCTAACTAAGGCTTCCTACAGTCAACCTGGCTCTGATACCAGCTCTGTGGGGACCCCAACTTAGAAGTCGAGATCACCGAATGCACGTGTACAGTGATCCCAGAGATCAATGCTCACTGAACACACATAAGCTAAATACCAAGAGTCTTACATCCATACATACCGTCTTACACAAATTAAGTCCATTATGGCCAAGTCTTACATAGATAAAGCCTCAAGGGCTGAATAGCAAATAACTCGAATAGCGGAAGTCTTCGATGATAAGTAGAACCCATGCCATCTGCCTTAACCCTACAGGCATTCTGACTGGGATAGCGTCCTAGTTCGCATGTTCGTCTCCATAGAACTCTTCTTCATATTCCTGTTCCTCCATGCCTGGCCAATTAAATAACCAGTGGCAAGCCAATGAGTACTTTGAATGTACTCGCAAGCAACCCATGATTTGGTTCAAGGTAAAAATGCAATTGTACAACAATGAGCAATCTAGCTACGAGCTAGAATAAATATTCTACCATCAAGTATATGCATCAATAAAAATTCACGTAACCTTGAAGAAAGGTTACCGATATCAACATGAATAGGATTCAACTCAACGAGTCAAGTCACCACCTTGACTCAACATACACACACACACACAAGGTTTCGCAAACAATGGACGTAGCCCAAGAGAGGTTACCCAACTGTCCTTGACCGTGCACACGGCTATTCGAATAGTTTTACACTCTGCAGAGGTTGCGCACTTTACCCACAAGATCCGGGAAGCTTTCGTGTCACCCATGATCCTGAAGTACCTCAAGTACTCGGGGGAAGCACCCGGTCATTATCTTTCCCTAGACGACACTAACATAGGGTCCACTCGTTGGTGCACAGCCCTCGAGTACAAACAATAGATCATGGGACTTGCCCTATTTTGAATGTCACGCGTACACGAAGGGACCAACGGTGTGTCCGGTGCCCTGTGAAAACAGTCATGGTCGCCTATCCGAGCACGACCCCGTCCCGGGAAAGACCTCAAGTCTTCCCATCACTAGTAATGTGGGCACCAAGCTAGTATCGGCCTAAGTAATCAATAATGCCCCGTCCCATAAGGGGTAGAGTGGTTGCACATGTATGGTTGGAATAACGGTCGCAACTTAAACCAATCCATTTGAAAAACATCACACACACTTGTCTTGGTACACCACTTCGTCAACAAGTGGTTACCCATCTCATCTTTTTTCCCCGGGCATAAGTGGCACCTGATGGGGTCTTAAAAGAATGCAACCACGAAGGTATCATGGCACACATGCATCTTTAAGCATCACTACTAGTCATTTGCAATGCATCTAGCACATAGCAAGATTATGAGTAAAGCATGCATCATGTGGTGGTTCTTAACTAAGTCACCACCGTCATTCTTATCATCATGCATTTGGAAACAAACGGGTTCCGAAGAACACAAGTGTATCATGGTCAAAAGGCTGCTTGCCTGGATTGGCTTGGTCTTCAAAGTCTTCAAATCCTTCCCCACCTTCTTCTTCAGCAACCTCGTCAAATACGGTATCTAATCGTCGCAAAAATAACAACGGGAAAATAAGACCATAATAAAAACAGAAAAATCAAAGTGCTCAGAAAAATGTCAACCTATTTTTGTTAAATACTAGAGAGAAAACTAAGATGGCAAAAATTCTTAGTTTGAGTTTTGGAGTGGCAGAATGGAGTCTAAGAATATTTGAACAGAAGTTTTATTGTTCAAATATTAATTTAAATTTGAACAGAACAGAAAAGGTTCATGGATATGTGTGAAAGTGACACCATTAAATAGGTTGGAATTTTACAAGTTTTTAGGAACTGGAATTAATTCATTTGGACAATTATTTATTTCTGTGAAATTATTTGAAATAACCATAGAAAAGAAAAAGAGAAAAAGGCCATGTGCCACTGGGCCAGAGCGGCCACAGTGCACGTCCCAGGGCGAATAGCCCACCGCACGGGCGCCAGCGCGCGCGCCAGGGTTTTTAAACCTGACGGGCGGGGCCCGGCGGTCAGCGACAGAGAGGGGAGCGAGAGGGAGGTGAGGATGACAGGCGGGGCCCGCTTGTCATCTTCAACCTTGCGGCTAGAGAGACGGCGAGCTCACTGGCGGTGATAGGGTGCACGGCGGGGCAAGCTACGGGCAGGAATGGACGCAGCGGAGAGTCGCCGTTCCAGTGGTGGTGGTGCGGCTCGCCGGAAGGGCCTGGTTCGCCGGCGGCGAGGACTCGCCGCGGAGGAGCGTAGGGAGGTTGCTGCTCCGGTCGATTCCGGCAGCTGCAGAGAGGGGAAAGAGGGGGAAACGCATCAGTGACTTGCTGTGGTGCTAGATCGAGCGAGAGGGAGGGCTAGGGCGGCCTGTACTGGGCTGGCGACGGGAAGCCGCCGCGGCGGAGCTCGAGCTCGATCTCGAGCTCGGGCGGGTCTGGAGAGAGGCGAGTGGCTCAGGGAGGTGATTGAGAGAGGGAGGATGCTGTTGGTGAAGAGAGGAGGGGCTCGGGGGGCCTATTTATAGGAGAATGGCGAGGTCCCGTGGACCTGTGCGCCGGCGAGTCTTTGCTCGTCGCCACAGTGCACGGGAGGCATTGGGGATACGTCTGGGGTGTTGCTGGACGAGTTCCAGGGCGGTGGGAAGGAAGAGGGGGAGCGGGGGATGCTCCAGAGGGCTCGCGCGTGTGAGGCCAGAGGTTGGAGCTCGCGGGCGGCCAGCGCGCGTGCGAGAGCATCCACTGGAGGGAGAAGGAGGAGGGGGACAGCGCCGGGGGGAGTTGCGGACGCCGAGGTGCATCGGTTGGCGCGAGGGGGGAGCACGAGGTGGTCGGAGGCGAGGGATTGGATGAGGCTACTGTGCGGGTGCGCACTGTAGCGCGCTCTGGAGCGCGACTTCTGCATGCCACGGCATGCCGTTCGCTCACTGGGCGTGTCCGTCGTGTCTAGGGGGTCCAACATGAAGTAAACTATCTAGCTGTGGCCTTGGATGCCCTGGTTGCTCAGTGAGGGAGGAGGGAAGCTAGTAGATGGGTAGAATTGGGTTGTCCAGCAAGGTAACTTAGGGTTTTCACCCCTCAATCATGGAGCTCTGGTCCAGGGGAAGTTACTGGAGGTAGAATGTAACTAGGTGAAGCTGTGGTAGAAAGTTGAAGCAAAAGTAAATAGTAAAAGAGGTCAAGATGATGGTTTTGGTAAAATGGATGAAGGTGTATGATCATGTTTTGGACAAGCAAATGATCTCCACTAGCCATGGAACTTAACAGGATTGAATGCCATATGGAAATAGGGTGTTTCACCAAATTTGGGCTTGTTTGAAGAAACTAGCCAATGTAAATTGGTGAACCCTAGAAATCAACAGAAATGGCTTCATCATGTTTAAGTCAAGCTAATCACCTCCCCTTGATGCACCACTTGGTGTAGTGTCATCATTTGGGGTTATGATCATGCCCACAAAGTTTGAAGCTCCAGGTAAAAATTTGGTAATGTAAAGTTGTTGAAATTTGAATTTGAACATAAATGGTTTTGGGGTATTCTGATCAAGTTACCCTACTTCACAGCTTGTGCCATTTGGTCTAGATGCCTTATTAGGCCATTCTAGCATGTGCACCAAGTTTGAGGGCATTTGGATAAGTTTGGCAATGTAAAGTTGCTCAAACTTCAGATATGAACAGAATGGTTTTGAAGGGTTTTGAGGATGTTTTCTTGCTTCCCAAGGCATGGGGCTTGGCAAGATCATCAAATATGTCATATATGACATGATAGAATTTCCCTGGAATTTTTAGAGAATATTTCCTTTGTAAATATTTCAAAAGCTTGAAATATCCAGAAAGGGTTTTAGAGGGATTAGCCCATTATTTTGAACATGACCAAGTGTTGAAACTCTTATATATGGACAATATATATCCTATGAGTCTCCCTGAGTTTTGGCAAATATTTTTGAAATACTTAAATAATTTTTTTCCCTATTAAAGACCATTTCTGGCCTTAAGAAAAAGCTTTTAAATAAAATAGGAAAATAACTTTTAAAATTATACTTTTGTGGTTTCTGGGAGTCCTATGACTACTAGGTCTCAAATATACTTTTTGAAATAATTTTCTCACCCTAAATCAAGCACTTGCAGTGCAAACCTCAATTCAGGGGTTTTTGGAATACTAAATTTTGAAAATACATTTTGGCCAAATTAATTTTATAAGAAAATACTATACTGCTATAAACACTTGGTATGATCATTGGGCAGAAGTTTTGGGTATGGAGATGAATTCTACAAGAGGTAATAGTTGACTTTAATGAGCACATGAAAAACACATGAAGAAAAACTCAATTCCAAATAAAAGCCAAATGATGCCAACAAATTTTGTTGGTCCAAATTTTCATGCTTCATTGATGCAAATGACATGATACAAAATGCAGGGTGTGACAGTGGCCTTGCCGGCCTTGCCGGCCTCCCCGGCAGGCCCACCACCAGCACCCTCGGCGGTGCCCTTGGCGGCATCCTCGGCGGCCTTATCCGCGGCGGCCCCGGCAGCGTCCTTAGCGGCCCCCTCGGCGGCAATCTTATTGGCCTCCGCCGCGGCCTCCTCAGCAACTTCCCCGATGACGGCGTCCACATCCTCTATATCTATTGAAGGAGGGCCTGGGCAGTGATGGGGATGATGAAGCCAAGAAAAAGGATAAGGGAAAAGCAAAGACAGAAGACAGGCGACTCACCAGTGCCGAGCTGTGAAGCAGAAGCCCCCTCCCCGCCGGCGTCTGGTGCCGTGGCAGAGCCACCAGCGCCCAAGTTCCCCTCTTGCTCCATGCGTGTGGTCTCCATGCTTTGTGCCCTTGCCGGGGACGCCCCTCGCGGCGGCGTAGTCGATGGGGATGGTGTGTTGGGGATAGCCCCCTGCGGCTCCTGCTGCTGCTGCTCCCGTCCTACAAAACCGGCAAGGTCAGCACCATAGCATCGAACACCTACTGTATGTCGAGCGAGAAGAGGATGATGAACTTTCGCTGGGGGCTGTGCCGGGGGCTGCCATCTGGCTGCTCAACACCACCAGTGGCGTCCCTGAAGCCCCAGCCGGGGGCTGGCTGCTCACCGAAGCCTTGGCCCTCTTTATCCTCTGGGACAACGTCTCTGCGTCCCTGAAGAAGCAAGAACAGATCAAGATGAGTGGCATGGTTCAGGAGGATGGAAATGGCAGTAATGAGTGGAGTACTTACTCGTCGTCCATCTCCTCCTCCTCCGCCACTTTCCTCTTCCTCTTCGGGCTAAGAGGCCCGAGATCAAAAGGGAACTCCGCGTCGACATCCGAGTCGACGTCTGCTGGGGGAGGCGAAGAAGGGGGCGGAGTTTGTGTGCGCCTAGACAGAGAAAGGGCTGCCGCTTTCTTCTTCTCGGCGGCCTTCGTCAGCCTCCTCGCCGCCGTGACCCTCGTGTGGCGCCCGGACCCCTCCAGGGCCAATTGAGGCTGCGCAGCCTTGCTGGGCCGGACCGACTCGCCGGAACAGGCCCGCCGCAGGACTCGCCCTCTTCCCCTGGCTGGCGCCGAGTCGGCCGCCGCGCCCTCCTCCGACGACGACTCATCGGCCGCGTCTTCGACCAGCGGAGCTCCGGTGCCGGCGCTGCTAGCCTCTCCGGCGGCCGCCGCCCACTGGGCGAGCTCCTCCTCCACAGCCGTGGCATCCTTGTCCTCCACACCCGCGGTGCTGCCGGCCTCCATGACGAGCTGCGCCTCCCTCGCCCTAGCGGCGATGTAGTCCAGCTCTTCCTAGGTGGTGTCCCTGACAAGCCACCGCTCGGTGTCAGGCTTGACGCACACCTCGACCAGAGAGTCGAAGAATTGCTGCACGACCTCGTCCGCCGGCTCCTGCCAGCTCGGGAAGGGGCCGTGCGCGTTGCATTCCGGCATCATGGCGGTGATCTCGGACTGGCGCAAATTGTTGCACAGCGGGACCACCCCCGCTGGCAGCTTGAAGAGCTGCCCCTTGATGGCCTTGCCGGCCTTTGCGGCAGCCTTCGCGGCCTTGACGGTCCGTTTGACCTCGCCGTCGCGACCCACATCAAGTTGGAAGAGCCGCTGACAGAAATGGGCGTGTCCCATCACTGTGAGGTTGTGGTCGAGGCCAGGGCGAAGCCGCATGACGTCAGTCGGGTTCCTAAAGAGGCAGGCTGGGCTCCCCTTGTTGTGCAACGGGGCGATCCGACGGCGAATGAAGTCCGCCCCGATCATCTCAAGGGTGAGCCCGGCCTGGGCGAGCCGGTGGATCCTGGAGGTGGCGACGGTGAGCCTCCCGTCGGCGGCGTTGACGTCACCCCAGTCGCTGCCACGGACCGACGGCACCCGGCGGACCTTGCAGAATGTTGGCGGCTCGTCTTCTTCAATCCAGCACCACCAGCCGCGCCATTCATCCCACCTCTCCTTCAAGGCACCCTCCGGGTACGCTCCCTTGGATCTCGGAATCCAGGTGATGCATCCAAAGACGGCACCTCCAGGCTGGATCCGAGGGGTGAAATAGTGGCGGAGGAGCGCCGTGTTGGGCTGCACCCCGAGGAAGCCCTCGCAAAGGTGCGCGAAGAAAGCCATGCACGCCACGAAGAGGCGGAGCCGAAGGTGTGCATGACATCACAGAAGAAATCGGAGAACGGGGGACATAACCCACAAGAAAAGTAGTTGACGAAGAAGGGGTACCGATTTGGGCCGGGTTCGGCGCAAGCGGGCGGAATGACGCGCGTCGCCGGATGCCCCAAGTTCTCCCCCCCGTCTTCACCCCCAAAGGGGCTTGAAGGCGGCCCGGAGCTCGTAGACGTCGACCGTCGACGGGATGAAGAAAGCAGCCTTCGTCCGGTCCCCCGAAAAAGTGCCCTCCGGCGGCTCCACAGACCTGGCGCCCTTGGCCACTCCCTTGCCCTTGGCGGGTTTGGATGCCATGGCGGCTGAGTTGGAGGGCTGAGGAAGAGGGATGGCGAAGCAACGGCGGCAGGCGGCAGGCGGAGGCTTCAGAAGGAAGGAAGAGAGGGAACAGCGGCTCTGAGATTGGAAGAGGCGCGAGGAAAATGGAGGAAGTGAGCAGCGCGCCCGCGGTTATTCCTTCTTATGGGGGGAAAATACAGGCCGCCTCCTTTCGCATTTACTGCGACGTGACACATGCCTGCGGAAACCGCCCCGCGCATGCCGCCCACATCACGCACGCCCCTCCACCCCGCGCCATGCGCGCGGGTCGTGGGAGGCGCAGCGCGCGGAAAATCTTACCACGGTAAAAACCGTCCCGCCTGCCCGCGCACCGTTTTGGGCCTAGCCCAACAACGCGTCGCGCTTATGTGTGGCCCACGCCCGGGGGCTCCTGTCGGTGTACAAAAAGAGGGGTACACTTTTTGTACCCCTATGACTGTGCACGGGCAGTCTGAGCCACGGGCACCACCACGCCAAGCATGGCAAGGGAGGTGAGCCAAGGTAAGACCGAAGCTCGATGGAACCGGAGCAACACCAGGAACAAGACCACAAAGAGTAAAGGGACGAAGCGGCTTCCCCCGGCAAGATCCTTGCCGGGAGCCAGTCTCAGTAGCCCTGGCAAGATCCTTGCCGGGGGCGGCTCTGGCAGCCCCGGCAAGACCCTTGCCGCGGCAGCTCGCCCCACGCCTACGGAGCGGATCACCCTTGAGTCCACCGCCCCCATGGGGCAAGGATTCGGGAGATATCCCCGTGGTGACATGCAGATCTTTGTGAAGACATTCAAGGACAGGTACACACACTAAGAAGAAGACGACCCTTTGCGGGATCCTAGCCAAGGAGGACCACAAGACCCCCGGCAAGCACCTTGCCGGGGATGACAACAGGCGCTGCGGCAAGACCCTTGCCGAGACCCCGGCAAGGCCCTTGCCGGGGACATCCGCAGGGCCACCACCAGGCCAACGCCAACTAAGCTTCCACCGCCCCATGCAGTTGCCGACCCAACCAGCTAGGCAGGCACGTGCGTGGCAACATGCAGATCTTCGTGGAAGACCCACCATTGCGCCACCTCAGCTGCCTGCCTGCCTACATGGCGTCTCAGGCATCGCTGGCCAGGGCGCATGTCAACACAAGAAGGAGCGGCGACGGACAAGACGGATGTCTCCTCCGTCCCCGTTAAAGCAAGGACACCTAAGCTAGGTGCATTAAATGCACCTTGTCATGTAATGCGAGGGATAACCTCGCATCACTGTACCTTTTCCACCTCCTGTGTGCCACTGTGGCAACCCCTTTTCCCTATAAAAGGAGGCCGGAGGCGACCAGGAGAAGGATTCAGCTTTTTAGAACTCCTCACGATTCGGCTTTTGGAGCTCTTTACGCCCCATAGCTAGCTGAAGAACACAAACATATAATCCACCAAAGCAGGAGTAGGGTTTTACGCATCTTTGCGGCCCGAACCTAGGTAAACGAACCGCGTGCTAACTGTTAGACCCGCTCTTCTCTCAACCCCGCGCCCCGCAACCGTTGTAGGGATTCTTGTGATCCCATAGGTGTCGTTCCAAATACAACGACAGATGACGTCCCACGAGCTCTTGATACATTAGAACTTCGTGGGGGAGTTTCGTTAGCACGATGGCGTGGTGAGAGAGATGATGAAGCTACCGGCGCAGGGCTTCGCCTAAGAACTGCAATGATATGACCGAGGTGTGTTTCCGTGGAGGGGGGCACCGCACACGTTTTGGAGAGATCAACTTGTGTAACTTGTGTGTCTAGAGGTGCCCCCTGCCCCTGTATATAAAGGAACAAGGGGGAGGCCGCCCGGCCCCTATGGCGCTCCCTAGGAGGGCCACTCCTACTAGGAATAGGATTCCAATCCTATTCCTAGTAGGAGTCCACCAAGAGAGAGAGGGGGAAGGAAGGAGAGGGAGAGGGAGAAGGAAAGGGGCGCCGCCCCCCCTCCTTTCCTTGCTTAACGCTGGCACCAAGTAACAATTATTCAGGTCTAAAACTAGTCCTGAAGGTAGATGGAGACGTAGCGTGCCGACGGCGATCACATCGACTCTGGAGCCATTTCACACGCGCATCGTCACCTCGTCCTTAGCCAATCTTTGTTTAATCTATAGTCCCTGTTTTGAGTTACAAATATTAGCAACTGTCGTGGATTTAGCACGGCAGATGTCCGGTTTACTGGACTTAGTCGTGAGGCCATCGCTCGGGTTAGCTTAAAGGGGTTAAAGAAGACGAAGGACACAGGGAGTTTATACTAGTTCGGCTCCTTCGATGAAGGTAAAATCCTATGTCTAGTTTGGTGTGGTATTGCTTGGGCTTCGATGAACAGGGAGCGAATCCGCTTTGCCTGTGTCTCGAGTTGTGTTTCTTGTCATGAACCGTCGCCGGGTCGTCCCTTTATATAGGAGGCGACGCCCGGTCCGGTTTACAGAGTCCCGAGGCCGGCTCATAAACGTGTCCGCCTCGGTCTCTACTCTTTCTATCTTACATCCCAAGTTACATGATACGACGGTTTACAGACCATGGGCCTTATACATGGGCCCTAAACCTCTATGGGCTATGACCTCTTGTTATATACTCTACTGAGCTTCTGATAATATAACCTTACCAGCGTAATCCGGACTCTCCTGGCCGGTTTATACCCGATAGTCATATCCCTGACATTAGGCCCCAGATTGATTTGAACTTGTTCATGTTAGTCTTCCAAGTCTTGTACGAATTTCCCTTTCTGCAACTCTTGTATGTTTCATAAACCGGCCATGACGTCATCTCCCGGAATTGCTTCAATCTATCGTGACATCATCTGCGCATTTAACGCCCCCCATCTGTTTGTTACCTTTCTTTATTGCCGCTCCGAAGATCGAGGCGACAGATCAATCTGTATCCGATTTCTGGCCTCCTCGATTCCCGCGCTTGCCGTTTTTATCTCTTCGGCCTATAAATACAGCCGAGGCCCATCTCTTTTCCCCTTCTGCTTCTTCTTCCTCCGTCTCCAGCACTCAAACCTCCGCCGATGTTCTTCGAGCTCGCCGTCGTCCACAAGCCCGGCCGCTGCATCAACCTGAACGTGTCTAGAAACCTCGCCGCTGTCCTCTGCTTCCTCGGGTACGCTATCTTCTTCCCCATAGATCTTAGTTCTAGGGTTTCTTCTGTAGCTCGCTGCGAACCCTCGTTTCTTCGTAGTTCGTCGCCGTAGGTTAGTTTTAGCTGTAGATATAAAACTTGTCAGGTTCGACCCTCATTCGTGCGCTTCCGCTCCATCGTTGTACTTTAGCTTCTCCAGCACTACTAGTTTAGATTGAATCTGCAGAGAATTTCTGCTGCCTTCACTAAATATAACTTGTATTGTTCTGTCTTTTTCCTGTGCTGTAGATCCATATTTTACCTCTGTTTCATGTAAAAGCTGTTTTCCACACTTTAGATCTGCCGCTTGTCCGCTTATATCGCCGGTTTAGTCATAACTTGCGCGTCATACGCTTGCCCTGGCGGTTTATATTTAAACCTGCATTCCATAATTGACGGTTTAACTTTCTCCTTTATCGTCACAAACCGGTAGTTGTCTCGCTCATACTTGCTTCCGGATCAGTAGATACCATTAGTCCCTTGTTTAAACCGACAATTAAATCCATATCTTCATAGAATACGCCGGTTTATATCTAGCTGTTGGTAAACCGGGTCTTGTATTATATTTTCCAGTGTTCCTTTCTTGGAGAAATGGCTTCCACCGCGAAACAATTTGTTGCCTGCAACTGGGTTCCGTCCCGGATTACGGAAGACGATTTAGTAGAGGCGGCCTCAATTGGTGTCCTGGGCTCCAAAGAGGTTCTGCACTGGCGGTCCCCTGAAAATGAATGTCCTCTTGAGCCTAAGGAGGGAGAAATCATAATCTTCTATGATCATCTGGCCCGGGGTTTTAGCCCTCCCGGTTCAAAGTTCTTCCGGGATGTATTAGCCGCTTTTCAACTCCATCCACAAGACATAGGCCCTAATTCTGTATCCAACATCTGCAACTTCCAAGTCTTCTCAGAAGCATATCTTCAAGAGGAGCCATCAGTGGATCTGTTCCGGGATTTCTTCCATCTGAACCGCCGGACCCCCCGCCGCGCCGGGGGGGCGCCTGGGCCCCCCGAGGATCCTCCGATGCCCCCCTTTGGCATATATTTAAAGCGTCTCGAGAAACCCTCGAAACAGGAACTCTTTTTCGCGATCTCATCTCTGTTCCGCCGCCGCCGCCGCTTCCAAGATCGGGAGCACCAGGAGAACTCTTCCCGGCACCCTGCCGGAGGGGAGGATCACCACCGGGAGCCTCTCCACCACCATGGACGCCTCCCGGATGAGTTGTGAGTAGTCTCCCTTGGACCATGAGTCCTTGACCAGTAGCTATGTGATGTTCTACTCCCGTTCTTGTGCTTCACTAATTAGTCCTCGTGAGCTGCCCTACATGATCGAGGCACATATGTAATCCTTATGCTGTTGCTATGATGAGTTTGCTGGGATCCGATGGATTATGAGATTATGTTCAGATTGTGCTTGAGTAATATATTTGATCTACCTCTTTTATATTTATGTTCATAAGTAATTCTTGCATGTTCTCCGTTGTTATTTATTGCTTTGGCCAAGTAATAGGTAGTGAATCCAAGAGGGAACGTTATGCTCGATTGTGGGTTCATGCCCCTCGATGACTAGTTTGAGTGACAGAAACATGAGTCTAGGGGATGTGCTGTTGCCACAAGGGGGAAAACAACGGTGCTTGTGCCCGCGGGTGCAAGGATTGTTTACTTTACGCAAAGTTCTTTTAATGCAGTTGTCTGTTGCATTGAGTTTACACTATGGGTGGGACTCGCAACTTAATACCAGCGAGATGTTCTGGATAGATATCTCAAGGTGGATGATTAGTAGTAGATATTGATGGATTTCGGTCTACTTACTTTGGCGTACCGCCCATGCTTTGAACCTCCACCTTTCTTGCAATGTAGTCAGCATTGGTTTGCGTTCGTGGTCCTGTCAATTGCCCAGCTGTAATTCGTTTACCTCACATAGCTGTTTTATCGTCTTTTGGGAGAGAGACATCACTAGTGAACATCATGAGACTCCGGTCCATATTACCATCATTGATCACATCCACTATTTACTTTTCGCTTTTACTTACTATTGCAAACATTATCTATCACTACTATCATTTGCGTTTAATCCTTTGTGAACTACAAGGCCGGAGGGATTGACAACCTCTCTGTACTCGTTGGGAGCAAAGTTATTTGTATCTGTGTGCAGGTCCACGTTGATTGCTAATATCTGGCGCCGTAGCAGTTGACACCTTCTTGTTGAACCTAGGAGTCTCTGGGGATTCGATCCTTGGTATCTTTGCCAAGGGAAAAACTTCCGCAACACTACATCTCACACCTTCCACTTGGGGTAACCAACGAGGGGCGAGAAGCCTAGCAAGAGTTTTTCTGGCGCCGTTGCCGGGGACTCCACTCTTCAAGATAGGGGAGTTGCATGCTATCTTTTACCTTTGCTTTTTAGTCTTGTTAGTTTACCTTTCAGTTTTTGCTTTAGTATCTTTTATCAAAAATCACAAAAAAAATATTTACCTTTCTGTTAGTAGTCCTTTCTGTTTAGCCAAACATGTTAGGATTTGGTGCTTTGAGGGAATCAGAAGTTCTAGATTTCCATCAAAGGGATGGAGAAAATATGAAGAAGGCATGGGACAGAATTTCTGATGCACATAGGAGAATTATGCCTTGGATACCTATAAAAATTATGCTTAGGAATTTTTACCATGGTATTTTTAAATGGTGTAAACACTCTCTTGACATTATAGCTGAGGGAGATTTCCTAGAGTGTGATGAAGCTAGAGCTCTTGAAATTATACATGGTCTATCTAGTTACTTTGTTTATGATCATAACTTTGATACTGTCATAGATAGACTTGCTACTATTGAAAGGAGAATGGATGCTCTAGACTTGATGAAGGTAGAGAAACCTAAACCCAATAAGAAAGGCATTTTCGAAATAGACAATGATTGGGAGCCTTTTGTTAGGATTAGCATCTCTAATCAAGACTTCCTTGCTTATTGTAATATTGGATCTATGGTTTCTACTATGCCAAAAATTGTTCATGATTCTTTAAAATTTAACATGGATAGATTACCATCTTATCATGAACACACTAATGGAGATATTTCTGAAATCCAGGGAAGAATAAAAGACGTGCCAGTTAAATTCCTTAAAGGGATTGCAATGATTGATTTCTTCATCATGGAGCCAAATCAAGGAAATATAGTGCTTGGAAGGGACTTCCTCCGAGCAGTTAAAGGCTTCATTGATATAGGTAAGGGAAAAATCCGCTTGCGCGGAAAGGCAAAAGGTGTGTACCCCTTTCCTAGAAGGAACAAGAATGAACTTGTTGAGGAACCATTTGAAGCAATTTATAGCTCCGATTATTACGATGGTTATTGATTCCTCTATGCATTATGCCTAGCTTAAAGGCATAAAAGAAAGCGCTCTTGGGAGGCAGCCCACATGAATAAAATTTTTATTTTGCTTTTGTTGTGTCTTGATGTTGTTTACTACAGTAGCATCATCATTGTATCTTTGCTTTTCAATTTTGTGCCAAGTATAGCCTCTGATTGCTAGAAAGTTCAAAAGTTGTGAGGTGCTGTCCAGGAAACAGATTCTGTCCTTGGATAGAAAAATTCGTATAAAATCACCAGATCATCTTTTTGGTCTGAATTTTTTCGAAGGCATTCCCTATATAATTGTCTTTCGTGCGTCTGTTCTGAGTATTTTGATTAGAGTTGCAGAAGTGCCCCGAACAAATCATTTACTACCTGCTGTTCTGTTTTTCACAGATTCTGTCCTGTTTTGCCTTTCCTTCATTTTGCAAACCAAGAGCTTGCTTTTTCTTTGCAAAAACCTTTTGGCAATCTTGAGAAACAGTAGACCTTCAAGAATATCTTTATTTCCAGCAAGGTATAATTATTTTATTATGGGTACTAACCTTGCTAATCAGATTATGATGAGTTATGTATGAAGGGAGTTTTCTAGTGTGCGAGGGAAGATGATAAAAAGATTCAGGAGTGTCAAGCGCTCAAGCTTGGGGATGCCCCCATGCACCCCCAAGAAATATTCAAGGAGACTCAAGCGTCTAAGCTTGGGGATGCCCCCGTGCATCCCCTTCTCCATCAACATTATCAGTTCGTCTTTCGTTCCACTATATTTTAATCACTTCATGTGTTATGTGCTATGCTTGGAGCGTCTTGCTTTTAGTTTCCTGTTTAGTTTTTCATAACGAGTCGGAACTCAGCTTTCTTTATGTGGGAGAGAAACACGCTCCACTTCTACCTAGAACATGACCTAGAATTTTCATGACTATCCTTTGCTGTGTGTGTTCTTTGTCTTTTAATAGCTACGATCATGTTCTGCTCTTAGTATTATGCTTATCTTTTCAAAGAGCTTGTGTTTAGTTGGTTGCTTGAACTCTCTTTAGTTATCATGCTTATCTCATTAAGAGAGTTTGCTTCCATTGCATTGGTTGATATGTCTATGATAAAGATGCTACGTGCATGATGGCGCTTAGTAGTTCATGTTTTCTTATGGTTAGTCTCAAATAGCTGGGGGGTTCCCAATGTGTTATTGGAATACCAACATGATTTGTTTGCCAATGATGTGGTATGGTTTAGTAATATCTTCCTTCGAGAATTTATTTTGATTGACTTGGCGTATGCTCACGCATATTTAAGACTGTAAAGAAAGTCTGTCAAGCCTTGATGATCTTTTATTTCTGAGTAGCGATATAACTTCCATGCCTGATTCAATGTTACTTTCTCGCTCTGCATGATTATGACCGTCATTGCTCCCTTGGTTGGTCGCTCCCAGTCTTTTGCTAACCTCCACCTGTACTAAGCGGACTGACTGCTTGTGCATCCACATCCTTTTAAACCAGTTATGCCATATGAGTCCACCATACCTACCTATATGTGGTATTTCACCGGCACTCCAAGTAAACTTATATGTGCTACCTTTAAAACCTTTAGTTTTTGCAATACATAGCTCATGGGAAAGTAGATTAAAAACTATTGTGGTAAAGAATATGTCGCTTATGTATCTTATTTCTTATAAGTTGCTTGCTGAGCGGTATCCATGTTTCTGGGGATGCCTTCAACTGTTACACTTTTGTTGAATATCATGTGAGTTGCTATGCATGTTCGTCTTGTCTGAAGTAAGGGTGATTTGCCATGGGTTGAATGGTTTGAGTATGCATACTGTTAGAGAAGAACATTGGGCCGCCAACCAAAGCCATTTATCATGGTGGAAGTTTTAGCTTGGACATTAATCCTCAATCTCTTATGAGAATATGCTTAAGCATTAAAGAGGAGTCTATTATCTATTTTCTATGTTGTCCCGGTATGGATGTCCTCAAGTTGAGATCTATCAAAAACGAGAAATCAAATGCGATCTATCTCCTTGGACCTTTGTACAGGTGACATAGAGGTACCCCTTTGTGACACTTGGTTGAAACATATGTAATGCAATGACAATCCATGGAAATCCGAGCTAATTAGGACAAGGTGCGAGCACTATTGGTATTCGATGCATGAGGCTTGCAACTTATAGGATGTCTTATGCATAACACATATGAAGTACTACTACCGTTGACAAAATTGTTTCTATGTTTTCAAAATAAAAAGCTCTAGCACATGAGTAATCCCTGCTTCCCTCTGCGAAGGGCCATCCTTTTACTTTTATGTTGAGTCTCCACCTTCTTTTAAAAGCACCAACTACTGAGAGCATGATTGTCATTCTGAGTGTAATGTGCATTGTCCCAAAGTAGCATTGTGTTTTGCATGATTGTGATATCGTTTATTCTGAAATCATTGTATCTAGTCATCACTTAAACCTTGAAGGTGCCCCTGCATTTATGTTTTGCATCACTAAAGGGGGCAAGCTAGATATCACTTTATCATATTTGCACATCATGTTCATTGCAAATCTATTTGATGTTTCAGTATCATATTGTAAAACTTTCAGTTCTTTGTGATTTTCTCATGAGGCAACTTAATTACTATAGATTCATTATCTCAGTAAGCTTTTGTCATATGACTATGAAAAGTCCTATATGGTTAATAGCATGTCACCACAGAAATTATTCTTGTTATCATTTACCTACTAGAGGACGAGCAGGAATTAAGCTTGGGGATGTTGATACGTCCAAAACGTATCTATAATTTCTGCTTGCTCCATGCCTCTTTTGGGTGATATTGCTATGTTATTTATACACTTCCGTACACTTTTGATCATATTTGGACTAACCTATTAATTCAGTGCACCCCAGTGCCAGTTTCTGTTTTCAGCTGTTTTTGTATTTCAGGTTTTCACATTACGAGAACTGCCAGGAAAAATCCAGAAAAATTATATAAAAAATCAGCGTTCCAGAACCTACCGTGCGCCCGAAGGACAGCCGGGCGGGGGGGGGCACCAGGGCTCCAGGCGCCCTGGCGGCGCCCCCCCTGGGCCGCGCCGGGGGGGCGCCTAGGCCCCCCGAGGCTCCTCCGATGCCCCCCTTTGGCATATATTTAAAGCGTCTCGAGAAACCCTCGAAACAGGAACTCTTTTTCGCGATCTCATCTCTGTTCCGCCACCGCCGCCGCTTCCAAGATCGGGAGCACCAGGAGAACTCTTCCCGGCACCCTGCCGGAGGGGAGGATCACCACCGGGAGCCTCTCCACCACCATGGACGCCTCCCGGATGAGTTGTGAGTAGTCTCCCTTGGACCATGAGTCCATGACTAGTAGCTATGTGATGTTCTCCTCCCGTTCTTGTGCTTCACTAATTAGTCCTCGTGAGCTGCCCTACATGATCGAGGCACATATGTAATCCTTATGTTGTTGCTATGATGAGTTTGCTGGGATCCGATGGATTATGAGATTATGTTCAGATTGTGCTTGAGTAATATATTTGATCTACCTCTTTTATATTTATGTTCATAAGTAATTCTTGCATGTTCTCCGTTGTTATTTATTGCTTTGGCCAAGTAATAGGTAGTGACTCCACGAGGGAACGTTATGCTCGATTGTGGGTTCATGCCCCTCGATGACTAGTTTGAGTGACAGAAACATGAGTCTAGGGGATGTGTTGTTGCCACAAGGGGGAAAACAACGGTGCTTGTGCCCGCGGGTGCAAGGATTGTTTACTTTACGCAAAGTTCTTTTAATGCAGTTGTCTGTTGCATTGAGTTTACACTATGGGTGGGACTCGCAACTTAATACCAGCGAGATATTCTGGATAGATATCTCAAGGTGGATGATTAGTTGTAGATATTGATGGATTTCGGTCTACTTACTTTGGCGTACCGCCCATGCTTTGAACCTCAACCTTTCTTGCAATGTAGTCAGCATTGGTTTGCGTTCGTGGTCCTGTCAATTGCCCAGCTGTAATTCGTTTACCTCACATAGCTGTTTTATCGTCTTTTGGGAGAGAGACATCACTAGTGAACATCATGAGACTCCGGTCCATATTACCATCATTGATCACATCCACTATTTACTTTTCGCTTTTACTTACTATTGCAAACATTATCTATCACTACTATCATTTGCGTTTAATCCTTTGTGAACTACAAGGCCGGAGGGATTGACAACCTCTCTGTACTCGTTGGGAGCAAAGTTATTTGTATCTGTGTGCAGGTCCACGTTGATTGCTAATATCTGGCGCCGTAGCAGTTGACACCTTCTTGTTGAACCTAGGAGTCTCTGGGGATTCGATCCTTGGTATCTTTGCCAAGGGAAAAACTTCCGCAACACTACATCTCACACCTTCCACTTGGGGTAACCAACGAGGGGCGAGCAGCCTAGCATGAATATACTGGTAAAACGGAAGTGTGACGCCCGAAGACCGACGTCCCAGAAGATTCCAGAAGATTCCAGAAGATTCCAGATGTTCCGGGATCTCCCGTGTGTTTTATTTTGCTTGTGTTATTTATTTTTGCATTGCATCATGTCATCATGCCATCATGTCATTTTAATTTTTGCATCTCAACTTAAATAAATCGTGTGGACCGTCGTTCCATTTAAATCGAGGGAAGGATGACTTCTCTTTATAACATATGCCCTCCCGATATTTAGGGAGCTATATAATAAATATTCCATTTGTTTGGAGTTAACCCAACACACTTGCATATTTTCCCCATGCCTCTTTAATTCAAATTTCACCGTCAAACCTCCCTATAATTCTTTTTCCTTTTATCGAGGCTCCTCCAAAATTCCGGACATTTTTGGGCTCTTCTAAATCATAGTCCTTGTTCACACCATTTGAAATAAATTCAAAGGAATTTGAATTTATTTTCCATTCATGCCCCTTTTCTATTTTTCTGGGGACCAACGCAATTTTGCGAGTCCAGGGATAATAGCCTCTTGTCCAAATTCTTTTGCATCCCTTCCTTTCTTCTTTTTTTCTTTTCCTGGCTATTTTATTTTTCTGATTTGGAGATGGCCAAAACCAGCAGAAGAAGAGCAGCCCAAGACTCCCTCCAGCCTCTTGGGCCTCCTCCTCCCTCCTGGCCCATTGGCCCAACACCACCGAACCCTAAGCCCACCTAGCGACCCTCCGCTCGTTCCTCCCTCGTTCCCATCGGGCGCCGCACCGATCCCATCGCTCTCCCTCTCTTTCCGCACTCCGCCACACTCTCCTCCCGATTCCCTCGCCGCGCTCCCCAGCGTCGAACCCCAGCTCTGCCCGATCCCTGCGGGTCTCCTCCTACCCGCGACCAGCGCCACCTGGCCTTCTGTTTCCCTCCAGAGCGCCGTGCAGCCTCCCTTCGTCCTCGAGCCGCCCGTCCAGCGCCCTCCCTCCGTCACCGTCCAGCGCACGCGCCGGCGCCCGACCTCGCCTCTGCAGCGTCCCTAGCGCTCGCTACCTCGCCTCCAGCACCCTCCGTCGGCAAGGCCCACCTCAGCGCGCCAGCTGGTCGCCCTCCCCATCGACTCCAGTGCCGTTCCGCGGCCACCATCTCGCCTCTTCTCCAGGACGAGGCCCGACCTTCTCCTCGCCTTGGTCGCCTCGTCGCCACTTCCCCTCGCCGTCCCGGCCGCGACAGCCAGCCTTCCTCCAGCGCCGGCCAGGAGGTGGTCTCGTTCCTCGCCTCCCCGTGCTGCCTCCGTCCCCAGCGCCGCGTCGAAGACCCCCAGGCCGAGCGCCATGGCCGCTGCGCCCTCCAGCGCGCCAAGGTCGAGCCTCGACCGGCGCTGCTTCGTTCCCTGCGTCCGGGCCTCTGCCTCGGGTAGCAGCTCGCGGAGCTGCAGCCACCTTGCCCCGAGGAGCTCCCTGCTGCATCCCCGCCTTGGAGCCGAGCTCCGAGTTTTGTCGCTGCCATAGCCATGACCGGGCCTTGTGTTTTTTTTGTTGTTGTTGAAATCGCTAGACCGCCCAGGTTTTCTGCCAAGTACCACTACACCGTGAACGTCGTCGGATCTTCAAGTTCGACTATGTGGATTGCGCCAAGTTCCACGGAGCATCAAGTTCGACTACCTTCGGAAGAAACGAGTACCCCTACCGTCGCCCCGTGTACCTCTACGGAACGTGTACGACTACGAGACGAGAACAACTTCACGTGACGACGAACGCCAAGTACCACCACGTCCGACGATGCGGCATGAACCCCTACGACGAGTACCTCTCTGAACGGGATGTGAACGACTACACGTGTACCTCTACGGAACAACTACTTCCTCTTCGGAAACGTGAACCACTACTTCCTCTACGGCCGTGTACCACTACTTCCACTACGAACTCGAACCCTCCGAGAACGGTTGTCCCGAAGGTATAACCCTGAGATGACGACCCCGTGGATGTTTGTTGTGTTGTATGAAATGTTTCTCTTGTGTGCATCGTGCCCGTTTCATCTTTTGTCGTGCTCCTCGGTTGCCTCGTCGCCGACCCGTGGGAACCCGGTGACGGGATCGCCCCACCTTTCATCTCGTGTGACTCGCTCACGCCATCTATCTTTTGCACCGGTCTCTCAACGAGTTACCGGAACCGAGATGTTGCCGTGCATCACTTTCGGATCGTTGCCGTGGCACCCTTTTCTTCCACCACGGTGACAATACTTCATATCTTCTTCTTGTCAACCTTTTAATAAACTTGCATAAAACTTGATCATGTCATCCGCATCATGTTAACAACATTGATATGTTAAATTGTTGTTTGCTTATAATTACTAAACATGCTCATGGGGATTTTCCCGGAATTGTTGTTGTTATTTCCGGCCTCATTTAAAATGTCTAAATAGTGTAGTTTTATTATGCTTCACCTCTTGCCATGTTAAAAACATTTAACCTTGTCTTGTAAATAACGAGAGTCAATTAAATAATTATAATGTGGTGTTTCGTCAATATGCAACTCGTTGCATATTGAGCTCCACTTAACTTGTAGTACTTGTTTGTGCACTTTGCCATGCCATGCATAATTAAACCGGACATGCATCATACTTGGATGTGCATCGTATGCCATGTTTAAGCTTGTGTGTTTACCGTGTTGTTTGCTTCTTTCCGGTTGCTTCTCTTGTTAGCTTCGGTTTCGTTCCGGAGTTGTGAGGATTCGCTCGACTTGTTGCTCCTTCTACTTCATGGATCCGTTCTTCTCCCTTGTGGAATCCCAGGCAAGATGATCATACCCTTGGATACCTTTACTACCATTGCCATGCTTAGTTGTCTCGATGCTATCGTTACATGTCGCGTTGCCCATCTTTTATGCCAGCCTCTCCTTGTTGCCATGAAACCTATAACCTTGAAACCTTCCTAGCAAAACCACTGTTTGGCTATGTTACCCACTTGCTCAACCCCTCTTATAGCGTTGTTAGTTGCAGGTGAAGATGAAGATCGTTCCAGGTGGGAACTTGTTGTTGGTATATCACAATATCTATAATTAATATTAACACACCTATACACTGGGCATGGGTGGAAGGCTTGGCCTTTTGCTCGGTGTTTTGTTCCACTCATGCCACCTTAGGCGCCGATAAACCGGCATTATGTTCCTTGATTTTGCGTTCCTTACACGATGGGTGGATGGGGACCCCTTGACAGTTCGACTTTGAATAAAACTCCTCCAGCAAGGCCCAACATTGGTTTTAATTTGCTCATAATAACAACTTAATTAATTAATTAAATTTGCATAGGGGGTTGCGCCCTCGAGGATTCTTAATTCTACATAGCAGGGGGGGCCAGTGCTGATGGTGTTGGTCCCAAACTAGAGCCACTTGCGGTACCACCTAGTTATCTGGGGTCTTCGGTTACTGTACGTAGCGCTCATCCGGACGTGGCCTGAGACGAGATGCGCGCGGCTACCATCAGGGTGTCGGCACGCCGGGAGGTCTTGCTGGACTTATTTTACCATTGTCGAAATGTCTTGTGCTACCGGGATGCCGAGCCTGATCGGTTTTCCCTAAGATAAGGAGTGATGATATTATATTTATCGCTTCAGCTAATCGTGAGAGCTTGTGATGGGCTAAGTTGGGACACCCCTGCAGGGTTATGATCTTTCGAAAGCCGTGCCCGCGGTTATGTGGCAGATTGGAATTTGTTAATGTCCGGTTGTAGAAAAATTGACAGAGGATCCGAAGTAAAACACACAACTGTGTGAGTAACCGTGGCTGTCTCTTTTCACTTTGAGAAGAGAACACGGTGGGGTTATGTTTGACTCGTATGTAGTTCAGGATCTTTAGCGATCACTACTTTTGCGACCGTTTGCGTAGATGCTCTTCTTATTCTGGTACTCGTAAGTTAGCCACCATATTATGCTTAGCCGCTGCTGCAACCTTCACCACCTTACCTCTTCCTACCCTCAAGCTTTGCTAGTCTTGATACCCATGGTTATGGGATTGCTGAGTCCTCGTGGCTCACAGATACTACAACACCAGATGCAGGTTCAGCCGAGTTTGATGCAGGAGCTGGTTCAGAGCTTCCCTGGGAGCTCGATGAAGATTGTGGCCGTTTTCTTGTGACGTTTCGACGATAGTGGTTTCTACTAGGATTCGATCCTGACCTGTGGCTTTATGTTGTTTTGGTATCTTTCTTTTGGATCTTCGCCCGTAGTCGGGTTGTGATGTTTTTAAATAATGTTCTGCTTATTTAATGTATTGTGTGAAGTGGCGAGTGTAAGCCAACTATCTCCTTTTGCAATTTAATCCCTCTTTTACATGAGTCGTGCAAAGATACCAAACTTGAGATCATTCTAGGATGGGCTTATACCTTTAAGTCGTGCCTCGACACGTAGGAGGTATAGTCCCATCCTGGGCATTACAAGTTGGTATTCAGAGCCTTCTCCGACCTAGAAGCCCCCACTGATTGATCGAATCATTGACGGTTGAGTCTAGACACACACTTGAAAATGTTTTGAGTCCTATATATATCGGAGAGTAGGATTTCTGTTTGCTCCTCATCCCCTTTCTCTCTGGTGTGGACTCCTGACGATTACTCTTTTCTCTTCTACTTTCAAAAATGCACCAATTTTTTTTAGGATCTCGCGAGCATTGTTTGGATTGTTCCGATGTCTTTGTGACGAGAACATTGTTCTCGATGCCTCCTGTCATTAGGGGTTGTGGCAGTGTCCCGGGGAGTTGAGCTCCGAGGTGTTGTCGTCACAAATCCATCGCGGCAGTACTAGAATACTTAAGACGGCCGACATCGAAAACTCTCCTATGCGGTTAGTGGCAAGATAACCCCGACATCACCCAGTACTGGGGAGGTAGTTCGGGAGTATTGCCATAGCTTGTATAGTAGATTTGTTTCGAAGGTCCGAGGTAAACAGTTTCCGGGAAAGACTGGTTATGTGTTGAAGGATGGATACAGTTGGATGTAGGTTTAGAGTTGATTGCGCGGTGCTTCCCCTGTATCCCCAACACCTGATTGCATAACTGGAAACTTTCGGAAATTAATAGGTGGGTTCATCCAGTAGTTCTAGGCATTCTTCCAACGGATGCTCGATATGAAGTTTGGGGTTCTACATTGAGTGAAGTGGTTTTATGGACTTGTTCTGATCGGGAGTTGCATCTTAAAGGGTCCTTGGCTATGCTGATCCGGGGATTACAAAACCCTTTTGTAACACGTTCCATGAGCTTTCAGCACGAATATGTGGGATGAAGCTTCTATCTTGTATTTGTTCTATCCGCTCCTTGTTCCTTTTTTTATTTTCTTTTGTTCTCCAAGTGGCTTCTCGTCAAGTTGATGTACCTACGGAATTCATTTGTTCAATTCTCTGTTCGGATGATATTGTGAAGATCATGTTGCATATCTATCCTTTGTTCTTGTTTTGATTCTGGTATTCGAGTTGCTTCGATGTCAAATGTTGATTCCATACCTTTCCTAATCGATATTCTCATATTTCTATGGGAGTGCTAATTCTTCTTGACCATCAAGATCTTCATGTTAATCCTTTTCAACCGGTGTTCCTTCTCTTCAAGTTATTCCATACGGACGTCGTTCAGAAATCTGACGATTTGTCTGTTTCATTCATCCCAAGTTGTCTTTGTTTTTCCCCACCCTCCCACCCTTCTTCTTCTCGGAGCAAGAATTCTCAAATGAAGTATCCATTCTATTCATGGGATATTTCTTCATTCATTTCCTTCAATGTTCTTATCCGGTGATTTATCGTGAAGATGCTCAAGAGCTTCAAGTTCATCATTCTTTTGTTCTCAATTCTGCCGGTGGATGTAATTCAAGATTTCAGTGTTGATCTTATCATTTTCCTCATTTCACAATGCTTTCTTATTCCGGTGCACCAATTAATCATTCTCCTCTTGCTATTCATATCCGGAGTGCTGAAGATTCATAATTCCATTCTTAATCCTGTCAACTATTTTGAGATTGTCATCTTATTCAAGCCATTTAATTCAACCGGTGCTATACCTCTTAAGCAATCTTTTCAATGGTGATTTCTTTGAGTGGGCCCTAACCCATAGGTCTTTTTCCAGGATCTTACCTGACTCTTCTATTTTTCCGGAGTACTCTGAAATTCTTTTCAAAGTGTGACGTAAGAATGATTCCCATCAGTCACATGCCTTCTCCAAGATCGCGTTCAATTCTTTTTCATCATTGGTTCAACCTTTTAATTCTTCTTTACGGAGTGCCTATACAATTCTTCATGGCATTTCTCGTCTTCATTCTCAACATTTGGAGACCGGAGAAGAGTTTCTCTTAAATCTTGGCCCGTTCTCTCAAGATTCGTGGTTCTAGCTTCTTGCCATCCTCATTAGTGTTCCGTTTGTGGGGATTCTTTTCATACCCATCCGAAGCATTTCATGAATTCTTTTTCTTTGTGATCCTCCGAAGGCCATCATTTCAGAAGATTTCTTCGCTCTCAGTTTTCAACTTCGTCCTCCAAATATTCTTCATTGATGTCTCTTCGTTCGTCTCCATATTTTTTATGGTGGTTCATTCAAGATTTCTCTTTCTTGTTATCATATCAATTCATTTGTTCTTTTCACAATCCTACCGGTGGTTCGTTGAAGATTTACCCAAGCTTGTGCGAGATCTCTCTTAATCCTTTCCAATGAGAATAAGTAGTATGCCAAATCCTTTGGTTGTCATCAATTTAATTGATGAAGGAGATGCATGACATAATTCTTATTCTTATTCCTTCAAGGTGATTTAATTCTTTTTTTCTGGAGCTTGTTCATCATAACATATTCTCGGTCCTAAGTTGTTCATCTTGTTTTCCGGAGCTTCAAGTTATTTCAATTATATCATATCAAAGCTCCATCTAATTCATCGCAGGACTTGAATCTTATTCTTTTCATCTTTCACTTCTCATGCTTTCATTACCGGAGTTCTTCATGGTGGTTCATCATGTTTTAATTCATCCTCGAAGTTTTCATCAAGATTCTTGTTGGAGCTCAAGCATTCTTCATCATGCTTTCCAATTGCTATTCTTCTACCTTATCTTTTCAGATGGTGTTATGTCATTCTTGACAATTCCTTCATGTTTCATGATTCACAAGTTGTCAAGAATGGGATATTTAAAACCATCATTTTCCTTGTTCAGGAGATCTTTCCAACCCTTTAATTATTCATTGGAGTTATCTTGGGTTGTATTTCACCTAAAAGCTTTTCCTAAGGATTGTTGTGATTATGGTGCTTATAAATGACCCAAGTTCTTCATTTATCCTTCTGGTGAAATAAGTTTATCGTCTCCTTGTTGATCTCAATCCAATCAATTGTTTTCCTTTAGTGGCTGGTTGTCACCTCTTAATTTTGAGATGTTTTCCATAAGCCCACATCAAGCTTATTCGTTTTCGTTGTTGATTTTTCCAACAACTCCGTTCAACCCTTTTTCGTAAGGATGTGTTTCATATTCATTTTTGAGAGAAGTTGTCATTTTCTTCTCCGTTCTTTTCTTTCCAACGTCCTTTGCTATTCTTTCATTCTGGAGGCATTCCGATGTTGCTCTCTCCAAACCATCATACCGTTTTATCGAGATCATGTTCTTTCCCTTGCTTATCATTTAACCGGAGTGTTATACTCTTCATTCAGTTCCGTCTTTTATCTAGTTTTGCCTCTCTTTTAACCGGAATGATGTCTGTATCATCCTTCTTACCTCTTCTGCCATTCTTTCAATTGTTTCGGAGGCAATGTGTTGTTGATTTCTTCAAGTATCATCCCAACTTGGCTAGTTCTTGTTCAATTCCTTCCATTTTCAGACGGAGTGCTGCCCAAATTATGTCATTCTTATTCCTTGGCTGTACCGTTGCGGTTTCATATTCGTTTGATTCGTAAGCTCTTGTTTCATGTCTTTCACCTGCAGGTTCTCATATTGTTCCATGTTCCTCCTTTTACCAGAGTGCTCTTAACTTCGTTCATCTCCGTTGTATTCTTATTCAATTTGTTCAACCTCTCAAGGTTCCTTGGTTTCACTCGTCTGTCAAAGAAGCAACTTTGTTTTACCTCCTCCTTTTCCGTTTTTATCCGGTGCCATCTCTAGGATCTCGGGTCGAGATCCTCTGGTAGTGTGGGAGAGTTGTGACGCCCGAAGACAGACGTCCTAGAAGATTCCAGAAGATTCCAGAAGATTCCAGATGTTCCGGGATCTCCCGTGTGTTTTATTTTGCTTGTGTTATTTATTTTTGCATTGCATCATGTCATCATGCCATCATGTCATGTTAATTTTTGCATCTCAACTTAAATAAATCGTGTGGACCGTCGGTCCATTTAAATCGAGGGAAGGATGACTTCTCTTTATAACATATGCCCTCCCGATATTTAGGGAGCTATATAATAAATATTCCATTTGTTTGGAGTTAACCCAACACACTTGCATATTTTCCCCATGCCTCTTTAATTCAAGTTTCACTGTCAAACCTCCCTATAATTCTTTTTCCTTTTATAGAGGCTCCTCCAAAATTTCGGACATTTTTGGGCTCTTCTAAATCATAGTCCTTGTTCACACCATTTGAAATAAATTCAAAGGAATTTGAATTTATTTTCCATTCATGCCCCTTTTCTATTTTTCTGGGGACCAACGCAATTTTGCGAGTCCAGGGATAATAGCCTCTTGTCCAAATTCTTTTGCATCCCTTCCTTTCTTCTTTTTTTCTTTTCCTGGCTATTTTATTTTTTCTGTTTTGGAGATGGGCCAAAACCAGCAGAAGAAGAGCAGCCCAAGACTCCCTCCAGCCTCTTGGACCTCCTCCTCCCTCCTGGCCCATTGGCCCAACACCACCGAACCCTAAGCCCACCTAGCGACCCTCCACTCGTTCCTCCCTCGTTCCCATCGGGCGCCGCACCGATCCCATCGCTCTCCCACTCTTTCCGCACTCCGCCACACTCTCCTCCCGATTCCCTCGCCGTGCTCCCCAGCGTCGAACCCCAGCTCTGCCCGATCCCTGCGGGTCTCCTCCTACCCGCGACCAGCGCCAAATGGCCCTCAGTTTCCCTCCAGAGCGCCGTGCAGCCTTCCTTCGTCCTCGAGCCGCCCGTCCAGCGCCCTCCCTCCGTCACCGTCCAGCGCGCGCGTCGGCGCCCGACCTCGCCTCTGCAGCGTCCCTAGCGCTCGCTACCTCGCCTCCAGCACCCTCCGTCGGCAAGGCCCACCTCAGCGCGCCAGCTGGTCGCCCTCCCCATCGACTCCAGGTCGTCCCGCGACCACCATCTCGCCTCTTCTCCAGGACGAGGCCCGACCTTCTCCTCGCCTTGGTCGCCTCGTCGCCACTTCCCCTCGCCGTCCCGGCCGCGACAGCCAGCCTTCCTCCAGCGCCGGCCAGGAGGTGGTCTCGTTCCTCGCCTCCCCGTGCTGCCTCCGTCCCCAGCGCCGCGTCGAAGACCTCCAGGCCGAGCGCCATGGCCGCTGCGCCCTCCAGCGCGCCAAGGTCGAGCCTCGACCGGCGCCGCTTCGTTCCCTGCGTCCGGGCCTCTGCCTCGGGTAGCAGCTCGCGGAGCTGCAGCCACCTCGCCCCGAGGAGCTCCCTGCTGCATCCCCGCCTTGGAGCCGAGCTCCGAGTTTTGTCGCTGCCATAGCCATGACCGGGCCTTGTGTTTTTTTTGTTGTTGTTGAAATTGCTAGACCGCCCAGGTTTTCTGCCAAGTACCACTACACCGTGAACGTCGTCGGATCTTCAAGTTCGACTACGTGGATTGCGCCAAGTTCCACGGAGCATCAAGTTCGACTACCTTCAGAAGAAACGAGTACCCCTACCATCGCCCCGTGTACCTCTACGGAACGTGTACGACTTCGAGACGAGAACGACTTCACGTGACGATGAACGCCAAGTACCACCACGTCTGACGATGCGACATGAACCCCTACGACGAGTACCTCTCCGAACGGGATGTGAACGACTACACGTGTACCTCTACGGAACAACTACTTCCTCTTCGGAAACGTGAACCACTACTTCCTCTACGGCCGTGTACCACTACTTCCACTACGAACTCGAACCCTCCGAGAACGGTTGTCCCGAAGGTATAACCCCGAGACGACGACCCCGTGGATGTTTGTTGTGTTGTATGAAATGTTTCTCTTGTGTGCATCGTGCCCGTTTCATCTTTTGTCGTGCTCCTCGGTTGCCTCGTCGCCGACCCGTGGGAACCCGGTGACGGGATCGCCCCACCTTTCATCTCGTGTGACTCGCTCACGCCATCTATCTTTTGCACCGGTCTCTCAACGAGTTACCGGAACCGAGATGTTGCCGTGCATCACTTTCGGATCGTTGCCGTGGCACCCTTTTATTCCACCACGGTGACAATACTTCATATCTTCTTCTTGTCAACCTTTTAATAAACTTGCATAAAACTTGATCATGTCATCCGCATCATGTTAACAACATTGATATGTTAAATTGTTGTTTGCTTATAATTACTAAACATGCTCATGGGGATTTTCCCGGAATTGTTGTTGTTATTTCCGGCCTCATTTAAAATGTCTAAATAGTGTAGTTTTATTATGTTGCACCTCTTGCCATGTTAAAAACATTTAACCTTGTCTTGTAAATAACGAGAGTCAATTAAATAATTATAATGTGGTGTTTCGTCAATATGCAACTCGTTGCATATTGAGCTCCACTTAACTTGTAGTACTTGTTTGTGCACTTTGCCATGCCATGCATAATTAAACCGGACATGCATCATACTTGGATGTGCAACGTATGCCATGTTTAAGCTTGTGTGTTTACCGTGTTGTTTGCTTTTTTCCGGTTGCTTCTCTTGTTAGCTTCGGTTTCGTTCCGGAGTTGTGAGGATTCGCTCGACTTGTTGCTCCGTCTACTTCATGGATCCGTTCTTCTCCCTTGTGGAATCCCAGGCAAGATGATCATACCCTTGGATACCTTTACTACCATTGCCATGCTTAGTTGTCTCGATGCTATCATTACATGTCGCGCTGCCCATCTTTTATGTCAGCCTCTCCTTGTTGCCATGAAACCTCTAACCTTGAAACCTTCCTAGCAAAACCACTGTTTGGCTATGTTACCCGCTTGCACAGCCCCTCTTATAGCGTTGTTAGTTGCAGGTGAAGATGAAGATCGTTCCAGGTGGGAACTTGTTGTTGGTATATCACAATATCTATAATTAATATTAACACACCTATACATTGGACATGGGTGGAAGGCTTGGCCTTTTGCTCGGTGTTTTGTTCCACTCATGCCACCTTAGGCGCCGATAAACCGGCATTATGTTCCTTGATTTTGCGTTCCTTACACGATGGGTGGATGGGGACCCCTTGACAGTTCGACTTTGAATAAAACTCCTCCAGCAAGGCCCAACATTGGTTTTAATTTGCTCATAATAACAACTTAATTAATTAATTAAATTTGCATAGGGGGTCGCGCCCTCGAGGATTCTTAATTATACATAGCAGGGGGGGCCAGTGCTGATGGTGTTGGTCCCAAACTAGAGCCACTTGCGGTACCACCCAGTTATCTGGGGTCTTCGGTTACTGTACGTAGCGCTCATCCGGACGTGGCCTGAGACGAGATGCGCGCGGCTACCATCAGGGTGTCGGCACGCCGGGAGGTCTTGCTGGACTTGTTTTACCATTGTCGAAATGTCTTGTGCTACCGGGATGCCGAGCCTGATCGGTTTTCCCTAACATAAGGAGTGATGATATTATATTTATCGCTTCAGCTAATCGTGAGAGCTTGTGATGGGCTAAGTTGGGACACCCCTGTAGGGTTATGATCTTTCGAAAGCCGTGCCCGCGGTTATGTGGCAGATTGGAATTTGTTAATGTCCGGTTGTAGAAAACTTGACAGAGGATCCGAAGTAAAACACACAACTGTGTGAGTAACCGTGACTGTCTCTTTTCACTTTGAGAAGAGAACACGGTGGGGTTCTGTTTGACTCGTATGTAGTTCAGGATCTTTAGCGATCACTACTTTTGCGACCGTTTGCGTAGATGCTCTTCTTATTCTGGTACTCGTAAGTTAGCCACCATATTATGCTTAGCCGCTGCTGCAACCTTCACCACCTTACCTCTTCCTACCCGCAAGCTTTGCTAGTCTTGATACCCATGGTTATGGGATTGCTGAGTCCTCGTGGCTCACAGATACTACAACACCAGATGCAGGTTCAGCCGAGTTTGATGCAGGAGCTGGTTCAGAGCTTCCCTGGGAGCTCGATGAAGATTGTGGCCGTTTGCTTGTGACGTTTCGACGATAGTGGTTTCTACTAGGATTCGATCCTGACCTGTGGCTTTATGTTGTTTTGGTATCTTTCTTTTGGATCTTCGCCCGTAGTCGGGTTGTGATGTTTTTAAATAATGTTCTGCTTATTTAATGTATTGTGTGAAGTGGCGAGTGTAAGCCAACTATCTCCTTTTGCAATTTAATCCCTCTTTTACATGAGTCGTGCAAAGATACCAAACTTGAGATCATTCTAGGATGGGCTTATACCTTTAAGTCGTGCCTCGACACGTAGGAGGTATAGTCCCATCCTGGGCATTACAGGAAGACCCTCAATGTCACACAAAAATAGTACTTCCTGACAACGAAGTTACCGAATCCGCAAAGAAGATGTTGAATATCCCTCTGGAAGACTGCAGCCGGATCGGTTTAGCTCCCTTCTACGCAGATAACCAACCACCGCCGGTAAGACTCTTCTGTCTATTTCTTTCCACTTTAATCCGTTCATATCAGTTGTCTTCAACATGTTATGATTCCTTTATGCAGGCCAACAATCCTTTCTGGAAGAAGAAAGCTCAAGATAAACCGGCGAAGCCAACATGCAAGAAGACCTTTGCCGTAAAGAAGAAGAAAGCTGTTGTTGCTTCCGGTTCAAACCCTGAAGAAGATGATCCGGCTTCTGAGGTACTGCTTGACTCTTATGTCCTTTGATCTCCCTTTGTTCGAATTTATGTTAATAATGTCTTTTCTCAGGACCTGGCAGAGGGAAGTAAAGCGGAGGGAGTTGAGGTAATTTCTCTCTCATCTGATTCAGAACCGTTGCCACCCAAGATCCGCCGGGTATCCCGGAAATATCCAATTTCTCACCCTTATGCTCAATTGGATCCCAACTTTCTTTTGAAGAAACAGCAGCATGAAGCTCGCCGGACCACGCGCCATAGCGGCCACGTGGTTGAATCGTCCGGGATAACCCTCACGCCAGCTCGCAGACGCCGCTCAGAGGTTTTGCTCACTCCAACCCTTCTTCATCCAAAAGAAGGCCTTATTCGCAAACCACTTAAACCGTCTGATGCCAACTATCAGGAGGCTCCTCTGTCTTCTTCTGGCGAGTCTACTACCACTCAGATCCCGGTGCTTAAGACCGTTGGGTAAGTTATCCTTTCAAACGTCCGGTTTATCTTTCCGTTTTAACTTTGTGATTCTCATTACTCTTTTACTCTTTATCAGTATGCCCAAGCCTAGCAAAAAGGCGAAAGTAAATAAACCGGCTGCCGAAACCACCACTGCTGAACCGGCCGAGGATCTTGAAGCGGCCAACCCTCCAGGGGACAACATTGAGGTTCAGCTCGATGATCCCGCCCCTATGGATCATGAAGATCTTGCTGCTCCGGGGGGTGATGATATGGAGAACACGGTTAAACCGGCAAGCCCTGTCCGGGTTAGTCCTCCTCGGGCTAGCCCGTCTCCTGTTAGTCTGGTGCACACTATTGATCCCCTTCAGCCGACGGCCACCTCAACGGCGGACATTGAAATAACTGGGATAGGATTCTCTGCTCCCACAAAGCCTATTGCCTTGGCTAGGCATACTGCCAAGGAAGTAAAACTTCAACAAGATAAGGACAAGTGGAGCACAGACTTGTCAAGTTATGCTCAGCTGAGTGCCCAGGAACTCCATTCTGGGTATCTGAACCGGCTTTTCACCAGCCGTGACTATGAAGCCGGCTTAGTCAACATGATGAAAGATAAATATGAGGTGCCTTTCTTTCCTTTTGCTTTCCATTTCTGCTTTGCACTTTACAATCCTACCTTTAGGCCATAGTAGCCCCCAAGTGCCGTTTAGCTTCTCTGTAGGTGAACCGGGACTTTACTTATGTCTGAGAATGAATGTACATTAGCCCCCAAGTGCCAAGGTCATAACTTGTTTCTGTGCTTGGGACTTGTCTGAAAAATTGTCTTTCTTTTACTTCAAGTGTACATTAGCCCCCAAGTGTCGAGTGCATAACTTGTTATGTGCTTGAGACTTTGATTGATCTGTCCTTCTAACACGTTTGCTTTCCTTGCAGGCTGACTTGACCCGGAGAGCTTCGGAGGCAACTAAGCTCCGGAATAGCTTGGCTTTCCATGAGACTGCTTCAACCAAAGCTAAGGAAGAACTTGTCCTTGCTTTAACTAACATGGAAAAACTGAAGAAAGATTTTGAAGTCGAGCGGTCCACATGGGAGGTGCAAAGGGACGCTCTAGAAAAAAGAGCAAAGGATGCTGAAGCTGCTCTCAATCCGGTTACACAGGAGCTATCCGGGTTGAAACAGCAAATAGAGAACATGACATCTGCTATCTTCGGTGAGTACCCGTCTTCGTATGTTTACCTCCTTGCAATCTTTATTCTGCTCCGGTTTAACTCGCCAATTGTATATAGGGAGGCGCATAACTCATCTTGGGCATGATGTTCGGAAGAAGCTCAAGGCTGCTTATACCCTGGTGGAGCAGCTCTACTTCGGTGCTCAAAGGGCTATCAGCGCCATGTCTCACAATAAACCGGCTCCGACCACCATCCAAGCCACTCTGGAAAAGCTATCTGTCTTGCCTGCTCAACTCGTTGAGGTAAAGAAATCTACTGCACGAGTTGGTTCTCTTATGGCGTTAACCTGGGCCAAAGCATGGGTCCCCAATTTTGACCCAGCGGAGGCCATGAATGGTTACCCCCAGCATGAAAGAGGACGGGTCAGCCTTCTCTGCTGAAGATCTCCGTTCTTTGACGAAGGACATGCGCCCTCTTGCCAGTAAGCTTGCTGACGAAGCGGATTTAACAAGGTATCATCCGTCTTATGATCTAGAGAATTCGCGGGTGGAGCGGCCGGTTTACGACACTGAAAATCTGATCCCACCAGTTCGTAATCACACTTTCGCTCCAGATATTGACCCGTCAGATCTTATAAATGATGAAGTGTATTTCCGTGCCCTCTCCAAGATTGACTGGAGCGCTCCTGATTTCCATCAGCTGCCAGAAGTCGACGAAGATCCGGCGCCAGTTGACCCTCAACCTTCGCAGCGTGCTGAAGAAGAGTCCTAAACCGTCCCGGTTTAATTTTTAGATGCTGAATACTTTGCACGAAACTTTTGATCCATTCGGGCCTGCAAGTGCCTTGTAATAGAATAGTTGAAATATTGCCTTTGTCCCACTGTTATGGTACTATTTCGATTGGCATCTCCCAAATAATCTTCTGTTTGCAATGTTTTAACAGCTTATATTACCTGTGCCTGCATGAACGAAGCTAAAAGATGTCCTGGCGGTTTACCACCAGATGGATTATACTGCCCTGATATATATATCAAATGGATAGCTTTTGAACTGCATATAAAATGCAAACATATACCATACCTCTGATTAAGTGTGCCTATAGACCTTAACCCGGTAGGAACAACTTAGAGCGCAAGCGCTGATGAGGCCCTTGGCTCTCTTATTGGCTTAGCATGATGGCCGATCCGGGTTACGATGAATGCCGGTTTAACTCTCGCTGGTGTTCATGACCCAGACTTATGGTCAACCTTGTAGCTGTCCAGTCTCGCATCAATGGACTTGGTTAAAAACCAATGACCTTGACGACAAAGATTTGTGAAATCATAAAAAATAGAAATAATGTTTTTTGGGCAAATAAGTCCATGTAGTCGAGGCTTTTTACGAGTAGCCAGGCTCCAAATTCGAGGCTTTTTAGAGCTGCCAGGCTACTGTCATTAACCATTTTAGCAAAGCCTGTCAAGATGCTCCACAATCCTTAACCAAATCATCGATGACAAGCTACCCAATGTTTCAAAATCTCATATAGATTTTGTCTTTAGGTAATCAACTCGATGATCGTCAATTTAACGTGGCCAAGTTCAGGGTCCCGAAGGATTGACTTGTGGCAGGTTCGACGGATCATACCAGGTTTACCTGCACGGCGTGATTTACTTGAGGCAGGCAGGTTAATCCGGGTTTTAGGTGCGTGCACTAGGCTTCCAAACCATGTTCACTCTAAGGGTATTCAACTCTCTGCGAGCCCCCAGGTAGTGTGTGAGCCGTTTTGCTCATCGGGGCATATGTTTGAGCTGGGTTAGGCACCAACACTCTCTTTTACCCCTCATCATCATGTGGAAATTGCCGAAGCAACCAGAGCAGTGCTCTTATGATGGGCTTCATACCGCCGCCGGCTCAAGAGGCCATGGGAAACTCCCATGTGATTCTTGTTTGTATATAAAAGATGGATGATTCCTTGATGTATCAAGGGCGCCGGTTTAGGAGGCCATGGAAAGCTTCTGTAGAAACTCCCATGTGATACTCCTTTATGTGAAAACCACGGCTGATTCCTTGATTCTGTCAAGGGCGCCGGTTTAAGAGGCCATGGAAGGTTTCTTTCGAAGCCCCCATGTGATACTCTTTTGTGTGGGAGACACGGCTGATTCCCTGATTTTATCAGGGGCGCCGGTTTAAGAGGCCATGGCAGGTTTCATTCGAATCCCCCATGTGATACTCTTTTGCGAAGAAGATGGCTGATTCCTTGGTGTTCCGGGGGCGCCAGTTTATTTAATTATAATATATACATTGTACATAAAGCGGAGCCAATGGCTCAAGTATAGTAAGGTCGAAGAAGAGCGATGTTTCACGGCCGCTTGGTCTCCTCTTCTGCCGTACGTGATTCCTTATGTTCTCGAACGTCGACAAGGTAGTATGATCCATTTTGCAGGTTTTTGCTGACCACAAAGGGTCCTTCCCAAGGTGGGGATAGCTTGTGCATATCTGTCTGGTCCTAGATGAGCCGGAGCACCAGATCTCCCTCCTGGAACGTTCTGTCCTTAACCCGGCGGATGTGGTACCGGCGCAGATCTTGTTGATAAATCGCTGATCGTGCTGCTGCCGTGTCCCGTTCCTCATCTAGCCGGTCCAAGCTGTCTTGCCTTGCTTGTTCATTATCCGCTTCAACGTAAGCTGCCACCCGTGGCGAGTCATGTCGAATATCACTGGGTAGGACCGCTTCAGCACCGTATACCATAAAGAAAGGTGTGTACCCTGTAGATCTGTTAGGTATGGTGTTGATGCTCCATAAGACAGAAGGCAACTCCTCTACCCTGCAACCCGGTGTTCTTTGCAAAGGAACCATAAGACGGGGCTTGATACATCGCAAGATTTCTTGGTTGGCTCTCTCCGCTTGGCCATTGGACGGAGGGTGAGCTACTGATGACACATCAAGGCGAATATGTTCTCTTTGACAGAACTCTTCCATTTCTCCTTTAGATAGGTTGGTGCCATTATCAGTTATAATGTTGTGTGGAAAGCCAAACCGGAAAATCACCTTTTTGATGAATTTAGCCGCTGTTGCCACATCACACCTACTGACAGGCTCTGCTTCAACCCACTTTGTAAATTTGTCCACTGCTACTAACAGATGGGTTTTCTGATCTTGGGATCTTTTAAAGGGTCCAACCATATCAAGCCCCCAAGTCGCAAACGGCCAAGTGATTGGAATCATCCGTAACTCCTGTGCCGGTACATGAGCACGCCGTGAGAATTTCTAGCAAGCGTCACATTTTCTGACCAAGTCTTCTGCGTCGGCATGAGCCCTCAACCAGTAGAACCCATGACGAAAAGCTTTAGCTACCAAGGACTTTGAACCGGCGTGATGACCACAATCCCCTTCATGAATCTCTCGAAGAATATCACAACCTTCCTTTGATGATACACACCGCTGAAACGCCCCAGAAACGTTGCGGTGATGAAGTTCTCCATTGATGATAGTCATAGACTTAGACCGCCAGATTATCTGTCGGGCCTCAACTTCGTCCTCTAGCAACTCACCTCGGCTCATGTACGCCAGATAAGGGAGTGTCCAATCTGGAATTACATGAAGTGCTGCAACCAACTGTACTTCCGGATCAGGACCAGCCAAGTCCTCTGAAGGTATCTGCACTGACGGACTATGCAATTCATCTAAGAAAGAATTCGGTGGAAACGGTTTACGCTGAGAGCCCAGCCGGCTTAACGCATCGTCTGCTTCATTTTTCCGCCGGTCTATGTGATCCACCTGATATCCCTTGAAATATCATGCGATTGCATCCACTTCTCGTTGATGGCTGCCATGAGCGGATCCTTAGAGTCCCACTTACCAGATACTTGTTGCGCCACCAGATCTGAGTCACCGAAACACTTAACCCGGATAAAGTTCATCTCCTTGGCCATCCGCAAACCATGGAGGAGAGCTTCATACTCAGCAGCATTGTTAGTGCAAGGGAACATTAGACGGAGGACGTAACAGAACTTATCACCTCGCGGGGAAGTTAACATGACTCCAGCCCCCGAGCCCTCCAATTGTTGTGAACCGTCAAAGTGAATAGTCTAGTATGTATGATCCGGCTTCTCCTCAGGTGCTTGCAACTCTGTCCAATCATTAATGAAATCCACCAGTGCTTGGGATTTTATAGCAGTACGGGGCACATATTTTAATCCGTGCGGGCTAAGCTCAATGGCCCACTTCGCCACTCTGCCAGTGGCTTCTCTGTTCTGGATTATATCCCCTAGCGGAGCTGAACTGACAATAGTGATTGGGTGGCCCTCGAAATAGTGCTTCAACTTCCGGTTCGCCATGAACATGCCATATACCAGCTTCTGCCAGTGTGGATATCTTTGTTTCGACTCGATGAGTACTGATATAATAAACCGGCTGTTGAACTAGATATTCTTTGCCTGCCTCTTTGCGCTCCACCACAATGGCCACGCTGACTGCACGGGAATTGGTGGCCACGTACAACAGCAGCGGCTCTTTGTCAACCGGGGCAGCAAGGACTGGCGGTTCTGCCAATTGCCACTTCAGATCCTCGAACACGGCGTTTGCAGCATCGCTCCAGACAAACCGATCCGTCTTTTTCATCATCTGGTAAAGCGGGATTGCCTTTTCTCCTAAATGGCTGATGAAACGACTCAACGCTGCAATACGGCCTGCCACGCGCTGAACATCATTGATACACGCCGGTTTAGCCAAGGATGTGATCGCCTTGATCTTCTCCGGATTAGCTTCAATCCCTCTGTTTGACACTAAGAATCCAAGGAGCTTGCCTGCTGGAACACCAAAAACACACTTCTCCGGATTGAGCATCATCTTGTAAACTCGGAGGTTGTCAAAGGTTTCTTTTAAGTCCTCTATCAGCATCTCCTCCTTCCTAGATTTTTCCACAATGTCATCAACATATGCATGGACATTTCTTCCAATCTGCCCTTGTAGGCAGTTCTGCACACAACACTGATAGGTTGCTTGGGCACTCTTGAGCCCAAAAGGCATGGATACATAGCAGAAGGCCCCAAAGGGAGTTATGAAAGCTGTTTTCTCCTGGTCCTTGACTGCAATTTTGATCTGATGATACCCTGAATACGCATCCAAAAAACTTAGCCACTCACATCCTGCCGTAGCATCAATAATTTGATCAATACGGGGGAGAGCAAAAGGATCAGTTGGGCAAGCTTTGTTCAGGTCCGTGTAGTCAACACACATCCTCCAGGTTCCGTTTTTCTTGAGCACCAGTACCAGATTAGCCAACCACTCTGGATGAAACACCTTCACTATGAAACCTGCGGCCAAGAGCCTAGCCACTTCTTCACCTATAGCCTTGCGCCTCTCCTCGTTGAAGCGGCGCAAATACTGCTTGACCAGTTTAAACTTCGGATCAGTATTAAGGTTGTGCTCAGCTAGTTCCCTCGGTATATTTGGCATGTCAGAAGGCTTCCATGCAAAGATATCCCGGTTCTCACGGATGAACTCGATGAGCGCGCTTTCCTATTTGGGGTCTAGGTTAGCGCTGATAGTGAACTTCTTGGATAAATCGCCTGGAACAAAGTCAGCCTGCTTGGTTTCCTCCGCCGATTTAAACTTCAACGCCGGATCATGCTCTGTAGTTGGCTTCTTCAATGGGGACATGTCTGCCGGATCAACATTATCCTTATAAAACTTCAGCTCCTCCGTAGCACAAACTGCCTCAGCATATGCTGCATCTCCTTCCTCGCACTCCAACGTGATCTTACGGCTCCCGTGAACCATGATGGCTCCCTTGTGACCCGGCATCTTGAGCTGCAGATAAACATAACACGGTCTAGCCATGAACTTGGCGTAAACCGGTCTCCCAAACAGAGCATGATATGGGCTCCTGATCTTTACAACCTCAAAGGTCACCGTCTCTGATCTAGAGTCATGCTCATCCCCAAAGGTAACTTCCAGATTGATTTTTCCAACTGGGTAAGCTGATTTTCCGGGCACTACTCCATGGAACACTATGTTGGACTGTCGGAGCTTCTTATCTGTCAACCCCATACGTCGGAAAGTCTCATAGTATAGGATATTGATGCTGCTGTCTCCATCCATAAGCACCTTTGTGAACTTGTAACCACCCACCTGTGGTGCCACCACCAAGGCCAACTGACCCGGGTTATCAACCCGTGGCGGGTGATCCTCTCTACTCCATACAATGGGTTGCTCAGACCAACGTAAAAAATGTGGTATCGCCGGTTCAACAGAGTGTACTGCTCTCTTCAGGACCTTTTGATCCCGTTTGCACAGACTTGTGGTGAAAACATGATATTGCCCACTCCTTAGCTCCTTCGGATTATTCTGATATCCGGATTGCTGCTGTTGCTGACGCTGTTGATTCCCTTGATTGTTGTATCCACCCTCACCATGTTGCTGGTTATGTTGATGCTGATTGTTGCCATTGTGGTTGTTGTTACCGCCGTGGTATCCTGATCCGAATCCACCACCCTGATAACCCGGACCTTGAAAACCGGGACCTGACCCGCCGGGGGGGCCGTGGTTATACTTGGCCTGTTTCATAAACTCTTGCATAATAAATCAGTCTTTCCAGAGATGCGTAGCCGGGTTTTCCTCTATACCGTGCTTTGGGCAAGGCACGTTCAACTGGCGATCTAGATTAATGGGTGGCATCCCGTTGTGTGGGGGCAGTCTACCCTTGCGGCGCTGATACGTCCAAAACGTATCTATAATTTCTCCTTGCTCCATGCCTCTTTTGTGTGATATTGCTATGATATTTATGCACTTCCATACACTTTTGATCATATTTGGACTAACCTATTAACTCAGTGCACCCCAGTGCCAGTTTCTGTTTTCTGCTGTTTTTGCATTTCAGGTTTTCCCATTACGTAAATTGCCAGAAAAATTCAGAGAAAAATATATAAAAAATCAGCGTTCCGGAAGCTTCCATGCGGCCAAAGTAGGGCCAGAGGGGGGCCACCAGGGCTCCAGGCGACCAGAGGGGGCGGCCCCCCTCCTAGCCGCGCCGCCAGGGCGCCTGGGCCCCCCTTGCCTCTTCTGACGCCCCCCTTTGGCATATATTTACACCGCGTCCCGAAACCCTCGAGGACGGAACCCTTTTTCGCGATCTCATCTCTGTTCTGCCGCCGCCGCGCTTCCAAGATCGGGAGCACCAGGAGAACTCTTCCCGGCACCCTGCTGGAGGGGAGGATCACCACCGGGAGCCTCTCCTCCACCATGGACGCCTCCCGGATGAGTTGTGAGTAGTCTCCCTTGGACCATGGGTCCATGACCAGTAGCTATGTGATGTTCTCCTCCCCTCTTTGTTCTTCACCGATTAGACCTCGTGAGCTGCCCTACATGATCGAGGCACATATGTAATCCTTATGCTGTTGCTATGATGAGTTTGCTGGGATCCGATGGATTATGAGATTATGTTCAGATTGTGTGTGAGTAATATATTTGATTCACCTCTTTTATATTTATGTTCTTGAGTAATTCTTGCATGTACTCTGTTGTTGTTTATTGCTTTGGCCAAGTAGTAGGTAGTAACTCCAAGAGGGAACGTTATGCTTGATTGTGGGTTCATGCCCCTCGATGACTAGCTTGAGTGACAGAAACATGAGTCTAGGGGATGTGTTGTTGCCACAAGGGGGAAAACAACGGTGCTTGTACTCGCGGGTGAAAGGATTGTTTACTTTACGCAAAGTTCTTCTAATGCAGTTGTCTGTTGCTTTGAGTTTACACTATGGGTGGGACTCACAACTTAATACCAGCGAGATGTTCTGGATAGATATCTCAAGGTGGATGATTAGTAGTAGATGCAGATGGATTTCGGTCTACTTGCCTTGGCGTACCGCCCATGCTTTTGAGCCTCTACCTTTCTTTGCAGCATAGTTAGCATTGGTTTGCGCACATAATCCTGTCAATTGCCCAGCTGTAATTCATTTACCTCGCTTATCTGTTTTATCGCCTTTTGGGAGAGAGACATCACTAGTGAACATCATGGGACCCCGGTCCATATTACCATCACTGATCACACCCGCTATTTATTTCCTGTTCTTACTTACTAGTTGCAGTCATACCTATCACTATTATCTCTTGTGTTTGATCCTTTGTAAACGACAAGGCCGGAGGGATTGACAACCTCTCTGTACTCGTTGGGAGCAAAGTTATTTGTATCTGTGTGCAGGTCCTGTCAATCGCTAAGTATCTGGCGCCATTAGCAGTTGACACCTTCTTGTCGACCCTCGGAGTCTCACGGGATTCGATCCTTGGTATCTTTGCCAAGGGAAAACTACCGCTACGCTACATCTCAAACCTTCCACTTGGGGTAACCAACGAGGGGCGAGAAGCCATCAAGCAAAGTTTTCTGGCGCCGTTGCCGGGGACTCCACTCTTCAAGATAGGGGAGTTGCACGCTATCTTTTATCTTTGCTTTTTAGTCTTGTTAGTTTACCTTTCAGTTTTGCTTTAGTTCCCTTTATCAAAAATCACAAAAATAGTTATCTCATTCTTTAGTTGTCATTATGTCTGGTCCTTTTGCCTTTGGTGAGGCAGAAGTTCTCACCTTTAAACAAAGAGGTGGGGAAAGTCTAAAAGATGCTTGGTATAGAATTAATGATTCTCAAAAAAGAGCCACCAAGAAGCAATCTACTACTATCCTGCTTAGAAATTTTTATGTTGGAATTACTTCTTGGAATAGGTTTATTCTAGATTCTGCTATCAATGGGAATTTCCTAGAGGCCCCAGTTTGGGAATCTCTTAGTATTATTGAAAATCTTGTTGGAAATCCCCCTGTTGTTAGCATTCAAGAGGACATCACCCTAGCTCACATTATGAAAAAACTTGAAAAGATAGAGCTAGAGATGCCAAACATTAATAAGATAAATGAGTTGGATCGTAAGATCCAAGGGAATTTGAATAGGCTTGATAGCTCCATGCATAAAATTCTCAAAACTTTGGAGACTATCAAATCCCATGACTTGGATTCTTCTAGGATAGACAAGATTGAGGAAATCTTTGATACTCTAGGAACTACTTTCTCCTCAATCAAAACCAAAAAGGTAGAAACTCCGGCAAAGAAGGAGCCTAAGTTCGTTTACATTCCAAAGGCTCCCCACTCCAAAAGTAATCCATCTGTTGCCAAAGGGGTTGAAACTGTGAAGACTTTGGAAGAAACACCTCTCTTTGATAAATTTATAAATGAATCTTCCCTTGACTTTTTCCCTTTTGGTCTTCTCCCAAGAAGTATCTCTATTAGGCCTTTATTTGAAAGTCCTCTTAAGACTAGTTGTACTATTGAAGAGCTTTTTGATGATCTTGATGACGGTTCAATTGATACAACTTGATCTCTTTGCATTATGCCTAGCTTAAAGGCATAAAAGAAAGCGCTTTTGGGAGGCAGCCCACAATGAATAAAATTTTATTTTGCTTTTGTTGTGTCTTGATGTTTGTTACTACAGTAGCATCATCATTGTATCTTTACTTTTCAGCTTTGTGCCACGTTTAGCCTCTGATTGCAAGAAAGTTCAAAAGTTGTCATCTGCTGTCCAGGAAACAGATTCTGTCCTTGGACAGAAAAATTCGTATAAAATCACCAGATCATCTTTTTGGTCTGAATTTTTTCGACAGCGTGCTCTATACAATTGGTTTCGGGCGTCTGTTCTGAGTTTTTTTATTTGAGTTGCAGAAGTGCCCCGAAAAAATTATTTACTACCTGCTGGTCTGTTTTTCACAGATTCTGTCCTGTTTTGCCTTTCCTTCGTTTTGCAAACCTTGAGCTTGCTTTTTCTTTGCAAAAACCTTTTGGCAATCTTGAGAAACAGTAGACCTTCAAGATTATCTTTATTTCCAGCAAGGAAAAATTATTTTATTATGGGTACTAACCTCGCTAATCAGATTATGATGAGTTATGTATGAAGGGAGTTTTCAAGTGTGCGAGGGAAGATGATAAAAAGATTCAGGAGTGTCAAGCGCTCAAGCTTGGGGATGCCCCCGTGCACCCCAAGAAATATTCAAGAAGACTCAAGCGTCTAAGCTTGGGGATGCCCCCGTGCATCCCCTTCTCCATCAACAATTATCAGTTCGTCTTTCGTTCCACTATATTTTAATCACTTCATGTGTTATGTGCTATGCTTGGAGCGTCTTGCTTTTAGTTTCCTTTTTAGTTTTCTTTAGCTTTGCTTGCTGTTCATAACAAGTTGGAACCCATCTTTCTTTGTGTGGGAGAGAAACACGCTCCACTTCAACCTAGAACACAACATAGGATTTTCATGTTTATCTTTGTTGTGTATGTTCTTGGTTTTTCAATAGCTACTGTCATGTTTAGCTCTTAGTTTTCATGCTTTTCTTTTTAAAGAGCTTTTGTTTAGTTGGTTGCTGGAACTCTCTTGAGTTATCATGCTTATCTTGTTAAGAGAGTTGGCTTCTGTTGCACTGGTTGATATGTCTATGATGAAAATGCTATGTGCATAATGGTGCTTAGTAGTTCATGTTTTCTTATGGTTAGTCTCAAATAGCTGAGGGGTTCTTAATGTGTTATTGAAGTACCAACATGATTTGTTTGCCTATGATGTGGTATGGTTTAGTGATATCTTCCTCCAAGGATTTATTTTGATTGACTTGGCATATGCTCACGCATATTTAAGACTGTAAAGAAAGTCTATCAAGCCTTGATGATCTTTAATTTCTGAGTAGCGATATAACTTCCATGCCCGATTCAATGTTGCTTTGTCACTCTGCATGATTATGACCGTCATTGCTCTCTTAGTTGGTCGCTCCCAGTCTTTTGCTAACCTTCGCCTGTACTAAGCGGACTGGCTGCTTGTGCATCCAAAATCCTTTAAACCAGTTATGCCATATGAGTCCACCATACCTTCCTATACATGGTATTTACCTGCCATTCCTAACGAAGACTATCTTGTACCATCTCGAAATTAATCAAAAAAGCATTTCTCTTTTGTGCCTCTGTTTTAGCTCATGAGGAAGTAGTAGTTAATTCATGATCTTTTTAGGTTGGACAAGCTTCACCCCGGGATTGCATGTCTAATGTGCAAACCCCTAATACGAGAAGGAACTGGCAAAGAGTGCGCCCGGCTCATTAATAAATAATACAACAAACAAACCCTCCTTCACGCTTTGTTCATGAGAAATCAGAAAACTTTGGCAGTGATAAACAAAGGAGATTAAGGGGATGTGATCGTCCTCGTGCGGGAGTCGTTCCTCGAAACTTGTCCAGCTCGAGAAGTAATTGAGTTATCTACTAGCATTCATTGACGAAATATGCATATTCCAAAAAAAATAATTTTTACCTATGTTTTTAAAAACCAAGAGCTCTGGTACATGTTTAGTTTTTGTTTCCGACCACGGGTTTTCAACCTTGCCATCAAAAGCCACGGTTCGAGAGTCTCCACCTTCTTTAAAGCACCAACTATTGAGAGCATGATTGTCATTCTGAGTGTAATGTGCATTGTCCCAAAGTACCATTGTCTTCTGCATGATTATGATATCGTTTATTCCGAAGTCATTGTATCTAGTCGTCATTTAAACTTCGGAGGTGCCCCTGCATTTATGTTTTGCTTCACTAAAGGGGGCAAGCGAGGTATCACTTTGTCATGTTTGCACACCATGCTCACTACAAATCTATTGAGTGTTTCAGTATCATATTGTAAAACTTTCAGTTCTTTGTGATATTCTCATGAGGCAACTTAATTACTACAGATTCATTATCTCAGTAAACATTTGTCATGTGACTGTGAAAAGTTCTTATATGGTTGATAGCATGTCACCACAGAAATTATGCTTGTTATCATTTACCTACTCGAGGACGAGCAGGAATTAAGCTTGGGGATGTTGATACGTCCAAAACGTATCTATAATTTCTGCTTGCTCCATGCCTCTTTTGTGAGATATTGCTATGATATTTATGCACTTCCATACACTTTTGATCATATTTGGACTAACCTATTAACTCAGTGCACCCCAGTGCCAGTTTCTGTTTTCTGCTGTTTTTGTATTTCAGGTTTTCCCATTACGTAAATTGCCAGAAAAATTCCGGGAAAAATATATAAAAAATCAGAGTTCTGGAAGCTTCCATGCGGCCAAAGTAGGGCCAGAGGGGGGCCACCAGGGCTCCAGGCGACCAGAGGGGGCGGCCCCCCTCCTGGCCGTGCCGCCAGGGCGCCTGGGCCCCCCTTGCCTCTTCTGACGCCCCCCTTTGGCATATATTTACACCGCGTCCCGAAACCCTCGAGGACGGAACCCTTTTTCGCGATCTCATCTCTGTTCCGCCGCCGCCGCGCTTCCAAGATCGGGAGCACCAGGAGAACTCTTCCCGGCACCCTGCCGGAGGGGAGGATCACCACCGGGAGCCTCTCCTCCACCATGGACGCCTCCCGGATGAGTTGTGAGTAGTCTCCCTTGGACCATGGGTCCATGACTAGTAGCTATGTGATGTTCTCCTCCCCTCTTTGTTCTTCACCGATTAGACCTCGTGAGCTGCCCTACATGATCGAGGCACATATGTAATCCTTATGCTGTTGCTATGATGAGTTTGCTGGGATCCGATGGATTATGAGATTATGTTCAGATTGTGTGTGAGTAATATATTTGATTCACCTCTTTTATATTTATGTTCTTGAGTAATTCTTGCATGTTCTCCGTTGTTGTTTATTGCTTTGGCCAAGTAGTAGGTAGTAACTCCAAGAGGGAACATTATGCTTGATTGTGGGTTCATGCACCTCGATGACTAGCTTGAGTGACAGAAACATGAGTCTAGGGGATGTGTTGTTGCCACAAGGGGGAAAACAACGGTGCTTGTACTTGCAGGTGCAAGGATTGTTTACTTTACGCAAAGTTCTTCTAATGCAGTTGTCTGTTGCTTTGAGTTTACACTATGGGTGGGACTCGCAACTTAATACCAGCGAGATGTTCTGGATAGATATCTCAAGGTGGATGATTAGTAGTAGATGCAGATGGATTTCGGTCTACTTGCCTTGGCGTACCGCCCATGCTTTTGAGCCTCTACCTTTCTTTGCAGCATAGTTAGCATTGGTTTGCGCACATAATCATGTCAATTGCCCAGCTGTAATTTGTTTACCTCGCTTAGCTGTTTTATCGTCTTTTGGGAGAGAGACATCACTAGTGAACATCATGGGACCCCGGTCCATATTACCATCACTGATCACACCCGCTATTTATTTCCTGTTCTTACTTACTAGTTGCAGTCATACCTATCACTATTATCTCTTGTGTTTGATCCTTTGTAAACGACAAGGCCGGAGGGATTGACAACCTCTCTGTACTCGTTGGGAGCAAAGTTATTTGTATCTGTGTGCAGGTCCTGTCAATCGCTAAGTATCTGGCGCCATTAGCAGTTGACACCTTCTTGTCGACCCTCGAAGTCTCACGGGATTCGATCCTTGGTATCTTTGCCAAGGGAAAACTACCGCTACGCTACATCTCAAACCTTCCACTTGGGGTAACCAACGAGGGGCGAGAAGCCATCAGGCGCTGCCCGTTGTCTTGAACGTTGGTATTGCCACAAAATCTGAGCTCCCCTCCGCTTTACGCTTGCCATTGTACCTTGTACCGGCCGGATTGGTCAGCTTCGGTTTACCGTTTTTGCTCGCCTTCCCGGATTTGTCTCAGTCTGCATTTGGATACTTGGTGTTATTAGAGTCTCCATACTTTACCAAAGCGCTCATGAGCGTTCCCATGTTGTTGCAATCACGCTTGAGCCGTCCCAGCTTCAGCCTCAAAGACTCGAACCGGCAATTGTTTTCCAAGGTTACTATCGCCGTACTTGGATTGATGCTATTGGAGGAATGCAGGATTTCAGATACTCGTCGAACCCAACTGCTTGTGGTATCTTGCTCTCCTTGAACACATGCTGCTAAGTCAACCACGGACATCGGCTGCTTGCATGTGTCTTTGAAATTATTGATAAATCGGCGACGCAACTCACCCCATGACCCGATGGAGTTAGGTGGTAAACCCTGTAGCCATGTCCGGGTCGTACCCTCAAGCATCATTGTGAAGTATTTGGCACACGCAGCTTCGTCCACATCAAGCATCTCCATGTACATCTCATAACTTTCAACCCACGCCTCCGGAACCAGATCCGCCGTGTAGTTGGGTACCTTGCGCGGGCCTTTGAAGTATTTGGGTAATTTCACGCTCCGTAAAGCGGGGATGAGACACTGCACCCCAAAGGAACTGGACATGATTCCCGTTTCTGTGGTGGTGGGGTGAACCGGCGTTGCTTGATGGGTGTCGTCGCGGGCAGTATGTCTATCCTGGTCCACCACCTCTTGGGCATGTGCTTCCGCTCCTGCCGGGTTATCCTGCCTCTGTCTGTGTCATCTCCGCGCGCTGCTAGATACAGCCGGTTCATCCAGGTGCCTCATGTAACTTCGGCTCGGGCGGGGGGTTGAATGAATCCTCTCCCGGCTATAGGAATAAGCTTGCTGCTGTGTTAACGCCGTGTCTAGCAACTCCTTAGCCCGTCGCGCCTCCATTGCTATGGGGGACGTCCCCTCAATGGGAAGAGCGGCCAGCCGTGAAGCGGCGGCGACAATGTTGTCCAACGGGTTAGAATAATGACCGGGAGGGGTGGGTAAGTGCTGTGTCGGCACAACTTGGCAATTTGGCTCCGCGGCTGGCGGCTGAACCGACGCGCCTGTCCCCGGGGCTCCTCCTCGGTTTACCTCTGGACGGTTACTGGTTCCTACTCCTGGTGTACTGAAGAGATTCCTTGCCTCATAAACCGGCGGCAAACGAGATCGTTGTCTTCTGTACATTACCTCCTGTGAAGCGTTCTGATCCAGCCTGAGCTGGAAAGCTTGGGAATCTAGCTCTGCCTGTCTTGTAGCCATCCTGGCTTTCTCCGCATCCAGATCCAACTTAGCTTGCTCAATCCGGCTCTTCAGCTGAGTGATCTCTGCATCATGATGCGCCTTGTCGGCCTGGGCTACTTCTGCTGTTGCGAGCACCGTCAAGGTGTCGACTAAGGTGGATAGGACGTCAGAGGGCGACGGGGGAAGGTCACCAGCTCTGGCTCCCACTGCCTCTGAGGTTAACGCCCCAGTCATCGAGGGCTGCTGCATAGGTTGTGATCCGGCCATGAAAACAGCAACCCTGTTTGGCGGATCAAAGGGGTCCGGAATACTATCGCCATTGGACGCACCCTCAGACCGGCCGTCCTGCAACAGATACAAAGATTCGGTCTCTCCGGATGAAGATTCATCGTCGGAATAGACAACTGTCTCGCCACCAGAATCCGATCCATCCTCGGCTTGTACTCCATGCACTGCTCCGACGAAAATGTGCTTCATGGCGGGCTGATCTCGCACGCTGAGCCGGCTCGACGATGTTGGGGAAGATGTCCGACTCAGGGCCCGGTTCTCCGATCTTGCCAATGAAGACGTGGATGCCGCCGAAGGGGACCCGGTACCCGTATTCGATTGAATCGGCCTCGGGGCCCCAGCCTGCATCGTCGATGTAGATCTGGCCGCGACGACTCTTGGTCATCCGGCCCACTGCATAACCCTTGAGCCCTTCAAAGCTGCCCTTCAAGAACTCGAAACCATCGTGCAATAGCCCCACGGTGGGTGCCAACTGTTGTGGATTTAGCACGGCAGATGCCCAGTTTACTGGACTTAGTCGTGAGGCCATCGCTCGGGTTAGCTTAAAGGGGTTAAAGCAGACGAAGGACACAGGGAGTTTATACTAGTTCGGCCCCTTCGATGAAGGTAAAAGCCTACGTCTAGTTTGGTGTGGTATTGCTTGGGCTTCGATGACCAGGGAGCGAATCCGCTTTGCCTGTGTCTCGAGCTGTTGTTTCTTGTCCTGAACCGTCGCCCGGTCGTCCCTTTATATAGGAGGCGACGCCCGGTCCGGTTTATAGAGTCCCGAGGCCGGCTCATAAACGTGTCCGCCTGGGTCTCTACTCTTTCTATCTTACATCCCAAGTTACATGATACGACGGTTTACAGATTATGGGCCTTATACAAGGGCCCTAAACCTCTATGGGCTATGACCTCTTGTTATATATTCTACTGAGCTTCTGATAATATAACCTTACCAGTGTAATCCGGACTCTCCTGGCCGGTTTATACCCGATAGTCATATCTCTGACAACAACCGAACTGGTATCAAATACCCAAGTACTACTACGAGCATTAGTAAGGTACACATCAATAACATGTATATCACATATACCTTTGTTCACCTTGCCATCCTTCTTATCCGCCAAATACTTGGGGCAGTTCCGCTTCCAGTGTCTAGTCCCTTTGTAGTAGAAGCACTCAGTTTCAGGCTTGGCTCCAGACTTGGGTTTCTTCGTGGGAGTAGCAACTGTCTTGCTATTCTTCTTGAAGTTCCCCTTCTTTCCCTTGCCCTTTTTCTTGAAACTAGTGGTCTTGTTAACCATCAACACTTGATGCTCCTTTTTGATTTCTACCTCCGCAGCCTTGAGCATAGCGAAGAGCTCGGGAATTGTTTTCTGCATCCCTTGCATGTTATAGTTCATCACAAAGCCTTTATAGCTTGGTGGCAGTGATTGAAGAACTCTATCAATAACACTATCTTCATCAACTTTGCAACCAAGTTGAGTCATATGATTGTAGTACCCAGACATTCTGAGCAAGTGTTCACCGATAGAACTGTTCTCCTCCATCTTACAGCTGTAGAACTTATTGGAAATCTCATATTTCTCAATCTGGGCATTTGCTTGAAATATCAACTTCAACTCCTAGAACATCTCATATGCTCCATGACGGTCAAAACGTCGTTGAAGTCCCAGTTCTAAGCCGTAAAGCACAGCACACTGAACTATCATCTAGTCATCAGACCGCGTCTGCCAGATGATATGTCTCCAACGTATCTATAACTTTTGATTGTTCCATGCTATTATTTAGGATGTTTTGGATGTTTAATGGGTTTTGTCATACACTTTTATATTATTTTTGGGACTAACCTACTAACCCAAAGGCCTAGTCCAGATTGCTGTTTTTTGCCTGTTTCAGGGTTTTACACAAAAGCAATATCAAACGGAGTCCAAACGGAATGAAACCTTCGGGGGAGATATTTTTGGAGAAAATCAAGCATGGGAGACTTGAGAACCACGGAGTAGGGCACACGTGGTGCCCACGAGGGTGGGGGGCGCGCCCCCTGCCTCGTGGGCCCCACGTTTGGCTCCCGGTGCCCTCCTTCCTCCTATATATACCTACGTACCCCAAAACCATCAGAAGAGGAGAGAAAACCCTAGTTTCACCGCCGTAACCTTCTGTTCCCGTGAGATCCCATCTTGGGGCCAGTTCCGGAGCTCCACCGGAGGGGGATCTAGAACGGAGTGCTTCTACATCATCATCATCATCGCCGCACCATGAGTTGTGAGTAGTTTACCACAGACCTTCGGGTCCATAGCTAGTATCTAGATGGCTTCTTCTCTCTCTTTGGATCTCAATACAAAGTTCTCCTCGGTCTTCGAGGAGATCTATTCAATGTAATCTCTTTTTGCGGTGTGTTTGTCAAGATCCGATGGATTGTGGGTTTATGATCAAGATTATGTATGAGAAATATTTGGTTCTTTTCTGAACTCTTTATGTATGATTATAATATCCTTGCAAGTCTCTTCGAATTATTGGTTTGGTTTGGCCTACTAGATCTATAGTTCTTGCAATGGGAGAAGTGCTTGGCTTTGGGTTCAATCTTGCGGTGTCCTTTCCCAGGGACAGTAGGGGCAGCAAGGCACGTATTGTATTGTTGCCATCGAGGATAAAAAGATGGGGTTTATATCACATAGTTTGAGTTTATCCCTCTACATCATGTCATCTTGCTTAAGGCGTTACTCTGTTCTTATGAACTCAATACACTAGATGCATGCTGGATAGCGGTCGATGTGTGGAGTAATAGTAGTAGATGCAGAATCGTTTCGGTCTACTTGTCTCGGACGTGATGCCTATATATAATTATCATGCCTAGATAGTCTCATAATTATTCGCTTTTCTATCAATTGCTCGACAGTAATTTGTTTACCCGCCGTAGAATATCGCTATCACGAGAGAAGCCACTAGAGAACACTATGGCCCCCGGGTCTATTCTCAACATATCAATCTACAATCTACTTTACTTTTCCGCTTTTACTTTCTGTTCCTATAATAAAAAATACCAAAAATATCATACTATCATCTCTATCAGATCTCACTTTCGTAAGTGACCGTAAAGGGATTGACAACCCCTTATCGCGTTGGTTGCGAAGTTCTTATTTGTTTGTGCAGGTGCGAGGGACTCGCGCGTGGTCTCCTACTGGATTGATACCTTGGTTCTCAAAAACTGAGGGAAATACTTACACTACTGTGCTGCATCACCCTTTCCTCTTCAAGGGAATACAACGCAAGCTCGAAAAGTAGCACCAGACGTTCAAAGCGTCTACATTAGCGGGAGGGGGCTTGTTACCTAGCGGTGCTTCAAGGACATAATTCTTCTGTTCAGCAATGAGGATAATCCTCAAGTTACGGACCTAGTCTGTGTAATTGCTACCATGATCTTTCAACTTAGCTTTCTCTAGGAATGCATTAAAATTCAAAGGAACGGTAGCACATGCCATTGATCTACAACAACATAGATATGCAAAAACTATCAGGACTAAGTTCATGATAAATTAAAGTTGAATTAATCATATTACTTAAAGAACTCCCACTTAGATAGACATCCCTCTGGTCATCTAAATGATCACGTGATCCAAATCAACTAAACCATGTCCGATCATCATGTGAGATGGAGTAGTTTTCAATGGTGAACATCTTATGTTGATCATATCTACTATATGATTCACGCTCAACCTTTCGGTCTCAAGTGTTTTGAGGCCATGTCTGTACATGCTAGGCTCGTCAAATTTAACCCGAGTATTTTGCGTGTGCAAAACTGACTTACACCCGTTGTATGTGAACATAGAGCTTATCACACCCGATCATCATGTGGTATCTCGGCACGACGAACTTTCACAACGGTGCATACTCAGGGAGAACACTTATACCTTGAAATTTAGTGAGAGATCATCTTATAATGCTACCGTCGTACTAAGCAAAATAAGAAGCATAATAAGATAAACATCACATGCAATCAAAATATGTGACATGATATGGCCATCATCATCTTGTGCTTTTGATCTCCATCTCCAAGGCACCGTCATGATCACCATCGTCACCGGCGTGACGCCTTGATCTCCATCATAACATCGTTGTCGTCTCGCCAACTATTGCTTCCACGACTATCGCTACCGCTTAGTGATAAAGTAAAGCAATTACATGGCAACTGTATTTCATACAATAAAGCGACAACCATATGGCTCCTGCCAATTGCCGATAACTTTATAAAACATGATCATCTCATACAATAACGTATAACTCATCATGTCTTGACCATATCACATCACAACATGCCCTGCAAAAACAAGTTAGATGTCCTCTACTTTGTTGTTGCAAGTTTTACGTGGCTGCTATGGGCTTAGCAAGAACCGTTCTTACCTACGCATACAAAAACCACAACGATTTTTCGTCAAGTATGTGATGTTTTAACCTTCACAAGGACCGGGCATAGCCACACTCGATTAAGCTAAAGTGAGAGAGACAGACACCCGCCAGTCACCTTTAAGCAACGAGTGCTCATAACGGTGAAACAAGTCTCGCGTAAGCGTACGTGTAATGTCGATCCGGGACGCTTCATCTCGCAATACCGCCGAACCAAAGTATGACATGTTGGTAAGCAGTATGACTATTATCGCCCACAACTCATTGTGGTCTACTTGTGCATATCATGTACGCATAGACCTGGCTCATGATGCCACTGTTGGGGAACATAGTATTTCAAAAAAATCCTACGATCACGCAAGATCTATCTACTAGAAGCATAGCAACGAGAGGGGAGAGTGTGTCCACGTACCCTCATAGACCGGGAGCGGAAGCGTCTAGTGACGCGGTTGATGTAGTCAAACTTTCTTCGCGATCCAACCGATCAAGCACCGAACGTACGGAGCCTCCGTGTTCAGCACACGTTCAGCTCGATGACGTCCCACGAGCTCTTGATACAGTAGAACTTCACGGGAGAGTTTCGTCAGCACGACGGCGTGGTGACGGAGATGATGAAGCTACCGGTGCAGGGCTTCGCCTAAGCACTGCAACGATATGACCGAGGTGTGTTTCTGTGGAGGGGGGCACCGCACACGGTTGGGAGAGATCAACTTGTGTAACTTGTGTGTCTAGAGGTGCCCCCTACCCCCGTATAGAAAGGAGCAAGGGGGGAGGCCGCCCGTCCCCTATGGAGCGCCCTAGGAGGGCCACTCCTACTAGGAATAGGATTCCAATCCTATTCCTAGTAGGAGTCCACCAAGAGAGAGAGGGGGAAGGAAGGAGAGGGAGAGGGAGAAGGAAAGGGGCGCCGCCCCCCTCCTTTCCTTGTCCAATTCAGACCAAGGGGGAGGGGCGCACGGCCCAGCCCTGGTCGGCCCTCTCTCTCTCTACTAAGGGCCCAAGTGGCCCATTAGTTCCCCCGGGGGGTACCGATACCCCTCCGGCACTCCGGTTTAATCCGAAACTTTTCCGGAACACTTCCGGTGTCCGAATATAGTCAACCAATATATCAATCTTTACGTCTCAGACATTCCGAGACTCCTCGTCATGTTCGTGATCTCATCTGGGACTCTGAACTACCTTTGGTACGACAAAATCATAAACTCATAATACCGATCGTGATCAAACGTTAAGCGTGCGGACCCTACGGGTTCGAGAACTATGTAGACATGACCGAGACTCATCTCCGATCAATAAACAATAGCGGAACCTGGTGTTGGGGAACATAGTATTTTCAAAATTTTCCTACGATCACGCAAGATCTATCTACTAGATGCATAGCAACGAGAGGGGAGAGTGTGTCTACGTACCCTCGTAGACCGAAAGCGGAAGCGTTTATCAACGCGGTTGATGTAGTCGTGCACCTTCACGATCCGTCCCGATCTAGTACCGAACGTACGGCACCTCCGCGTTCAGCACACGTTCAGCTCGATGACGTCCTCGCCTTCTTGATCCAGCAAGACGGGCGAAGTAGTAGATGAGTTCCGGCAGCACGACGGCGTGGTGACGGTTGTTGATGAAGAACAATCTCTGCAGGGCTTCGCCAAGCACTACAGAAACTAGACGGAGGATAAACTAGAGGGTCGGGGTAGCCGGCACACGGCTTGGTGTATCTTGATGTGTCTTGGGTGCTAGCCCTACCCCTCTATTTATATGTTGAGCCTTGGGGTCGAAACTTGGAGTAAAAGCCTTCACAAAGTCGGTTTCACCCAAAAGGCAAGAGTCCTTCTCGGACTCCAGGGCCAGACGCCAGGGTTCCCGGCGTCTGGACCCAGACGCCAGGGACCCTGGCGTCTGGCCCCTGGACTCCGCAAAACTTCCTTTTGCGCTTTCCAAAAACCTTGTGTGCTTTCCCTTTTGGCCCAAATAACGTGTTCTCGTACCCAAACACTTCGGGAAACATCCGGAACCTCTTCCGGTGAATTCCGGAACCCTTCCGGAGGTCAAACACTATTATCTCATATATTAATCTTTATCTCCGGACCATTCCGGAGTTCCTCGTCATGTCCGTGATCACATCCTAGACTCCGAATAACATTCGGTCACCAACATACATAACTCATTAAATACTATATCGTCAACGAACGTTTAAGCGTGCGGACCCTACGGGTTCGAGAACTATGTAGACATGACCGAGACATCTCTCCGGTCAATAACCAATAGGGGAACCTGGATGCCCATATTGGCTCCTACATATTCTACGAAGATCTTTATCGGTCGAACCGCATAACAACATACGTTGTTCCTTTTGTCAAACGGTATGTTACTTGCCCGAGATTCGATCGTCGGTATCTTTATACCTAGTTCAATCTCGTTGCCGGCAAGTCTCTTTACTCGTTCCGTAACACATCATCTCGTGACTAACTCATTAGTCTTTTGCTTGCAAGGCTTATTGTGATGTGTGTTACCGAGAGGGCCCAGAGATACCTCTCCGACACTCGGAGTGACAAATCCCAATCTTGATCTATGCCAACACCACGAATACTTTCGGAGACACCTGTAGAGTATCTTTATGATCACCCAGTTACGTTGTGACGTTTGATAGCACACAAGGTGTTCCTACGGTATTCGGGAGTTGCATAATCTCATAGTCATAGGAACATGTATAAGTCATGAAGAAAGCAATAGCAGTTAAACTAAACGATCATAGTGCTATGCTAACGGATGGGTCTTGTCCATCACATCATTCTCCTAATTATGTAATCCCGTTGATCAAATGACAACTCATGTCTATGGCTAGGAAACATAACCATCTTTGATCAATGAGCTAGTCTAGTAGAGGCATACTAGGGACATACTGTTTTGTCTATGTATTCACACATGTATTAAGTTTCCGGTTAATACAATTCTAGCATGAATAATAAACATGTATCATGATATAAGGAAATAAATAATAACTTTATTATTGCCTCTAGGGCATATTTCCTTCAGTCTCCCACTTGCACTAGAGTCAATAATCTAGCTCACATCGCCATGTGATTTAATACCGATAGTTCACATCGTTATGTGATTAACACCCATAGTTCACATCGCCATGTGACCAACACCCAAAGAGTTTACTAGAGTCAATAATCTAGTTCACATTGCTATGTGATTAATACCCAAGAGTAATAAGGTGTGATCATGTTTTGCTTGTGAGAGAAGTTTAGTCAACGGGTCTGTCATATACAGATCCCTATGTATTTCGCAAATTTCTATGTCTACAATGCTCTGCATAGAGCTACTCTAGCTAATCGCTCCCACTTTCAATACGCATCCAGATTGATACTTAGAGTCATCTGGATTTTGGTGTCAAAGCTTGCATCGGCGTAACCCTTTACGACGAACTCTTTATCACCTCCATAATCGAGAAATATTTCCTTAGTCATCCAGTTACTAAGGATAATTTTGACCGCTGTACAGTGATCTACTCCTGGATCACTATTGTACCCTCTTGACAAACTCATGGCACGGTACACAACATGTTTGGTACACAGCATGACATACTTTATAGAACCTATGGCTGAGGCATAGGGAATGACTTTCATTTTCTCTATATTTTTCTGCAGTGGTCGGGCATTGAGTCTTACTCAACTTCATACCTTGTAGTACAGGCAAGAACCTTTTCTTTGACTGATCCATTTTGAAATTCTTCAAAATCTTATCAAGGTATGTACTCATCGAAAGTCTTATCAAGCGTCTTGATCTATCTATATAGATCTTGATGCTCAATATGTAAGCAGCTTCACCGAGGTCTTTCATTGAAAAACTTTTATTCAAATATCCTTTTATGCTTTCCAGAAAATTCTACATCATTTCCGATCGACAATATGTCATTCACATATACTTATCAGAAAGGTTGTAGTGCTCCCACTCACTTCTTGTAAATACAGGCTTCTCCAAAAGTCTGTATAAAACCATATGCTTTGATCACCTCATCAAAGCGTATATTCCAACTCCGAGATGCTTGCACCAGTCCATAGATGGATCGCTGGAGCTTGCATACTTTGTTAGCACCTTTAGGATTGACAAAACCTTCGGGTTGCATCATATGCAATTTTTCTTTAATAAATTCATTAAAGAATGCAGTTTTGTTATCCATTTGCCAGATTTCATAAAATGTGGCAATTGCTAACATGATTCGGACAGACTTAAGCATTGCTACAGGTGAGAAAGTCTCATCGTAGTCAACTCCTTGAACTTGTCGAAAATCTTTCGCAACAAGTCGAGCTTAGTAAACAGTAACATTACCGTCAGCGTCGGTCTTCCTCTTGAAGATCCATTTATTTTCGATGGCCTGCCGATCATCGGGCAAGTCAACCAAAGTCCACACTTTGTTCTTATACATGGATCCCATCTCAGATTTCATGGCTTCAAGCCATTTTGCGGAATCTGGGCTCATCATCGCTTCCTCATAGTTCGTAGGTTCATCATGGTCCAGTAACATGATTTCCAGAACTGGGTTGCCGTACCACTCTGGTGCGGAACGTACTCTGGTTGATCTACGACGTTCAGTAGAAACTTGATCCGAAGTTTCATGATCATTATCATTAACTTCCTCACTAATTGGTGTAGGAATCACTGGAACAATTTCCTGTGATGTACTACTTTCCAATCCGGGAGAAGGTACAATTACCTCATCAAGTTCTGCTTTCCTCCCACTCACTTCTTTCGAGATAAACTCTTTTTCTAGAAAGGATCCGTTCTTAGCAACGAATATTTTGCCTTCGGATCTGTGATAGAAGGTGTACCCAACAGTCTCTTTTGGGTATCCTATGAAGATTTACTTCTCCGGTTTGGGTTCGAGTTTATCATGTGAAAACTTTTCACATAAGCATCGCAGTCCCAAACTTTAAGAAACAACAACTTTGGTTTCTTGCCAAACCATAGTTCTTAAGGCGTTGTTTCAACGGATTCAGATGAAGCCCTTATTTAACGTGAATGCAGCTGTCTCTAATGCATGACCCAAAACGATAGTGGTAAATCGGTAAGAGACATCATAGATCGCACCATATCCAATAAAGTACGGTTACGATGTTCGGACACACCATTACGCTGTGGTGTTCCAGGTGGCGTGAGTTGTGAAATTATTCCACATTGTTTCAAATGAAGACCAAACTCGTAACTTAAATATTCTGCTCCACGATCAGATCGTAGGAAATTTATTTTCTTGTTACGATGATTCTCTACTTCACTCTGAAATTCTTTGAACTTTTCAAATGTTTCAGACTTGTGTTTCATCAAGTAGATATACCCATATCTGCTCAAATCATCAGTGAAGGTCAGAAAATAACGATACCCACCGCGAGCATCAACACTCATTGGTCCACATACATCAGTATGTATGATTTCCAACAAATCTGTTGCTCGCTCCATAGTTCCGGAGAACGGAGTTTTAGTCATCTTGCCCATGAGGCATGGTTCGCAAGCACCAAGTGATTTATAATCAAGTGATTCCAAAAGTCCATCTTTATGGAGTTTCTTCATGCGTTTTACACCAATATGACCTAAACGGCAGTGCCACAAATAAGTTGCACTATCATTATTAACCTTGCATCTTTTGGCTTCAATATTATGAATATGTGTATCACACGATCGAGATCCAATAAACTATTTTCATTGGGTGTATGACCATAGAAGGTTTTATTCATGTAAACAGAACAACAATTATTCTCTAACTTACATGAATAACCGTATTGCAATAAACATGATCAAATCACATTCATGCTCAACACAAACACCAAATAACAGTTATTTAGGTTCAACACTAATCCCGAAAGTATAGGGAGTGTGCGATGATGATCATATCAATCTTGGAACTATTTCCAATACACATCGTCACTTCATCCTTTAACTAGTTTCTGTTCATTATGCAACTCCCATTTCGAGTTACTACCTTTTTAGCAACTAAATCAGTATCAAATACCGAGGGGTTGCTATGAACACTAGTAAAATACACATCAATAATCTGTATATCAAATATACCTTTGTTTACTTTGCCATCCTTCTTATCCGCCAAGTATCTAGGGCAGTTCCACTTCTAGTGACCATTTCCTTTGCAGTAGAAGCACTTAGTTTCAGGCTTGAGTTTAGCTTTGGGTTTCTTCGTGGAAGTAGCAACTGACTTGCTATTCTTTTTGAAGTTCCCTTTCTTTCCCTTGCCCTTTTCTTGAAACTAGTGGTCTTGCTAACCATCAACACTTGATGCTCCTTTTTGATTTCTACCTCCGCAGCTTTGAGCATAGCGAAGAGCTCGGGAATTGTTTTCGTCATCCCTTGCATATTATAGTTCATCACGAAGTTCTACTAACTTGGTGATAGTGTCTAGAGAACTTTGTCAATTACTATCTTATCTGGAAGATTAACTCCCACTTGATTAAAGTAATTGTAGTACCCAGACAATCTGAGCACATGCTCACTGGTTGAGCTATTCTCCTCCATCTTGTAGGCAAAGTACTGTCAGAGGTCTTATACCTCTCGACACGGGCATGAGTATGAAATACTAATTTCAACTCTTGGAACATCTTATATGCTCCGTGGCGTTCAAAACGTTTTTGAAGTCCCGGTTATAAGCCGTAAAGTATGGTGCACTTAAACTATCAAGTAGTCATCATATCGAGCTTTTGTCAAAAACGTTCATAACGTCTACATCTGCTCCTGCAATAGGTCTGTCACCTAGCGGTGCATCAAGGACATAATTCTTCTGTGCAGCAATGAGGATAATCCTCAGATCACGGAACAATTCCGCATCATTGCTACTAACATCTTTCAACTTGGTTTTCTCTAGGAACATATGAAAAATAAACGGGGAGCAACATTGCGAGCTATTGATCTACAACATAGATATGCTAATACTTCCAAGACTAAGTTCGTGATAAATTAAAGTTCAATTAATCATATTACTTAAGAACTCCCACTTAGATAGACATCCCTCTGGTCATCTAAATGATCACGTGATCCAAATCAACTAAACCATGTCCGATCATCACGTGAGATGGAGTAGTTTTCAATGGTGAACATCTTATGTTGATCATATCTACTATATGATTCACGCTCGACCTTTCGGTCTCCAGTGTTCCGAGGCCATATCTGTATATGCTAGGCTCGTCAAATTTAACCCGAGTATTCTGCGTGTGCAAAACTGGCTTACACCCGTTGTATTTGAACGTAGAGCTTATCACACCCGATCATCACGTGGTGTCTCGGCACGACGAACTTTCGCAACGGTGCATACTCAGGAAGAACACTTATACCTTGAAATTTAGTAAGGGATCATCTTATAATGCTACCGTCGTTCTAAGCAAAATAAGAAGCATAATAAGATAAACATCACATGCAATCAAAATATGTGACATGATATGGCCATCATCATCTTGTGCTTTTGATCTCCATCTCCAAAGCACCGTCATGATCACCTTCGTCACCGGCTTGACACCTTGATCTCCATCGTAGCATCGTTGTCGTCTCGCCAACTATTGCTTCTACGACTATCGCTACCGCTTAGTGATAAACTAAAGCAATTACATGGCGATTGCATTTCATACAATAAAGCGACAACCATATGGCTCCTGCCAGTTGCCGATAACTTTACAAAACATGATCATCTCATACAAAACCGTATAACTCATCATGTCTTGATTATATCACATCACAACATGCCCTGTAAAAACAAGTTAGACGTCCTCTACTTTGTTTGTTGCAAGTTTTACGTGGCTGCTACGGGCTTAGCAAGAACCGTTCTTACCTACGCATACAAAACCATAACGATGTTTCGTCAAGTATGTGCTGTTTTAACCTTCACAAGGACCGGGCGTAGCCACACTTGATTCAGCTAAAGTGAGAGAGACAGACACCCGCCAGTCACCTTTAAGCAACGAGTGCTCGTAACGGTGAAACCAGTCTCGCGTAAGCGTACGCGTAATGTTGGTCCGGGCCGCTTCATCTCACAATACCGCCGAAGCAAAGTATGACATGCTGGTAAGCAGTATGACTAGTATCGTCCACAATCTCATTGTGTTCTACTCGTGCATACCATCTACGCATAGACCTGGCTCATGATGCCACTGTTGGGGAACGTAGTATTTTCAAAATTTTCCTACGATCACGCAAGATCTATCTACTAGATGCATAGCAACGAGAGGGGAGAGTGTGTCTACGTACCCTCGTAGACCGAAAGCGGAAGCGTTTATCAACGCGGTTGATGTAGTCGTGCACCTTCACGATCCGTCCCGATCTAGTACCGAACGTATGGCACCTCCGCGTTCAGCACACGTTCAGCTCGATGACGTCCTCGCCTTCTTGATCCAGCAAGACGGGCGAAGTAGTAGATGAGTTCCGGCAGCACGACGGCGTGGTGACGGTTGTTGATGAAGAACAATCTCTGCAGGGCTTCGCCAAGCACTACAGAAACTAGACGGAGGATAAACTAGAGGGTCGGGGTAGCCGGCACACGGCTTGGTGTATCTTGATGTGTCTTGGGTGCTAGCCCTACCCCTCTATTTATATGTTGAGCCTTGGGGTCGAAACTTGGAGTAAAAGCCTTCACAAAGACGGTTTCACCCGAAAGGCAAGAGTCCTTCTCGGACTCCAGGGCCAGACGCCAGGGTTCCCGGCGTCTGGACCCAGACGCCAGGGACCCTGGCGTCTGGCCCCTGGACTCCGCAAAACTTCCTTTTGCGCTTTCCAAAAACCTTGTGTGCTTTCCCTTTTGGCCCAAATAACGTGTTCTCGTACCCAAACACTTCGGGAAACATCCGGAACCTCTTCCGGTAAATTCCGGAACCCTTCCGGAGGTCAAACACTATTATCTCATATATTAATCTTTATCTCCGGACCATTCCGGAGTTCCTCGTCATGTCCGTGATCACATCCTAGACTCCGAATAACATTCGGTCACCAACATACATAACTCATTAAATACTATATCGTCAACGAACATTTAAGCGTGCGGACCCTACGGGTTCGAGAACTATGTAGACATGACCGAGACATCTCTCCGGTCAATAACCAATAGCGGAACCTGGATGCCCATATTGGCTCCTACATATTCTACGAAGATCTTTATCTGTCGAACCGCATAACAACATACGTTGTTCCTTTTGTCAAACGGTATGTTACTTGCCCGAGATTCGATCGTCGGTATCTTTATACCTAGTTCAATCTTGTTGCCGGCAAGTCTCTTTACTCATTCCGTAACACATCATCTCGTGACTAACTCATTAGTCTTTTGCTTGCAAGGCTTATTGTGATGTGTGTTACCGAGAGGGCCCAGAGATACCTCTCCGACACTCGGAGTGACAAATCCCAATCTTGATCTATGCCAACACCACGAATACTTTCGGAGACACCTGTAGAGTATCTTTATGATCACCCAGTTACGTTGTGACGTTTGATAGCACACAAGGTGTTCCTACGGTATTCGGGAGTTGCATAATCTCATAGTCATAGGAACATGTATAAGTCATGAAGAAAGCAATAGCAGTTAAACTAAACGATCATAGTGCTATGCTAACGGATGGGTCTTGTCCATCACATCATTCTCCTAATGATGTGATCCCGTTGATCAAATGACAACTCATGTCTATGGCTAGGAAACATAACCATCTTTGATCAATGAGCTAGTCTAGTAGAGGCATACTAGGGACATACTGTTTTGTCTATGTATTCACACATGTATTAAGTTTCCGGTTAATACAATTCTAGCATGAATAATAAACATTTATCATGATATAAGGAAATAAATAATAACTTTATTATTGCCTCTAGGGCATATTTCCTTCACCTGGATGCTCATATTGGCTCCTACATATTCTATGAAGATCTTTATCGGTCAAACCGCATAACAACATACGTTGTTCCCTTTGTCATCGGTATGTTACTTGTCCGAGGTTCGATCGTCGGTATCTCAATACCTAGTTCAATCTCGTTACTGGCAAGTCTCTTTACTCGTACCGTAATACATCATCTCGTGACTAACTCATTAGTCATTTGCTTGCAAGGCTTATTATGATGTGCATTACCGAGAGGGCCCAAAGATACCTCTCCGACACTCGGAGTGACAAATCCTATTCTTGATCTATGCCAACACCACGAACACTTTCGGAGACACCTGTAGAGCATCTTTATAATCACCCAGTTACGTTGTGACGTTTGATAGCACAAAAAGGTGTTCCTCTAGTATTCGGGAGTTGCATAATCTCATAGTCATAGGAACATGTATAAGTCATGAAGAAAGCAATAGCAGTAAAACTAAACGATCAAAGTGCTAAGCTAATGGATGGGTCTTGTCCATCACATCATTCTCCTAATGATGTGATCTCTTTGATCGAATGATAACTCATGTCTATGGCTAGGAAACATAACCATCTTTGATCAATGAGCTAGTCTGGTAGAGGCATACTAGGGACATACTGTTTTGTCTATGTATTCACACATGTACTAAGTTTCCGGTTAATACAATTCTAGCATGAATAAAAGACATTTATCATGATATAAGGAAATACAAATAACATCTTTATTATTGCCTCTAGGGCATATTTCCTTCAGTTTTGCGATCTCGGAAAGGGCTAGCGAGATACCATCTTGTTATATCATATTATGATTATTTTGAGAAAGTGTTGTCATCCGAGGTTTATTATTATTGCTTGCTAGTTGATTATGCCATCGATATGAGTAAACATGAGACATGAAAGTTATTGTGAATGTCGTTAGTTCATAATCCTTGCTGAAAACTTGAATGCTAGCTTTACATATTTGCAACAACAAGAGCAAACAGAGTTTGTCAAAGTTTTTCTTTATCACTTTCAGTTTGTCAACTAAATTGCTTGAGGACAAGCAAAGGTTTAAGCTTGGGGGACTTGATACGTCTCCAACGTATCTACTTTTCCAAACACTTTTGCCCTTGTTTTGGACTCTAACTTGCATGATTTGAATGGAACTAACCCGGACTGACGTTGTTCTCAGCAAAACTACCATGGTGTTATTTTTGTGTAGAAATAAAAGTTCTCGGAATGACCAGAAAATCAACGGAGATTATTTTTGGAATATATAAAAAATACCGGCGAAAGAATCAAGACCAGGGTGCCCACACCCTGTCCACGAGGGTGGGGCGCCCCCCTGGGCGCGCCCCCTGTCTCATGGGCCCCTTGACACTCCACCGACCTCAGCTTCGACTCCATATATTCACGTTCAGGGAGAAAAAACAAAGAGAAGGATTCATCGCGTTTTACGATACGGAGCCGCCGCTTAGCCCTAATCTCTCTCAGGAGGGCTGATCTGGAGTCCGTTCGGGGCTCCGGAGAGTGGAGATTGTCGCCGTTGTCATCACCAACCTTCCTCCATCACCAATTCAATGATGTTCACTGCCGTGCGTGAGTAATTCCATCGTAGGCTTGCTGGACGGTGATGGGTTGGATAAGATTTACCATGTAATCGAGTTAGTTTTGTTAGGGTTTGATCCCTAGTATCCACTATGTTCTAAGATTGATGTTGCTATGACTTTGCCATGCTTAATGCTTGTCACTAGGACCCGAGTGCCATGATTTCAGATCTGAACCTATTATGTTCGCATGAATATATGTGAGTTCTTGATCCTATCTTGCAAGTCAATAGTCACCTACTATGTGTTATGATCCGGCAACCCCGAAGTGACATTAATCGGGACCACTCCTGGTGATGGCCGTAGTTTGAGGAGTTCATGTATTCACTATGTGTTAATGCTTTGGTCCGGTACTTTATTAAAAGGAGGCCTTAATATCCCTTAGTTTCCAATAGGACCCCGCTGCCATGGGAGGGTAGGACAAAAGATGTCATGGAAGTTCTTTTCCATAAGCACGTATGACTATGTTCGGAATACATACCTACATTACATTGATGAACTGGAGCTAGTTCTGTGTCACCCTAGGTTATAACTATTACATGAGAATCACATCCGACATAATTATCCATCACTGATCCAATGCCTACGAGCTTTTCACATACTGTTCTTTGCTTAGTTACTTTACTGCTGCTACTCTTACAATCACTACAAAAATACTACCGTTACTATTGCCGCTGTTACCGTTACTTCCATACTACTTTGCTACTAAATACTTTGCTGCAGAGATTAAGTCTTCCAGTGTGGTTGATTGACAACTCAACTGCTAATACTTGAGAGTATTCTTTGGCTCCCCTTGTGTCGAATCAATAAATTTGGGTTGAATACTCTACCCTCGAAAACTATTGCGATCCCCTACACTTGTGGGTTATCAAGCATCAGTAGGTATTTCCCTCAGTGATGAGACCAAGGTTATCGAACCAGTAGGAGAACCAAGCAACACAACGTAAACGACACCTGCACACAAATAACAAATACTCGCAACCCCACGTGTAAAAGGAGTTGCCAATCCCTTTCGGATAACGGTCGTCATAGAGTTGTAAATATTGATAGATCGAACGCCAAATAAGTTAAATTGCAGCAAGGTATTTTGGGGGTTTTGGTTTAATAGATCTGAAAATAAAATCAAAGAAAAATTGATCGCAAAGGCAAATAATGTAAAGAAGAGACACGGGGGCCGTAGATTTCACTAGTGGCTTCTCTCAAGAAAATAGCAAACGGTGGGTGAACAAATTACTGTTGGGCAATTGATAGAACTTCAAATAATCATGATGATATCCAGGCAATGATCTTTATATAGGCATCACGTCCAAGATTAGTAGACCGACTCATGCCTGCATCTACTACTATTACTCCACACATCGACTGCTATCCAGCATGCATCTAGTGTATTAAGTTCATGGAAAAACGGAGTAATGCAATAAGAACGATGACATGATGTAGACAAGATCTATTTATGTAGAAATAGACCTCATCGTTTTATCCTTAGTAGCAACGATACATACGTGTCGGTTCCCCTTCTGTCACTGGGATCAAGCACCGTAAGATCGAACCCACTACAAAGCACCTCTTCCCATTGCAAGATAAATAGATTAAGTTGGCCAAACAAAACCCAAATCGGAGAATAAATAAAAGGCTATAAGAAATCATGCATATAAGAGGTCAAAGAAGACTAAAATAACTTTCATGGATAAAAAGATAGATATGATCATAAACTCAAAGTTCATTGGATCCCAACAAACACACCACAAAAAGAGTTACATCATATGGATCTCCAAGAGACCATTGTATTGATAATCAAATGAGAGAGAGAAAGCCATCTAGCTACTAACTATGGACTCGTAGGTCTACAAGGAACTACTCACGCATCATCAGAGAGGCACCAATGGAAGTGGTGAACCCCTCCATGATGATGTATAGATTGGATCTGGTGGTTCTGGACTCTGCGGTGGCTGGAATTGATTTTTGTCGACTCCCCTAGGGTTTATGGAATATTGGGGTATTTATAGACCAAAGAGGCGGTCCGGGGGGGCACCCGAGGTGGGCACAACCCACCAGGGCGTGCCTGGGCCTCCTGGCGCACCCTGGTGGGTTGTGCTCCCCTCGGAGCACCCCCCAGGTGCTTCTCTGGCCCACTGGATGTCTTCTGATCCAAAAAAATCCACAAAAAGTTTCACTGCGTTTGGACTCCGTTTGTTATTGATTTACTGCGATGTAAAAAACAAGCAGAACACAACAACTGGCACTTGGCACTATGTCAATAGATTAGTACCAAAAATGATATAAAATGACTAAAAAATGATTGTAAAACATCCAAGAATGATAATAGAACAACATGGAACAATCAAAATTATAGATACGTTGGAGACGTATCACCTTCCTTCTCTTCTTTCCCCTTCCTTTCTTATTCGATGAATAAAAGGAAAGGAGGGGGCGCCACTTGGGTAACCCCAAGTAGGATTTGAATCCTACTTGGGGCGCCCCTTGGCTGCCTCTCCTCCCCTCCCACCTATATATATGTGGGGAGGGGGCACCTAGAACACACAACATCAACTGTTAGCCGTGTGCGACGCCCGCCTCCACAGATTACATCCCCGATCATATTCTCGCGGTCCTTAGGCGAAGCCCTGCGCATATCACTTCACCATGACCGTCACCACGTCATCGTGCTGATGGAATTCATCTACTTCCTCGACTTCTTGCTGGATCAAGAGGACGAGGGATATCACCGAGCTGAACGTGTGCAGAACTCGGAGGCGCCGTACGTTCGGTGCTTGATCGGTCGGAGCTAGAAGAAGTTCGACAACATCAACCACGTTATCAAACGCTTTCACTTTCGGTCTACGAGGGTACGTAGACGCACTCTCCCCCTCGTTGCTATGCATCTCCATGGATAGATCATTGCGTGTGAGTAGATTTTTTTGTTTTTCCATGCAACATTTCCCAACAGTACGACCACCTCACAGTTGTCATGGAGCACCGTGGTGCACTCCATTGAAAATTGCTCTTCCCTTGAGGCCATAACAGAAACATTAGATATCATCCTTCTTCACAGTTGACTTTGAAGGGCCACCTAGGTCTGCATGCTCTATAATTTCATTTCAATACTGAAGGTATGTGTGATATGATATTTCGGTAATTGGTTGAATTGACAATTAAACATGGAAGCCCGGGCCCAGCTAGCCTAAGGAAACAAGTCCTGACCCAATATTTCACGGTTCGAAAGTAGGCACTTGAGCAGAAGGACCCCAAGTTGCCTGGTACAATGCACGTTGTGCAATACACCGGTAAGGATCTTTGTTTCTCTTACTCTTTAGGTAAGACATTGCATTCTCCACTTCCAATTTGATTTGAAAATATACTTGGTTTGCCTTCTTCCTATCTGTCAACACATTGTCCATTCCTTTCATCTCGATTGGCTTGCCGAATAGGAAATATAGCCGCCCTGGTAATTTTGGGAGAACAACAGGCAGATGCAAGACTTGATTACCATCATCTCCTTTCATAGTGTCCCTGAAACCAAACATGCACAAAGAAGGTGACCGAGGTTTATGTCCCTGAGATAATGCAGGTAAAGTGGCACCAAGGCTTGAGTTGGGTAACTAACTTTCTAAGGAGATACTTGATTATTTATTTATTAAAGGAAAAAATGGACAATGTAATAGAAATCTAACCTTAATATTGTAAAATCTCTGTTGAATGACTTTATCTCTTCTCTGATATAGGGTATGTTCTTTTGATCATCGTAGTCCAAAACTATCTGTAAAAGGTACAAAAAATACATAATTAGACTCTATGGGGTGGAGATAAGAAAAAAACATTTTAGTGCCTTAAAATATGGATATATAAAAAAGCCATTTTAGTGCCTTAAAATATGGATATAACTTCTACTACAATATGTAAATCTTGTTGCTTCAGATGACTCAAAGTACAAAAGCACATAAAGCTAACCTCCAAAAAGTCATCTTCTCCCACGCAACCAAATGGTATGATGGTAACTCCAAACCGTGATGCCATTCTTACAAATTCGGTTTGATCTGGCCAAAACAATTTGTATGCTTCGCCCTGCCAGGCATAACAAAATAAGCCTAGCACAATGTAGAATGTACAAGCAATTTTATTAGAATAAAATGTCCTTGTTCAATCACACCTTCCTATGCAGAGCTTCCCTCACACCACCTGGATAGAGGAGAACAAATTCATTTCTCTCAAACAATTTGTACATATTGATCGGACTCACTGGAACCGCACCATACATAGAAACAACATCAAACAGAGACAACTCCTGGCATAGTGTCTCATAATTTCCAGCAAAAAATACTGGATGGGCCACTGTTCGGATAACTGTTTTTTTCTCCCTCAAGAACCCTTCGATCAATGCAGCACACTCCATGGCCAAGAGTTGGTGATATCCCACAAACAAGACAGGACCTTCGTCAGGAACACCGGCAAGGCCATGTACAATTTTTCCATTTTTCATTGTAGAGAGCATGGCTGGGCTCAGTAAGTGATGAAACAGTCTGCAAAAGTTTGAGTCGTACAAATGAGTCTAGTCATCTCTATATGATAGCATGTGAAAAGTTGAATCGGTCTTATATGCTAAATACATACTTGAAATCTTCATCAAATGTTTTATTGAATTCACTTAATGTAGGTGACAGGAAATCGTTCACACAGTCCCATTGCATACCACGACGATACATTTTTACTCCTTTTATGACAGTTAGAAGGTTGAAGCCATCCTCCTGTCGAAGTGCCATAAGATTTCAGAAATCTTCTATTAGACAATATCAAAGTTAAACTTAGTGTACACTACTCGACCAAGTAAGTTACAACATGGAAATGTTGGGAAATAATTGAAGAGAAAAATATTGAGGGTAATAGTTTGTACCATGAGTAGTCTGTCACCCCGATTCCTAAAGTATCTAACTTTGCAATTTTTCAGTGTCTTAAACAATCGGTCTGCTTCTCCACTTGGTGGTAGATTCGCACTCCCACTAATTCCAAATACATTTATGGTGAGAGATTAAATTTGCAAAGATTATGTCTCACCTGAGCTACAAATGCGTGGAATTGTAAAATAGGGATACCTTGCAAGAAGTAGAACTTCTCCTTGTACCATGTGAAGTTGAGAGTTGGCATAGTCTGCACCTGACTTGAGAAGATTAAGTCTCCACATGAGAGCATCCATTTGTATTATATCTCCTAGTTCCTAAGAAATACCAAGCATCAATTATGACAGGACAATATTACTATCTACATGTGCTTTTTACAACAATAATCTACTCCTGCTTAGTAAGATTGTCATATAAGAACATTAGAAAGTATTGTAATTGATGGCCATCTAGGTGTTCTTAAGCGATAAATAATGTTGTTAAAAGCTACAAAATGTCTCTTGGTATAAATATAATTTATCAAATTTCCAAAATTTTCAATTTTTATTTGTGCGAGTCTGATGGAAAGAATAAAATTAAAAGAAAGTGATAAACTGATAACTTACGGAAACTAAAGGTGGCATTGAAGTGAGTTTGCTTGAAACTTCTTGTATAGTCTCTTGTGGAGAAAGACTGTTCTCAGTGCTAATCATTGTCATATTAAAAGGGTTACCTATTTTGCAACATGAAAAGCATTTTGAGGAGCAATGATGCAAATATAATTAAGAGAAATTCTTAGATTCACCATGAAAAACAATATAATAAGAATTGAACTGGCCCATATACCGATGAACAACATTTTTTGCCTAACGATATAGAAACTAGTTTGTTCTGGCACCATTATGATTCTTATATGTGGTTCATATTCTTTATATTTATTGTACATCGTATGTTTAGTTTATGTATTGGCTGGTCATGCAAGTGCTCTAACATTGCAATATATAGTAGTTGGGTAAGTATCAACAAAACAAACATAACTAGTGTTGAGCCCGTTTATCTTTATTGGGTTCTCACAGAAAAGAAACCTGCATTCAGGCTTTACAATAGTTTATTTCCTGACAAATATTGATGATAAGTTATAATAAAACAAAAAATCTTACTTATCCAAAAAAAATCAAAACATGAATTATATATTATGTTGAAATAAACCACTCCCAATGAAAAACATATGTCAAAAGCTTTATGGTATATTGAATTTCAAAGATATATACGTAGTCAAAGTAAAATTGTCAACGCACTCCAAGTATGGAGATTTATTTTACCTATATGGCGTAATTGACAAGTTGAGAGAAATATACCCATTAAATATTTGAGAAGGTGGGTATGTATGAATGGAAGGTTGCTCGGCACCGCTTCCAAAAAAGGCAATATTGCCTGTAATGAAGCTTTTGCAGATGATGTTGCTGAAAAATCAGATTATACTATAATACTCTAAAACCAGGAGTGTAAGAACCAAATCAATATCTAGACCAGCTAAATGTTATTTCACCTACCTGGATTTACTAGCGCAAGAACCAAGTCGATTTCTGGATTGCGGGCTGCCACTGAAATTGCAAGACATCCACCAAAAGAATCCCCAACTATATATATTGGTCTGCTTGGCGATAAAGCATTCTCATGCTTGACATATTCCTCCACAGTTTGTAATAACCCTATATACATTATAATTAAGCGGATGCCAAGCTTGCAAATGTGATGTAAGCTATAGAATATATTAAATTTAGCAATAACTTAACAATTGTGATCATACAATTGATCCTCGTAGTCATTAAGCTTTGTCAGATATAACAGTAATAAACATAAGAAATGCATAACTTTATTTTTCTCATAGGATCGCGACAAGAATCAAACAATCACCGCAACCACGTGCTCTACACATGGGACACGGTTGTCTCCTTGTTTAAGATTTGTCCGTTTGAGGTGTTTCTATAGGAAGTAAAGACGGTCAAGTACTTGCGAGGGCGTAGAGATGCCAAACAAATGTAAATAATAATATATGAAATATTCCTCCATCTATACCTTCAAATGGTGTACGGTCATTTGCTGGTATATGGAAGCAGCAAACCTCAAATACTCTGCATAAAAAGAAGATGAAAAATTAAATTAGAACATAAACAGGGGTTTACTTCTTTCTTTTGATAGAATATCTCACCGATGTGACACTCAAGTCTACACACCCATTATCATGGGTTTACTTCACACAAGCAAGAAATGACAGTGTATATGAGACATGGCTATCATGTGGACAACTTTTTTAAGCATATAAAGCGACAATATTTCCAAATGGTTGACTGCCCTTTTTTGATATAGAAACAAAAAATACTCACTTGCCCAAAGATTTGTGGTGCAAAATGAGCTCCATTCCAACCCCTTCGGTTCCTGCAGCTCAGATCCAAATAGAAATAGCATTAGGCTTCCAGCAGAGGAAATTTTGCTTACAAGAACGAACAGTATCTCTCGCAAAAAAAAAAAAAAAGAACGAACAGTATCGTTGAGTAGTGAGTGGTGCTATCTCCGAGACCAACCAACCAACCTGGCAAGAAGAGCAGCAGCGGCGCCCTGTCCACCTCCGGTCGGCCGCACTCCACGGGGCAGAACCACCGCGGTGGCCCGCCGTCGTCCTTGGGCATGGCCCTCACCGCCTCCCAGTAGTCCTTCATGGTGACGCTCCCGAACCCGTCGTCATAAAGAACCTCCAACCGCGACTCCTCCGCCGGCTTCTTCCTCCTCTTCTTGCTACCGCCCCGCTCATCCCCGTTCGTTGCACCGACGGGGCTCGCACGGCGAAGGCACGGCCGTGCGTGCCGCGCCAGATAGCGGCCGCCGCCGCCGCCCGGGCTCACGCAAAACGGGCGTAGAATGGTGCGCGGGACAATGGACATCGAGGATCACAGGGCAGGGAGTCAGAGAAAGGGAGGGAGCAGAGCAGTGAGTTGGGAACGAGAAGACCGGTTGAAACCTCGGTCTACTTCAAACACACTCTACTCTGCCAAGCCTTTTGTGGCAATGGAGCCAACGGACAAGCAAGCAGCCCATGTGCCGGACAGGCACTAGTACTGACCTGTGTATTTCAAGCACAGTGCCAAAGCTCTTGGAACTTTCCTCGTGCTGTCACGGTCTCGATCTCCCTACAGCATGTGTTGGTTGCGTTGCTGAATTGGCTCTGAGCTCTTGATGCCAACGTGCGCCTGATCGCCGCCGTCCGTGCCAGGAATCGGAGGGCTCACGTTTCTCCATCCACGGGAGCCGCTAGCTAGCCCAAGAGTCCTGTAGTGTGACGCACCAAAACTCGTCGACACTGCCTTGTTTGGATGGGTGCGTGGCCGGCTATGAGAGCTCTAGACATGTGTTTATATCACAACATGTTTGTGGCTTCTTCATGTGTTTGTGACACTGCCTCTAGACCCATCGTCCGAGGCAAAGGTGCACATGCTGAATTTTGTGACCGTTGCTGAACATTTACAAGCACTTCCATAAATGTTTGCGCGGTTGAAAGTCAGAGTGGATATGCATCTGCATTTCTCGGAGAAACGTGTCATGTGGCACTTCACATCCATGTAGTGGATATCCATGAACCAGAGGAGCCCATGATAGAAGCTTATCACGCTCCCAGTCTACAATGGGGCTAAAAGGCTTGTTTTCATAGGTACATCGTCATGCTTATAGTTTAGACCGCATGCTACATCCAATTCATACTTGAGATAGATATTTGTTGTCGAAAAAACAACAAAAAAGTAGGGGTGTCGCTAGTAATGTGGTCGCAACAAAGAAGTAGGGGTGTATGACTGCCTTATGGTGAAGATTGTCATATGCCAATAAGATTGGCACTTTGATGTATTTTGAATGTTCCGTGCTAGGAAAAGCATTGAGGGGAGTTGGTTATCGACCAGGACATATGAAGCTTTCCAAGATTCACTTCAAACTTCTTTTCTTCGGCATCGATTCAAGTCGTACAAGAATTTTGGAATTAGAGACCAGAATTCACAGTTGGGTCATGGAGCTCTAGCCCCCCCCCTCCCCTTTGAGTTTGTTCAAATTGGAGACAAATGAGACTCCAACCCTTATGGGGCCTATATATAAGTAGGAGCAGTTGACAATAACCAAGGTAAATGTTGGTCCACTAGTCTATGAAGGAATAAGAAGCATGAGCAGATGGTGCATGGTCCATGGTGGACGTGGACTAGACCACCACCCCTTGGCCTAAATGGATTTCTTTATTCATGGGTCTTCTCCTTTGTCATTGTTTTTCATTTCCTCCACCAATAGATGAATTTAGTGACCATGAATATTGGCTTGGACTTTCGTTGACTTAACTTGGCTTTTACCCATGTGCTGGACATGTAGGACTGGGTACACATTAGTTCACTTCCTAAAGAAAACCTCGACTACCATTGTTTAATCAATGCTGCAATGACGTGCTATATAAACGGTTTTTAACCCCTTTTCGCGACGGTGTTTCGAACCGTCGCCAAGTGAGTGACTGCAATAGGGAGAACCTTCCCACACGGCCCACAAACCGTCGGGATAGGCCCTCCTGGCACACAGGCAGGAGGGATGAGCTCGTGTGCGATCGGGCGAGGCATCGAAACCCAATCGTTTCCGTTCGTATGTACATCTCACACGGTGAATCCCAGAAAAACATTTCCGTTCGTATGTATATTATACACCGTTTTTTTTTGTGGAAACGTTTGTGCTAGGTGGCCTAATGCAAACAGTTCTCTGCCGGAAGCCGTGTGTGATTGGTAGTTGATCGGAGATGCCTACTTTCTAGAAACAGTGTGGGTTGTTTGAGTTCATCGCCCACGGTGTTGTCTGAGTAACCGTCTGCAATAGAAAACCCCAATAAGCAGGGTAACTAGCCTATAATTGATAATCCATGTAGTAATCAAATTGACATTTCTTATAAAACACACCAGATATTTCATATCCGTATAACAGCAACCAGGATTTCATAATCGAATTACATCAGATAGTTTCGGCACTCAGTTACGCCATTACACAACATCACCAAGTTTCACATGCAGCATAAAAAACCTTTGGAAAGTAGCATCATACACGGTAAATAGACAGATAAATCTCATCTGTGAAACTGCAAAAGCGGAAGGCAAATATTGAGCCTTCAGTGATGTTGAATGTCCTTGCAACTTTAGGCCAGTGGATATGGATAATTGCCCGCCCAACCTTCATCCTTTTTAGGAAGACTTCAATATTGTATCGTGGGTGTTGAATGAATGCCTTCCTCGCCTCTTGACCATGCAGGTGTTTTGAGAGGTAATCATCGATGAACTGCTTTGAAAAGTACTTAAAACAAAGATATGCATAAATCGTTGTTATAACTTTTGAAATGGCGCAAGGGGTAAAAACAAGGTAAAAGAGTTAGTATCATCCTATAGTTGATTGATGTCTTATTCATTGTGCAAACAAAGATCTTGTTGTTATTCGTCGCAAGTTTCTTCACTATAACAATCTTTCTGAGTTTCTTGACTTGACTGATATTCATGGACATCTCATTTCACCATATGCAAAATGGGTCGAACAGTGGGTCTAAGCCTCTGACAGTAGGACATAAATGTGCAAGACCAAATTGTAAAAAACCTAAATGTTAGAATGATTACTGCAACTGCACAATAATGTGCTACTACTAGCGAAAGGACCATGCATGAGCATGTTGGGAACATAGCATGCAATTTCAAAAATTTCCCACGCTCACGCAAGATCTATTTAGGAGATGCATAGAAATGAGAGGGGGAGAGTGTGTCTACATACCCTCGTAGACCGTAAGCGGAAGCGTTGTATCAACGCGGTTGATGTAGTGGAACAACTGCATGATCCAACTGATCAACTACCGAACGTACGACACCTCCGAGTTTAGCACACGTGCGGCTCGATGACATCTCCTCTTTCTTGATCCAGCAAGCGGGAGAGGAGAAGTACATGGGATCACAACCAACACGACGGCGTGGTGGTGATGGTGGTGGTGGAGCACCGACAGCGCTTCGCTAAGCATCGCCGGGACGAGGCGATGGAACTACGGAGTAACGAGAGAGAGAGAGAGAGAGAGAGAGAGAGAGAGAGAGGGCGCCAAGGGCTTGTTCTGTCCTCTTGGGACGCCCCTCCCCTCTATATATATGTGGAGGGGCGTGGAAAACATCCCCTCCAAGCCCTAGGGAGCAACAATAGGGGAGAGGACTTGGACTCCAAATCCAATCTTATTACTATTAGGATTCCTTCCCTTTTTGCCTTCCCTAGCCACATGGGCTTTTGAGGACTTGGTGCGCCTGGACCAATAAGGCCAGGGCGCCTCCCCTTATCCCATGCCAGCCCTTGGGACGTGTTGAACCCACTTGTGGACTTCCGGACCCCTCCGGAATCCTTCGGAACCTTCTGGAAGCTTCCCGGTACAATACCGAAAAAACTGCACTTTTTCCAGAACCCAAAATATGACTTCCCATATATAAATCTTTACCTCTCGACCATTCTGATACTCCTCGTGACATCCGGGATCTTATCCGGGACTTCTAACAACATTTGGTTACCACTCATGAAATATCCCAATACTACTCTAGCGTCAACAAACGTTAAGCGTGCGACCCTGCGGGTTCGGGAATTATGTAGTCATGACTGAGACACCTCTCCGGTCAATAACCAATAGCGGAACCTAGATGACCATATTGATTCCTACATATTCCACGAAGATCTTTATCAGTCGAACCGTTATGACAACATATGTAGTTCTCTTTGTCCAGCGGTATGTTACTTGCCCAAGATTTGATCGTCGGTATCTTCATACCTAGTTCAATCTCGTTACCGGCAAGTCTCTTTACTCGTTCCGTAATACATCTGTTGGAAATATGCCCTAGAGGCAATAATAAATTGGTTATTATTATATTTCCTTGTTCATGATAATTGTTTATTATCCATGCTAGAATTGTATTGATAGGAAACTCAGATACATGTGTGGATACATAGACAAACACCATGTCCCTAGTAAGCCTCTAGATGACTAGCTCGTTGATCAATAGATGGTTACGGTTTCCTGACCATGGACATTGGATGTCGTTGATAACGGGATCACATCATTAGGAGAATGATGTGATGGACAAGACCCAATCCTAAGCCTAGCACAGATCGTGTAGTTCGTATGCTAAAGCTTTTCTATATGTCAAGTATCTTTTCCTTAGACCATGAGATTGTGTAACTCCCGGATACCGTAGGAATGTTTTGGGTGTACCAAATGTCACAACGTAACTGGGTGGCTATAAAGGTGCACTACAGGTATCTCCGAAAGTGTCTGTTGGGTTGGCACGAATCGAGACTGGGATTTGTCACTCCGTATGACGGAGAGGTATCTCTAGGCCCACTCGGTAGGACATCATCATAATGTGCACAATATGTGATCAAGGAGTTGATCACGGGATGATGTGTTACGGAACGAGTAAAGAGACTTGCCGGTAACGAGATTGAGCAAGGTATCGGTATACCGACGATCGAATCTCGGGCAAGTGCTATACCGATCGACAAAGGGAATCGTATACGGGATTGATTGAATCCTTGACATCGTGGTTCATCCGATGAGATCATCGTGGAACATGTGGGAGCCAACATGGGTATCCAGATCCCGCTGTTGGTTATTGGCCAGAGAGTTGTCTCGGTCATGTCTACATGGTTCCCGAGCCCGTAGGGTCTACACACTTAAGGTTCGATGACGCTAGGGTTATAGGGAAAGTATGTACGCGGTTACCGAATGTTGTTCGGAGTCCCGGATGAGATCCCGGACGTCACGAGGAGTTCCGGAATGGTCCGGAGGTAAAGATTCATATATGGGAAGTCCCGTTTTGGTCACCGGAAAAGTTTCGGGCGCTATCGGTAACGTACCGGGACCACCGGGAGGGTCCCGGGGGTCCACCAGGTGGGGCCACCAGCCCCAGAAGGCTGCGTGGGCCAAGTGTGGGAGGGGACCAGCCCCAGGTGGGCTGGTGCGCCCCCCCCCCCCACCAAGGCCCAAGGCACATGGAGAGTGGGAGGGGGGCAAACCCTAGGTCCAGATGGGCCTTAAGGCCCACCCTAGGGCGCCCCCCTCTCTCTCCCCCCCTTGGCCGCACCCTAGATGGGTTTTGGGGCTGCCGCCACCCCTAGGGAGGGAATCCTAGATGGGGGCGCAGCCCCTCCCCTTCCCCTATATATAGTGGGGTTTTTGGGGCTGCTAGACACACGAGATGATCTCCCTCTTGGCGCAGCCCTACCCCTCTCCCTCCTCGTCTCTTGCAGTGCTTGGCGAAGCCCTGCTGGAGTCCCGCGCTCCTCCACCACCACCACGCCGTCGTGCTGTTGTTGGATGGAGTCCTTCCCAACCTCTCCCTCTCTCGTTGCTGGATCAAGGCGTGGGAGACGTCACCGGGCTGCACGTGTGTTGAACGCGGAGGCGCCGTTGTTCGGCGCTTAGATCGGAATCAACCGCGATCTGAATCGCAGCGAGTACGACTCCTTCATCCGTGTTCTTGCAACGCTTCCGCATCGCGGTCTACAAGGGTATGTAGATGCACTCTCCTTTATGCTCGTTGCTAGATTACTCCATAGATAGATCTTGGTGATGCGTAGGAAATTTTTTGATTTTCTGCTACGATCCCCAACAGTGGCATCATGAGCTAGGTCTATGCGTAGTATCTTGCACGAGTAGAACACAAAGTAGTTGTGGGCGTAGATCATGTCAATTCTCTTGCCGTTACTAGTCTTATCTTGATTCGGCGGCATCGTGGGATGAAGCGGCCCGGACCGACCTTACACGTACTCTTACGTGAGACAGGTTCCACCGACTGACATGCACTTGTTGCATAAGGTGGCTAGCGGGTGTCTGTCTCTCCCACTTTAGTCGGATCGGATTCGATGAAAAGGGTCATTATGAAGGGTAAATAGAAATTGGCATATCACGTTGTGGTTTTGGCGTAGGTAAGAAACGTTCTTGCTAGAAACCTATAGCAGCCACGTAAAAACTTGCAACAACAATTAGAGGACGTCTAACTTGTTCTTGCAGCATGTGCCGTGTGATGTGATATGGCCAAAAGGATGTGATGAATGATATATATGTGATGTATGAGATTGATCATGTTCTTGTAATAGGAATCACGACTTGCATGTCGATGAGAATGACAACCGGCAGGAGCCATAGGAGTTGTCTTATTTATTGTATGACCTGCGTGTCACTGAATAACGCCATGTAATTACTTTACTTTATTGCTAAACGTTAGCCATAGTAGTAGAAGTAATGTTTGGCGAGACGACTTCATGGAGACACGATGATGGAAATCATGATGATGGAGATCATGGTGTCATGCCGGTGACAATGATGATCATGGAGCCCCGAAGATGAAGATCAAAAGGAGCAAAATGATATTGGCCATATCATGTCACTATTTGATTGCATGTGATGTTTATCATGTTTTACATCTTATTTGCTTAGAACGACGGTAGTGAATAAGATGATCTCTCACTAAAATTTCAAGAATTGTGTTCCCCCTAACTGTGCACCGTTGCTAAGGTTCGTTGTTCCGAAGCACCACGTGACGATCGGGTGTGATAGGTTCTAACGTTCGCATACAACGGGTGTAAGCCAGATTTACACACGCGATACACTTAGGGTTGACTTGACGAGCCTAGCATGTACAGACATGGCCTCGGAACACGGAAGACCGAAAGGTCGAACATGAGTCGTATAGAAGATACGATCAACATGAAGATGTTCACCGTTGATGACTAGTCCGTCTCACGTGATGATCGGACACGGCCTAGTCGATTCGGATCATGTATCACTTAGATGACTAGAGAGATGTCTATCTGAGTGGGAGTTCATTAGATGAACTTCATTGTCATGAACAATAGTCTAAGTTGTCTTCGCAAATTATGTTGTAGACCAATAACTGCGTTGTAGCTCCCTGTTTAATACGATCCTAGAGAAAGACTAAGTTGAAAGATATTGTAAGCAAGGATGCGGACTGGGTCCGTAGTCCGAGGAGTGTCCTCACTGCTGCACAGAAAGCTTACGTCTTTGATGCAACGCTCGATGTGCAAACCCCTACAACGTTGTCTGTGGATGTTGTGAACACCTGACAGAGACGTCCAGATGACTACTTGATAGTTTAGTGCACCATACTTTACGGCTTAGAATCGGGATTCCAATGACGTTTTGAACGCCATAGAACATATGAGATGTTCTAAGAGCTGAAATTGGGATTTCAGGCTCATGCCCGTGTTGAGAGGTATGAGACCTCTGGCAAGTTCCTTTGCCAAAAAGATGGAGGAGAATAGCTCAACTAGTGAGCATGTGCTCAGAATGTCTGGGTGCTAAAATCACTTGAACCAAGTGGGAGTTAATCTTCCAGATGAGATAGTGGTTGACGGAATTCTCTAGACACTATCACCAAGCTACTAGAACTTCGTGATGAACTATGACATGCAAAGGATGGAGATGATCCCGGTGCTGTTAGCGGTTCTTAGTACCGCAAAAGTAGAAATCAAGAAGGAGCATCAAGTGTTGATGGTTTAACAAGACCACTGGTTTCAAAAGGGGTAAGGGCTAGAAGGGAAACTTCATGAATGGCAAACCTGTTGTCGCTCTGATGAAGGAACCCATGGTTAAACCCAAACCTCGAGACTAAGTGCTTCTATTGTAAGGGGAACGGTCACATGATAGCGGAACTACCCCAAATACATGGTAGATATGATAGCTGGAAACTTCAACAAAGTATATTGTTATTGATGTGTACCTTACTAGTACTCCTTGTAGCACCTGGGTATTGGATACCGGTTCAGTTGCTATTAGTAACAAAGTATATTAGTGACTTGAAGCAAAAGCTACGGACTGAACGGAGACTGGCTAAGGGCGAGGTGACGATGTGTGTTGGAAGTGTTTCCAAGGTTGATAAGATCACCATCGCACACTCCCTCTATTTTCGAGATTAGTGTTGAACCTAGATAAATGTTATCGGATGTCTACGTTGAGCATGAATATGATTAGATCATGTTCATTGCAATACGGTTATTCATTTAAGTCAGAGAATAATGGTTATTCTGTTTACATGAATAATACCTTTATGGTCATGCACCCAATGGTTTGTTGAATCTCGATCATAGTAATACACATGATGATAATATTAATGCCAAAAGATGTAGAGTTAATAATGATAGTACCACTTTCTTGTGGCACTGCCGCTTAGGTCATTTTGGCATAAAATGCATGAAGAAACTCCATGCTGATGGACGTTTGGAGTCACTTGATTTTGAATCGCTTGACACATGCGAGCCATGCCTCATGAGCAGGATGACTGAGATCCCGTTTTCAGGTACAATGAAACGGGTAAGTGACTTGTTGGAAATCATACATGCTGATGTATGTGATCCAATGAGAATTAAGGCGTGTGGTGGATATCGTTATTTTCTCATCTTCACTGACGATTTGAGTAGATATGGTATATTTACTTAATGAAGCAAAAGTCTGAAACGTTAGAAAGGTTCAAACAATTTCAGAGTGAAGATTAAGAATCATCATAACAAGAAGATCATGTTCATACGATCTGATCAAGGGGATATTTTCTGAATTATGAGTTTGGAAATCACTTAAGACATTGTGGAATTGTTTCGCAGTTGAAGCCCCCTGGAACACCACAGCGTAATGGTGTGTCCGGACATCGTAATCGAACCTTATGAGATATGGTGCGATATATGATGTATCTTACCGATCTACCGCTGTTATTTTGAGGTTATACATTAGAGACAGCTGCATTCACTTTAGATAGGGCACCATCTAAGTCCGTTGAGACGACGTCGTATGGTTTGGCAAGAAACCGTAGTTGTCGTTTCTCAATGTTTGGGGCTGCGAGGCTTATGGCTTCGGCCGGGAAAAGCTCGAACCCAAAGCGGACAAATACATCTTCATAGGATACCCAAAGGTAACAGTTGGGTATACCTCCTGTCTCAGATCCAAGGGCAAAAATGTTTGTCCCTAAGAACGGGTCCTTTCTCGAGAAGGAGTTTCTCTCGAAAGAATTGAGTGGGAGGAAGATAGAACTTGATGAGGTTGTCGAACCCTCACTTCAACCGGAAAGTAGTGCAACACAGAAAGATGTTTCTGTGGAACCTACGACAGTTGAAGAGGAAACTAATGATAGTGATCATGAAGCTCCAGATCAAGTTGCTATCGAACCTCGTAGGTCGACAAGGATATGTACTACTCCTGAGTGGTACGGTGATCCTGTCTTAGAGGTCATGTTGTTGGACAACGATGAACCTACGAACTATGGAGAAGCGATGGTGGGCCCGTATTCCGACAAATGGTTAGAAGCCGAGAAATCCGAGATATGATCCATGTATCGAAACAAAGTATGGACTTTGGTGGACTTGCCCGATGACTGGCAAGCCATTGAGATAAATGGATCTTTAAGAAGAAGACGGACGTGGACGGTAATGTCACCGTCTATGAAGCTCGACTTGTGGCAAAGAGTTTTTCACAAGTTCAAGGAGTTGACTACGATGAGATTTTCTCACCCGTAGCGATGCTTAAGTCCGTTGGAATCATGTTAGCATTAGCTGCATTTATGAAATCTGGCAGATGGATGACAAAACAAGTTTCCTTACCAGTTTTTGTAAGGAAAGGTTGTATATGATACAATCAAAAAGGTTTTGTCAATCCTAAGGATGCTAAAAGGTATGCTAGCTCCAGCGATCCTTTCATGGACTAGAGCAAGCATCTCGGAGTCGGAATATACGCTTTGATGGAGTGATCAAAGTTTTTGGGTTTATACTAAGTTTGTTAGAAACTTGTATTTGCAATAAAGTGAGTGGGAGCACTACAACATTTCTGATAAGTATATGTGAATGACATATTGTTGATCCGAAATGATGTAGAATTTCTGGAAAGCATAAAGGGTTGTTTGAAATGAGTTTTTCAAAGGAAGACCTGGATAAAACTGCTTACATAATTGGGCATCAAGATCTATAGAGATAGATCAAGACGCCTGATGATACTTTCAAAAGAACACACACCTTTGACATGATTTTGAAGGAGTTCAAAATAGATCAGTCAAAGAAGGAGTTCTTACCTGAGTTGTAAGGTGTGAAGTTGAGTAAGACTCAAAACTTGATCACGGCAGAAGGAAGAGGAAGGACGAAGGTCGTCCCCTATGCTTTTGTCATAGGCTCTATACGGTATGCCATGATGAGTACCGCACCTGATGTGTGCCTTGCCACATGTCTGGCAAGAGGGTACAAAGGTGATCCAGGAGTGGATCACTAGATAGTGGTCAAAATTATCCTTAGAGGAATAAGGAAATGTTTCTCGGTTATGGAGGTGATAAAGAGTTCGACGTAAACAGTTACGTCGATGCAAGCTTAGCACCTATCCAGGTAACTCTAAGTGGAGATACCGGATACGTATAATGGAGCAACAGTTTGGAAAAGCTCCAAGTGGAACGTGGTAGCAGCATCTACGATATGACATAAAGTTTTGCGAAGTACATAGGGATCTGAATGTTGCAGACCCGTTGACTACAACCTCTCTCACAAGCATAACATGATCAAACCCAGAACTCATTGAGTGTTAATCACATATTGATGTGAACTAGATTGCTGACTCTAGTGAACTCTTTGGATGTTAGTCACATGGTGATGTCACCTATGAGTGTTAATCACATGGCGATGTGAACTAGATTATTGACTCTAGTGCAAGTGGGAGACTGTTGGAAATATGCCCTAGAGGCAATAATAAATTGGTTATTATTATATTTCCTTGTTCATGATAATTGTTTATTATCCATGCTAGAATTGTATTGATAGGAAACTCAGATACATGTGTGGATACATAGACAAACACCATGTCCCTAGTAAGCCTCTAGATGACTAGCTCGTTGATCAATAGATGGTTACGGTTTCCTGACCATGGACATTGGATGTCGTTGATAACGGGATCACATCATTAGGAGAATGATGTGATGGACAAGACCCAATCCTAAGCCTAGCACAGATCGTGTAGTTCGTATGCTAAAGCTTTTCTATATGTCAAGTATCTTTTCCTTAGACCATGAGATTGTGTAACTCCCGGATACCGTAGGAATGTTTTGGGTGTACCAAATGTCACAACGTAACTGGGTGGCTATAAAGGTGCACTACAGGTATCTCCGAAAGTGTCTGTTGGGTTGGCACGAATCGAGACTGGGATTTGTCACTCCGTATGACGGAGAGGTATCTCTGGGCCCACTCGGTAGGACATCATCATAATGTGCACAATATGTGATCAAGGAGTTGATCACGGGATGATGTGTTACGGAACGAGTAAAGAGACTTGCCGGTAACGAGATTGAGCAAGGTATCGGTATACTGACGATCGAATCTCGGGCAAGTGCTATACCGATCGACAAAGGGAATCGTATACGGGATTGATTGAATCCTTGACATCGTGGTTCATCCGATGAGATCATCGTGGAACATGTGGGAGCCAACATGGGTATCCAGATCCCGCTGTTGGTTATTGGCCAGAGAGTTGTCTCGGTCATGTCTACATGGTTCCCGAGCCCGTAGGGTCTACACACTTAAGGTTCGATGACGCTAGGGTTATAGGGAAAGTATGTACGCGGTTACCGAATGTTGTTCGGAGTCCCGGATGAGATCCCGGACGTCACGAGGAGTTCCGGAATGGTCCGGAGGTAAAGATTCATATATGGGAAGTCCCGTTTTGGTCACCGGAAAAGTTTCGGGCGCTATCGGTAACGTACCGGGACCACCGGGAGGGTCCCGGGGGTCCACCAGGTGGGGCCACCAGCCCCAGAAGGCTGCGTGGGCCAAGTGTGGGAGGGGACCAGCCCCAGGTGGGCTGGTGCGCCCCCCCCCCACCAAGGCCCAAGGCGCATGGAGAGTGGGAGGGGGGCAAATCCTAGGTCCAGATGGGCCTTAAGGCCCACCCTAGGGCGCCCCCTCTCTCTCCCCCCCTTGGCCGCACCCTAGATGGGTTTTGGGGCTGCCGCCACCCCTAGGGAGGGAACCCTAGATGGGGGCGCAGCCCCTCCCCTTCCCCTATATGTAGTGGGGGTTTTGGGGCTGCTAGACACACGAGATGATCTCCCTCTTGGCGCAGCCCTACCCCTCTCCCTCCTCGTCTCTTGCAGTGCTTGGCGAAGCCCTGCTGGAGTCCCGCGCTCCTCCACCACCACCACGCCGTCGTGCTGTTGTTGGATGGAGTCCTTCCCAACCTCTCCCTCTCTCCTTGCTTGATCAAGGCGTGGGAGACGTCACCGGGCTGCACGTGTGTTGAACGCGGAGGCGCCGTTGTTCGGCGCTTAGATCGGAATCAACCGCGATCTGAATCGCAGCGAGTATGACTCCTTCATCCGCGTTCTTGCAACGCTTCCGCATCGCGATCTACAAGGGTATGTAGATGCACTCTCCTTTATGCTCGTTGCTAGATTACTCCATAGATAGATCTTGGTGATGCGTAGGAAAATTTTTGATTTTCTGCTACGATCCCCAACAACATCATCTCGTGACTAACTCATTAGTCATTTGCTTGCAAGGCTTATTATGATGTGTATTACTGAGAGGGCCCAGAGATACCTCTCCGATGCTCGGAGTGACAAATCCTAATCTTGATCTATGCCAACCCAACAAATACCTTCGGAGACACCTGTAGAGCATCTTTATAATCACCCAGTTACGTTGTGACGTTTGATAGCACACAAGGTGTTCCTCCGGTATTCGGGAGTTGCATAATCTCATAGTCAGAGGAATATGTATAAATCATGAAGAAAGCAATAGCAATAAAACTTAACGATCATTATGCTAAGCTAACGGATGGGTCTTGTCCATCACATCATTCTCCTAATGATGTGATCACGTTCATCAAATGACAACACATGTCTATGGTTAGGAAACTTAACCATCTTTGATTAACGAGGTAGTCTAGTAGAGACTTGCTAGGGACACGATGTTTTGTCTATGTATCCACACATGTATCAAGTTTCTGATTAATACAATTCTAGCATGAATAATAAACATTTATCATGATATAAGGAAATATAAAATAACAACTTTATTATTGCCTCTAGGGCATATTTCCTTCAGTCTCCCACCTGCACTAGAGTCAATAATCTAGTTCACATCGCCATGTGATTTAACACCGATAGTTCACATCGTGATGTGATTAACACCCATAGTTCACATCACCATGTGACCAACACCCAAACTGTTTACTAGAGTCAATAATCTAGTTCACATCGCCATGTGATTAACACCCAAAGAGTACTAAGGTGTGATCATGTTTTGCTTTGTGAGAGAAGTTTAGTCAACGGGTCTGTCACGTTCAGATCCGTATGTATTTTGCAGATTTCTATGTCTACAATGCTCTGCATGGAGCTACTCTAGCTAATTCCTCTCTCTTTCAATACGCATCCAGATTGATACTTAGAGTCATTTGGATTAGTGTCAAATCTTGCATCGGTGTAACCCTTTACGACGAAATCTTTCTCGCCTCCATAATCGAGAAACATTTCCTTAGTCCTCCAGTTACTAAGGATAATTTTGACCGTTGTCCAGTGATCTACTCCTGGATCACTATTGTACCTCCTTGCCAAACTCATGGCAAGGTACATAATAGGTTTGGTACACAAAATGGCATACTTTATAGAACCTATGGCCGAGGCATAAGGAATGACTTTCATTCTCTCTATATGTTTCTATCGTGGTCGGGCTTTGAGTCTTACTCAACTTCACACCTTACAAATCAGGAAAGAGCTCCTTCTTTGACTGATCCATTTTGAACTACTTCAAAATCTTATCAAGATATGTACTAATCGAAAGTCTTATCAAGCGTCATGATCTATCTCTATAGATCTTGGTGCCCAATATGTAAGCAGCTTCACCGAGGTCTTTAATTGGAAACTCCTTTTAAAAAATCCTTTATGCTTTCCATAAAATTCTACATCATTTTCGATCAACAATATATCATTCACATATACTTATCAGAAATGTTGTAGTGCTCTCACTCACTTTCTTATAAATACATGCTTTACCGTAAGTCTGTACAAAACCATATGCTTTGATCATCTTATCAAAGCGTATATTCCAACTCCGAGATGCTTGCACCAGTCCATACATGGATTGCTGGAGCTTGCATCCTTTGTTAGCACCTTTAGGATTGACAAAACCTTCTGATTGCATCATATACAACTCTTCTTTCAAAAATCCATTAAGGAGTGTAGTTTTGACATCCATCTGCCAGATTTCATAATATTGAAGATACCTCTCTGTACGCGGAGGATAAACAACTTCTGGTCGTGGCATGAGGAAACTAGGGGTGTCTTCAGTGTACGATCAGCTTACCGTATGATCCTGCACACTAAACATGGTCGGGAGGCTTGGGTTAATGAACGGGGGGGATCATCAAGTGCGCAGGATGGAAGTGATCACTGGAAGAAAATTTGGCACATTGAGGTACCCTCGAAGCTAAAAATGTTTGTTTGGCGGCTCGCTAGACGATCCATGCCAACTGGAGAGTTATTAAAGCATCGCAACATGTCAACTAAGGATAGTTGTTGCCTGTGTGGAGTGACGGTTATATGGAAACATGCTTTGTTCACCTGTATGATGTCGGCTAGTGTGTGGTCTCTTGCACCCGAGGACTTGGTCTATCATCTGGTGGAAAGGCGCGAGGAAGGATCTCGGGAGTGGCTTTTTGCTCTTCATGACACTCTTGATAAGAACTACTTTGTACGGCTGATTGTTACCATGTGGGCGATTTGGGGAGCTAGGAGGAAAGCGATCTATGAAGACATATATCAATCACCGCATGCCATAAACGGGTTCATCACAAGCTACCTGGCTGAAGTTAGTGCCATCAACGCAAGAATGCCAAAAACGACTCCTGCTGCAATCCCAAGATCGAACCAGTGGCAAGCACCGGAGGCGGGATGTGTTAAGGTTGATGTCGACGCTGCTATTTCAAGATGAGCGAAGTGTGGTGCTGTGGGGGCAGACTGCCGTAGTGCGGACGGGATATTCTTGGGAGCTTCTGCATTGGTCCTTAATTTTATCGCAGAACCACATACTTTGGAGGCAATTGCAATCAGAGAAGCACTAGCACTTCCAGACGACCTCCATGAAAGAAGGATACATGTTGCCTCGGATTGCAAGGTGGTGGTAGAGGACTTGAAGAAGGGGAATGCGTCAGTTTATGGAGCTGTCATACATGAATTAATACGACACTCCTCGGATTTTGATTTTTGTAAATTTAGTCATGAATTTAGGAGCTCGAACCTCGAAGCTCACAACTTAGCGAAGTATGCTTTATCTCTCCAGGGTGGCCGCCATGTGTCTTTTTGGTGATGTGATTGTGAGTGTAAATACCAACCAAAATGGCAATACCAATCTGGGCCTAGGGCAACAAAGCAGACATGTCCAGCCCAACAGCCTAACCGGGCCAGCCCAACATCCGGATCCGGATAGAAACGGACACGAACAAAACGACGTCCCATTTCCCACTGAAATGATTTTCTTACTTATCTCTCCCGCCACAGCCAGCCAGAGCTCCCTCCAATTTCAGATTTCTCCATCTAAAAAATCATTTCTTTCCTCCCTTCCACACCCCGCGTCTCTCCCCCTCTCCCCCAGCCAAACCCCAGCCCCGCCGCGGATTCGAATCCGGCATTCCGCCGCGCGCCGGGAAGGGAGGAGCGAGCGGGCGGCGGCGATGCTGAGGACCAAGACCCCGGGCCCGCGCGGCGGCAGCAAGTCCCGCCGCCGCTTCACGCCGCCCGCGACCAAGGCGCAGGCGCAGATGGCGGCGGCGGCGGCCGGCACCTCGCCGTCGGGGGAGCTCTCGCAGAAGCTCGAGCACGTCACCCTCTTCCCCCTCTTCGCCGACCGCCCCTTCGCCTCGCCCAAGCCCTTCGGGGAGCTCCTCGAGGACCCCCGCCCGGCCCCGGCCCCCGCCCCCGCCCCCGCTCCGCCGCAGCAGGCCGCCCCCATGGACGCGGACGTGCCCATGGAGGACAGGGACGCCTGCATCCTCAGCCAGGATTTCTTCTGGTAGATCTCTGATTCGGCTCTTGATTCGATCCGAGCTGCAGTCTGTGTCCAGTGAGCGTCCGCATCTCGGGCTAACCCTATCCCCTTCTTGCCGCTCGCTGTTTTGCAGTACCCCGGATTACCTCACGCCCGACGCGCCGCAGATGGCCAGCAGTTTTGACGCCGATAAGGTGGGAAAAAACGACATATTTTCTTGTGTGGGATTACATTACTCAGCTGATCTGTTTGGTTTATCTGCAGGAGAACACCCCTTGCCCCCAATCTCCAGAGAAGTCAGTCGCCCGGAGCAAGAGGTACAAGAGAGGTGAGAGTGCAAATGCTCAAACTGAGTCCTATTGATCTGAAATCATCATTATGGTCTTGCCTCAAGATCTAGTTGCCTAAATTTTAGTGTTTGATATGCTTGCTCTGGCTCGATGTTGTTGTATTAATAAAGGAATGCCATTGCTTGCAGATTCTTCCCCCAAAGGTCGATCCATGGACCTAATGGAGGCGGATAGCCAGGAGATTACTCCGGTCCGATTTTCTCTGAGTCAAGATGACCCAGAGGAAGAAAAGATGGCGCAACCTAGCTCACAAAAGAGAGGTAGCTATGTCCCTCATTCAGCAAGAGTTCTGCGTTCCCAGGTGACGCCTCCACCATGCATCAAGAACCCATATAATGTGGACCCTCGAATAGATGATAATGTTTTCTCTGTGAGGAAATGTAAATCATCAGGTAACATTTATGTGCTTCATGTTATTGAAACATGTTCATTTCACATCCCTTCAGATTATGTGTACATGTTTTAAGGTTAATAACACGTAATCACTGCCTGTTTTTATCTCAATAAGAAACATTCGTAGCAGCATCTTTCTCACAAAAAAAGAGTTAACAGACAAAATATCTGTATTTAGGGTCTTCTCCCTCTATTGGCGCTGATGGTCTTTCACGTTACCGTACCGATTTCCATGAAATCGAGGTATGCTCTTAGTAGACAGTGCTTATGTGTTCATGTTCAGGTTTCAGGTTTACATTTTGTGGAGGTTTGGGTCATGAACATTGTTTATTTTCAGCAAATTGGCTGTGGAAACTTCAGTGTCGTGTTCAAAGTTCTGAGGAGGATAGAGGGCTGCTTGTATGCAGTAAAACGGAGCATCAAGCAGTTGCATAATGACATGGACAGGTAGCTTCATAGAAGCCCTCTTGCTTCAGTAATTAGACCATGATTAACTAATGCTTTTTGTTGTAATATATTTATTTACAGGAGGCAAGCATTGAAGGAAGTTCATACTTTGGTGGCCTTAGGTAACCATGAGAACATAGTTGGATATTTCACCTCTTGGTTCGAGACCGAAAAACTTTATATCCAGATGGAACTGTGTGACCGCTCCCTCTCTGTGAATGGGGACAAGCCGTTGGAGTTTGGGGATGCCCTGGAACTGTTGTATCAGGTTGGTTTACTAATCCATTTTGTTTGTTCTTGGTCAATTGGTCAGCATTTGAAGGAAAATGAATTCAATGTCATGACGTAACTAGTGTACCATTGTAATAGTTGTTCTAACAAGTTTCTTGAAATTATGTAAAGTACTCTTGGATTCATCATCTGCTGTTAACCACCCATGCATTATTCGCTCGTGTACACCTTACCTATTAATATAACCATTCTTTCGTGTGTACCTCACCTACTAATGTTGAAAATATATTTTGTGAAATGCAAGATCTGCAAAGGTTTGGACTTCATTCACGGGCGTGGCGTAGCACACCTTGATGTGAAACCAGATAACATATATGTCAGGAATGGTATTTATAAGCTTGGAGATTTCGGTTGTGCTACACTTATTGATCGAAGTTTGGCAATCGAAGAAGGAGATTCTCGTTATATGCCTCCAGAAATGTTGAAAGAAAAGCATGAGCATCTTGACAAGGTAGACATCTTTTCCCTCGGGGCAGCTGTCTATGAGCTTATAAGAGGCACTCCGCTTCCTGTTTCTGGACACCAGTTTGCAAGTCTCAGAGAGGGCAAAATTTCATTGCTACCAGGACACCCAATGCAGTTCCAGAGTTTAATCAAGGTATGGCACCATCACCATGTGGCTTTCCCTTTCCAGCTGTTTACTTTCATTTGCCCTGCATTTCTGTATCCAGATTGACAATCAATTGATACTATTCTACTATAGTCCCCCCTTGTATCTAAACCCCTTACATTCAAAATTCAAAATGACGGCTACACTCTTCCTTAATCTCATCCCCATGCTCGATAATATTCATGATCGCCCAAACTCAACACAGCATAATGTTTTTTTTTCTTCTGTGGCTAAAAGCTTAAAGTTTGCTGCTATGTTGCTAAAATTTATGCAGAAGCAAGTGTCTTTCATGTTACCATGTTCCGTATTTCTTCCAACTGATGAAGCAGTAACTTAATACACTAGTACCTCGCTACCGATACCTCTTATTGGCACTCTGTATGTTGACTGTTTACACGCATGCACAAGCCTAACACTTCCAGTGGTGCTTGTGCATCCTTTTTATAACACTAACACGATCTATATGGTACCCATTGGTGCTTGTTAGTCATGACCATCATATAAAGAAAGTATCACATGAACGAACTTATTTCACCTTTAGCTTTGTTCCATTCAGTCGATTCTTTCTTTGGGTCAAGGGCGTTACAGTTACAGCTATCACCTATCTACAGAGCTACAATTTGCAATTGCTTGGCACCTTAACGAACTCTAGCATTCAAGTCCCAGAAAGATTGCCCTCCTTTATGACAGGTACTTCACATGCTTGCTCACCCCCACTTTCTGCTTACTTTCAGTCGATGATGGACCCTGATCCCGTGAGGCGGCCGTCTGCGAAAGAGATCCTGAGACACCCCATCTTCGAGAAGCTGCGTAATGCGTCGGCAAAGAAGTAGGACGCCACATCCGTCACTCAGATCCTGCAGTAGGAGAGCGGGCAAGCAGCCACCAGCCAAGCGAGCGAGCACGACATCAGCTGCTGCCAAATTTTGTCTGTCTGAAAGAAGGCTCTCCGAAAACGTGCCACGGATCAGTTTTTTGCCCTGATCTGTTGTTCCTGTATAGCTACTGAGTGTTCTTAAGCTGTGAAGCCATGTCTGCGCCGGGAACTCGAGCAGTATCTGTAAGTTATGGCCATGTTGGTCCTGGGTGTTTCGGGTTTGGTCTGGGGGCTGTGCATCTTGTGTTCAGTTTCTGGAGAGCCAGGAACTCTTCATTGGTTTGCTGGTGCACTGGTGCTGTGGGTAGTCTGCTTGACTGCCATTTGGTGTTGTGATCGGTTGTGTGGGGGGAACTAAATGAAGGATTATGATGTCCTTTTTTCAGTTGGACTCGTGGCATTTTCCCAGCGTAAATAAACAAGAATTTCACACTTTTGTTGCGTGTTTTCACCTAGTATGAAGAGAATCAGCGGAATTTACTACCCATATGCTCACTATTATAATATATCTAACATTATTTTTGATTTGGATGTATATATAGATGCATTTTAGTGTGTTTGTTCACTCATTTTAGTCTACTCCCTCCGGTTCTTTTTACTCAATGTATAAGATTCGAGTCAAGTCAAACTTTGCAAATTTTGACCAAATTTATATTAAAAATGTCAACCTCTATAACACCAAATATTCATAATGAATCTAACAATATTAATTTAGCATTGTGAATGTTGATCTTTTTTTCTATAAGTTTGGCCAAGGTAGAGATACTTTGGCTTCAGACACAACAGTATGTAGTTTATATTGAAATATCCAAAACATCTTTATATTTTTGAATCGTAGGGAGCATTATGTAAACAGCACATGTACTATGAGGCAATATTAGTCTGCACATTAAAGCTAGTATATATCCTTCCACTATTAATATGAACCAACGTCCAAAACTAACTACCAAACCAGTTCCGGACCAATGCAACTCCACGGGATCAGGTCAGGTGTCCCATATCATGACGACGGCGATGACCCCGACGCCGAGCGCGACGGCGAGCCAGCGGCCGAGGGGCGTGTCGGCGGCGACGGGCCTCCGGGGCGTGTACCCCTTGGAGAGGAGGTGGTTGACGGAGACGTAGACGAAGATGCCGGCGGCGAGGCCCATGGAGACGGCGAAGACCCAGTCGGCCACGGCGCCCTGCGCGGTGGCGTCGACGGCGATGCCGACGCCGACGCCGACGGGGCTGGAGGCGGCGAAGGCCAAGGCGTAGGCGAAGCAGGAGAGCAGCGGCCGGTCGGGCAGCATCCGGAGCAGCGCGATGCCCATGGCCACCGCCGCGAACACCTTGTGCAGGCTTATCGTCCACAGCGCCTTCCACGCGTCCGCCTTCGTCTCTGCAATGCCATTGTCGACAGGTCGCAAGCATAGTTAGAACTGCATGAAGATTGATGATCTTTCAATGGAATCTGAAATGGAGTCTCTCTTATTACCGGCGACTCCGATGGCGATGCCCTCGAAGACGGAGTGGAAGCAGAGCGCGGCGATGAGCAGAATGCTGTCGCCGAGGGTGCTGGCGTTGCGCAGCATCGACGCCGTCGAGTGTCCGGCGCCGGTGGTCGACGCCCCGTGCGCGTCCTGCTCCTGCGCGACACCACCGATATCAGTCTGGTTTGGTAGCCTGACTGTCACAAATCAAAAGATAAGACTGAATTATTAGGTGGCTGAGCTACTCACAGCTGCTTGTTGTTCGGAGCCGTTGCCATTCGTGCTGCTCAGCTTGCCCTCCTCCAGCGCTCCTGCAAAATTGTAATGAAAAGTGAATCAAGATCGTCACCAGTGTCGAATCAAGATCGTCAGAAGCTAAGTGACAAAATTCTTCGTAGCAAACAATAGGAGGCAGCTTTGCATTTAACCCAACGCCCAGCTGCCGCCTTTATAGTATGCCGCGGCCGGCACGGATATGGGATATATATACTAGTAGTAAAGTAGATTCAGCGGAGAGCACGTGAGCTGCGGGGCCGGCTCACCTGGGCTTGCAGCCGGGGCGGCGGCGGGCGCGGTGCGGCCGCGCGCGACGACGGAGGAGATGGCGCACTCGGCGAGCATGGTGAGCACGTAGCCGGCGCAGGCGAGCATGAAGGCGAAGGGGTAGGCGCTGGAGGGGAGGAGGTCGCCGAAGGTCTCGTTGGCGTCGCTGAGGAAGTGCATCATGGCGGTGCCGAGGAAGACCCCGCCGGCGAACTGCGTGCCCAGCGCCAGGAACGCCTCGTTCCACCGCATGAAGTAGGGCGACACGCCCCCCGCCAGCGTGCCCGCGAACACCAGCGCCAGGCACCACAGCTTCGCCGCCACCAGCCCCGGCGCCCGCAGGTCCGGCTTCGCCTCGCCGCCGCCGTCCGCGTCTCCGGCGTCCGTGTCGCCGTCCCCGTTTCCTCCATGCGCCCAGGCCGTGCTCGCGGCCGCGCAGAGCCAGAGGAACAGCAGGAGGAGGTGGACGGAGCTGGTCGCCGAGGCCATGGCCATGCCGGTGCCGCGCTCTGGCGCTCTGGTGTGGCGCGCTGGGAACCGTTGGGGCGGGCAGAGCGGCAGAGGGGGAGGCAGGGAGAGTGGCTTTTATACCGGGGCGGGAAGCTGGAAGGGACTGACGTGTGGGCCCATGCGGTGCGGGTAGATCATACTACTACTACCCACGGTTGGTCACTGGCCGGAGTACGACTCTTTTGTTCTCGTGGGGCAGAGTACTACTCTCACTTTGTACTGGCACGAGGACTGACGAGAGCACGCTCACACCGCGGGCATCACCGCAAGTACTCGCTGACAGGTGGGCTCCACATTTCGTGGGGCAACGATCACAGTGGGTCGGGTGGATCGTGTATACGGTCGTAGTGGAAGTAGGCCGGGAACGTGGGAGGCCGGCGGTAGTACGACGGAGACGGCGTGTCTGCAAAATCCATTTTTTTTTTCCAACGACAAGACGTGGAAAATCCGTTACGGGGTGCTCCGTGCTCGTGTCTCCGACGACTCGGCCTTGGATAACAAGCCAGGTGCCGTGGGTAGTGAGCCCGGATTGCACACTTGGCGACCAAGCTCGACTCTTGCGCGTCGACTTCTGTATGTCATTTTCCTCCTGGTGGCTGGCTGGCTGGCTGGTGCTCCAGTAGTTAAGCCTGTTGTCAGTTCAGTTCAGAGGCCACGCTCACGGAATTGCTGAAAATTGCTAAACCTGGCTGGATGTGCTGCTTGCTTGCGTGCCTTTCCCGGCCGGCCAGCGACCCACCAATAAACCGAGGTCCGACCACGACGCCAGGACAGGCAAACAAGCTTTATGTTGTGATTATAATTTAACGAGGCTGAACCAAGTTGTTCGGTTCTTTTTATAAATGAAAAAAGAACCCAAGCTGTTTATTGTTAGCGGCCCTACCGCTGAAACGAGACCTCCTATCTTACGCTTGCCGCATCAGATACGAGAGCAAACGCGCATGCTCTTGCATTGCATTATAGGCCTGTCCAGTCGGCATCTTCAACGGCTATTCTGTTTTTTTTTTTGGTATTCCTCCATTTTTCATGATGGTTTTATTTTATTTTCCATACACACGAGCAAATTTCAAAAAGGTAATTCTTTCTTCATAATTACATTTCAGTATTTTTTGAATATTTTTTCATAACCACATTTTTAAAATAATACTGGTTTATTTTTAGAAAAAATATTATTTTCCTGTAAAATGTGATAATAAATAAAATCACATGAATAGTATTAAATAAATGATTTAAAAAATATGTTCATGTATTCAAATAATGTTGATCGCATATTAAAAAAAGCATCAGATGTTAGGAAAAGGTTCACTATGCGTATTAAAAATGTTCACCATGTGCGTGAAGAGATGTTCGTAGTGTATTTTGAGAAAAATTTCTTATCAAAATGGAATATGCCTTTTCTAATGTCTAATATTTTTTAAAAATAATATAAAAATAAAAAGAAACTATGAAGAACAATTAAAAGGAAGAAAAACCTACCAAAAGCCAATAAAAAGGAAGAAAACAAAATCCAAACAAAACTAAAAAAGAAACTAGGAAAAATAAAGAAGGCCAAGTTAACTGACTGAATTGGAACTAAATAAAAAGAAAAACCTAAAAAAGGCTAAAAAAACACCATATATGGACCAACCCATCATGCGCTGGATTGGCTAAGAATAACAAATTAGTCCCAAAGCAAGTGATTTGTGGTCTCTTCGGGCTCTTTAATGCATAAGTTGCTGGAACAATTAAACACTTTAACAGTCGCGGTAGGGGCGCATCCTCGAGCTAGCCACGTCATCACAAAGAGACAATACACATCCTCGAACTAGCCACGTCATCACAAAGAGACAATACATGTATTGTTTTGTCGCTGCGCTGTGGCTCCTCATTGCGATTGGGCAAGAGAGAAAAGCGCACACGGGAGTAGGCGTCGGTTGCGTGGCTCGTGTGGCTGCCTGGATGGTTGTTCTGGGTGGTGCAGTTACGTCCGTCGGGTCGCTGCAGGTGGCCCTATTTGTTTGCTGGCCCGCATGTCAATTGCTGGCTTCCTCTGCTCGTGAGTTGGGACATTGAGGAGCCATCGCTTACCAACGAAGGCAACCGAGATGGATACATCGAGCCCCACGCCCACAGCCCGTGTGCAGCTTCCTCCTCCCTTCCCTCGCGCGCCTCCCTTTCTCTCTCTCGATCTTCCGGCCTGGACCGTGCCGCCGCTCCTCTCATCCACATCTCCCACCCACATGTTGAGGGGAAGGGCAGCGAGCGCGCCACGACCATACGCTTCTTTGTCTTCTTCGCGCGTCCTGGGCCTGACGGAGAGGCAGGCACCGATGCCCACCAGCGGCGGCAGGCTCGATCTGGATGGCGTGCTCGTAGCGCCGCTCACCATCTACCTGCGAGAAGCTCATGGCCGAGACCCCACACTCTGTCCTCGCCATCGAATGCTACTGCTACAAGATCCACCGCCTGGTTGACCCACCACCGTCCCACCTCGTCGGCCGCATCTCCTTCGACTGCCTCAACGTCAAGAACGACTCCCACCCGGAGGGCGTCATCAAGGTGTCCGATCTGGTGCGCCCCTCCCTACCCCGCTCATTCATGTCCTCTAATAGAGAATTGATTTGCAAAATTTTGTTATAGTCTCTTTTAGTGTTCTTGAGCTTGCTTTATTTATTTAGGTCTGGATAGTGGGAGAAAAATTGGGTGAAGGCATTGGTAGTTCAAGGAAAGAAGAACAACATCAAGCTGCAGAAATATCTTTAAGAAATTTGCCAAGTAAGTTTGTTTTATTGCATATTTGTACTAACCCCTCCAGTTTTGTTTTCGTGGATATAAGATAATAAGTAATGCAATTAAAAGAGTCATTTTAGATTTGGATTGTTCACATGTATACTCGAAGTATATATTCTCTATTGTGTGGAGTTAATTTTTCTCCTTTTAGCACCATCTATCTTGGAATTATATTTGAAAGAATATAATCATGACTATTTCTTGATGTGTACTTGCTGGATGACTTTTCCAGTGCATTTCCAAGTTTACATGTGAGGGGATACAACATGCATATTCCGCCCGGCCTTCAAAGGCATGGTATGGAATTACAGCAAAAGCTGCTCCAGATTTTGGAAAGTGGTACATGAGCAATTTGGACGCAAGTTTAAAGTGTCAAGAAAGATATACATAGGTACTGCTGTAACTTTTCGCATTTTAAATATTTTTTTCAGACATGTTTATCTAGAAAAGACTCGTATCATTCTCTTCTATACATTGCTCGATCAATTATCAAAATTGAATATGATTTAGAAGCTGACTCTTTCTTTTAGTGTATGATACTGATGAGGTATCTAGTGGATCATTACTTCAGTGTCAATGCGCTTGACAATTGGCAAAAAAATAAATCATTCTACATTGCTCATAGATAAAATATTGTAATGGCACTTCATTAGTTGGTGGTAGTAGATACTAGATACAGTCTTGTCATGTTAGCACAATTAGTTTATGAACAAGTGCATTCTGTTTTAGTACCTGCTCGGTTCTTAATCCCCTACTTCATATCTGAAGTATATTGTTTTTCACCAATGTATGTTGCACATAGCACACATATACTGTGCAACAATCAATTTGCGCCGAGAAAATACTCATGAGGAAGTTGGTTCTAGCGGTTAAAGCATGTACTCTTTTGGAATAAAGACTAAAGGCATGATATTACTGGTAATAATTTCCATGTATTGATGCTACAAAACTGCAATTGTGCCATTTCCTTAAGTCTTGAGTTGATATGAAGGACTGTTCTTCGCTAAGCTCGTTGTCGAGATAACAGCAGCGATGGTGGCCTCATGGATGAGTTAGCCTTCACTACAACCCGGCTTTCATCTAACCTTCTTAATCCTCTCATCTGCAGGGAAACGGCGCGGCACAGACCTTGCAAGTTGTGAATAGCAGACGGGGGATCGAGCGAGACCACACGCCCAGGCCATGGAGGTTGCAGAGCGCAGTTATATGGTTTGACTGTTTTAGGTATGTTCTTACTTTTTCTGTTTCACAAGCCATGTTGTGAAGTCTGGTCACCTCAACTTGTGGCTCCAAACATCGACATAGTGGGATCACTAAATAATTCCCTGTGATTCACATGACTTCATCGCTTAATTAGTTTCTGTCATATGCAATTGATTTAATGTTTACAGTCTGTGGTATACAAGTTGACAAATTTATTCATATGAATCTTGTGTGTTCAACTGTAAACATATCCAAGATTTTCCATGATTTATTCAAATAACGTTGGAGTTATTTGGAGCTGCAATAATACATGTATCTTGCTTTGTTAATGACATGTATTATATCAATGGTTGTTTTGGAAGAACTTCTAGACCTTTAACTGCTGAACAGAAACCATCCGCCATAGTAATAGATGTTACCAGATTACATTACATCAAGACATGTCCTACTAGAATATTATACTTCTAATATTAGTATTAGGTTCTTCTGAACGATAATTTTCTTTTCATATTACTTCTGAAAGGATTAAAATACGTGTTGTCAAAGTCAATGTTCTTCTTCATGGTTGTCATCAGGAACAACCTTGGACTAGGGGATACCGTGAACAGATCTTAGTCCAATAATTTATGAGTGATTGCTACTGTTCACTTGATGTTTCGTTCACAAAATAGGATCTAGCTTCAGTTAAGTTAACCATCAATTCGTTTTAGGGTTAATCTATATTCTTCCCCACAATAGTTGTGCACGCTTGAGGTTACGAGGTGGTGCTGGTGCTGGTCAACGAGCTCGCTAGCAGCCGTGCATGCCTTGAGGTTGCCGCCAAAAATATCTTTTCCTCTGCATGTTCATGTTCAGATTATTGCTAATAGTGCCTAAACTCTGAACTTCCCCCACTGTTTATATTAGGAGCCAAAATATTTTTTCTTTAGTCTGAAATCTGTTTGTTTCTTCTTTGTATTTGGTGTAATATAATGTGCCCCTTTTAAATGATCCAGCAGGTATGCACCGTCTTGATCTTGGTGTTCAGCAGGGTGGAAGTGAACCTAAGAAGGCTGCTTGAGGAGGCCCCTCGACAGCAGCAGGATCAGGCTAAGCTTGGCCATGTAAGTGTAGCTCCTCTAATCTTATTACTTTGTTCCAATGATCTAGCTTATTTGTGGCATCTTCATCTTTTCACATTGGATTGCCTTGTGCTTGTTTTGGTTCTGATAATTTGATTAAAAGATACAAGACTTGTTTCTTAGTGCTCCATCCCCATGTTTTCGTTGCTCTTCAGTTTGCCAATTTGAATAGTATCCGTGACGTTCCGTGAATAAAAATTTACCTGGGAATCTGCAGTGTTCTCTTCCATATCGGTACAAGGAAACCCTACATTTAGAAGAAGATATACCACCTCGTATTTGAGGTAGGTAGTAATTCAAAAACTGACTTTGTAGCTGAAACAATGAAATGGGACTCAGTGAACAACTAGAGGTAACTCATATTTCCATGAAACTACCAAGAAACTTCAAAACAAATCGCTAGCTTTAGCTACCAAGGAACCTTCTATATGTTTTTAGTATCTACAAATCTTTCTTCATTGGCGGCTAGATAGTTTCATGGTTATTTTCTTCTGTAATTATCTTTTCAGGTCAATTCACACATGATATAGCTAATCTGATGTATGGCGAATTAATTTTGCTCTGTTTTGGTGGCCAACTACTGATATCTTATTAGTGGCTGGAACAAGACACATACAGATTTTTCCTTTCGATTAGGTGATATATGTATACCCAACAGCTGTAAAAAATAAAGTTGCAGTGTCGTGATATATCATTTTATTTCTGCATCTTTTGCCTTGCGGTCTTCAGTACTTGTGGTTAGTTGATGTTTGTTTTCCAATTCTATTGGTTCCTGTTAGCAGGGTTATCTGACATGGTTTGCAATGTTAGTGTTGGTCTAAAGGTTTTATAGAAGCATTTGTGTGTTCTCAAGCTTACGAGTTACAAGGACAAATGGTGCTATGGTCTTTAACTTACACTGATCTGCTGCTGAAGAATGATCCTTAGCTTAGTTAGTTAGCTTGATATCTTTTTTCGAGGATATGTTTGGAGTTGTATCCACTTTTGTCCAGGTTGGTACTTCCACCAGAATTCTCGCATGGCATTATATGCCAAGCTCAGTTGTTGTACTTTATATGATGCATGCTGAATGCAAATAACTGATTTTTTTTTCTTATAATATGTGAACCATGTACTGCATCAACATTCGATGTAGTTTCAATTGGCCGAGCACAAGCACAGTTGACAAAAAATATTCATGTGCTACCCAGAACAAGAAAAAAAAAGGTGAAACGGTTGCCTCCTACCTGGCACCGCACAGCCACCTCTCAGGAGGCGCCACAACGGGGCGCCCCAGCCACTAGTCATTTACAAAGCTCTAGCATTTAACATATAATGTAGAATGAGCCAGAAAAAATATTTGTGCTTGAGTTTTCTTTTGCTTTTTAATAAATTCTTGAGTCTGGGGTCTGATAGTTGTCCATAATGTTTTTGTACATGCTGATGGGAGAATAAGCACCACTGTTTGAAGGACATTTCCAGATATCTTTGTTAGGGCCATTTTGTTCATGGTCCACTAGGGATTGCAGCTCAATATATTGCTCAAAGGCTTGATTAGAGAAGGATAAGTGAAAATTACCAATTTGGTCTCCATCAGCAAAAATATCATCAATTGATTCCGTTTCATTCATAGAAGAAGAATGAAGCTCGGGAAATTTCTGAGCAAGACGAAGCTCATGCCATTTAACATGCAAAAGTAAAATGGTGTCACCTTGGCCAATGTGGGAGGAAGCAAAGTTTAAATGGGCAACAAGTTAAGATGAGCTCTCCACCAAAAAGAGCCTTCCATCTTCTCATGGGGAGTGCAAACTGATACTCCATCCGTTCGCGAATAAGTGTAGTTCTACCTGTTGTCCTAAGTCAAAGTTTTAGAATTTGACCAACTTTACAGAAAAAAGTAGTAACATATATGACATCAAATTAGTATATTATGAAAGTACATTTCAAAATAGATCTAGTGATACGAATTTTGTGCGATAAATGCTGCTAGAAGTACACTTATTCGCGGACGGGGTGGGGGGGGGGGTAGTAACTTTCCCAAATTAGCTTGACCTAGGGATTTTGAGATCAAAACTGTTCATAAATTTATGAATGTTCTTGATGAGCAGAGCCTTGTTATGGGCGGCAACATCTAAAATACCAATCCCCCTTGCTCTTTTGGCCTACAAGTTTTGTTTCAGACAATTAAAAGCAAGTCCTTTATCTTCCATTCCAAATTTTCTCCAGATCCAATTTCTGAAGTATTTTTTGATTTTGTCCACCACTGCCACATGAAGGGTCAGGGAGCACATGAAGAAAATTGTCGGTGAGGAGAAATCTGACTTCATGAGAAGCAATCCACCATCATAGGATAGGAGAGTTGAGGTACATGCAAGTCTACTTTCAATTCTCTGCATGATAGGAGTGGACTATTCTATTTTGGGTTTTGAAGTCCCTGTAGGGAGACTTAGGTAAGTGAAAGCATTTTTTTCCTTGTTGACAACCTAGAGAAGAAATCATCATATGCATTATTTCATCAGGGACATGATTAAAAACCAAAATAGATTTACTGTAGTTGACTTTCAGGCCATTGTGAGCAGCAAAGTGGATAAGTTTTTTTTACTTGCATCAGCTACATTTATTCAGTAGGTCATGAGCAGCAAAATGGTGTCATCGGCGTATGGGATGGTTGGGAATTCAGGACACGAGTTGGTCAACATGGGATCTTGAATGATTTTGTGTTGCATGGCTTCAATGCAGTAAGTCAACATCAAGGACAAAAAGGAGAGGGGATAGAGGGTCCCACTGCCTTACACGTCTCTTGCAAAAAAAAAAAAAAGTTTGCCTCGGACTCCATTCAAGAAAACAGTAGAAGTGTAAGAGAAGATTGTTCTCACCCAGAGGATCCATGTGTGACCAAAAGTCTTTTCAAAGTCAAGCTTAAGCAGCATGGCTTGAGTTTTAGAGTAATGGCTTTGATACAAACGTTCAAAGGTCTAGGCCAAGCAACCCTTAGTAGTCCCGCTTTTAATAAAAGCATACCGATTCAGATGCACTAGCTTGAGGAAGACCTGCTGCAGTCTGTTAGCGCTTTCTGATTATCTTGATGGAGCAATTCAACCGAGAAGTCATTGGCAGTGAGGGGACTGTCCTTTTTAGGAATCAGAGTAATCTATGAGGCATTTATGCTTTCAATTTGACTTTGCCCAAAAAGGAATCCTCAATCAACTTATAGAAGTCCTAGCAAATAACACACCATCATGTTTTAGTGAAAGCTCCACTGAAACGATTAGGTCCTAATGCTTTGTCAGTAGGAAGTTGCATGATCACAACATCCATTTCTTTATTCTTGGTAAATGGGGAATCTAGAACAAGTAAACCCTTCATTTCTTGAATAATAGAACTCAAATTTAGGAGGTTACTAGTAGTAATGGATTGCCCCAGTCTTTCTCCGAAGAAAAGCAGCTTTAGGTAAACGATCATGAAATTCATTACCAATATCATCCTGGAGCATGGAAATATGTTTTATGTTTGATTGAGTCACATAGTCTAAACAAACCCATCTTTTCTAACTGGATTCGTGCAGGTATTTTCTTTCTTTTTATGTTTGATTGGGTCATATAGTCTAGATTTTCTTATTTATTTATCATTACATGCGCGGAGGGAGACACGGTACGTACATACTTTCTCAGTAAACTAATATAAGAGCGTTTAGATAACTGACGTAGTCAGGGGCGGGCCCAGGATTTGGAGACTGTGTATACAAAATTTCAAACGCTAATTTCTTTTGAAATCCTGAAGCCCTTGTTTTTGGCTTGTATAACCCGATTACCACTGTATTGATCTATACTACTCAATAATATTACTACTGGAAATCACATCATAAATTGCAATAATATTATTGCATTACAATACTACTCCCTCCGTAAACTAATATAAGAGCGTTTAGATTACTATTTTAGTAATAAAAAACGCTCTTATATTAGTTTACAGAGGGAGTACTTAATAACCCTAAACAATTATCATGTCTTAAGAATTCATTCTTGTGAATATGCAAACTAGTCTCAAATTTCAATATCTTATACTTTACTGAAATAGAAAGTCTCAAATCTGAAATAAGTCTCAGATTTCAGTATATAAATACCATGATGTAATCCTATACAAAAATAGGAAGTCAACCAGGCAGATTAACTCACCCTTTTATAGCTGAATAAGTACTACTAAAGTCTGAAGAACAACCGAAGAAACGTACTCGGACCCAGGACGGCGAACGAACGTGTCGGCTGCCCAGCCGCCCACCGTGCTCCCAAGCCTGCCGCAGCCGCCGTGCACCCCTGCTGGCGTGTACCCTACCTCGAGTCTGTGGCCGTGTGCCAGATTGGAATTTGGGGGAAGCGACGCGTTGCGGTGAACATGTGTGTGCTCGATCGTTGTGTTGTTGGCTTCGTCCGAGCGATCAGGCCATATGGCTGGGTTGTAGCCATTCTCGTATTGGGCTTGGAGAAGACCAGATAATGGGCCGCTGGCCATTTGGGATGGGGAAGAAGGAAAGCCAGAGGTGGGTTGCCCTTGTTTTGGGCTGAATCCTTGCACGACATCAGATTTCCCGTCAGTTTCCTTTTTCTCTACATGAGTACGTATAATATGCACTATATACACATAGTTTTGTGACAAAAATAATGGGTATTCAGTTGAATACCCTTGAATTGAACTGGGCCCGCCCCTGGACGTAGTGATCTAAACGTTTTTATATTAGTTTACGGAGGGAGTACATCTATAGCCACAGTGTGGCATAATGGCATTCCTATTTGTATCCGTTCCATGTGCTGTTCATCCGAAAATCTAAACTGGTAACGTGGAGTATCTATAAGTTGCATTCGTATGCATCCTTCTACGACTTCCAATTCCAAGAGGGGTTGCAGCTGATCGATGATCTTGGCCGCTAGGTACCTTCTCCTGTGGTCTCGATCACTATTTTGCTCACGCATCCCCTGCACCTGCACGATAATATGAAGAGAAAAACAGTGAATTAACTAGAACCCTAGCTACACGTACGTAAGAGTAAAAGCACGCGTAACCGAAGCTCCCAGTGATCACACGGCCGGTTTGGTCACCTGGATAGATCGACAGATATCAGGCCGAGGGCGCCGGGCACACGTACAGCGGCGGCAAGGGGACGCCGTCGCCGCAGCTGGCCATGAGGTCCTCCGGCGGGGTGAGGCCGCAGACGTTGCTGAGGAGGCCGAGCGCGCGGTCGTCGGGGATGTCGACGCCGATGGCCCGCTCCAGGGTGTGGTTGAAGATGTGGCACAGGCACGCCGGCTGGTCTTGGACGATGCCGCCCAGGCCCTCGCAGCACCCCGCCGGCGCTTCCGACGTGCCCGCGTCCCGGAAGAAGGGCAGGCACGGGCTCAGCGCCAGCAGCGACCCCATGCACGTCGCCGACACGTCCACCTCTGCCGACCACGGGGTGACGGTGGGCTCCGACGCGATGCTCTTCGCCGCGTCGGCCACCGTGACGGCGACGAGGGCCAGCAGCAGGAGGAGGGCGGCGGCGGAGGCCTTGTTGGACCACGCCATTGTAGGTTGGCTTCGATCGGAAGGGCTAAGCACGTACTAGTACGTAGGATTAGTGAGCTTGGCTTGAGAGTTTTGGGTGGGGCTTAGAGATGCTCGCTGATCCGTCTATTTATGGTCGTGGCGGGTCAGGGACTCAGGGTGCAACCATCTGTGAGTTTGTTCCATGGTTAGTTTTTTTGTTGTTGATAAATTTGTTCCATGGTTAGTTCAATGCACGGGTCTTGTGCGCGACACGAAGATGGTGTGAATTGACTGTGATCAAAGCATTTTTAACTCTGTCCATCTTACCTACAACATACACAAAGCTAGAACGGCTAATAATAATAGTAGTTGTGCGAACAAGATTGAGAGCAACATGTTTCTAAGCAGATGAATGTAATTTTTATCTGTGGATCATTGGATCGGATGGTACGTCGATATTGCACATACACGAGTCGTAGTGTTGTTTAATTTTGTCTGTTTATTATCTGGAGTTCTGGACACGTAGTTGTAACCGAGGTTAAACATATCTTTCGGTCTGTATCAAACGAATTATATTAGTTTGTTTTTGAGATATCTCACCACTCATGCCGAATGATGGAATTATATTAGTTTGTTGCACCTTTTAAAAAGTTGATTTTGGTCTAATTTATGTTTCACAACAGAAAATTCGGTCTACTGTTTGTGCAGAGATGAACAAATGTGTATACCGGTAAAATAGGCTTCTAGAGAAGAATTGCACGCGGTATGCATGCATACTGTTTCAAGGGATTGTTTTAGGGGGGCATGAGACAAGTGATGATTGATGGGGTGGTGTTGTTGCACATATGCTTTGGTTTTAGCTCAAGATTGCCCTATCCAAGTCCGGATTTTGAAGGGTTCTATTAAATGCCTTGGAAAAACATAAAAGGCATACTCGTGTTTTATCTGTGACCCGAGTTGCGTTACGGGATGAATAAAGATGTTTCTTTCGGGCCGATGGATGGATCCATGGGGCGTCTGTTGAAGACCTTGCGCTAATGTTTCTTTCGGGCCGATAGATGGATCCATGGGGCGTCTGTTGAAGACCTTGCACTAATGTTTTCAACTGCATTCCCCCGATCGTCATGGCAGAAAAAAAATAGTGGATAACTATATTGCTATAGTTTGTGCAGAAGCAAGTAGTATCATTCATGTAAGTATGTAAATGATGCACACCACTAGCACCCACGCTGCATAACTATTTTGGCACACCCATATTGCCGGTGTACATAATGTAATACAGTAGCCTAGACATATTTCTTACGGTGGTACGTGTGCATCGTATTTCTAGAACCATTACAGTCTAAATGATCTTTTTTGTTAGTACTTCCAGTTTGTCGCCGTGGCTGGCTGATCGCGCATCATAATGGGCACGAGAAAATTACCATCTTAAGATCATAAGTATGATATCCGAGCTTCTCGAAAGTGTGTGCTAAAATTCCAGGGCAATCGCGCCCTTTACTCTAACAAGCGATTGGAATTGGCTGAAAAAGTTGGAGTTACACCAAAAAATTAGACAATTTCGATAATTTAAGTATTGTATACGTCATTCGTCCGATTCTTTGTAGGAGCTACTAGGAGCTACCTGTGAGAACAAACTTGCAAAACGGATAGCACCTAAAGACTGTACTTGAGCACCTGAAAGACTACTCATCCTTATGACCATGCACACTTTTCTGCTTCTTTTCAATTGATGATGGACCTCGGCTCGTGAGGCGGCCCTCGACAAAAGAGATACCAAGACATCCATCCCATTTTTGATAAGCTCCACAACGCCCCGGCGAGACGTAGAACAGTCATATGATATCAAAATTTGTAAAGTTAGTCACACTCCTATCACTGTCAGGTGCCTGATGTGATGTCTCTATTAGTTACTGGAAATTGTGAAGTTAGTCACACTCCTATCACCTTGTTCACATAGTTATGGAATTCCATTTTATGGAAGCCTCGATGAATTGTTGTCGAGCCCGTCGGCGACATGTTTATCCTCCCCATGATTCATGTTGAACATTAAAGCTAGTGTTGGAAACTTTTACAAGCATTATCTTCATGTCCCGTTCATGAAGCATATGTCCGTATGAGAGAAGTGACTTCCTCTAATCCATGCGCACTCGATGTAAGTTGCCGTCGTGAATTCGAGAAAGTTGTTTTGCTTCCTCTGGAATCATCCCAAGTCAATCATGCACACGTGCGAAGTATTCTGTGGTTGGAGACTTGCAACCTTCATGCCATATGTATCCCTAGCACACCAAGCCACTGATTGATTTGTTCAAGAAAAGAAGTCTGTTGTGCTAATCCTAGGTCATGCACATGACTTCGCTATCTTCAATGATGGTTCCCAACCAGAACTCGGTAGTACTTTATCATAAGACTACTACGTGGTCATGCTTGTCTTGGACAACGTGTTCACAAGTTGTAGCAGAACCAGCTCATGTTTTGGAGCTTGCCATTGTAGTTCGTTTCCCGAGAATCTCGCAACGTCGTCTCGTCTATTGGGTTGCAAACTTTCATTTTCCTTCTAGACTCGATGAGTCTGGAATATCCTGACACCAACCAGAACTGAATCTCAGGCAGATATGATGGTTGGAGTATTTTCCAAGAAACTATAATATTGGTCTCTCGATAACCGGTAAAGTGGATCTCGTGGCCAACACACCCAGCCGGAACACCTATTGTTGTAGAATCTTGATTGAAGAAGAAGTTGGTCACCTCTCCATAGGGATTTCGTAGGATTTACTCCCTAGTCGTTCCTTATGGATTGTTCTGCTCTTGAAGTCCGACCTTTTACTTGACGTACTAGGTACCAGACCATTTTAATAACTGGGTTGTGCTAGCACATCAAGGAGAACATTAGAAGCGGAGTGCTAAATGTCTCTCGGTCGATCATCCAAATTTCGTTCCCTTGGCCTCACTAAGGTGAAATCCGAGTAGGTGTTATCCTCCTTTGCATCTGCACCATCCATCATTATTCATCATGTTAGTATGTTGTGTTGCCAGGATCCTTGACACGGATATTGGTAAAACCTTGATGAATATGGGAATGCTCAAGTTCTTGAGAGCACGCACAAGCACTAGGTGTTATCACTGGCACTAACCGGGATTGCTCCCGGTGTTCTTGGTTATGCTATAACCTCTCAAAGAGTAGATTCACTCATTGTTGTGGGGTTTCTTCCCAGTTACCAGAATCATTCCCAGCATTTGCATTTTGTTCCCAGCTTGCACCGCCAATGTGCCATTTTACCATGGGTTCCATCCATTTCCGATGATAAGCAAAATCATCCATCGTGTTGTCTTCAACAAGGTAGTCCAGATCATCCATTCGAATCCGGATATGCCATTCCTTGAACTCCGCCAAACGATCGATTGTGATTGCCTTAGGCTGGTATAAAGAGTTTCAATGATCTATGTATCAAAAGTAATTCTTTTTGCCACTTAAGGGAATAACTCTACGAGTCACCTTCTCTAAGGTACCCCGTCTGGTGACATCGATCACTATCTTCTTTAAGTGTGGAATTACTGCCTACCAAGTGAACCTTCATCTTTTGTTTCACTCCATCCCTCTGGATGTGTGTTCCGCGTCTCAGCTCAAGAGATGTTTCAATGTCTCACTCCATGAGTTGATCTCGAGTTGCTCCATCTTTCACAACATCAATTACCGCAGAGTTTTGTCAGGCCCATTTCTGGGAAATAATTCACAGAATAGCCTGGAGTCACACTGGCTCCCAAGAACAACCAGTGGACAACCCTGATATAGATAACCAGTACAAAATAGTATTACACATGGTTGAGTCAGGGTGACTCAACAATTTTATTACAACAACTCAACGCACTATGGTGGCGGAATATGACAGTGGGTGGTGGAACTCAACACTGGTACAATAGTATAGAGTCAAGCGTCAGTGTGAGGCTTGACTGTTTTATTGATGTGGCGGAAGCTTGACGGATGTTACAAGTGGTAGACTCCATGACACAGGTGTGCTGACTGGGAACCTTCTAAGCGTCGGCCTCGCTAGCGCAGTTCTCCTCCAAAAGCTCGTCCTCCTCCAAGTCTGGCCAAGTAAATAGCCAGGGACAAGCCAGTGAGTACTTTTGAATGTACTCGCAAACATTATGAACATAAGATATACCGAATGCAAATGCCATGATAGATGAACTACATGCATACAAACAATTATCAAAACATGGCATGGTGAATCATGGTTAGTGCAGACATAATTATTAATTAGCATCAACAAAATATATATAAGAGAAATGCCGGTCGGATGTCAAGTGACACCACGGTAGGACTTGAAGAGAAATGCCAGACGGGTGTTTAAAAGAGAAATCGAACGATACCATCCGAGAACTCAGGCAACGCCACGAAAGGTCTTGAAAAGAAATGCCAGTCGGGTGTCCACAAGAGTAGTGGCGTGATAAACCGCCTGAAACTCGAGGGACGCCACAAAAGGACTTGAAAATAAAGGCGAATGCCCGGGGTAGTCTAGCCAGCCCCTGAGACACTCTGGAAAGTAAAAATAAGATTAGAGGGTTAGTCCATAAGCATAATCTTCATCATAAATAAATTCATGATAATACTAACTGCGACAAGAATATCATGCAAACATGAACATGCTCAGGTTTATTAGTTTCCTCCAGAGACTGACACCGGGACCGATACTTGACCCACCCAACCAAGTCCTTGACCGCGGACACGGCTATTCGAATAGATATGACTCTGCAGAGGGTGTACTCTTTACCCACGCGTATGGGATTCCCTTAGTCAGTACCGGGGCACTGGCTAATTCCCATTACGGACTTTGGGTTGAAAACACGCCTGACCCGCACACACCAGAACCTCCGTCAGATGCCAGGAATCACCCAAAGCATCGTTCCAGAAAACTTTAAGTCAGGGAGGCTACAACCTCCGAAAAGCATGGGATCACTATTAAACGCGCGGATTACAAGGGGTGCCCCCCTCTCGGCTACAACCGGAAACACCCATGCCCCTGACCCGATGACAGGCTTCAACCTTCATCGTAGTTCTCTGGGTGGTGTGCACCCGAACAGGGGTTATCAACTTACTAGGCCGTACCCTCCTTTCGGAAGGACCCGTGGCAGCACGGTATACGGCTAGGTGTATAGAGCAAGACTCGATCTAGGCCGACTCAGGAGGTGTTATTTAAAATATCACCAGTATTCTTTAACACCGTCACATGACACCACTGTGTCAGTAAAGGACCGTGCCCACCGGCACGTCCAAACCAGCAAGCAAAAATTCTGCCATCTGGTAACAACATGCATGTCAGAGAGATGCTTGTGTGATATGCAAGCAAGGAAAGGTGACATGACCAAACATGCACTTGTGATATATCATGCAACATATACGGTGTAGTACCAAACTATGCAACCATGCAAATGCAAACACCATATCCCAGGTTCAAATAATGCTTGCCTTGTCCAAAATAGTCAGGAGAAAACCCCTCTGAAATTCCAGCAAAAGATCCTTCTTCTTTTTCTGAAAATTCAAATTTGAATTCGAATAAGATTTCCAACACAGTACAGAAAAATGTTCTCAAAATATTTTTAAATAAATCTAAAAAAAACTAGAGAGGAAAACAAAAATTTAGCAAAAAGAATCAATTCATTTGGAGCTATAGTTTAAAAGTTATTAGCTTTTTAAAACCAGGGGTCTTTCTGCAAAACAGAAGCCCCTGAGCTGTTTTTAAAAGAAAACGCTTCGGCCTCAGTACGTTTCCCAGTAGAGAAGACGTAAACAGGAAAATACGTTTTCCCTTAAGCCGCCGAAAAAAAGAGAGAGAGCTGACGGGTGGGGGCCACCCGTCGGGTTTGAATTGAGCGCGCTCGCGCGCGTGTACAGAGAGGAGGCGACGATCGCCGGCGACGATCGCCGGGGTTTCAGAGGCTGGCGCCGGTCGTAACGTGACCAGCGTGGACTCCCGCATCAGTGAGTGGTGGAGTTGGTCACCGACGATCACCTGAACGGCGGTGAGCTCGACGCCGGCGGACGGTGGTTCGGGTGGAGTTGGGGCTCGTCGGAGAGGGCTTTGGGTTTGGAATTGGCTTAGGGGTTCGACGTGGTGGTGGAAAAGAGGTGGACTGGCGGAGTTTGGGTGGCTCTGGTGGAGTAGGGGTGAGGTTTGGTTCGTGGACAGAGGCGGCGGAGCGGTGGCCGGAGAGGGAGAAGAAGACCCTCTCGTGGTCGGGTGGGTGGCTAGGAGGAAGATTGGGTGGTGGTGGAGGCGAGTGGTGAAGCTGGAGGGGCTCGGGGGTCCCTTTTATAGGCGAGTCGAGGGTGGCCGAGACGGGCGGATGACGCTGGAGTAAATTGGGTCGCCGTGGTCGGTTTTGGCCGGTGGTCAGGGGCGGCGAGGCATTTAAGAGGCCGGTGGAGTTCGCCAGAAGCCTCAGCTTGGACGGGCTCGAGCCCGTTGGCCTTGCCCGCGATGCGCTGTCCCGTACGGGTGCGGCGGCGATGCCAGCTCCGGCGACTGCCACACGGGCCCGGGGCGGCGTGGTCGGCGCGTCTGGTGTGCGGAGAGGCGAGAGAGAGCGACGCGTGGGCGGGAGATTAGGTAGGGGAGTGCGGCGCAGTGAATGGAGGCCGGTGGCCGTGGCGATCCGCTCGGCCTCGCCGTGGATGAGCTCGGGGGTGGCTGCACTGGCCAGCTGCCAGCTCACCGACGTGGAGAGGCTGGGCGGTGGGCCAGTGAGGGCGGCGGCATTGAAGGCAGGCGACGACGCCGTGCGGGAGGGGAAGGAGAGGAGTGCACGGCATCGCCGGCCCCTGTCGACTGAACTAAGTTCAGTTAACTGAATTAGATTCAGTTATGAACAGTGCGTAGGTTAGGTGTTTGATGAAATGTTTGAGGGTGCTAGGCTCCTTGGATGGTCATGAGACTTGCTGTGGTGGTGTATGGTTGCTCAAAATTGAGTTTGCCAGAAGGCCAAAAATTTTGGTGGAGTTTGGAAATGATTTGGAGCAGAAAATTGATTTCTGGACCAAATTTGAATTGAATAGAATTTGAACTTTTTGAACTGTGGGACCAAATGTTTTTGAAGAAATGGGTTAAGGGTACCATGTATATGCAGGGATAATTTTGGTGGTGGCAAAAGAGTCATAGAAAATATAGTTCCTTTGTAATGTCAAGAAACTATGGTTATTTCAAATTCCATCTTTGGAATTTAAAATATATTGAAAGAATATTTTTGTGGAGTGGAAAAGAGTGGGATAAGACCATAGAAGGTGTGCATGACTTGAGGGGTAATTCTTGGAGTGGCAGAAAAAAAAATATTTGGAATGGTTTAGGGTGCTAGAAGAGGTGAAAAAGGCTTTTGCCTTTGAATTATAAAAAAACAAAACCAAAAACTCTTTAGAAAGAAATAGTTTTGAAAACCTCCAAAGATAAAATAACCCAATTAATTACCACCTTCAAACAGAACCCCTCCAAGAAAAATTTTAAATCCTAACTAAAATTTGAAAAAGTTTTCAAAACTCCAAGTAAATATTTTTGGGGTGTTACAACACCTACCCCCCTTAAGAAAAATCTCGTCCCCGAGATTTCAGCTGTCCCTCAAACAGGTACGGGTACTCAGTTTTCAGGTGATCCTCTCTTTCCCATGTTGCTTCTTCTTCGGTGTGATTGCTCCATTGAACCTTGTAAAACTTTATTACGTTTTGTCGGGTCCTCCGTTCAGACTCCTCCAAAATCCTTATAGGACGTTCCCGATAGGTAAGATCGGGTTGAAGATCCAATTCTCGGTGCTGAACTTGCTTTTCCGGATTGCTGACACATTTCCTCAGCTGAGATACGTGGAACACATTGTGGACATCTGATAATTCTGCCGGTAATTCTAGTTGATAGGCAACCTTGCCCCTTCTTGCGGTTACTTTGAATGGTCCAATAAATCTTGGTGCTAATTTCCCCTTGACCTTAAATCTCTGTAGCCCCCTTGTCGGGGATACTCTGAGATATACGTAGTCATTGGGTTCAAAATGGACCTGGCGGTGTTTTTGATCATAATAACTCTTCTGACGGCTTTGAGCTGCTCTTAGTCGGTCCTGAATAAGCTTCACTTTGGTTTCTGCCTCTTTTAGTATTTCTGGTCCAAAAATTCGGCTGTCTCCGGTTTCAGACCAATTCAGTGGGGTCCGGCATCGTCGTCCGTATAACGCTTCGAAAGGTGACATTTTTAGACTAGCTTGATAACTGTTGTTGTAGGAGAATTCTGCATAAGGCAAACTATCCTCCCAACTGACTCCGTAGGTAAGCACACATGCTCTCAGCATGTCTTCCAATATTTGATTTACCCGCTCTGTCTGTCCTCCGGTTTGCGGGTGATATGCTGTGCTGAAAGCCAATTGTGTGCCCAAGGCTTGCTCTAGATGCTCCCAAAATCTAGAGACAAATTGGGTGCCTCTGTCAGAGACTATTATCTTGGGTACCCCGTGTAAACAAACAATCCTGGAGAGGTACAGCCTGGCTAGCCTCTGTGTTGAGTATGTGGTTTTTACCGGTATGAAGTGTGCTACCTTGGTTAGCAAATCTGTTATTACCCAGATAGCATCATTCCCATGGCGTGACCTTGGCAAACCAACAATGAAATCCATTCCAATTCTATCCCATTTCCATTCAGGCACCTTAAGTGGTTGCAACAACCCTGCTGGTCTCTGGTGCTCTGCTGTAACACCCCTATGTACTAACTACTGTGATCAACTGCTAATCATGCCATGTAATGTTCATTTACAATGGTAATCCCAGTGGTTAATCAAGCCAACTTAATTTGCCCCTGGAAATTCAAATTCAAACTTCAAGTGCAAAATGAAGCTGCTCCAAAAATCTTGGAAAATTGTCCATGTTGTTGTAAATATTTCAAGACAATTGTTTCTGGTGAAAACAACATCACCATCATCTTGGTTTAGGGCTAGAGCATTTAAAACAAAGCCAAAACAGTATTAAAAATGCCCAAAACATTTTTGAAAATTTCAAAAATGTTCAAGTGTTGCCCAAACCATTTTCTAAAAGTGCAGAATAATCCAAAGTAATTATGTGGCCAATGTTTCACATTTTTGCTAAAAGTTATTGCTGCTCAAAATATTGCAAACCTTCTGTTAAAAATTAAACAGAAAAACAAATTAGAAAAGGGCCAGAGGCTGCTTACCTGGCGCCTGGAAGAGGCCCAGCCGGCCCAGCCTTCTCCCTCACCTGCCCCGCACGCCGTGTCGTCGTCTCCGTGGACGCCCGCGCCTCCGCCGGCCACAGCTCGCCACGCCGACGGAGCAGGTGGCTGGAGGCGATAAGGACGCGCCCGAGCGTCCCCCTGGACTCCTCTATCCATTCCCCCCCCCCTCTTCCTTCGCTCGCCTCGTCGCTCTCCCCCTCCCAGATCCGGGGCCGAGCGCCACCGCCGCCGCGCTCCGGCCACTCCCACGGCCACCGTGCCCCGTTTGCCTCTCCGACCTGTCCATCGTCACCACCAACCTCAGCTACGTCGCCTAAGGCCGTCCATTGGAGCTCGGCGCCATCGCAACGACCTCACTGAGCTCGTCTTCACCGCACGGCCGTCTTCGTCTCCGGCGCCGATTCGTCGCCGTTGGTCCTCCCCGAGCCCACTTTGAACGGCTACACCCCCCAGTGAGCATCTTCCCCTTCCCTGCCTCTTCTGCTGCTCGCTGGCTCGCCGTAGCTAGCCACCACCGTAGCCGCGCTCTGGCCGCCGCCGACGAGCCCGTGCTCGTGGCCAGGGCCACTGCCATGGCCGGCTGAGCACCGCACCATGCTCCTGGTGTTCCCAGGAGCCCAACGAGCACGCGCCCGAGCCTCCCCGTGCTTCCTAGCATAATCTCCGTCGAACGCCCGATTGCGCCGCCGCAAACCCCAACGCCGGCGCCGTTCCGGCTGTCCCCTGGTCCGGCCAGTAGCCCCACTAGACGCGCGAGTTCTCCAGCATTCGAACGCACCCGCCCGCACCCGTTTTGGCCGCCTGTAGCGCGTTTCCGGCGAGGCCCGAGCGCCTCCGCCGTGTTTTGAGGTCGCCGGCGGCGAAGCGCCGGCCACCGCCGACGTGGCACACCTGGGGCCACCCCTGGGTCACTGCCAGAGGGCCCCACGGGCCCCGTTGACTGGGTTGACCAGTCAACGTGCTGACTGGGCAGGCCCCAGTGGCTGACGTGTGGGCCCCTGCGAAATTAGATTTAATTAAACGTTTTTATAAATAAAAACTATTTAGTTTAACTAATGTTTCACTGACATAAGGGGCCCACACCTCTAATTAGCTCAGTTAATTAGTTTAATTCACTGTTGTTGTAACAGAGGCTGACATGTGGGTCCCACTGGACCCACAGGTCAGGTTTGACTGGTCAGCCGTCCTGTTGACTTGCTGATGCCAGCATGACATCATGCTGATGTCATATTTCCTTTTTCTGTTAATTTAAATAAAATCCAGAAAATCTTTTAAACTTTAGAAAATCATATCTTTTAATCCGTAACTCCGATGAAAATAATTTATATATGAAAAGTGCTCAGAATTTCGATACGAATCTAGATACGCCCTCCGTATTCCCATCAGATGCCCCTAGCTAAATGAACATGGAACTTTTGACCTGTTTTCGATAAATGAATAGTGCTCAACTTTAATAAAATAAATTCAAACAATTTCTTAAAAATAACTAATATGACCTAGACAAGTTTTTAGGCAACCCTGCTCTGCACGTTAGCCTAGCACACTGTGTGTTGCATATGCTTGTGTATTTATCTGTTTCTTCCCCCTCTTCTCTCTCGGTAGAGTCCGGCGCTGACGCAGATCCCGAGACCGACGCCTTCCCGGTGATTGGTTCCCCCTCCGACGATCTTGCTTTTGCCACCGAGCAACCAGGCAAGCAACCCCCCTTTGATCATTCCGATATCGCCTATGTCTATTCTCTCTTATTCTTGCATTAGAATTGCTGCTGCTGCTATTGCTCCTATTACTGTTGCATAGCCTGTTTTTGCTAAATTGTTGATACCTGTCTTTATTCATAAACTGCTTAGTGTAGGTTGGGTAGCACTGCTTTGGACCCACACTCTCGTAGTTGCCTCGCATAGTACCCCTGCCTCGATCAACCGATCGAGCCCCTTCCTCTGACCTTCTTCACAGCACTGCACACCTCCCCTAATATGCTCGACTCCGCAGAGTTAACATCGGGTGACGAGGGTGATACCTCCGAACTCACTTCTGATGTTGTCCCTGTATAGCTAGCTCGTTGTGGGTTACCGAGGGTGATTCCTCTTCCCACTTCCGACTTAGCTTTTGTCGTGCATCCGCTATGGTGAATACCGCCGAGGGTGATTCCTCCGGTACCACCTTATCGGGACTTGTCGTTTAGGAATCCAACGAGGGTGATTCCTCGGATTCCTCATCGGCATGAAACCACACGGATGCCCTGGTTCACTGTACCGTGTTTAAAGACGTATCGATCCCCGAGGCCGGACGTCGCCAGGAACAAAGGCGTGCGGCCAGAGGTATCGTGCGTCTGATGACACTTTATGGTGACTACTACACATGTTGGATAGAGACGGGTTGACCCTGAGGGGTACCCGCGAGTGCCTTTAAGGCGTGAGCTGTGGAGTCGGGTGACCAGAGAGGGTACCCGCGAGATAACTACGAGGCGTGGCCGGTCTTTTCCAGTCCTTGTCACAAGTCCTCGAGACAGGACGACGGGGCCAACAGTATCGTAGGCTCTGCTCGTTGCCGCGCGCTCCCAACACACTAAGCGATTTGGATATTTGATCCGAGGGGCCTCCGGGTCCGATAGCACTAACCACCACGTGGGTGTGAGTGGGTGCTCTGCGTCGTATACATCAGCCGGAGTCGTCACGACGTCAGCGATTGAGCGGCCCGTTCGGATTGGACTTAGGATGCAACTGCGCTTGTATAAGGGGTTGCTAGGTCTGCTACCGAACGTCCTCGCAACGTACGGAGCGTCCGGGGCGATGGCCCCGACCCCCGGGGGCATAGGTTTAGTCCGACGTGCTCGATCCTCTCTGGCGGTATCCGGTCGGGTTGCGGCGTATGGTTTAGCCGAGGGCGGGCACGACCTGATGGTGTGTCCGGCCGGAGTTAAGCGAGCGTGGTGGGTAACTTGGTGCACCCCTGCAGGGAAGAAACAATCTATCGATAGCCTGTCCTACGGTAACGGACACTCGGAGTTGTATCCACTTCGGTACAACTAGAACTGGTGACTTGAGATATGTGATATGAGATGATGTTGCTGCAAACATTATATATTATTATGATGAAACTATTCTACTCCCCCTTCTAATTGCTGCAAGACCCTGAAGATGCTAGTCTTCGTCAGGACTAGGCTTTCCCCTCTCTACTCTGGCTTTCTGCAGTCTAGTCCACCCACATAAAACCTCCTTTGAAAATATTGCATTGCTAGTATAGATCTGATGTAAGTCTTGCTGAGTACTTTGGATGAGTACTCACGGTTGCTTTGCTTCCTCTTTTGTCCTACCCACTTGATAAACCAGACGACGGAGCCATGGTGCCCGCAGCCCCAGTGGACGACTACTACTACCAGCCCGAGGCTGGCTACTACTACTACCCGGCCGGCGAGTACTACTACGAGGAGCCGGCGGACGACGACCAGGAGTAGGATCGGAGGTCCCAGGCAGGAGGCCTGCGCCTTTTCGATCGTAGCTTTTATTTTGCCCCGCCTTTGTAAAAGGCCTATCTTCTGCTGTATTGTATCTGTACCCAGATACCTAACGCTTCCGCTGACTATGTGTGAGACATCATGTTATGTATTCGAGCCCTCGAGGCCCCTGGCTTGTAATATATGACTTGTATGTATTTATTTATGTTTTAGAGTTGTGTTGTGATTCCTTCACGTGAGTCCTTAGGCTTGATCGTGTGCATTTGCGTGTATGATTAGTGCACGATTAAGCCGGGGTCGTCACAGGTTGGTATCAGAGCCGACTGCCTGTAGGAACCCCCTTTCCAACTCCTTGGCCGAAGTCGAGTCTAGAGGTCCAAAAATGTTTTACTAACATGGCTGTGTGGCTTATGGCCCCACGTCGCCAATTGGGTGGTATAGCTTCTTTTATTCCTCGTCTATACTCTGGGACTCTTATCTCTCGTCTATTCGGGTTAAATTTTACTAACTCCGACACTAGGTTCTCGATTTCACATCTACCCGGAGAGCTGGATATCAGTGCGATTTCTTATCTTTGACCTGATTAGTCTGATAATCATTCCTTTCCATTTGTTTGTTTAACCTTTCTTACCAAGTTCTGTTAATTATCATCAGAACTTGACAAGTCTGATTCTTCTTCTTTCAGATGGATCCTCTGTTTCCACTTCGCCCGGAGACTCAGCTTGTGCTTCGCACCTGGGCTCGAGATGCCCCTGGGTTTCCGGCCATTCTTGTCGCTCTCATGACCAGACTGGGCTACCGCTGGTACCCCGAGTACATGGTCTATGAGGAGTATCGCGAGTTCAACCAGGAGCAGTATTATGCTGTTGTTCGTATCTACGACCGGCAGGATGACTCAGACACCGAGCTGTACCGCTTTCACGGTAGTGGCGTGACGGTTGCGATGGCAGTCCATGATGCTGCCTACGCTGCTGTCGCACGCCTCCGAGGAGAGCACAGAGATGGCTTGGATGCCTCTGAGTTTCGGTATATTCCGTATGCACCTGCTGGAGATGAGACTGGATACTACTCAGCTGTCTGTGCCCCGTATGAGAGTCGACGTTATGACCCGCAGGTTCTGATTCAGCACACTCAGGCGCTGGATCGAACTGCTCGGGCCCTGGCGGTTGAGTTGTCCATCACTCGGACAGCCCTCTACCAGACGTTGACGCAGTTGATACCGGCTGTCCAAGCAGGGACACTTCCTCAGTCTATCCTTTGCCCGCGCAGGATCAACACACCTTCAGGTGTCGAGTGGCCTGCGGTTGGAGGTCACACGCCAGTTCGTGGACCCCTGATTCCCGTCCGAGACCGGGTTCTGCATCAGAGTGCACATGGAGCTCAGGATCCTTCTGCGATCGAGATCCGCCGTCCGCACTTGCAGCTACCCCGTTTCAGTTCCCTTCTCCGACGTTGATGTAGCCTTTGCTATGTCTCGTTGTGTACTTCCTTACCGCGGTCTGCGCGCCGCCTACTATGTCTAGTCTTTGATTTTGCGCCGTTGTGCTGCCCGTTTGTAACCGACGCTATGTACAAACCCGTATGTCATGATGTGTATGATGTTGTATTAATGCACTTCCCTTATGTCGTGCATATTTACTTCATTGTTGAAATTCATGCAACGTGTATCCTTGTCTCTAAACCACCCCTGTTGGAATTATCAGGATGGCTGGTAACGAAGATCCACCTCCACCTCCGCCTCCACCTCCGCCGCCAGAATATATGGCTGCCGTAATGCAGACCCTTGACATGCAGCGTCAGGTGCTGCAGGGTATGCTCAACCAGATACCCCAGGTCAACGCCAATGCTCAGCATCAGCCAGCCGCTATCACTCTGCAAGAATTTCTGCGGCTCAATCCAACGGTATTTCGCAGTGCCGCCAACCCCTTGGATGCCGATGATTGGCTGCGTGATATCTTCTTTGAGCTGGATTCTGCCGCCGTGACCCCTGACAACTATGTCAAGTTCGCGACATATTTCCTGAAGGGTCCGGCGGCCCAGTGGTGGGACACGCACCGGAACACAGTGCCTACTGGAACTGTCATCACCTGGGCAGACTTCAAGACTGCTTTTCGTGCTCGGTACATCCCTGAAGGGGTTATCGACCGCAAGCGTACGGAGTTCCGTAACCTGATTCAGGGCAACAAGTCAGTTGATGCTTATCAGCGGGAGTTCCTGGAACTGTCCCGCTATGCTGAGGAGGATATTGCTACTGACGCAAGACGCCAAGAGAAGTTCAGGCGCGGACTTCACCATGATATTCTGCTTGCTTTAGTGGCACTGGACTTTCCAGACTTCGCCACTCTGGTGAACAAGGCCATTCAGGTTGAAACTGGACTCAAGCTACACAAGGATGCTCTTAAGCGCTCTCGCGAGTCGGGCTCATCTTCGGGCTCGTCTTCTCAGAAGCGCCGCATATGGATTCCTCAGAGCATGTATCGTCCAAACGCTCCAGTGTACAGGCCTTCTTATGCTGCACCTCGTCTGCCTCCTCCACCGCCAATGCAGTACAGGCCTGCTGTCCCAGCACCTCGAGCACCTGCTATTCGTCCAGAGAGTGGACTCTGCTTCAAGTGTGGCCGTCCGGGTCACCGTGCCAAAGACTGTCCGCAGGCTCAGGGTCAGCTAGCTCTTCCATCTGTTGGCCGTGACAGTGGACGTGGAGTTCCTCCGCAACGCAACATTAATGTCAGGCCTTCGAATGCTCGTGGTGGTCAGCTTCACCACGTCAATCTGAGTGAAGACCCAGAACAGCCAGCCACCGTGATGGGTACACTTCTTGTCAACTCAGTATTTGCTAATGTTTTGTTCGATACTGGTGCATCTGATTCTTTCATATCGGAACCATTTGCATTGAAACATGGCTTTAAACAAGATAAACTATATCAAACGGTATCCGTACAAACCTCCGCGGGTCGGTGCAGATCTACCTTATTCTGCCCGGAAGTGGTAGTGGAGATAGAAGAAAGGAAGTTTCAGGCACACCCCATTGTCCTGAAATCCTGCGGCATCGACCTTATCCTAGGCATGGATTGGTTGGAGGCTCACGAGGCCCAAATTGATTGTGCCACCAAGACTGTACGTCTTCGGCACCCCTCGAATCAACTCGTGAATTGCCGCGCTCGTGTATCCCATAATGCCGAAGCTCAAATTTATGCCTTGAATACATTGAATGCTTCACCACTTGACGGGCTCGAGAACATACCAGTTGTATGTGATTTCCCGGATGTCTTCCCAGAAGAACTTCCAGGAATACCCCCTGCTCGAGCCGTCGAATTTGTTATTGACTTGAAGCCGGGTACTACTCCTATTGCGAAGCGTCCTTACAAGATGCCACCGCATCATCTCCTCGAGCTTAAGGAGGAAATCGACAAGTCTCTCAAGAAGGGCTTCATCCGTCCTAGTTCCTCTGCCTGGGGAGCACCGTCTCTTTTCGTCAAGAAGAAAGATGGTACGAATAGGCTGGTACAAGATTACCGACCTATCAACCAGGCAACCATCCAGAACAAATATCCGCTTCCTCGGATCAATGACTTGTATGATCAACTGGCCGGTTCATCGGTGTTTTCTAAACTCGACTTGAGGTTGGGTTATCACCAGATCCGTGTCCGTGAAGAGGATATTCCTAAGACTGCATTTGTTACTCGCTATGGCTCGTATGAGTACACCGTCATGTCATTTGGACTGACTAATGCTCCAGCTACCTTCTCCCGCCTGATGAATTATATATTCATGGATTACCTCGACAAGTTCGTCGTGGTATATCTGGATGATATTCTGGTATTCTCAAAGAACAAGGAAGAACACGCCGAACATCTTCGCCTTGTTCTGGAGAAGCTGCGAGAACATCAGCTTTATGCTAAGTTTTCCAAATGCGAGTTCTGGCTTTCTGAAGTAACCTACCTTGGACATGTGATTTCCAAGGATGGCATTGCCGTTAATCCGGAACGGGTTCAGGCTATTCTTGACTGGACTCCTCCGAAGAATGTCAAGCAAGTGAGAAGTTTTCTCGGCCTTGCAAGCTATTGTCGTCGCTTCGTTGAGAATTTTTCCAAGATTGCCAAGCCCCTGACTAATCTGCTTCACAAAGGCGTTAAGTTTGAGTGGACGGATAAATGCCAGGAAAGCTTTCAAGCTCTTAAGGACAAGCTCGTTTCTGCTCCAGTGCTTGCTCCTCCAGATTCTCGCAAGGACTTCGTGATATATTGTGACGCCTCTCGTCAAGGCTTAGGCTGTGTCCTAATGCAAGAACGAAGAGTAGTTGCTTATGCATCGCGTCAATTGCGTCCGCATGAAGAGAATTATCCAGTGCATGATCTTGAACTTGCTGCAGTGATCTTTGCATTGAAGTTATGGCGACATTACCTTCTCGGTAACCGGTGTGAGATTTATACTGATCACCAAAGTTTGAAGTATTTATTCACTCAGCCGGATCTTAATCTCCGCCAACAGCGATGGTTGGAAACTATTTCTGAATATGACTGCGGTATTTCTTATACCCCTGGCAAGGCTAATGTGATGGCCGATGCCTTGAGTCGCAAGTCATACAGCACCAACCTCAAGGTTAAGCGAGCTCAACCTCGTCTTTATGAGGAATTACGCAAGCTGAATCTGCATATTGTTCCACATGGTTCGCTTAATGACCTTGTGATACAGCCGGATCTTGAGAAGGCTGTCAAGGTAGCGCAATCCAAAGATGCTTTCGTTGATGTTATAAAACAGGAACTGCATCTTCCGAAATACAAGGATTTCTCAATATCCGAAGATGGAACCTTGTATTTCCGAGGCCGCATCGTGGTAACTCGTTTCGACCTAATGACTGACAAGGTCATGAAGGAGGCACATGATACACCGCTGTCTATTCATCCTGGTAGTACTAAGATGTATCGTGATCTCCGCCAAAAGTACTGGTGGCCTAATATGAAGCGGGATATTGCTCGCTATGTTGCTGAATGCGATGTCTGTCGTCGCGTGAAGGCAGAACATCAGAAGCCTGCTGGACTTCTGCAACCTCTTCCTATTCCGCTGTGGAAATGGGATAAGGTGCAGATGGATTTCATTACTGGATTTCCTAAGTCCCAGAAGGGTAACGATGCCATTCTTGTCGTCATCGACCAACTCTCAAAGGTTGCACACTTCCTACCAGTCAAGGAGACTATCACTGCTAGCCAGTTAGCAGAACTGTATATCTCCCGAATTGTATCCCTCCACGGAATCCCGAAGGAGATCAGTTCGGACCGTGGCACACTGTTCACTTCCAAGTTCTGGGAAAGTTTTCAAGAAGCTTTGGGAACTCATATCCACTGGAGTTCAGCTTATCACCCCCAGTCCCAAGGTCAAGTTGAACGAGTCAATCAAGTGCTTGAAGATATGCTGCGAGCTTGTGTTATATCGTTCGGTAAGAAATGGGAAGAATCCCTTCCATATGCCGAGTTCTCGTATAACAACAGCTATCAAGCAAGCTTGAAGATGGCTCCCTTTGAAGTTCTGTACGGACGTAAGTGTCGAACCCCTCTGAATTGGTCAGAAACTGGGGAACGACAAGTTATTAGTCCGGACATCATTCAACACGCCGAAGAGCAAGTCCGTATCGTGCGTGAAAATCTCAAGGCGGCTCAAGACCGTCAGAAGAGCAACTATGATCGCAAGCGATGGGGTCTGACTTATCATCCCGGTGATCAAGTTTATCTTCGTGTCACCCCTATGAAGGGCACGCACCGTTTCGGCATCAAGGGCAAGTTAGCTCCACGCTACATTGGCCCCTTTCCCGTGGTTGCTAGATGTGGATTCGTGGCTTACAAATTACAATTGCCACCGCAATTCTCGCATATCCACGATGTGTTCCATGTGTCGCAACTTCGTCGATCCTTCAAGGAGTCCCCGCATCGTGCTGTGGATCACGAGATGCTCGAGCTTCAAGATGATCTGTCTTATAAGGAGCATCCGATCCGCATCCTCGATCAAACTGAACGTCGGACCCGCCAGAAGACAACCAAGTTCCTGAAAGTGCAGTGGTCAAATCATACTGAAGATGAAGCCACTTGGGAACGCGAGGAAAATCTTCGGGCGGAATACCCCGACCTCTTTGCTTCTACCTCCTAAATTCTCGGGACGAGAATTTCTTTTAGAGGAGGAGAATTTGTAACACCCCTATGTACTAACTACTGTGATCAACTGCTAATCATGCCATGTAATGTTCATTTACAATGGTAATCCCAGTGGTTAATCAAGCCAACTTAATTTGCCCCTGGAAATTCAAATTCAAACTTCAAGTGCAAAATGAAGCTGCTCCAAAAATCTTGGAAAATTGTCCATGTTGTTGTAAATATTTCAAAACAATTGTTTCTGGTGAAAACAACATCACCATCATCTTGGTTTAGGGCTAGAGCATTTAAAACAAAGCCAAAACAGTATTAAAAATGCCCAAAACATTTTTGAAAATTTCAAAAATGTTCAAGTGTTGCCCAAACCATTTTCTAAAAGTGCAGAATAATCCAAAGTAATTATGTGGCCAATGTTTCACATTTTTGCTAAAAGTTATTGCTGCTCAAAATATTGCAAACCTTCTGTTAAAAATTAAACAGAAAAACAAATTAGAAAAGGGCCAGAGGCTGCTTACCTGGCGCCTGGAAGAGGCCCAGCCGGCCCAGCCTTCTCCCTCACCTGCCCCGCACGCCGTGTCGTCGTCTCCGTGGACGCCCGCGCCTCCGCCGGCCACAGCTCGCCACGCCGACGGAGCAGGTGGCTGGAGGCGATAAGGACGCGCCCGAGCGTCCCCCTGGACTCCTCTATCCATTCCCCCCCCTCTTCCTTCGCTCGCCTCGTCGCTCTCCCCCTCCCAGATCCGGGGCCGAGCGCCACCGCCGCCGCGCTCCGGCCACTCCCACGGCCACCGTGCCCCGTTTGCCTCTCCGACCTGTCCATCGTCACCACCAACCTCAGCTACGTCGCCTAAGGCCGTCCATTGGAGCTCGGCGCCATCGCAACGACCTCACTGAGCTCGTCTTCACCGCACGGCCGTCTTCGTCTCCGGCGCCGATTCGTCGCCGTTGGTCCTCCCCGAGCCCACTTTGAACGGCTACACCCCCCAGTGAGCATCTTCCCCTTCCCTGCCTCTTCTGCTGCTCGCTGGCTCGCCGTAGCTAGCCACCACCGTAGCCGCGCTCTGGCCGCCGCCGACGAGCCCGTGCTCGTGGCCAGGGCCACTGCCATGGCCGGCTGAGCACCGCACCATGCTCCTGGTGTTCCCAGGAGCCCAACGAGCACGCGCCCGAGCCTCCCCGTGCTTCCTAGCATAATCTCCGTCGAACGCCCGATTGCGCCGCCGCAAACCCCAACGCCGGCGCCGTTCCGGC
>LR738714.1:13402873-13475677 GCA_902687465.1 Secale cereale | reverse complement strand
ATTTGGATATTTGATCCGAGGGGCCTCCGGGTCCGATAGCACTAACCACCACGTGGGTGTGAGTGGGTGCTCTGCGTCGTATACATCAGCCGGAGTCGTCACGACGTCAGCGATTGAGCGGCCCGTTCGGATTGGACTTAGGATGCAACTGCGCTTGTATAAGGGGTTGCTAGGTCTGCTACCGAACGTCCTCGCAACGTACGGAGCGTCCGGGGCGATGGCCCCGACCCCCGGGGGCATAGGTTTAGTCCGACGTGCTCGATCCTCTCTGGCGGTATCCGGTCGGGTTGCGGCGTATGGTTTAGCCGAGGGCGGGCACGACCTGATGGTGTGTCCGGCCGGAGTTAAGCGAGCGTGGTGGGTAACTTGGTGCACCCCTGCAGGGAAGAAACAATCTATCGATAGCCTGTCCTACGGTAACGGACACTCGGAGTTGTATCCACTTCGGTACAACTAGAACTGGTGACTTGAGATATGTGATATGAGATGATGTTGCTGCAAACATTATATATTATTATGATGAAACTATTCTACTCCCCCTTCTAATTGCTGCAAGACCCTGAAGATGCTAGTCTTCGTCAGGACTAGGCTTTCCCCTCTCTACTCTGGCTTTCTGCAGTCTAGTCCACCCACATAAAACCTCCTTTGAAAATATTGCATTGCTAGTATAGATCTGATGTAAGTCTTGCTGAGTACTTTGGATGAGTACTCACGGTTGCTTTGCTTCCTCTTTTGTCCTACCCACTTGATAAACCAGACGACGGAGCCATGGTGCCCGCAGCCCTAGTGGACGACTACTACTACCAGCCCGAGGCTGGCTACTACTACTACCCGGCCGGCGAGTACTACTACGAGGAGCCGGCGGACGACGACCAGGAGTAGGATCGGAGGTCCCAGGCAGGAGGCCTGCGCCTTTTCGATCGTAGCTTTTATTTTGCCCCGCCTTTGTAAAAGGCCTATCTTCTGCTGTATTGTATCTGTACCCAGATACCTAACGCTTCCGCTGACTATGTGTGAGACATCATGTTATGTATTCGAGCCCTCGAGGCCCCTGGCTTGTAATATATGACTTGTATGTATTTATTTATGTTTTAGAGTTGTGTTGTGATTCCTTCACGTGAGTCCTTAGGCTTGATCGTGTGCATTTGCGTGTATGATTAGTGCACGATTAAGCCGGGGTCGTCACATCTGCCTTTACACGTTGGCAGGTATCACAACATGCCACATATATGGCTATATCCCTTTTCATCCCGTGCCACCAAAATCTTTCCTGTAGATCCTTATACATTTTGGTCCCTCCGGGATGAATGGAATATGGAGTGGTATGCGCTTCTGCCATTATCTGCTGTTTTAACTCTTCAATATTTGGTACGCATAATCTCTGCCCAAACCAAATAATTCCTTGGCTGTCTTCAATAAATTCGGGTGCCCTGCCCAGTTTCATCTTTCTCCTAATCCCTTCAATACTTGAGTGTCCTTTTTGGGCTTCTCTGATCTGGTCCTCTAATGTTGGTTTTATTTCTAACTGGGAAATGGTCCCCTCCTTGACTAGCGCCATGTTGAGCTTGGCAAATTCCTGGCTAAACACATGCTGTGAAAGTTGTACACTGCCATTACCGGCGCATGGATTCCTGCTTAGGGCATCTGCCACAACATTGGCTTTACCTGCGTGGTAGTGAATTCCTATGTCATAATCCTTAATTAGCTCGAGCCAACGTCGTTGTCTCAAATTTAATTCTGGCTGAGTGAAAATATACTTAAGACTTTTGTGGTCCGTGTATATTTCACATCGGTTCCCCAGAAGATAGTGTCGCCACTCCTTGAGTGCGTGTATTACTGCAGCAAGTTCCAAATCATGAGTGGGGTAATTTTCTTCATGTCGCCGTAGCTGTCTTGAGGTGTAAGCCACCACCTTTCCTTCCTGCATTAACACACATCCAAGGCCTTTCCTGGATGCGTCACAATATATCTCAAAAATTTTGTGCACATCGGGCACAACTAGAACTGGTGCTGTTGTTAACCTCTTTTTCAACTCTTGAAAACTCTTCTCACAAGCTTCAGTCCATTCAAACTTCTTGTCTTTCTTGAGTAACTGGGTCATGGGTTTGGCTATAGTGGAGAACCCTTCAATAAATCTTCGATAATAGCCTGCTAGACCAAGAAAACTTCTAACCTCCGTTACGCTTGTGGGTTGCTTCCATCCCAACACATCTTTTACTTTTCCTGGGTCCACAGCGATTCCATCTTGGGTCAATACGTGCCCAAGGAAACCAACTTCTCTCAACCAAAATTCACATTTACTGAATTTGGCATATAGTTGATTTTTCCTTAACTCTTCCAGTACTATCCGAAGATGCTGCTCATGTTCTTCGGGTGTCTTGGAGTAAATAAGTATGTCATCGATAAATACCACCACAAATTTATCCAAATATTTCATAAAAACCTTGTTCATGAGATGCACAAAATATGCCGGGGCATTGGTTAAGCCGAACGGCATTACTGTGAACTCATATAATCCATATCTGGTAGTAAATGCCGTCTTAGGTATGTCTGTCGTCCGAATCTTTAGCTGATGATAACCTGATCTTAGGTCTATCTTCGAGAAGACTTTAGCTTCTGCTAGCTGCTCAAACAAATCGTTGATTCTGGGCAGTGGGTATTTATTCTTGATAGTGACCATATTAAGTGCCCTGTAATCAATACATAGCCGTAGGGTACCATCCTTTTTCTTGGCGAATAAAACTGGCGACCCCCAAGGTGACGAGCTGGGTCGAACGTAACCTTTCTCCATCAATTCCTTAATTTGCTTCTTTAATTCTGCCAATTCTGTCGGAGCCATTCGGTACGGCTTCTTGTATATGGGTGCCGTTCCGGGTGCTAGTTCAATAACGAACTCAATTTCGCGGTCCGGAGGCATTCCTGGTAACTCTTCAGGAAATACATCAGGGTACTCACAGACTACAGGAACCTTACTTAATTCCACCGTATCCACTTGATTCAATTTCCCTTGTGATGTGGCAATCTTCCTTGTACCCACCTTTATTGTCTTTCCTTGGCAATTGGTGAGAGTTACCGTGCGGTTATAGCAGTCTATGAAACCTTTGTTTGTGGTTAACCAATCCATTCCTAGAATAATGTCCAGGTCAACTGCTTCCAATACGATGAGATTGGCTAAGAATCCCATTCCTTCAATTTCGATGCTCACATCCTTGCAGTACCATTGGGTATTTTGCTTTGATCCCGGGGACTGAATAACCATGGAATTTTGCAAAGGCAAAAAGGGAAACTGATTCTTCGAGGCAAATCTTTTAGAAATGCAAGAGTGGGAAGCTCCGGAATCAAATAAAATTGTAGCATCTATTGAGTTGGCAGGGAACGTACCAAACACGATATCCGGTGCGTTCTGAGCTTCCTCAAAAGTCACGTGGTTGATATGTCCTTGCTTGTGGTTGTTATTGGGGTTGAAATTATTGCGTCGCGGAGCTGTGGTCGCACCGCGGCCATTGTTGTTGTTGTTGGCTTTGGGAGGGTTGTTTCCCTGTTTTGGGCACTGTTTAGCATAATGCCCCTCTCCTCCACAGGAATAGCAGGTGACTCCAGGATAAAAAGCTGTATCTTTGGTCCTATTGTGGAATGCACTGCGGTTCTGTGGGGGAGCTGTAGTCGCTGGTCGGGTTATTACTGGCCTTTGAACATCACTCCTGGGCCTGTTGCTGCGAACCTGTACTGACTGGTTCATGCGACGCTTGCGAGCCTCATTCATATTGCGGTGTTCATTTTCCAGAATAATAGCCTTATCAACGAGTGTCTTAAAATCTGGAAAGGTATGCACCACCAGTTGGCACTTTAGAGATGAAATGAGTCCGTCGAGAAACTTTTCCATCTTTTTGTTCTCTGTCATATACTCATCGTTGGCGTACCGGGCCAACTGAGTAAACTGATCCAGATATTGGGTTACTGTGGAGCCCCGCTGTCTGAGATCCTCAAATTCCCTCTTCTTCAATTTCATGATGCTATTAGGGATATGTGCTCCCCGAAAATTCTCCTTGAATTGTTCCCATGTCATATTTGCTCCGTCAGGGTGGGTGTGACATAGGTTCTCCCACCACGAAGCGGCCGTCCCAGAAAAATAGTGCGGTGTGTACATCACCTTTTCCTGGTCAGTACACTGAGCAATGACCAATTTTCTTTCCATGTCTCGAAGCCAGTCGTCTGCCTCTAGTGGCTTGTCAGTGTGAGTGAAGATCATCGGGCGGGTCTTTTGTAACTCAGACAGTTTGGACCTGGGTTGCTGTTGTTCTTGGTGATTTCCCATGTTAATCAAATGCTGCATCATCTCCTGATGCTGTTGCTGACTCTGCTCATATAGGCGACACACTTGCGAGAACGCTGAATCACTGCTTTGCTGACTTGTCTGCCCTTGGGTAAAATTGTTTCCCATCTGTCCAAAGTTGTTCTCAGGCGGAGTTGGCATAGAACGGGTCCAGGGACGATGCATTTTCTTTCTGGGGTATTTGTATAACACCAAAGAAAAGAATCAAATAGCAGAAAATAAATTCCAAATAAGTTTTTCCCCCCAGGACAAGGTAAGACAAGGCAGCCAGTTATGTTACACAGGTAGTTTAATTATACAAGCAGGAGTTAATTATACAGGATATATGTGGAAACTGTATCATACAAGATCACTTATTCTACTAGCGCACTCTCCGCGCTCTCATCGTCCTGCGGTCCAGACCTACCATCGCTATCTTACAAAAGACAGGAAGAACAGGAGATAAATATATTGCATCCGTGTTCTCAAGCGGTCATCTGGTGAGGAAAGCTGCGTTCGTCCACACAGCTCATCCTAGGTCCTGCTGAGAGTGAGACTCAGATAAGGCACCGAGGATGAGATCTCGCCCTCCTCCTTCTCCTCCTCGGGGATCGTCTCCAGTCGTGCGGTCGTTGATGCCACACCTGCTGGAGGTGGCACCGTGCTTGTCAGTGGAGAAGCTCTGGTCGGAATAGGTGCAACCAGACGGCTAGCATCGCCAGTCGAGGTCGAGCGCTGAGCCGCGGAACTAGCCAGAGAAGTATATGGTGGAGTGGAAGTGCGTGGTGCACGAGGCGAAGGAGAGCGGTACTCGCTCCTGCGAATAATTCTCGCACGAGACAAGTCCACCCGCGCAGTGAGGTAGTCGTCCACCAGGGAGGTGAAAGCTGACTCCAAGGCCATGATGTACTGGACAAGTGGCTCGATAGCCAGATCCCTTTCCCCTATGGTGCAGGAAAAGGCATAGTGGGTAGTATATGGAACGTGGCATGGCAGGTAGTGATAGGGACGGGTCTGCATAACAGGCAGGATGTCCCTGAGACGTGCGATAGCCTCACGTGCGGCCATCTGGATAGCACGCCTCTCAGTGGGCATGGCTCTCCCCACGAAGCGATAGTGGCGGGAGGACACGGAAACACCACCCCGAATATATACCGAAGCCTGGTACATAGTCAGGGTCTCTGAGATCGTGTCCGGGTAAATGACGTACTCCGGACGTCCGAGGGATCCCATCGCGTCCCTCGCGATGCTCGCGAGAAGGCGGGAAAATCCCGCAGGCTCGTTGGCGAAAACCTGCGATGGGCAGCTGCCACCAGCCATCTACAACAGTAGACAAAAATCCAAGTAGCCATGTCATAAGTATATGATGACTAAGGAAAATTTGCTACGATGCACGAGATGCATGCTGGAAGAATGTCAGCACTGACTCGGTGACTAGCGATTGTGCCTAAAGCTCCTACAGTCAGCCTGGCTCTGATACCAAGGTCTGTCAGGCCCATTTCTGGGAAATAATTCACAGAATAGCCTGGAGTCACACTGGCTCCCAAGAACAACCAGTGGACAACCCTGATATAGATAACCAGTACAAAATAGTATTACACAGGGTTGAGTCAGGGTGACTCAACAATTTTATTACAACAACTCAACGCACTATGGTGGCGGAATATGACAGTGGGTGGTGGAACTCAACACTGGTACAATAGTATAGAGTCAAGCGTCAGTGTGAGGCTTGACTGTTTTATTGATGTGGCGGAAGCTTGACGGATGTTACAAGTGGTAGACTCCATGACACAGGTGTGCTGACTGGGAACCTTCTAAGCGTCGGCCTCGCTAGCGCAGTTCTCCTCCAAAAGCCCGTCCTCCTCCAAGTCTGGCCAAGTAAATAGCCAGGGACAAGCCAGTGAGTACTTTTGAATGTACTCGCAAACATTATGAACATAAGATATACCGAATGCAAATGCCATGATAGATGAACTACATGCATACAAACAATTATCAAAACATGGCATGGTGAATCATGGTTAGTGCAGACATAATTATTAATTAGCATCAACAAAAAATATATAAGAGAAATGCCGGTCGGATGTCAAGTGACACCACGGTAGGACTTGAAGAGAAATGCCAGACGGGTGTTTAAAAGAGAAATCGGACGATACCATCCGAGAACTCAGGCAACGCCACGAAAGGTCTTGAAAAGAAATGCCAGTCGGGTGTCCACAAGAGTAGTGGCGTGATAAACCGCCTGAAACTCGAGGGACGCCACAAAAGGACTTGAAAATAAAGGCGAATGCCCGGGGTAGTCTAGCCAGCCCCTGAGACACTCTGGAAAGTAAAAATAAGATTAGAGGGTTAGTCCATAAGCATAATCTTCATCATAAATAAATTCATGATAATACTAACTGCGACAAGAATATCATGCAAACATGAACATGCTCAGGTTTATTAGTTTCCTCCAGAGACTGACACCGGGACCGATACTTGACCCACCCAACCAAGTCCTTGACCGCGGACACGGCTATTCGAATAGATATGACTCTGCAGAGGGTGTACTCTTTACCCACGCGTATGGGATTCCCTTAGTCAGTACCGGGGCACTGGCTAATTCCCATTACGGACTTTGGGTTGAAAACACGCCTGACCCGCACACACCAGAACCTCCGTCAGATGCCAGGAATCACCCAAAGCATCGTTCCAGAAAACTTTAAGTCAGGGAGGCTACAACCTCCGAAAAGCATGGGATCACTATTAAACGCGCGGATTACAAGGGGTGCCCCCCTCTCGGCTACAACCGGAAACACCCATGCCCCTGACCCGATGACAGGCTTCAACCTTCATCGTAGTTCTCTGGGTGGTGTGCACCCGAACAGGGGTTATCAACTTACTAGGCCGTACCCTCCTTTCGGAAGGACCCGTGGCAGCACGGTATACGGCTAGGTGTATAGAGCAAGACTCGATCTAGGCCGACTCAGGAGGTGTTATTTAAAATATCACCAGTATTCTTTAACACCGTCACATGACACCACTGTGTCAGTAAAGGACCGTGCCCACCGGCACGTCCAAACCAGCAAGCAAAAATTCTGCCATCTGGTAACAACATGCATGTCAGAGAGATGCTTGTGTGATATGCAAGCAAGGAAAGGTGACATGACCAAACATGCACTTGTGATATATCATGCAACATATACGGTGTAGTACCAAACTATGCAACCATGCAAATGCAAACACCATATCCCAGGTTCAAATAATGCTTGCCTTGTCCAAAATAGTCAGGAGAAAACCCCTCTGAAATTCCAGCAAAAGATCCTTCTTCTTTTTCTGAAAATTCAAATTTGAATTCGAATAAGATTTCCAACACAGTACAGAAAAATGTTCTCAAAATATTTTTAAATAAATCTAAAAAAAAACTAGAGAGGAAAAGAAAAATTTAGCAAAAAGAATCAATTCATTTGGAGCTATAGTTTAAAAGTTATTAGCTTTTTAAAACCAGGGGTCTTTCTGCAAAACAGAAGCCCCTGAGCTGTTTTTAAAAGAAAACGCTTCGGCCTCAGTACGTTTCCCAGTAGAGAAGACGTAAACAGGAAAATACGTTTTCCCTTAAGCCGCCGAAAAAAAGAGAGAGAGCTGACGGGTGGGGGCCACCCGTCGGGTTTGAATTGAGCGCGCTCGCGCGCGTGTACAGAGAGGAGGCGACGATCGCCGGCGACGATCGCCGGGGTTTCAGAGGCTGGCGCCGGTCGTAACGTGACCAGCGTGGACTCCCGCATCAGTGAGTGGTGGAGTTGGTCACCGACGATCACCTGAACGGCGGTGAGCTCGACGCCGGCGGACGGTGGTTCGGGTGGAGTTGGGGCTCGTCGGAGAGGGCTTTGGGTTTGGAATTGGCTTAGGGGTTCGACGTGGTGGTGGAAAAGAGGTGGACTGGCGGAGTTTGGGTGGCTCTGGTGGAGTAGGGGTGAGGTTTGGTTCGTGGACAGAGGCGGCGGAGCGGTGGCCGGAGAGGGAGAAGAAGACCCTCTCGTGGTCGGGTGGGTGGCTAGGAGGAAGATTGGGTGGTGGTGGAGGCGAGTGGTGAAGCTGGAGGGGCTCGGGGGTCCCTTTTATAGGCGAGTCGAGGGTGGCCGAGACGGGCGGATGACGCCGGAGTAAATTGGGTCGCCGTGGTCGGTTTTGGCCGGTGGTCAGGGGCGGCGAGGCATTTAAGAGGCCGGTGGAGTTCGCCAGAAGCCTCAGCTTGGACGGGCTCGAGCCCGTTGGCCTTGCCCGCGATGCGCTGTCCCGTACGGGTGCGGCGGCGATGCCAGCTCCGGCGACTGCCACACGGGCCCGGGGCGGCGTGGTCGGCGCGTCTGGTGTGCGGAGAGGCGAGAGAGAGCGACGCGTGGGCGGGAGATTAGGTAGGGGAGTGCGGCGCAGTGAATGGAGGCCGGTGGCCGTGGCGATCCGCTCGGCCTCGCCGTGGATGAGCTCGGGGGTGGCTGCACCGGCCAGCTGCCAGCTCACCGGCGTGGAGAGGCTGGGCGGTGGGCCAGTGAGGGCGGCGGCATTGAAGGCAGGCGACGACGCCGTGCGGGAGGGGAAGGAGAGGAGTGCACGGCATCGCCGGCCCCTGTCGACTGAACTAAGTTCAGTTAACTGAATTAGATTCAGTTATGAACAGTGCGTAGGTTAGGTGTTTGATGAAATGTTTGAGGGTGCTAGGCTCCTTGGATGGTCATGAGACTTGCTGTGGTGGTGTATGGTTGCTCAAAATTGAGTTTGCCAGAAGGCCAAAAATTTTGGTGGAGTTTGGAAATGATTTGGAGCAGAAAATTGATTTCTGGACCAAATTTGAATTGAATAGAATGTGAACTTTTTGAACTGTGGGACCAAATGTTTTTGAAGAAATGGGTTAAGGGTACCATGTATATGCAGGGATAATTTTGGTGGTGGCAAAAGAGTCATAGAAAATATAGTTCCTTTGTAATGTCAAGAAACTATGGTTATTTCAAATTCCATCTTTGGAATTTAAAATATATTGAAAGAATATTTTTGTGGAGTGGAAAAGAGTGGGATAAGACCATAGAAGGTGTGCATGACTTGAGGGGTAATTCTTGGAGTGGCAGAAAAAAAAATATTTGGAATGGTTTAGGGTGCTAGAAGAGGTGAAAAAGGCTTTTGCCTTTGAATTATAAAAAAAACAAAACCAAAAACTCTTTAGAAAGAAATAGTTTTGAAAACCTCCAAAGATAAAATAACCCAATTAATTACCACCTTCAAACAGAACCCCTCCAAGAAAATTTTTAAATCCTAACTAAAATTTGAAAAAGTTTTCAAAACTCCAAGTAAATATTTTTGGGGTGTTACAAGTTTCTTTCATCGTCACCGTGTTGGACAAAGACCTCGAAAGCAAGGATGTCAAGATCAACATGAGGCAAGCAATCAACATTCATATGAAGGACAGTTGGATCATGAAGATCGTGTTGTTAGCTTTGTGTCCCCTCTGTCCTCTTACCTCACGTCTTCAATCTCGGGACGAGATTCTTATTTAGTGGGGGTGAGTTGTCACATCCCCAGCTTCACCTTGCACTAGGACAACATTTGTCTGTTGCATCATGTTTAAGTTTCCCAGAAAATTGAAATGGGGATTGCCTAAACCCTAGCAGTAAAGGAATTCACTAGATTCAATTAAAATATTTTCAGTAAATCCAAATGGTTTTCAAAAATGTTCATCATTTATGGAATATGCTGTAAACAGTAACCAGAGGTGATGCACATTTTTCCATGACATATTTGGGATCTGAATTAAATCATACTCTATTTGCATTTGGGCATTTAAATGCTTTAAAATATTTTAAATGCTCAAATAATCATAAACTAAAAATGTTTACTGTTGGATTTATTCTAAACAGTAGCCATGCTTAGTTTCATGATTTTTGGAAATGCCTTGGCATTTTTAATAAAGCCCTAAAGTTTACAAAAAAAAATAGAAAACATAAAGTATTAATAAGAGAGAGAGAGAGAGAGAGAGAGAGAGAGAGAGAGAGAGAGAGAGAAGAGTTACCTAGCGCTCACCTGGAAGCCCACTGGCCGGCCCAACACTGTGCTGGCCCAGTGCCAGTCATCCCCCTCCTCTCGCCAGAAGGACGAGGGCGTGTGCCCGGCGTCCGCAGCCACGTGCCGGCCACCTCCTGCTTGCCGCCGACCGCCTCGAGCTAGCCAGGGACGCCACGCACGACCCCAAGCCCCACCTTCTTGCTTTCGTCCCCGTTCCCCGCCTCTCTCTCCCTCCGCACCTCGCACCCGAGCGTCGTCGTCGCCGCCGTTCGCCGCACGCATAGCCACCGCTGCCGCCTCGCCCTTCTAGCATGCCCACGAGCTCCGCCTCGTCCCTCTCTTCCTCCTCACCGAGCCGCCCGACGCCGGAAGCCCCTGGACGCCGTCTGCACCGTCGTTCCCCTCGTCGGCTGCCGGCGATCCTCGCCACCGATTCGCCGACTCTGGTGCCTCCCCGAGCCCACTCAGCTGCTCACCGACCCCCCAGTGAGCTCCGCCGTCGTTTTCCCCTACTCCCCGAGCTCGTTTACACCTCTAGCCGCGGTAGCCGCCGCACCCGTGAGCTCACCGCCGCCGGCCATGTCGCCATTGTCGTTGCAGGCATGACAACTCGTTTATGAGCTCGTCACCGTGCTCAGCACGCCGTCAGGAGCCTAAAGCAACCACCAACTGCTCCTGTCGTGTGCTAGAACACCGTTTCCGTCGTCGCCCGAACTCCGGCGGCCGCAAAAGAGCTCGCCGCCGGCAGCTCCGTCCACCCCGGCCCCTCCCACTTGTGTGGATGGATGCGGCCGAGCACCCGCATCACGTAGGTGCTGCCCGCCGTCGATTTGGTCGTCGGAGGGGCAATTCCGAGCCGCTCCGCCGTGCTCGCTATCACCGGCGACAAGCCACCGGTGTATTAGGCCCGGTTGACCAGGGGTTTGACCTCCCCTGGTTCAATGACATGTAGGCCCGGCCGCTGACAGTTTTTTAGTTTAGGACAATTAGTGCTAAAACACCCTGGTTAACTAAATGAGTCACTGGCAAGTGGGCCCAGACTCTAATTAACCTAGGTTAGTGTTTAACTTAACACTAGTTAACCTTGTTAGTTAGTTGTTAGACTGACACATGGGTCCCAGCCGTCAGGTTTGACCTGGACCGGCCTTGTTGACTGCTGACATCACAGTGACGTCATGCTGGCGTAATAAGTATTTTCTAGAATTTAAAATAAATCAGAAATGATTTATTTATTTCAGAAAATAGCCAAAACTTCTAAAAATCACAGAAAATAATCTATAACTCCAATGAAAATAATTTATATATGAAAAATGATCAGAAAAATTCAAGGAATCTGTTTATGGTGTTTTCATGCATGTTTGAACAAGTTAAACCAGCTGATCAGGTCAAATCAATTAAATGGCATTTGAATAATCACATATGGAGTTTGAATTTGAACCTTTGGTTCAAATCAACTTCATTTAAATCACTGCTAGTTGCATTAGCTCAATCAACAACATATTGCCATGTCATTATCATGCATCATATTGCCGCATTGCATTGATTGTGTTCTCTCTTGTTTGCCGGTGTTTGTCCCCTCTCAGTAGACGCTGTTCCGACGATGTGATCGATGACACCGATGAAGACCCAATGATATCTTCAGAAGTGCCAGGCAAGCAAAACCCCATTGAGCATTCCGATACAATCCCACTCTCTCGCTCTTGCTCTCTTTTACTGCATTAGGACAACAACGCTTCAACTTTTACCTGCTGCGGTAGTTGAATCCCTTTCCACTGCATGACATGTCATTGCCACAGTAAATAGTTGAAACCCACTAGCATGAGTAGGAGTTGCTTGAGCCATGTTGTGCCTACTCATTCATGCTTTCTGGTTATGCCTGTTATTGCTTAGAGTTGTGTCAGGTCCGATTCATCGAGGATGAGTTGGAATGTGGTTAACATGTCCTGCTGTTGAGAGCTAAGTGTGTGAACACGATTTGGTAAAGGTAGCGATGAGAGGCCATGTAGGAGTACATGGTGGGTTGTCTCATTGAAACCGTCCTCAGGAACTGAGTTCTGTGTTGGTTGATCCATGAACAGCTACTACCACACGTTGGGCCCTGAAATATGACCCTGCTCGACTTATTGACTGCCCTTGTTCTCTGCCCAGGAGTTGCAACTAGTTTCTGGTGTTTGTAGTTTACTGGAGGTCGTGCGCAGCGTTAACCCTCGGGGTGGGCTGTGACGCGGCAGGTATGTGGCACGGTGTACCGGTCACCCGTTTGGTGACTCGGGAACCCTGTACACATCGTTTGGGGCCGTGAGAGACACCCCGGCCGGATCTCCCCACAGATGGAACCCAAATAGGCGATAAACCTGGACTAGAGACTTGAGTGGTTGGTTAGGTCGTGGTCTACACCCACGTCGGCTTTCGCTTGAAGTCTACCGAGCACATGTCGTGTGCAGACGCTAAGTGGTGGAAACATGTGTGAAGAAGTACACCCCTGCAGGGTTATATATGATCTATTCGAATAGCCATGCCCGCGGTAATGGACTTCTAGGTTACCTTTATAGTTCATAGTCAAGTGGAAGTGGATACTCTAAAACACGCAAGATAAGCGTGAGTGCTATGGACGGCCCTCTCGTAGGGAGACGGGAGCGGATCCATAGTGGTGTATTGATTGGTGAATATGTGGACTCGTGTGCGCCACCTCCAAAGAGTTACTTGCAGTCGTAGTTCAGGATAGCCACTGAGTCAAAGCTGGCTTGCTGCAGTCAAACTCCACCACCCCTTTGTTGATACTGATGCATATGTAGTTAGTTCTGATGTAAGTCTTGCTGAGTACCTTTGTACTCACGTTTGCTTAATTTATGTTTTTGCAGAGAGACTCCAGTCTCACTAGTGGTTCTGTGTCGACTTCGACGTTTAGCTTGTTACCTCAGCTACGATCTTGTACCCTTCGGAGGGTCTTGTAGATAGTCAGGCTTCTCAGCCTTTTTCATTTGTAGTTGTCTGTACTCAGACATGTTATGCTTCCGTTGCCTGTATGCTCTGAATGTTGGGTCATGTGACCTCTGTTTGTAATAAAGGTTTTGATGGCTCTTCTGGGCCTTATCTATATGAGTTGTTGAGTTATGTTGTGATGCCATGTTGTACATCACATACTTGCATGTTATGCGTATGTGTAATGTGTATTGCTATGTGTGGGATCCGACACCTAGTTGTTTACCCTTGGTAGCCTATCTTACAGGGAAATGCCTCCTAGTGCTTCCACTGAGCCTTGGTAGCTTGCTACTGCTCCGGAACACTTAAGCTGGCCGGCATGTGTCCTTCTTTGTTCCTGTGTCTGTCCCTTAGGGGAAATGTCACGCGTTGTTCCTTAAAGTCCTTGTAGCTTGCTACGACTTGGGGTTCATACGTTGATGACCGACACGTTCGTTGCTGGGTCATGTATGCCTGTCTCTATAATTTAGTGCCACTTTTGGTTTATAACTAGTCATGTCGGACCGGGTTCTCTGTCATATGGATGCTAGCGACACTATCATATATGTGTGCCAAAATGCGCAAACGGTCCCGGGCCAGGTAAGGTGGCACCCATGGGGATACCGTGCGTGAGGCCGCAAAGTGATATGATGTGTTACAGGCTAGACCTGTGTGACTTAGGATCGGGGTCCTGACAGCTTTGGTATCAGAGCCTGACTGCCTGTAGGATTAGCAAGCCAAACTGGTCGAAGTCGTGTCTAGAAATTCTTTAGTTATATAAGGGAATTGATTGTGGAAGGGAACGTAAGGCTCTTTTTACTCCTTTACCTTATGACCTTCTGATCTGAGTCACCTTCTCCTTTCTACGGGAATTAAGAATTAGGATTCTCATTCTATTTATCAGGATCATGTTAATGGTGGATTCAACCCTCAGTTCAGTTTCTACCACTTCTGTTTGTTCAACTGTTGGTCTCAGAACCTTGACATTATGATGTTGAGTGGTTATGCTATCTATGTGCATGAGTCTCAAAAGTATTTTCGAGCATTTACAGACGTTATGCTGTCCGAGTCATCCCAAGTTTCTAAATGGTCTGATGCATTTGCAAACCTTTCCACCCTGTTTCCGATGTCCTTTTAGGCCAGATTAATCGCACTAGTCGGTGTGAGGAGGTACTCCATTACCTCGACACATATGTTGGAGTTATTATTATGACCCTAGGTATCTTAGAGAATCACCTAGTAATCTAGCAGTGCTTATATTTGCGATGTGATGATTCTGGCCATTATTCTCGAAAGCATCTCGTGATGCCATTTAGTTAGTAGGCATTCTAATCCTGGGTTCTTGAACCCAAGATCCACTCCACGTACCTCCTGTTTGTAGAATTTTCTTGTCCCTTTAGGATATTAGTAACCTTGTGATAGTCCTCGAGGTCCGTGGTATATCATTCTTCCTAATACCATGAACCATCCTTGGCAGAAGTTCTCCCGAACCAAAAGATCACAACCAGAGTGCTCCTGAGTAGTACTCCATCCATATTGGGACTCTGCCAGTCCTACCTTTCTGCATGGATTATCCGGAAGAAACATGTTGAACTAGTTCGACATACTGATCTATGCATTCACAACTCAGAAAGTTATATGTTCCTTTGAGATGTTCCTTTTTAGTTGTATTATGACCCTCGTCTATCAGTTGATAGTCAGGAGTAGTTGTGCACTCGTGTTCATCGACGCCTTTTACTCTTGTGGTCCGTCAAGTCATTCTATTCTGGAATGACTAGGAGAAACAAACTCCAGTACCTTATCCATACCCAGGATTGGGTCAAAGAAGTTGTACTTCGCAGATGGAGAATGCTAATACAGCTTCTAATCTGTTCTATTCCGGAGTATTACCATCCTTATGTCAAGAATGTCATGGGAATTGCACCACCTCCTATGAACTCTTGATACAGTGATACTTCTCACCATCATCGTTCATTCCTCGGTCTCCGTGTTGTTGTAACCGGAATACTGACAAGTGAATCGTGATGTGTGTAATCAATACTCCTAGCAACTCCATTGCCTGATAGTTAATGGACGGTAATCTCATTCTTAGCATGTTGGATACAGAATCATCATTCTAAGAATGATCGTGCTACCTAGTCCTTATTTTTGGTGCACCCTCCGATCAACGAGTTAGGATTGTGTCAATCTCTCGCTCTTTTGATCATATCGTCTTGCCCTGTAAAGCAAGATCGTTCTCGAGCTTCATAACATATCGGTGGTTTGTGATTTTCTGGATATCTTCTCGGAAGTATTACCAGTGTGTTCCCTGGCCGTTATGTTGAGATCGTGATTAAGTTGGTTTTCTTATAAACCACCCCTTCTCCAAGAATCTGTGTTGGATACCCTGAACTAGTTGGTTAAGCTAAACAACAACTTGGAGAGTTGGAAGATAAAAGCTTGCCTGACTTAGTTCCTTCCAAGGGATATCTTTTGTGTGTGTGTGTGCGTTGAAGAAAGATGATATCTTGATCGATTGATCCTCGTGATCAGTTGTTGGACCTATTGTCGTATCAAAACTTTGATTTGATTATGGGCTATCATTAAATCAAACCAGAACCAACGATATTCATAATGTGGTCTTACTCGTGGTTGATCCCTCGAGCATACACCGTTACATCTATTGGTCTGACCAATGCTATCACCTTGTTCACATAGTGATGGAATTCCATTTTATGGAAGCCTCGATGAATTGTTGTCGAGCCCATCGGTGACATGTTTATCCTCCCCATGATTCATGTTGAACATTAAAGATAGTGTTGGAAACTTTTACAAGCATTATCTTCATGTCCCGTTCATGAAGCATATGTCCGTATGAGAGAAGTGACTTCCTCTAATCCATGCGCACTCGATGTAAGTTGCCGCCGTGAATTCGAGAAAGTTGTTTTGCTTCCTCTGGAATCATCCCAAGTCAATCATGCACACGTGCGAAGTATTATGTGGTTGGAGACTTGCAACCTTCATTCCATATGTATCCCTAGCACACCAAGCCACTGATTGATTTGTTCAAGAAAAGAAGTCTGTTGTGCTAATCCTAGGTCATGCACATGACTTCGCTATCTTCAATGATGGTTCCCAACCAGAACTCGGTAGTTCTTTATCATAAGACTACTACGTGGTCATGCTTGTCTTGGACAATGTGTTCACAAGTTGTAGCAGAACCAGCTCATGTTTTGGAGCTTGCCATTGTAGTTCGTTTCCCGAGAATCTCGCAACGTCGTCTCGTCGATTGGGTTGCAAACTTTCATTTTCCTTCTAGACTCGATGAGTCTGGAATATCCTGACACCAACCAGAACTGAATCTCAGGCAGATATGATGGTGAAGGAAATATGCCCTAGAGGCAATAATAAAGATGTTATTTTTATTTCCTTATATCATGATAAATGTCTTTTATTCATGCTAGAATTGTATTAACCGGAAACTTAGTACATGTGTGGATACATAGACAAAACAGTATGTCCCTAGTATGCCTCTACTAGACTAGCTCATTGATCAAAGATGGTTATGTTTCCTAGCCATAGACATGAGTTGTCATTTGATCAACGGGATCACATCATTAGGAGAATGATGTGATGGACTAGACCCATCCGTTAGCATAGCACTATGATCGTTTAGTTTTACTGTTGTTGCTTTCTTCATGACTTATACATGTTCCTATGACTATGAGATTATGCAACTCCCGAATACCGTAGGAACACCTTGTGTTCTATCAAATGTCACAACGTAACTGGGTGATCATAAAGATGCTCTACAGGTGTCTCCGAAAGTATTCGTGGTGTTGGCATAGATCAAGATTAGGATTTGTCACTCCGAGTGTCGGAGAGGTATATCTGGGCCCTCTTGGTAACACACATCATAATAAGCCTTGCAAGCAAAAGACTAATGAGTTAGTCACGAGATAATGTGTTACAGAATGAGTAAAGAGACTTGCCGGTAACGATATTGAACTAGGTATAGAGATACCGACGATCGAATCTCGGGCAAGTAACATACCGATGACAAAAGGAACAACGTATGTTGTTATGCGGTTTGACCGATAAAGATCTTCGTAGAATATGTAGGAGCTAATATGAGCATCCAGGTTCCGCTATTGGTTATTGACCAGAGATGAGTCTCGGTCATGTCTACATAGTTCTCGAACCCGTAGGGTCCGCACGCTTAACGTTTGATGACGATCGGTACTATGAGTTTATGAGTTTTGATGTACCGAAGGTAGTTCGGAGTCCCGGATGAGATCACGGACATGACGAGGAGTCTCAGAATGTCCGAGACATAAAGATTGATATATTGGACGACTATATTCGGACACCGGAAGTGTTCTGGAAAGTTTTGGAATTTACCGGAGTGCCGGGGGGGTTACCGGAACCCCCCGGGGGAATGGTGGGCCCTAGTGGGCCATAGGGGAGAGAGAGGGCAGCAGCCAGGAGGTGGCGCGCCCCCTCCCTAGGAGGAGTCCGAATAGGACAAGGGGAGGGGGGCGCGGCCCCTCTTTCCCTCTCCCTCTCCCTCTCTTTCCTTCCCCCTTCTTCCTTCTTTGGTAGTTCCTACTAGGAATAGGATTGCAATCCTATTCCTAGTAGGATTGCAGCCCTAGCCGCACCATAGAGGGCCGGCCGGCCTCCCCCCTTGCTCCTTTATATACGGGGGCAGGGGGGCACCCAAAGACACACAAGTTGAATTGTTCTAGCCGTGTGCGGTGCCCCCCTCCACAGAAACACACCTCGATCATACCGTCGCAGTGCTTAGGCGAAGCCCTGCGCCGGTAGATACATCATATCCGTCACCACACCGTCGTGCTGACGAAACTCTCCCGTGAAGCTCAACTGGATCAAGAGCTCGTGGGACGTCATCAAGCTGAACGTGTGCTGAACGCGGAGGTGCCGTACGTTCGGTGCTTGATCGGTTGGATCGCGAAGGAGTTCGACTACATCGACCACGTCACTTGACGCTTCCGCTTTCGGTCTACGAGGGTACGTAGACACACTCTTCCCTCTCATTTCTATGCATCTGGTAGATAGATCTTGCGTGATCGTAGGAAAATTTTAAAATACTACGTTCCCCAACAGTGGTATCAGAGCCAGGTCTATGTGTAGATGATAAGCACGAGTAGAACACAATGAGTTGTGGGCGATACTAGTCATACTGCTTACCAGGATGTCATACTTTGCTTCGGCGGTATTGTGAGATGAAGCGGCCCGGACCGACATTACGCGTACGCTTATGCGAGACTGGTTTCACCGTTACGAGCACTCGTTGCTTAAAGGTGACTGGCGGGTGTCTGTCTCTCTCACTTTAGCTGAATCAAGTGTGGCTACTGATAACCCTCAACCGTAAGGGATCGAGATAGTCTTCGCGGGTAAGAATAACCCAATTTATTGATTCGACACACGGCGAGCCAAAGAGTATTTATAATCTTTGACAGTTGAGTTGTCAATTCAACCGCACCTGAAATATACTTACTTGCAACAAAAGATAAGTGGTAACAGTGATATGATAGTGATGATAGTGATAGTAAAAGTAAACAGCAAAAGTAAATAGCAGAAGTAAATAGCAAAAGTAGCAACTAGTGACCAGCAGGATTTAAAACACTGTAGGCTAGGGAGATGGATGGTTGGGCGTTGCATGGATGAGATATATCATGTTTCTAACTTGGGGCACGGCACACGGAAAAGTAATGATCATCTAGGCAAATATCAAGCATTAGGCATGAATCCCGTAGGTAGTTGTACGTGCTTGCAATAAGAACTTGCACAACATCTTTTGTCCTACCATCCCGCTATGAACGGGGCCAAAAGGAACTTACGGAGATTAAGGTGCTCCTGTCAAAGAGCACCGGAACAAAGCAATAAACTCAATGGATACATGTAATCCTCAAACTACGGACCATCCCCTTTGGTGTCCCAAGCTGTCACTTTTGGGATCGCCGGTTCCAAACCGTAATAGGTGCAAACAACTCATAGGTAGGATCAAGAACACAAATATATTCATGCAAACACATATGGTTCAGATCTGAAATCATGGCACTCGGGCCCTAAGTGACAAGCATTAAGAATAACAAGTTGAAGCAAAGATGATAAACACCATAGTAGATGATAGGCAACATGCCCCCAACGATCTGACAAACTATTACATGATCTAACTCATCCAATCCCTACCATCCCCTTCACCTACGTACAGCAGGGGATTACTCACACATGGAAGGAGAAGTCATGGAGGGATGATGGAGTGGTGATGATGATGACGATGGCGACGATCTCCCCTCTCCGGAGGCCAATTCAGCCTCCAGATTAGCCCTCCCGAAGAAGAACAGAGGGTGGCGGCGGCTCCTCGACGAAAACTGGGAAAAGACCTTCTGATCTGGGGTTTCTCCGTCACGAGCTAAAATACGAGTCAAGGTAGGGCACCAGGGGAGGTGGGGCCCACCCAGGCGACCCCCCGACGCGGCCAGGGGGTGGGCCGCGCCCACAGGGCGCCTGGGCCCCCCCTGGCCCCCCTGGCCCCCCTCTTCTGGCTCCTGGTTCCTTCGGGTGCGTGGATTTTCTGTGATTTTTCGTGGAATTTTTTGAGATACCCAAAAATCCGTTTTCCTGCACACAATAAAACCATACAGGCAGCTCTGCTGAAAACAGCGTCAGTCCGGGTTAGTTTAGTTCAAATCATGCAAGAATGAGGTCAAAACAATATCAAAAGTGTTTGGAAAAGTAGATACGTTTGAGACGTATCAACTCCCACAAGCTTAGCATATTGCTTGTCCTCAAGCAATTCAGTTCAACGAACTGGACGCGACAAAGAAAACTTTGACAAACTCTTTTGCTTCATTAGATGTGTATAAGCATGTACTACGAAAAGAGTCTAGCAAGTATTGAAACAGTACTATGAGGACAATGCATGGAGCAATCCTTCTTTCAAGTGACCAATCACAAATACCTAAAAGTAAATAATACATTACTGAAAATCAAGACAAGATTACATTGCACATAGCTTGAGCATATTAGGGTGGTATCTCGCTAGCCTCCATGAGTGAAGCAAAACATAAATGCAGAAACTCCTCCAGAGTTTTAAAGGAGACTAGAACTAAAAATTTCAGAATAAATAATATCACAAGCATGCAGAAGATAATGTAATACTTTGGGACAATGCACATTACACTCAGAATGACAATTATGCTCTCCTAGTTGGTGCTTTGAAGAAAGAAGGTGGAGACTCTCGAACCGTGGCTTTTGTTGGCAAGGTTGAAAACCCGTGGTCGGAAACAAAAACTAAACATGTACCAGAGCTCTTGGTTTTTTCTAAAAACAGAGGTAAAAATGTTTTTGAGAGGTGCATATTTCGTCAACGAATGCTAGCAGATAACAAAATCACTTCTTAAGCTGGACAAGTTTCGAGGAACGGCTCCCGCATGAGGACGATCACATCCTCTTAATCTCCTTTGTTTATCACTGCCAAAGTTTTCTGATTTCTCATGAACAAAGCGTGAAGGAGGGTTTGTTTGTTGTATTATCTTTTATGAGCTGGGCGCACTCTATGCCAGTTCCTTCTCGTATTATGGGTTTGCACATTAGACATGTAATCCCGGGGTGAAACTTGTCCAACTTAAAAAGTTCATGAATTAACTACTACTGACTCATGAGCTAAAACAGAGGCACAAAAAGAGAAATGCTTTTGATTAATTTCGAGATGGTACACGAAAGTCTTCGTTAGGAATGAAAGGTAAATACCATGTATAGGAAGGTATGGTGGACTCATATGGCATAACAGGTTTTAAGGATTTTGGATGCACAAGCAGTCAGTCCGCTTAGTACAGGTGGAGGTTAGCAAAAGACTGGGAAGCGACCAACTAGAGAGCAATAACGACCATAATCATGCAGAGCGACAAAGCAACATTGAATCGGGCATGAAAGTGATATAACTATTCTGAAACTCAATGATCATCAAGGCGGAGCAGACTTTTTAGTCTTAAACATGTGTAAGCATGTGCCAAGTCAATCCAAAAATTCTCTAAAGGGAAATACCACCTTAGTATACCAGACTATGAACAGTGCAATGCATGTAAATCATTTCAATAACACATTATGTACTCTAGCTATTCGAGACTAGCCACAAGGAAAGCATGAACTACTGGAAGAGCATTGTAAACATAGCACTATGTCGCTACAAGCTGGTCTCTAGATCATAAGTACAGGCATATGTACAAAAGTAGAAACAAGAAGAGTTCATACCGGTCTTCCTTGTTGCTTCCCTTCCATCGATCTTCGTCATTACTGCCTCGTCACTTGCACGATCGAACATAGGAAATATAATTAAATGCCATCACGGACTCGAGCTGAACTCTGAAAACAAAGCAAACTAAAGAGAAAAAGGAAATCTTTTTGGATTATTTCAAAGGTTGAACGAAAGAAAAAGAAAGAGAAAATCTTTTTGTTGTTTTTGCAAAGAGAGAAATAAAGAAGAACGGGCAAAAACTTCGAAAAGATCAAAGCGAATAAAACGGATAATACAATGGAAAAGTGAGAGGGGCACGTACTCCCCAAGCTTAGGCTTTTGGCCTAAGTTGGTAGCAGCTACTGCCCCCAGGAGCCTCCTGCTCCGGGGGAACAGTGGTGAGTCCAAGGGTCGTAGAAGGATGCTGGCGCGAATACCGAACTCCTCGGAGTCTCCCACGAGGAAGGGTCCGTACGCCAAGCAGAGGAAGACCCTTCACCAAACTCGGTGGCGGTTTCTTCTTGAAAAGGTGGTAACTCACCGTGCTCCTCCTCGTCGGGCACAACCCCCTCCATGGGGTTATGAAACTGATGCTGGGCCACGAACTCATCGAACTGGACAACATCAAAGGACCATCCGTTCCTGCGAGAAAAATCAAACAAAAGAGGTGCAGGTAGACGGATCTCGCGTTCCGCAGTAGTTCCGAAACGCAAGATATAAACAAGATTATCAAGTTCAGAAGCCATGGTAACAAACTTATGCCTTTTCATAGCAGCAAGATCAAAGCTTAAATAAGTAAAAGGATTATCATCAGGGTGTGGGGTGCCTCCAAGATGTTCTAAGATAAGTGTGGCATAAACGCCACCATATAAGTCTCCCTTGTTACCGTTCATAGCAAGGCGTCGAGCAATTAAGGCACCCAGATTATAATCAGATCTCCCTGAGAGGGCTGCTGCCAGGATAGCAATATCCGGCGCATAAGTGTTGCTCGTGTTGTCACGAGCTAACACCCCCCTAGCAACATAATATGCAAAATACCTGAGGTGAGGGAACAAGATGCTGGAGATCTTTGACCGATGAATATCCCTCGTACCCATGCTGCAGAGAGAGTTGAAGACGGTTTTCAGCTCGGAGGGCTGAGTGGCCATCCTAGCCGTCCTCCCAACGTTCGGCACACCTATTATTTCACAAAACCTTCCCAAAGTCATGGTGATAAGATCATTGTAAATTTTAAACTCAATAGCACCTGAATCAGGATTATATCTAAAACTGTTAATAAAACTGGAGGTGAGCTTTTGATACTGAGTAACACGGCACGTGACGAGCCGTGTCAAACCTGCATTAGCACAAAGATTATAAAACTCATCCTTGATTCCCGCAGCTTCAAGGAATTCATCACATGGAAACGCCATCGCACGTGCTGGACTTGTGTCTTCCAACAACTCCAGGGGCACATGATCTTCATTGTAGCTCACCCTAACAGTCGAGGGTGAAGCTGCGGCTATAATAACTCGATCGGAGTGTGTGGGCCTCCTCTTCTCAAGCCACCCTTTTGCCCTTCCTAACAAACTCATTTCTGATTTTTTTTGCAATTTACAAAAACGAGGATTAAAACAAGGTGAGTTAAGGCAAACTACTCAACTCACTTGCCCAAGGCATAAACTTGCATCAAAACTTGGAAAATAACTTTCTACACATGCATGCAAGCTCATCTATACAGCACCAAGAACTACTAAATACTCACAAATGAAGCCACCAATCAAAAATCTAATTGGAGGGGTGGAGGAGTCACATACCAGGGAGTATTTGTTCAAAATCTCAGCTCAAATGGTGGGCTGTAGAGAGAGATCGAAGAATCGCCTCCAAGAACAGCAAGAACGCAAGAACAAGTGCAGAACTCGCGTTTTTGGAGAAAAAGAGAGAGGGAGGAAGAAGACATACCTGGAGGGGGGCCCTATGGGCCCCAGGCGCCCTGTGGGCGCGGCCAGGGGCCAGGCCGCGCCAGCTGGCCACCTGGGCCACTGGTGGGTCCCCCTGGCTGGCCCCAGGTCCCTCTGGGTCACTGCCGACGTGGAAATTTTTATTTTTATTTTTCTGGAATTTTTCTGAAAACTTCACTGTTGAAATTTTTTCGAAGTTCAAAAAGCTGCGAAACTCTCTGAAAACTTGAAGCAGTGAGTAGTGTTGTGAAGCTTCAAAACATAAACACTTGGTACATCAAGTAGAACAAAAACTAAAAACAAATGAAAACATAACAAGCTCAACTTTTTATCTATATAAAACATGTTTACTAGCAAGGTTGATCAAGTCTTACCAACAAACAGGCGATATATAGAGCAAAAAGTCTCACCTCTTACGAAGTAATCATTGAACCTTTACTTTGATGGACATTGTCCCCACCATGATAGTTTTGTATTTGTGAGGCACATGTAGTGGACAGTCCCATTCTCCAATCTTCACGGTCTCGATATTTTCTATAGAGTTGAGGCCATGCCTCCTGTCGGTCTTCTTTGGAAAATATACCGTGTGTTCTTTATCATTCACATGGAAGGTAACCTTCCCTTTATTACAATCAATAATAGCACCTGCAGTGTTAAGAAAAGGTCTACCAAGAATAATGGACATGCTCCCATCCTCGGGCATGTCAAGCACAACAAAATCAGTAAGAATCAAACAATTAGCAACTTCTACGGGAACATCCTCACAAATACCTATCGGAACGGCGGTTGACTTGTCAGCCATCTGAAGAGAGATATCTGTAGGAATTAGTTTCTCTAAACAAAGCCTCTCGTAAAGAGAGAGAGGCATAACACTCACTCCTGCTCCAAGATCACACAAAGCAGTTTTGACATAATTATTCTTTATGGAGCAAGGAATGGTGGGTATACCTGGATCACCAAGCTTCTCAGGAATCTTGCCACTGAAAGAGTAGTTAGCAAGCATAGTAGATATTGCTTCATTAGGAACTTTTCTTTTATTAGTGACAATATCTTTCATATATTTTGAATAAGGAGGTAACTTAATAGCTTCAGTCAAAGGGATTTGAAGAAAAAGAGGTTTAATCCACTCACAAAACTTATTGTAATGCTCTTCTTCTTTAGATTTGATGGACTTACCTGGAAAGGGCATGGGTTTCTGTACCCATGGTTCTCTTTCCTTCCCATGTTTTCTTGCGATGAAGTCTTCTTTAGTGTACCTCTTACGTTTGTCAGGTGCTTCTTCTTCTCGAACTTCAGGCGGATCATTCTTCTCATTATCCTTATCTCTAGGTTCAGCACCGTCTTCAGTCTCAGCATCGGAGATAGATACGCTGTTGGGATCAACAGCTGGTTCTTCATCTGTAATAGGATCATTAGAATTGTCAGTCTCCTTATGTTTCTTCTTCTTTTTTGGAGAGCCAACAATTTCTTCTTCCTGCATTTGAGAATCTTGCTCGATTCTCCTCGGATGCCCCTCTGGATAAAGAGGATCTTGAGTGCTAGTTCCTCCTCGGGTCTTAATCCCGAAGGCCTGCAAATCATCTTGTTTGGCATTGTTAGCAAGCAAATCTTTTTTGCACATTAGAAATTTGCTCAAGCTGAGTTTGAATCATATGAAAATGCTTCACAAGACATTGAACATCATTAACTGTTCTACCAAAAACATCAAGCAGACTTTTGATAGCAAGGGAATTATCATGCAACTGACTTTGTATCCTCTCATTAAAATGATTTTGTTTCATAATAAAATTATCAAACTCATCTAAACATTGATCAGGAGGCTTACCATGAGGGATGTCACTTGCGTTGAAATCTAAAAGAGAGTGTACCTCTACCATAGGAGGGTGAGTGGTAGGCTCACACAGCTTCTCAATAGGGGGTAGATTCTTCACGTCTTCAGCTTTAATACCTTTCTCTTTAATAGACTTCTTTGCTTCTCGCATATCTTCGGGGCTTAGAACAAACATGCCCCTCTTCTTGTTGGAGATATGCCCTAGAGGCAATAATAAAAGCATTATTATTATATCTCCTTGTTCATGATAATTGTCTGTTATTCATGCTTGAATTGTATTGTACGGAAACAGCGATACATGTGTGAATACATAGACCACAATGAGTCCCTGGTAAGCCTCTAGTTACCAGCTCGTTGATCAACAGATGGTTACGGTTTCCTGACCATGGACATGAGATGTCAGTGATAACGGGATCACATCATTAGGAGAATGATGTGATGGACAAGACCCAAACTTGAGCATAACACGAGATCGTATAGTTCGTAATGCATAAGCTTTTCGGTGTCAAGTATTTATTCCTTAGACCATGAGGTTGTACAACTCCCGGATACCGTAGGAGTACTTTGGGTGTGCCAACCGTCACAACGTAACTGGGTGGCTATAAAGGTACGCATCGGGTATCTTCGAAAGTGTTTGTTGAGTTGGTACGAACCAAGACTGGGATGTTGTCACTCCGTATGACGGAGAGGTACCTCTGGGCCCACTCGGTAAGACATCATCATAATGAGCTCAATGTGACTAAGTAGTTAGTCACGGGATGATGGATTACGGATCGAGTAAAGAGACTTGCCATGACGAGATTGAACAAGGTATTGGGAATACCGACGATCGAATCTCGGGCAAGTACCGTACCGATGGACAAAGGGAATAACATACGGGATTGAGTGAATCCTTGACACGGTGGTTCATCCGATGAAGATCATCGAGGAACACGTGGGAACCAACATGGGTATCCAGATCCCGCTGTTGGTTATTGACCGGAGAGTGGTCTCGGTCATGTCTACGTGTCTCCCGAACCCGTAGGGTCTACACACTTAAGTTTCGGTAACGCTAGGGTCGTAGAGATAAATGCACGTGGAAACCCGAAAGTTGTTCGGAGTCCCGGATGAGATCCCGGACGTCACGAGGAGTTCCGGAATGGTCCGGAGGTAAAGATTGATATATAGGAAGTCCAGTTTCGGCCAACGGGTGATCTCCGGGGGTCACCGGGAGCGTCCCGGGACCACCGGAGGGGCCCCGGGGGTCCACCGGGTGGGGCCACCCATCCCGGTGGGGCCCCTAGGCCGCAAGGGGAAGTGTCCAGCCCTCTGGGCTGGCGCACCACTAAGGGGCCCACCTCCCCATGCGCCTAGGGTTAAAACCCTAAGGGGGAGGGGGGCTCCACTTGCCTTGGGGGGCAAGGAACCCCCCTTGGCCGCCGCCCCCTTGCAGATTGGATCTGCAGGGGGTCCTGGCGCCCCCCCCCTGGCCCCCTATATATATGTGGGGGGGGAGAGGGCAGCCGCACCCAAGCCCTGGCGCCTCTCCCCCTCCCGTCACACCTCCATACTCCAACGCAGGGCGCCCGGCGAAGCCCTGCTGCGATCTCCACTACATCCGTCATCACGCCGTCGTGCTGCCGGATCTCTGACGACTTCTCCTCCCCCCTTGCTGGATCAAGAAGGAGGTGACGTTGCTGCACCGTACGTGTGTTGAACGCGGAGGTGCCGTCCGTTCGGCGCTAGATCATCGGTGACGAAGAACGTGAAGAGTACGACTACTTCATCCACACTTCATTGAAAGCTTCCGCACGCGATCTACATAACGGTATGTAGATGCACTCTTACTTTCTCGTTGCTAGATGTATCCATAGTTGGATCTTGGTGAAGACGTAGAAATTTTTTGAATTATGCTACGTTCCCCAACAGTGGCATCTGAGCCTAGGTTTTATGCGTAGCATCTTGCACGAGTAGAACACAAAGCAGTTGTGGGCGTATGATCTTGTTCAACTTTCTTACCGTTACTAGTCAATCTTGATTCGGCGGTATTGTGGGATGAAGCGGCCCGGACCGACCTTACACGTACGCTTACGTGAGACTAGTTCCACCGACAGACATGCACTAGATGCATAAGGTGGCTGGCGGGTGTCTGTCTCTCCTACTTTAGTTGGATCGGATTCGATGAAAAGGGTCCTTATGAAGGGTAAATAGAAGTTGACAAATCATGTTGTGGTTTTGGCGTAGGTAAGAAACGTTCTTGCTAGAAATCCTATAGAAGCCACGTAAAACTTGCAACAACAATTAGAGGACGTCTAACTTGTTTTTGCAGCATGTGCTATGTGACGTGGTATGGCCAAGAACGAAGATGTGATGAATGATATATGTGATGTATGAGATTGATCATGTTTTTGTAATAGGGAATCACGACTTGCATGTCGATGAACTTGACAACCGGCAGGAGCCATAGGAGTTGTCTTAATTATTGTATGACCTGCGTGTCACTGAATAACGCCATGTAATTACTTTACTTCATTGCTAAACGTTAGCTATAGTAGTAGAAGTAATAGTTGGCGTGACGACTTCTTCAAGACACGATGATGGAGATCATGATGATGAAGATCATGGTGTCGAGCCGGTGACAAGATGATCATGGTGCCCCGAAGATGGAGATCCAAGGAGCAAGATGATATTGGCCATATCATGTCACTTTAATTGATTGCATGTGATGTTTATCATGTTTATGCATCTTGTTTACTTAGAACGACGGTAGTAAATAAGATGATCTCCCACTAAAATTTCAAGTATTGTGTTTCCCCTAACTGTGCACCGTTGCTAAAGCTCGTTGCTCCGAAGCACCACGTGATGATCGGGTGTGATAGGTTCTAACGTTCGCATACAACGGGTGTAAGACAGATTTACACACGCGATACACTTAGGGTTCACTTGACGAGCCTAGCATGTACATACATGGCCTCGAAACACGGAAGACCGAAAGGTCGAACACGAGTCGTATAGAAGATACGATCAACATGAAGATGTTCACCGTTGATGACTAGTCCGTCTCACATGATGATCGGACACGGACTACTCGATTCGGATCATGTATCACTTAGATGACTAGAGAGATGTCATTCTGAGTGGGAGTTCATTATAATTTGATTAAGATGAACTTAATTATCATGAACTTAGTCTAAATTCTTTACAATATCTCTTGTAGATCAAATGGCCCACGCTCCAGTTTCCCTCAACTTCAACACGTTCCTAGAGAAAACCAAGCTGAAAGACGATGGTAGCAACTATACGGATTGGGTCCGTAACCTGAGGATTATCCTCATAGCTGCCAAAAAATCATATGTCCTAGAAGCACCGCTAGGTGATGCACCTGCTCCCGATGCGGCCCAAGACGTTTTGAACGTCTGGCAGTCGCGTAGTGATGATTACTCCCTCGTTCAGTGCGGCATGCTTTACAGTTTAGAATCGGGGCTCCAAAAACGTTTTGAGCACCACGGAGCATATGAGATGTTCGAAGAGCTGAAAATGGTTTTCCAAGCTCATGCCCGAGTCGAGAGATATGATGTCTCCGACGCATTCTACAGCTGTAAGATGGAGGAGAACAGTTCTGTCAGTGAGCACATCCTCAAGATTTCAGGATTGCACAACCGCTTGTCTCAGCTGGGAATGAATCTCCCAGATGAAGCGGTCGTTGACAGAATCCTCCAGTCGCTCCCACCAAGCTTCAAGAGCTTCGTGTTGAACTTCAATATGTAGGGGATGGAGAAGTCCATTCCCGAGGTGTATTCGATGCTGAAATCAGCGGAGGTGGACATCAAGAAAGAACATCAAGTGTTGATGGTCAATAAAACCACTAAGTTCAAGAAAGGCAAGGGTAAGAAGAACTTCAAGAAGGACGGCAAGGGAGTTGCCGCGCCTGGCAAGCCTGTTGCCGGGAAGAAGCCAAAGTATGGACCCAAGCCTGAGACAGAGTGCTTTTATTGCAAGGGAACGGGTCACTGGAAGCGGAACTGCCCCAAATACTTAGCAGACAAGAAGGCCGACAACGTCAAAGGTATATATGATATACATGTTATTGATGTGTACCTTACCAGCACTCGTAGTAGCTCCTGGGTATTCGATACCGGTGCAGTTGCTCACATTTGTAACTCAAAACAGGAGCTGCGGAATAAACAGAGACTGGCGAAGGATGAGGTGACGATGCGCGTCGGGAATGGTTCCAAGGTCGATGTGATCGCCGTCGGCACGCTACCTCTACATCTACCCTCGGGATTAGTTTTAAACCTCAATAATTGTTATTTAGTACCAGCTTTGAGCATGAACATTGTTTCTGGATCTCGTCTTATGCGAGATGGCTACTCTTTCAAATCGGAGAATAATGGTTGTTCTATTTATTTGAGAGATATGTTTTATGGTCATGCCCCGCTGGTCAATGGTTTATTTTTGATGGATCTCGAACGTAGTAATACACATATTCATAGTGTAGATGCCAAAAGATGTAAAGTTGATAATGATAGTCCCACATACTTGTGGCATTGCCGCCTTGGTCATATTGGTGTCAAACGTATGAAGAAGCTCCATTCAGATGGACTTCTAGAGTCTCTTGATTATGAATCATTTGACACGTGCGAACCATACCTCTTGGGCAAGATGACCAAGACTCCGTTCTCCGGAACAATGGAGCGAGCAACCAACTTACTGGAAATCATACATACTGATGTGTGCGGTCCAATGAGTGTTGAGGCTCGCGGAGGCTATCGTTATGTTCTCACCCTCACGGATGACTTGAGTAGATACGGGTATATCTATTTGATGAAACACAAGTCTGAGACCTTTGAAAAGTTCAAGGAATTTCAGAATGAGGTTGAGAATCAACGTGACAAAAAAATAAAGTTCTTGCGATCGGATCGTGGGGGTGAATATTTAAGTCATGAATTTGGCACACACCTTAGGAGCTGTGGAATTGTTTCACAATTGACAACGCCTCAACGTAACGGTGTGTCGGAACGTCGAAATCGTACTCTGTTGGACATGGTGCGATCTATGATGTCCCTCACCGATTTACCGCTATCTTTTTGGGGTTATGCTTAAGAGACTGCCGCATTCACTTTAAATAGGGCTCCGTCGAAATCCGTTGAGACGACTCCGTATGAACTTTGGTTTGGCAAGAAACCGAAGCTGTCGTTTCTAAAAGTTTGGGGTTGCGATGCTTATGTCAAGAAACTTCAACCTGAAAAGCTCGAACCCAAATCGGAAAAATGCGTCTTCATAGGATACCCAAAGGAAACAATTGGGTACACCTTCTACCACAGATCCGAAGGCAAAGTCTTTGTTGCCAAGAATGGATGCTTTCTGGAAAAAGAGTTTCTCTCGAAAGAAGTGAGTGGGAGGAAAGTAGAACTTGATGAGGTGACAGTCACCCCTCCTGTACCGGAAAGTAGCGCAGCGCAGGAAACTGTTCCTGAGGTGCCTGCACCGACAAGGGAGGAAGTCAATGATGATGATCATGAAGAAACAGATCAAGTTACTACTGAACTTCGAAGGTCCACAAGGGCACGTTCCGCACCAGAGTGGTACGGCAACCCTGTCCTGGAAATCATGTTGTTAGACAACGGTGAACCTTCGAACTATGAAGAAGCGATGGCGGGCCTAGATTCCAATAAATGGCTTGGAGCCATGAAATCCGAGATAGAATCCATGTATGAAAACAAAGTATGGACTTTGGTGGACTTGCCTGATGACAGGCACGCCATAGAAAACAAATGGATATTTAAGAAGAAGACAGACGCGGATGGTAATGTGACCATCTATAAGGCTCGGCTTGTCGCTAAGGGTTATCGACAAGTTCAAGGGATTGACTACGACGAGACTTTCTCTCCCGTAGCGATGCTGAAGTCAGTCAGAATCATGTTAGCTATTGCCGCATTCTATGATTATGAGATATGGCAAATGGACGTCAAAACAGCATTCCTTAATGGCTTCCTCAAGGAAGAGTTGTATATGATGCAACCGGAAGGTTTTGTCGATCCAGAGAACGCTAACAAGGTATGCAAGCTCCAGCGCTCGATTTACGGGCTGGTGCAAGCATCTCGGAGTTGGAATATTCGCTTTGATGAGGTGATCAAAGCGTTTGGATTTATGCAGACTTATGGAGAAGCTTGTATTTACAAGAAAGTGAGTGGGAGCTCTGTAGCATTTCTCATATTATATGTGGATGACATATTGCTGATGGGAAATGATATAGAATTCTTGGAAAATGTAAAGGCCTACTTGAATAAAAGTTTTTCAATGAAGGACCTTGGAGAAGCTGCTTACATATTAGGCATCAAAATCTATAGAGATAGATCGAGACGCCTCATTGGTCTTTCACAAAGTACATACCTTGACAAAATATTGAAGAAGTTCAATATGGATCAGTCAAAGAAAGGATTCTTGCCTGTTTTGCAAGGTATGAGATTGAGCAAGGCTCAGTCGCCGACCACGGCAGAAGATAGAGAAAAGATGAGTGTCATTCCCTATGCCTCGGCCATAGGTTCTATCATGTATGCCATGCTGTGTACCAGACCAGATGTGAACCTTGCCATAAGTTTGGTAGGGAGGTACCAAAGTGATCCCGGTACGGAACACTGGACAGCGGTCAAGAACATCCTGAAGTACCTGAAAAGGACTAAGGATATGTTTCTCGTTTATGGAGGTGACGAAGAGCTCGTCGTAAAGGGTTACGTCGATGCTAGCTTCGACACAGATCTGGATGACTCCAAGTCTCAAACCGGATACGTATATATTTTGAATGGAGGGGCAGTCAACTGGTGCAGTTGCAAACAGAGCGTGGTGGCAGCGTCTACATGTGAAGCGGAGTACATAGCTGCTTCTAAAGCAGCGCAGGAAGGAGTCTGGATGAAGGAGTTCATCACCGACCTAGGAGTCATTCCAAGCGCGTCAAGCCCGATGACTCTCTTCTGTGACAACACTGGTGCTATTGCTATTACCAAGGAGCCCAGGTTTCACAAGAAGACCAAGCACATCAAGCGCCGTTTCAACTCCATCCGGAATTATGTTCAGGATGGAGACATAGATATTTGTAAAGTGCATACGGATCTGAATGTCGCAGACCCGTTGACTAAACCTCTTTCAAGGGCAAAACATGATCAACACCAGAACTCTATGGGTGTTCGATTCATCACAATGTAACTAGATTATTGACTCTAGTGCAAGTGGGAGACTGTTGGAGATATGCCCTAGAGGCAATAATAAAAGCATTATTATTATATCTCCTTGTTCATGATAATTGTCTGTTATTCATGCTTGAATTGTATTGTACGGAAACAGCGATACATGTGTGAATACATAGACCACAATGAGTCCCTGGTAAGCCTCTAGCTACCAGCTCGTTGATCAACAGATGGTTACGGTTTCCTGACCATGGACATGAGATGTCAGTGATAACGGGATCACATCATTAGGAGAATGATGTGATGGACAAGACCCAAACTTCAGCATAACACGAGATCATATAGTTCGTAATGCATAAGCTTTTCGGTGTCAAGTATTTATTCCTTAGACCATGAGGTTGTACAACTCCCGGATACCGTAGGAGTACTTTGGGTGTGCCAACCGTCACAACGTAACTGGGTGGCTATAAAGGTACGCATCGGGTATCTCCGAAAGTGTTTGTTGAGTTGGTACGAACCAAGACTGGGATGTTGTCACTCCGTATGACGGAGAGGTACCTCTGGGCCCACTCGGTAAGACATCATCATAATGAGCTCAATGTGACTAAGTAGTTAGTCACGGGATGATGGATTACGGATCGAGTAATGAGACTTTCCATGACGAGATTGAACAAGGTATTGGGAATACCGACGATCGAATCTCGGGCAAGTACCGTACCGATGGACAAAGGGAATAACATACGGGATTGAGTGAATCCTTGACACGGTGGTTCATCCGATGAAGATCATCGAGGAACACGTGGGAACCAACATGGGTATCCAGATCCCGCTGTTGGTTATTGACCGGAGAGTGGTCTCGGTCATGTCTACGTGTCTCCCGAACCAGTAGGGTCTACACACTTAAGTTTCGGTAATGCTAGGGTCGTAGAGATAAATGCACGTGGAAACCCGAAAGTTGTTCGGAGTCCCGGATGAGATCCCGGACGTCACGAGGAGTTCCGGAATGGTCCGGAGGTAAAGATTGATATATAGGAAGTCCAGTTTCGGCCAACGGGTGATCTCCGGGGGTCACCGGGAGCGTCCCGGGACCACCGGAGGGGCCCCGGGGGTCCACCGGGTGGGGCCACCCATCCCGGTGGGGCCCCTAGGCCGCAAGGGGAAGTGTCCAGCCCTCTGGGCTGGCGCACCACTAAGGGGCCCACCTCCCCATGCGCCTAGGGTTAAAACCCTAAGGGGGAGGGGGGCTCCACTTGCCTTGGGGGGCAAGGAACCCCCCTTGGCCGCCGCCCCCTTGCAGATTGGATCTGCAGGGGGTCCTGGCGCCCCCCCTGGCCCCCTATATATATGTGGGGGGGGAGAGGGCAGCCGCACCCAAGCCCTGGCGCCTCTCCCCCTCCCGTCACACCTCCATACTCCAACGCAGGGCGCCCGGCGAAGCCCTGCTGCGATCTCCACTGCATCCGTCATCACGCCGTCGTGCTGCCGGATCTCTGACGACTTCTCCTCCCCCCTTGCTGGATCAAGAAGGAGGTGACGTTGCTGCACCATACGTGTGTTGAACGCGGAGGTGCCGTCCGTTCGGCGCTAGATCATCGGTGACGAAGAACGTGAAGAGTACGACTACTTCATCCACACTTCGTTGAAAGCTTCCGCACGCGATCTACATAACGGTATGTAGATGCACTCTTACTTGCTCGTTGCTAGATGTATCCATAGTTGGATCTTGGTGAAGACGTAGAATTTTTTTGAATTATGCTACGTTCCCCAACACTTCTTTGGTGGTGGAGGTGGTTCAGGGACGGACCAATCTTCATGGTTTTTGGCAATTGTAATGCCCAGGATGGAGTTATACCTCCTACGTGTCGAGGCACGACTTAAAGGCATAAATCCATCCTAGAATGATCTCAAGTTCGGTAATCTTTGCACAACTCATGTAAAAGAAGGGATTGTAAACAGAAAATAGTTGGCTTACACTCGCCACGTCACAGAATTACAGTACAAGTCTCAAACATCATACATTAAGAACATCACAACCCTCTAAGGGCAAAATCCAAATGTCAAAGTACCAAACTTAGATAAATAAACCACAGGCGGATCGAATCCTAGTAAGAGTCTCCACTACTGATCATCCGGATATCGCACATAGTACCGACTACGCTCCTCGTCGTACTCCCAATCCAGCTCGGTGCCATCACCTGGATAGCTCACAACTGGACCTGCATCTGGTGTGGTGAAGTAACTGTGAGCCACAGAGGACTCAGCAATCCCGTCACCGGGTAACAAGACTATCAAAGCCTTTGGGTGAGGATAAGGCTGAAGAAAAGAATAAGTGTCTGCAGCAGCAACTAGCAACTAATTAACGTGAGTGAGAGCGAGAAGAGAAGGCCTCGGCGAGAAGTGATCACGAGGTGATCCTAGCTACAAGCTTAGCAATCATATCCCCTCCGTGTTCAACTCCCGAATCCCTATTCGGAAATTGACAGTCACGGAACACACGCTGGTAGTGTATTAGAAACATTGTGTCAAGTTTTCTACAACCAGAATTAACAAGCTCCCATCTGCCACATAACCGCGGGCACGGCTTTCGAAAGTTCAAACCCTGCAGGGGTGTTCCAACTTGACCCATTACAAGCCCACGATCCGCGGAGTCGCAACTCCAAAGTGGGAAGACCCGAGTATTCTCGGAATCCCGTGCTCAAGATATACCGAACTAAGGTAAGGCTAATCCAGCAAATCCTCCCGGCGTGTCGACACCCTGATAGTAGCCGCGCGTATCTAAGTCTCAGGACACGACCGGATGGGCGATTCTACAGGTTTATATCAATCCTCGAGTTCCCTCGTGGTGACCCCGCAGAACCCCCGGTTTGGACCAACACTCATGAGGAGCACTGGCCCGGGTTGTTGATTAAGAACTCGGGTTAATTACTCCCTATGCAAGTTATTTAGTTATTAGGCAAATAGTACCAATGTTGGGACTTGCTGGAAAAGACTTAGCACTTAGCGGTTTATCGAGGGGGTCCCATACACCCCAACCGTGTTAGGAACGCATAATCAAGGAACATAACACCGGTTTATACGGTTCCTAACGGCATGAGTGGAACAAATCACCAAGCAAAAGGCTTAGCCTTCCACCCTTGCCAATATATAGATGATTTCATTATAAGCATTTATATAGTGTGATATAACCCAACCAAACTTCAACATGAAGCAAGCATCTTCGATCTTCACCTGCAACTAGCAATGCTATAAGAAGGGCTGAGCGAAGCGTACTTAGCCAAGCAACGGTTTGCATAGGTAGGTTGGTTAAACATGGCAATGGTTTACAAGTAGGAGGCTGACAAGAAGATCATGGGCATCGAGGCAAAACTATAGATCGAAACTACTAGCAATAGGCAAAGATAGTAATGTTATCGGGGTTCGGTCATCTTGCCTGAAGAGAAGTCGTTCGGATCGTAAGAAGGGTCCTCGTGCTCAACCTCGTTGGAAACCTCGTGCTCGTACTCGAACTCAGACTTAGCTTCCGGCTCTAAACAAAACAATCACACCAAGCACCAATCAACAAGATGCAATGCGCACTCGAAAAAGATGAATGCATGATGGATGCACTAAGGATGCACACGGAGCACGGAAAAATATCACTCAAGCAAATCACCTCAAAACATGATAACAATCTGATATTATTAATCTACACAGAAAATCAATCAAGTTTGATATAAGATTCGCTGAAATCGGAGTTACGGGCTAAAAGTTATGCCCGAAACAAGAATTGAGCGAAAGCTGAAAATTACAGCATCATAGCAACTTCGGAGCTCAAAATAATTGAGCTACAGCATTCAAATAACATGGCAAAGGACATGAACACAAACTAGACATATACTACAGCAACTAAGTCCAAAGGTGCACCCCAACGGAGCCACGGATCAATAGCAATGATCTTGGACATATTGAACTTGACAATAAAATTCTGGCAGCAGAATTTTATTGAAACTTTGGAGCAAAAGATAAACATGCTACAGCCACTTAAATAGACATGTGAGGACATGAATGGAAAGACAACAATATATACTACAAGGAACAATCAAGATCCACTCCAAAACTATCATGCTTTGTCCTAGAACATCACACGAACATGGCATCGGAACGTTACAGATTTCAGACTTAGTGAAAAACCACTAAGTCCTAAAACAGCAATATCATCATGGCATATAAAAGAGCATGTATAAGTCACCTCGAAACTAAACATGGCAAGAGGCAAGCACCTCATCAAAGTACACATGAAGGTGATCCCGAAACACACAAGCATGCATCATGTAGGTAAACACAACGATAGCAAAGAGCTCAACAAGGTGGCATTTCGTAACAAGTGAAAACACATTACAGCCACATGGCACTTTGCAACGATGATAACAAGGCAATAATAAATCTACCATGCAACCTATCACATACAACATGTAGAACATGGCAAGACGAACACGTGGACATGTCATTTGCATCATTTGGACAAACGAGCTAGAAGATATCACATGGCAAAGGTGGCATAAAAACATCACATAACAGCAGTTTATATCATGATGCACTCTTGCAACAGCAAAACAAGCACCTAGATGATCTCTAACATGCATGACAACAACAGGTAAAACGTAGAGCAAGTCTCCACGAACGTCTGGACATATCATACGCGCGAATCGGACAAACACACAAGGAGATCTAGCAGTTCTAATATAGCATCTCAGATCAACAAAAACAGGGGCTTAGGGAAAAAAAGGAACAACCTCCACTCAGATCTGGAAGTCCACGGGCCCGGGTGGAGAAGGACCCGGCCCAGGCGCGGTTGGCGGTCGGGGAAGGCGCGGCCCACGGAGGGGATCCGGCGGAGTGGGCCGGCTGGGAGGACTCGGCCCGCCGAGCGAGGCGGTGGCCCGCGGTGGCGGCGCGGTGCGGCGCGCCCAGCGGCTGGAGGGAGGGAGCCCGCGGCGGCGCGATGCGACTGGGCTGGGGCGGCCCAGCACCTGGCTCGCCCGATGCGGAGGAGGCGACGGCCTGGTGCGGACGAGGGAGCCCGCGGGGGCGCTGGCGAACGGGCCGGTGGCGAAGGGGCGGCCCGTTGCCTGGCGCGGTGTGGACGAGGGAGGCCCGGCCAGCGGCGCTGGAGCCTGGCGAAGGGAATGGCGATGTGGTCCTGGATCCTTCGATCCAGTGGGCTGACCTGGCGGCTCGAGCGGAGGGAACGGGCGGCGCGGTCGCTGGCCTGGCGACGCGAAGACCAGGCGGTTCGAAGGATTCGGCGGCGGCTTCGAAGGATTCCAGGCACGATTTTTTGCGGGGAGGCTGCCAAGTGGAGAAGAGGGATTGGCAGATCTGAGAAATTGAGGGGAAGGGAAATAGGGATGCCCAAAATAGACCTAGGGGGTCTATAAATAGCAGATCTGCTAGGGTTTGGAGACTTGGGGTGTTTAGGAGCCCTCCGATCGCGATCCGACGGATCCGATCGCGGGGGTAGTCTAGAAGGGCCTAGGAGAAGATAAAAGACTGCAGTAGGGGTGTTTCTGGGACACGAAGTGAAGGCACTTCGGACCCACACGAACAACGGATGGGAAAACCAACGGAGTCCAAACGAGACGAGATTTGAGAGGCGGGTTGCACACAACAAAACAACAACACCCACAACAACCTCGCGGCACACCGGTAACGTTACACGCCCAAACAACAAAGTAGGCCTACGGGACGTCACAGACACGTGAGGGAGCTCCGGAACGCGAAACGGACAACGGGAAGAAACACGCGGAACCGGATGCAACCGACAACACAAATGCAATGCGATGCACATGTCTACATGATATGAATGAATGCCACACACTCACACAACAAAACGACGAAAACCCGAAAGACAAAGAACCCGGAATGGAAATAGATGAAGCCGGAGATATATTATATGCCCAAAAGGGAAAGTATTACATCCGGGGCATTACAAACTCTCCTCAACTACAAAAAGATCTCGTCCCGAGATCTAGGACTGGAAAAAGGAAGGGTACTCGGAACGAAGATGATCTTCTCGTTCCCAGGTAGCTTCTCGGTCTGTGTGATGTGACCACTTGACTTTCAGAAATTTGATGGACTTGTTCCGGGTCTTGCGTTCGGTTTCTTCGAGAATAGCAACAGGATGCTCTCGGTAGGACAGGTCTTGTTGAAGATCAATCTCCTCAAACGGAATCATGCGCTCAGGTGCCTTGAAGCATTTGCGAAGTTGAGACACATGGAAGACATCATGAACATTTGCAAAGTTGGGAGGGAGCTCAAGTTGATAGGCTAGGTCGCCTCTTTTGCCAAGAATCTTGAAAGGCCCGACGTATCTAGGAGCAAGTTTTCCTTTGATACCGAATCTTTGGGTGCCTTTCATCGGAGAAACTCGGAGATAGACATAATCATCGATGTCGAAAGCCAAATCACGATGCTTTCCGTCATAGTAGCTCTTCTGACGCGACTGAGCGGCCTTGAGATTCTCACGTATGACTTTGCACATTTCTTCGGCTTCTGAGATCAAGTCATTGCCAAGGAGTTGACGTTCGCCTGTTTCAGACCAGTTGAGAGGGGTACGACACTTTCTGCCATAGAGAATTTCAAACGGTGCTTTGCCTGCACTTGCTTGAAAGCTGTTGTTGTAAGAGAACTCGGCAAATGGAAGGCAGTCTTCCCATTTCATGCCAAAGGAGATGACACAGGCTCTGAGCATATCTTCTAGAATCTGATTCACTCGCTCGACTTGACCACTAGTCTGAGGGTGAAAAGCAGTGCTGAACCTGATCTTAGTGCCCATGGCGGACTGAAAGGAGTCCCAGAACCTTGATGTGAACAAGCTTCCACGGTCTGAGGATATAACTTGAGGAATGCCATGTAGGGACACAATTCTGGAAGTGTACAGCTCTGCAAGTTGAGCTGCATTGATTGATTCTTTGACTGGAAGAAAGTGAGCGACTTTGGTAAGCTTGTCAATCACCACAAAGATAGCATCATTTCCTCGCTTGGATTTAGGAAAGCCAGTGACGAAGTCCATTTCAATGTGGTCGAACTTCCACTCGGGGATAGGAAGAGGTTGGAGAAGACCGGCTGGACGTTGATGTTCTGCTTTCACTCTTCTGCAAACATCACATTCATTCACGAATTGGGCAATTTCCCTTTTCATGCGTGTCCACCAGTAAGATTGCTTGAGGTCTTGATACATCTTGGAACTACCAGGATGAATGGAAAGGAGAGAATCATGAGCTTCTTCCATTATGAGCTTCCTGAGATCACCTTTGGGAACAACGAGTCTGTCCTCGAAGAACAAGGTATCTCTCTCATCAACACGGAAGCACTTGTATTTTGGAGTGCCCTTTGCAATGCCATGTTTCACTTTCTTCACCATGGTATCACCTCACGGACTTGATCTTCCAAGGTAGGAGCAATTTGGAGATTTGCAAGAAAACCCCGCGGAACAACTTGAAGGTTGAGTTTCCTGAATGCTTCACAAAGCTCAGGCTGGTACGGCTTGATAAGAAGGCTGTTGCAATATGCCTTTCTGCTCAAAGCATCTGCAATCACATTCGCCTTGCCAGGAGTGTATTCAATGCTGGGATTGTACTCTTGGATCATTTCAACCCAACGAGTCTGTCGGAGGTTCAGATGCGGCTGTGTGAAGATGTACTTCAAGCTCTTGTGATCAGTGAAGATGTCGACCTTTCTGCCCAACAACAGATGTCTCCACGTAATCAGAGCATGTACCACAGCTGCTAGCTCGAGATCATGTGTGGGATAGTTCTTCTCACTTGGCTTGAGCTGACGAGAAGTGTATGCCACAATTCTCTTATCTTGCATAAGCACACCACCAAGACCTTGAAGAGAAGCATCACAGAATACTTCATAGGGCTTGGTTTCATCCGGAGGAGTCAGAACTGGAGCAGAGACAAGCTTATCTTTGAGAGTTTTGAATGCCACTTCACACTCTGGAGACCAAAAGTATTTGACATTCTTCTGAAGCAGGTTGGAAAGAGGCTTGGCAATCTTGGAGAAGTTCTCAACAAACCTTCTGCAATAGCTGGCAAGACCCAGAAAACTGCGGAGCTACTTGACGTTCTGAGGAGCTTCCCAGTTGACAATTGCTTCAACTTTCTCGGGATTAACCGCAATACCGTCAGCTGAGATGATGTGGCCCAGGTACAAAACCTTATCGAGCCAAAACTCGCACTTAGACAACTTGGCATAGAATTTATGCTCTCGGAGTCGATCAAGAACCAGACGTAAGTGCTTTTCGTGATCTTCTTCATTCTTGGAAAACACCAGAATATCATCCAGATACACAAGCACAAACTCGCCAGTATAGGGGTTGAAGATGTAATGCATCATCCTCGAAAAGGTAGGACGAGCATTGGCGAGACCGAAGGACATGACGATATACTCGTATGAACCGTAGCTCGTTCTGAAGGCCGTCTTGGGAATGTCTTCCTCGCGAATGCGAATTTGATGATAGCCCATTCGGAGGTCAAGCTTAGAGAACACTTTAGCTCCTTTGAGCTGCTCAAAGAGTTCGTTGATGTTGGGGAGCGGATATTTGTTCTTAATCGTCTTCTTGTTTAATGGCCGGTAGTCAACACAGAGACGCTCCGTGCCATCTTTCTTCTTGACAAATAAGACACCACAGCCCCACGGAGATGTACTAGGCCTGATGAGACCCATACTCTCCTGCTTATCAAGCTGCTTCTTCAATTCCTTCAATTCATCCGGAGAGAGCTTGTACGGTCGCCGGCAAGCAGGCTCAGTACCCGGCTCGAGTTCAATGACAAACTCCACCTGACGGTGTGGAGGCATGCCTGGAAGTTCTTCAGGAAAGACGTCTTGGTATTCGTTCACCACCGGAATTTGAGATATGGCATTAATTTCGCCCTTATCATTAAGAGAGAAAAGCCGGATAGTGTTATCCCTGGAGGCGAAGATAATCACATCTTCATCAGAATGAGTCATCTTGACTTCCTTTTGAGCACAATCAATGTGAGCATCATGCTGAGAAAGCCAATCCATTCCGAGGATGAGGTCAATGTCAGAATTACCAAGAATCACCGGAGAAGCCAAAAATCGATAATCACCCATGCGAATAGAAACATTCGGAGCATATATGCTGGAATGCATCTGCTTTCCCGGAGAAGAAACTGCCAACTGCCTCGGTAAAGCTGCTGTGGCCACACTATGCTTGGATGCAAATGGGTATGACATGAAAGAATGTGAAGCACCCGAATCAAATAACACTTTAGCTGGAAAAGAGTTAACTGGAAGGTTACCCAAAATGACATCAGAAGAAGCCTCCGCTTGTGCTGCATTCATCAGATTGACACTTGCTGCCTTTGGATCATGCTTGACCATAGCGGTACCGACAGGAGGAGGAGGCGGAAGGCGCCTTGGGTTGTTGCACTTGTTGGAATAATGACCCTTCTGGGCACACTTGTAGCAAGTCACCTCAGAAAGTGGACGGTTAGGAGGAGCATTGGCTCTGATACCAACTTGTAACGCCCCGGACACACCCGCCGGTGGTCGTTACTCCTGGCGGGATCTAGACTGGCCCCACATATCAATACTAGTCTTTTCTGCGCACTTTGTCCTCACTCGTGCGCACCCGGGTGTAACTTCCCGGTCGGTCACCCATCCTGAAACTACTTCAAGCTGAGCACGCTTAACTTTGGAGTTCTATCCGAATGGGCTCCCGGAAAAGAAGGAATTCCTTATTGATATGAGTAGTCTATCATCCCTAATAAGCCAGGCCATCACAGCAATCCTGCCCATCAAATCTTCTGCATCTTCCGGCGTCCTTTTCCTGAAAACACAACCAGCACAACTGTCCAAATAGGACCTGGATTCATCAGTTAGACCAGCATAGAATATATCGATTAATTCGTTCTTAGGGACTGCATGTCCTGGTCTAGCCCGAATCAGACCGCAGTACCTCCCCCAAGCTTTAGGGAGGGACTCATCCTGCAACTGTTTAAAGTTATAAATTCTTTGTAAAGCAGCATGTTGCATATGAGCGGGAAAGTACTTATCAACAAAAGAGTGAGCTAAGTCTTGAGGACTCTTAATGGAACCGCATGGGAGTGAATCATACCATGCTTTAGCACCTTCCTTCAAGGAGAAGGGAAGAAGCTTGGTCACATAAAAGTATCGTATCTTCTCATCCGTGGTAAACAGGCTACCCAACTCACCGAGTTTAGTCAGGTGTGCAATAGCATCATCATTTTCTCTGCCATAGAAGGGGTCAGCTTCGACCATAGGTATAAGTGAAAGATCAACAGAGAAATTATAATCAGGATCATCAATGCATATAGGAGATGTAGCAAATTCAGGATCAGGAACGGTTTTGTTCTTCAAAGAGTGTTTTTCAAACAGTTTCTTAATAACTTCAGGGTCAGAGCCAGAAAACTCTGTCAGTTCCCTGCATAAATCCTCATCAAGCATATAGTAGTCATCGTCAAGGAGTCTCTCCTTGAGTTTACTCAAATCAGGATAATCGTAAGTCTCACCAATAGGGTAGCGAGTAACAGGAATTTCATTTCCAGACTTCTTTGCAGCAGCAGCGATCTGTTTCTCAGGAGCATAATCAAGTGAACTAATATCATCAAAAGTAGTGGAAGCATCATCAAGAGTATCGGACATAGTAACAGATTCAGTAGGAACATCATGTAGTGGCGGTGAGGCAAACTTACTCATAACAGAAGGTGAATCAAGTGTAGCACTAGTGCTCAGAACAGTACCTCTTCTTGTAGTGGATAGTAAGATCGGAACCTTGGGGTCTCCTTTCTTACCCATAGCGGATGAAGTGCAGCAGGTAGGATACTTCAAGTAGACTTGTAAATATTGCTATGCTCCCCGGCAACGGCGCCAGAAAACGGTACTTGATAACCCTCAACCGTAAGGGATCGAGATAGTCTTCGCGGGTAAGAATAACCCAATTTATTGATTCGACACACGGGGAGCCAAAGAGTATTTATAAGCTTTGACAGTTGAGTTGTCAATTCAACCGCACCTGAAATATACTTACTTGCAACAAAAGATAAGTGGTAACAGTGATATGATAGTGATGATAGTGATAGTAAAAGTAAACAGCAAAAGTAAATAGCAGAAGTAAATAGCAAAAGTAGCAACAAGTGACCAGCAGGATTTAAAACAATGTAGGCTAGGGAGATGGATGGTTGGGCGCTGCATGGATGAGATATATCATGTTTCTAACTTGGGGCACGGCACACGGAAAAGTAATGATCATCTAGGCAAATATCAAATATTAGGCATGTATCCCATAGGTAGTTGTACGTGCTTGCAATAAGAACTTGCACAACATCTTTTGTCCTACCATCCCGCTATGAACGGGGCCAAAAGGAACTTATGGAGATTAAGGTGCTCCTGTCAAAGAGCACCGGAACAAAGCAATAAACTCAATGGATACATGTAATCCTCAAACTACGGACCATCCCCTTTGGTGTCCCAAGCTGTCACTTTTGGGACCGCCGGTTCCGAACCGTAATAGGTGCAAACAACTCATAGGTAGGATCAAGAACACAAATATATTCATGCAAACACATATGGTTCAAATCTGAAATCATGGCACTCGGGCCCTAAGTGACAAGCATTAAGAATAACAAGTTGAAGCAAAGATGATAAACACCATAGTAGATGATAGGCAACATGCCCCCAACGATCTGACAAACTATTACATGATCTATCTCATCCAATCCCTACCATCCCCTTCGCCTACAGCAGGGGATTACTCACACATGGAAGGAGAAGTCATGGAGGGATGATGGAGTGGTGATGATGATGACGATGGCGACGATCTCCCCTCTCCGGAGGCCAATTCAGCCTCCAGATTAGCCCTCCCGAAGAAGAACAGAGGGTGGCGGCGGCTCCGCGACGAAAACTGGGAAAAGACCTTCTGATCTGGGGTTTCTCCATCACGAGCTAAAATACGAGTCAAGGTAGGGCACCAGGGGAGGTGGGGCCCACCCAGGCGACCCCCCGGCGCGGCCAGGGGGTGGGCCGCGCCCACAGGGCGCCTGGGGCCCCCCTGGCCCCCCTGGTCCCCCTCTTCTGGCTCCTGGTTCCTTCGGGTGCGTGGATTTTCTGTGATTTTTCGTGGAATTTTCTGAGATACCTAAAAATCCGTTTTCCTACACACAATAAAACCATACAGGCAGCTCTGCTGAAAACAGCGTCAGTCCGGGTTAGTTTAGTTCAAATCATGCAAGAATGAGGTCAAAACAATATCAAAAGTGTTTGGAAAAGTAGATACGTTTGAGACGTATCAGCTACGCCCGGTCCTTGTGAAGGTTAAAACAGCACATACTTGACGAAACATCGTTGTGGTTTTGTATGCGTAGGTAAGAACGGTTCTTGCTAAGCCCGTAGCAGTCACGTAAAACTTGCAACAACAAAGTAGAGGACGTCTAACTTGTTTTTGCAGGGCATGTTGTGATGTGATATGGTCAAGACATGATGAGTTATACGGCTATGTATGAGATGATCATGTTTTGTAATGTTATCGGCAACTGGCAGGAGCCATATGGTTGTCGCTTTATTGTATGAAATGCAATCGCCATGTAATTGCTTTACTTTATCACTAAGCGGTAGCGATAGTCGTAGAAGCAATAGTTGGCGAGACGACAACGATGCTACGATGGAGATCAAGGTGTCGCGCCGGTGACGAAGGTGATCATGACGGTGCTTTGGATATGGAGATCAAAAGCACAAGATGATGATGGCCATACCATGTCACATATTTTGATTGCATGTGATGTTTATCTTATTATGCTTCTTATTTTGCTTAGAACGACGGTAGCATTATAAGATGATCCCTTACTAAATTTCAAGGTATAAGTGTTCTCCCTGAGTATGCACCGTTGCGAAAGTTCGTCGTGCCGAGACACCACGTGATGATCGGGTGTGATAAGCTCTACGTTCAAATACAACGGGTGTAAGCCAGTTTTTGCACACGCAGAATACTCAGGTTAAACTTGACGAGCCTAGCATATGCAGATATGGCCTCGGAACACTGGAGACCGAAAGGTCGAGCATGAATCATATAGTAGATATGATCAACATAAGATGTTCACCATTGAAACTACTCCATCTCACGTGATGATCGGACATGGTTTAGTTGATTTGGATCACGTGATCATTTACATGACCAGAGGGATGTCTATCTAAGTGGGAGTTCTTTAATTAATATGATTAAATTGAACTTTAATTTATCATGAACTTAGTCCTGATAGTTTTTGCATATCTATGTTGTTGTAGATCAATGGCCCGTGCTACCGTTCCTTTGAATTTTAATGCATTCCTAGAGAAAGCTAAGTTGAAAGATGATGGTAGCAATTATACGGACTGGGTCCGTAACTTGAGGATTATCCTCATTGCTGCACAGAAGAATTATGTCCTTGAAGCACCGCTAGGTGACAAGCCCCCTCCCGCTAATGTAGACGCTTTGAACGTCTGGCAGTGATACGTCTCAAACGTATCTACTTTTCCAAACACTTTTGATATTGTTTTGACCTCATTCTTGCATGATTTGGACTAAACTAACCCGGACTGACGCTGTTTTCAGCAGAGCTGCCTGTATGGTTTATTTGTGTGCAGGAAAACGGATTTTTAAGCATCTCAGAAAAATCCGCGAAAAATCACGAAAAATCCACGCACCCGAAGAAACAAAATGCCAGAAGTGGGGCCAGAGGGGGGCCAGGGGGTGCCCAGGCGCCCTGTGGGCGCGCCCCCCCCTGGGCCGCGCCGGGGGGGCGCCTGGGTGGGGCCCACACCCCCTGGTGCCCTACTTTAGCCCGTATTTTTCCTCCCGACGCAAAAAACCCCAGATCGGAAGTCCTTTCGCTGTTTTTCGTCGCGGAGCCGCCGCCACCCTCTGTTCTTCTTCGGGAGGGCTAATCTGGAGGCTGATTTGGCCTCCGGAGAGGGGAGATCGTCGCCATCGTCATCATCATCACCACTTTATCATCCCTCCATGACTCCCCCCTTCATGTGTGAGTAATTCCCTTGCTGTAGGCGAAGGGGATGGTAGGGATTGGATGAGTTAGATCATGTAATAGTTCGTCAGATTGTTGGGGGCATGTTGCCTATCATCTAGTATGGTGTTTATCATCTTTGCTACAACTTGTTATTCTTAATGCTTGACACTTAGGGCCCGAGTGCCATGATTTCAGATCTGAACCATATGTGTTTGCATGAATATATTTGTGTTCTTGATCCTATCTATGAGTTGTATGCACCTGTTACGGTTCGGAACCGGCGATCCCAAAAGTGACAGCTTGGGACACCAAAGGGGATGGCCCGTAGTTTGAGGATTACATGTATCCATTGAGTTCATTGCTTTGTTCCGGTGCTCTTTGACAGGAGCACCTTAATATCCATTAGTTCCTTTTGGCCCCGTTCGTAGCGGGATGGTAGGACAAAAGATGTTGTGCAAGTTCTTATTGCAAGCACGTACAACTACCTACGGGATACATGCCTAATGTTTGATATTTGCCTAGATGATCATTACTTTTCCGTGTGTCGTGCCCCGAGTTAGAAACTATCTCATCCATGCAACGCCCAACCATCCATCTCCCTAGCCTACAGTATTTTAAACCTTGCTTGTCACTAGTTGCCACTTCTGCCATTTACTACCGCTATTTATTTTTGCTGTTTACTTTACTATTACTATCATCACTATCATATCACTGTTACCACTTATCTTTTGTTGCAAGTTAGTATATTTCAGGTGCGGTTGAATTGACAACTCAACTGTTAAAGCTTATAAATACTCTTTGGCTCCCCGTGTGTCGAATCAATAAATTGGGTTATTCTTACCCGCGAAGGCTATCTCGATCCCTTACGGTTGAGGGTTATCAAGTACCATTTTCTGGCGCCGTTGCCGGGGAGCATAGCAATATTTACAAGTCTACTTGAGGTATCCTACCTGCTGCACTTTATTCACTATGGGTAAGAAAGGAGACCCCAAGGTTCCGATCTTACGATCCACTACAAGAAGAGGTACTGCTCTGAGCACTAGTGCTACACTTGATTCACCTTCTGTCATGAGTAAGTTCGCCTCACCACCACCACATGATGCTCCTACTGAATCTATTACTATGTCTGTTACTCTTGATGATGCTTCTGCTACTTTTGATGATGATATTAGTTCACTTGGTTATGCTCTTGAGAAACAAATTACTGCTGCTGCTGAAAAATATGGAATTGAACTTCCTGTTACTCGCTACCCTATTGGTGAAACTTATGATTATCCTGATTTGAGTAAACTCCAGGAGAGGCTCCTTGATGATGATTACTATATACTTGATGAAGATTTATGCAGGGAACTGACAGAGTTTGCCGGCTCTGACCCTGAAACTATTAAGAAAATATTTGAAAAACACTCTTTGAAAAACAAAACCGTTCCTAATCCTGAGTTTGCTACATCTCCTATATGCATTGATGATCCTGATTTTGATTTCTCTGTTGATCTTTCACTTATACCTATGGTTGAAGCTGACCCCTTTTATGGCAGAGAAAATGATGATGCTATTGCACACCTAACTAAACTTGGTGAGCTAGGTAGCCTGTTTACCACAGATGAGAAGATACGCTACTTTTATGTGACCAAGCTTCTTCCTTTCTCCTTGAAGGAAGGTGCTAAAGCATGGTATGATTCACTCCCATGCGGTTCTATTAAGAGTCCTCAGGACTTAGCTCACTCTTTTGTTGATAAGTACTTTCCTGCTCATATGCAACATGCTGCTTTACAAAGAATTTATAACTTTAAACAGTTGCAGGATGAGTCCCTCCCGAAAGCTTGGGGGAGGTACTGCGGTTTGATTCAGGCTAGACCAGGACATGGAGTTCCTAAGAATGAATTAATTGATATATTCTATGCTGGTTTAACTGATGAATCTAGGTCCTATTTGGACAGTTGTGCTGGTTGTGTTTTCAGGAAAAGAACACCGGACGATGCGGAAGATCTAATGGGAAGGATTGCCAAAAACCATGAAGATTGGTCCGTCCCTGAACCACCTCCACCAACAAAGAAGAGGGGCATGTTTGTTCTAAGCCCCGAGGATATGCGAGAAGCAAAGAAGTCTATTAAAGAGAAAGGTATTAAAGCTGAAGACGTGAAGAATCTACCCCCTATTGAGAAGCTGTGTGAGCCTACCACTCACCCTCCTATGGTAGAGGTACACTCTCTTTTAGATTTCAACGCAAGTGACATCCCTCATGGTAAACCTCCTGATCAATGTTTAGATGAGTTTGATAATTTTATTATGAAACATAATCATTTTAATGAGAGGATAGAAAGTCAGTTGCATGATAATTCCCTTGCTATCAAAAAGTTGCTTGGTGTTTTAGATAGAACATTTAATGATGTTCAATGTCTTGTGAAGCATTTTCATATGGTTCAAACTCAGCTCGATCAAATTTCTAATGTGCAAAGAGATTTGCTTGCTAACAATGCCAAACAAGATAAATTGCAGGCTTTTGGGATTAAGACCCGAGGAGGAACTAGTACTCAAGATCCTCTTTATCCAGAGGGACATCCGAAGAGAATCGAGCAAGATTCTCAAATGCAGGAAGAAGAAATTGTTGTCTCTCCGAATAAGAAAAAGAAACATAAAGAGACTGACAATTCTAATGATCCTATTGCAGATAAAGAGCCAGCTATTGATCCCAACAGTGTATCTATTTCCGATGCTGAGACTGAAGACGGTGCTGAACCTGAAGGTAATGATAATGAGAAGAATGATCCGCCTGAAGTTCGAGAGGAAGAAGCACCTGACAAACGTAAGAGGTACACTAAAGAAGACTTCATCGCAAGAAAACATGGGAAGGAGAAAGAACCATGGGTACAGAAACCCATGCCCTTTCCAGGTAAGTCCATCAAATCTAAAGAAGAAGAGCATTACAATAAGTTTTGTGAATGGATTAAACCTCTTTTTCTTCAAATTCCTTTGACTGATGCTATTAAGTTACTACCTTATTCAAAATATATGAAAGATATTGTCACTAACAAAAGAAAAGTTCCTAATGATGCAATATCTACTATGCTTGCTAACTATTCTTTCAGTGGAAAGATTCCTGAGAAGCTCGGTGATCCAGGTATACCCACCATTCCTTGCTCCATAAAGAATAATTATGTCAAAACTGCTTTATGTGATCTTGGAGCGGGAGTGAGTGTTATGCCTCTCTCTCTTTACGAGAGGCTCTGTTTAGAGAAACTAATTCCTACAGATATCTCCCTTCAGATGGCTGACAAGTCAACCGCTGTTCCGATAGGTATTTGTGAGGATGTTCCGGTTGAAGTTGCTAATTGTTTAATTCTTACTGATTTTGTTGTGCTTGACATGCCCGAGGATGGGAGCATGTCCATTATTCTTGGTAGACCTTTCCTTAACACCGCAGGTGCTATTATTGATTGCAACAAAGGGAAGGTCACCTTTCATGTGAATGATAAAGAACACACGGTATATTTTCCGAAGAAGACCGACAGGAGGCATGCCCTCAACTCTATAGAGAATATCGAGACCGTTAAAATTGGAGAATGGGACTGTCCACTACATGTGCCTCACAAATACAAAACTATCATGGTAGGGACAATGTCCATCAAGGTAAAAGTTCAGTGATTACTTTGTAGGAGGTGATACTTTTTGCTCTATATATCGCTTGTTTGTTGGTAAGACTTGATCAACCTTACTAGTAAACGTGTTTTATATGGATAAAAAGTTGAGCTTTCTATGTTTTCATTTGTTTTTAGTATTGTCCTACTTGCTGTACCAAGTACCTACGTTTTTGAAGCTTCACAATACTACTAACTACTTCAAGTTTTCAGAGAGTTTCGCAACTTTTTGAAACTTTGAAAAAAATTCAACAGTGAAGTTTTCAGAAAAATTCCAGAAAAATCATATTAAAAATTTCCACAACAGGAGAGACCCGGAAAGTCCTGGGGCCAGCCAGGGGGGGGCCACCAGTGGCCCAGGCGGCCAGCTGGCGCGGCCCAGCCCCTGGCCGCGCCCACAGGGCGCCTGGGGCCCACGGGACCCCCCTCCAGGAAGGGCAAAAGGATGGCTTGAGAAGAGGAGGCCCGCACACTCCGATCGAGTCACTAGAGCCGCAGCTTCACCATCGACTGCTAGGGTGAGCTATAATGAAGATCATGTGCCCCTGGAGTTGTTGGAAGACACAAGTCCAGCACGTGCGATGACATATCCATGTGACGAATTCATGGAAGCTGTGGGAATCAAGGATGAGTTTTATAATCTTTGTGCTAATGCAGGTTTGACACGACTCGTCACGAGCCGTGTTACTCAGTATCAGAAACTCACCTCCGGTTTCACTAACAGTTTTAGATATAATCCTGAATCAGGTGCTATTGAGTTTAAAATTTATAATGATCTTATCACCATGACTTTGGGAAATTTTTGTGAAGTAATAGGTGTGCCGAACGCTGGGAGGACGGCAAGGATGGCCACTCAGCCCTCCGAGCTGAAAACCGTCATCAACTCTCTCTGCAGCATGGGTACGAGGGATATTCATCGGTCGAAGATCTCCAGTATCTTGTTTCCTCACCTCAGGTATTTTGCATATTATATTGCTAGAGGGGTGTTAGCTCGTGACAACACGAGCAACATTTCTGCTCCGGATATTGCTATCCTGGCAGCAGCCCTCTCAGGGAGGTCTGATTATAATATTGGTACCTTAATTGCTCGACGCCTTGCTATGAACGGTAACAAGGGGGACTTGTATGGTGGCATTTATGCCACGCTCATCTTAGAGCATCTTGGAGGCACCCCACACCCTGATGATACTCCTTTTACTTATTTAAGCTTTGATCTTGCTGCTATGAAAAGGCATAAGTTTGTTACCATGGGTTCTGAACTTGATAACCTTGTTTATATCTTGCGTTTCGGAACTACCGCGGAACGCGATATCCGTCGACCTGCACCTCTTTTGTTTGATTTTTCTCGCAGGAACGGATGGTCCTTTGATGTTGTCCAGTTCGATGAGTTCATGGTCCAGCATCAGTTCCATAACCCCATGGAGGGGGTTGTGCCCGACGAGGAGAGGCACGGTGAGATACCATATTTTCAGGAAGAGACCGCCACCGAGTTTGGTGAAGGGTCTTCCTCTGTTTGGCGCTCGGAACCTTCCTCGTGGGAGACTCCGAGGAGTTCGGTGTACGCGTCATCATCCTTCTACGACCCTTGGTCTCACCACCATACCCCTGGAGCAGGAGGCTCCTGGGGGCAGTAGCTGCTACCAACTTAGGCCAAAAGCCTAAGCTTGGGGGAGTACGTGCCCTTCTCACTTTTTCACTGTATTATCCATTTTATTCACTTTGATCTTTTCGAAGTTTTTACTCTTTCTGCTTTATTCCCCTATTTGCAAAAACAACAAAAAGATGTTCTCTTTCTTTTTCTTTTATTCAACCTTTAAAAAAGAAACCCAAAAAGATTTCCTTTCTCTCTTTAGTTTGCTTTGTTTTCAGAGATCAGCTCGAGTCCGTGATGGCATTTGATTATATTTCCTACGTTCGATCGTGCAAGTGACAAGCAGTGATGACGAAGATCGACTGAAAGGAAGCAACAAGGAAGACCGGTATGAACTCTTTCTGTTTCTACTTTTGTACATATGCCTGTACTTATGATCTAGAGACCAGCTTGTAGCGACATAGTGCTATGTTTACAATGCTCTTCCAGTGGTTCATGCTTTCCTTGTGGTTAGTCTCCAATAACTAGAGTATATAATGTGTTATTGAAATGATCTACATGCATCGCATTGTTCATAGTCTGGCATACTAGGGTGGTATTTCCCTTTAGAGAATTTTTGGATTGACTTGGCACATGCTTACACATGTTTAAGACTAAAAAGTCTACTTTGCCTTGATGATCTTTGAGTTTTAGAATAGTTATATCACTTTCATGCCCGATTCAATGTTGCTTTGTCGCTCTGCATGATTATGACCGTTATTGCTCTCTAGTTGGTCGCTTCCCAGTCTTTTGCTAAACCTCCACCCGTACTAAGAGGAATGACTGCTTGTGCATCCAAAACCCTTAAACCTGTTATGCCGTATGAGTCCACTATACCTTCCTATACATGGTATTTACCTGCCATTCCTAACGAAGACTTTCGTGTACCATCTCGAAATTAATCAAAAGCATTTCTCTTTTTTGTGCCTATGTTTTAGCTCATGAGGAAGTAGTAGTTAATTCATGATCTCTTTAAGTTGGACAAGTTTCACCACTGGATTGCATGCATAATGTGCAAACCCCTAATATGAAAAGGAACTGGCATTGAGTGCGCCCGGCTCAAAAAGATAATATAACAAACGAACCCTCCTTCACGCTTTGTTCATGAGAAATCAGAAAACTTTGGCAGTGATAAACAAAGGAGATTAAGAGGATGTGATCGTCCTCATGCGGGAGCCGTTCCTCGAGACTTGTCTAGCTTAAAAAGTGATTGAGTTATCTGCTAGCATTCGTTGACGAAATATGCACCTCTCAAAAACATATTTACTTCTGTTTTTAAAAACCAAGAGCTCTGGTACATGTTTAGTTTTTGTTTCCGATCACGGGTTTTCAACTTTGCCAATAAAAGCCACGATTTGAGAGTCTCACCTTCTTTCTTCAAAGCACTGACTAGGGGAGCATAATTGTCATTCTGAGTGTAATGTGCATTGTCCCAAAGTATTACATTGTCTTCTGCATACTTGTGATATGATTTATTCTGAAATTCTTAGTTCTAGTCTCCTTTAAAACTCTGGAGGAGTCTCTGCATTTATGTTTTGCTTCACTCATGGAGGCTAGCGAGATACCACCTTAATATGCTCAAGCTATGTGCAATGTGATCTTGTCTTGATTTTCGGTAATATATTGTTTACTCTTAATTATTTGTGACTGGTCACTCGAAAGAAGGATTGCTCCTTGCATTGTTCTCATAAGTACTGTTTTAATACTTGCTGAACTCTTTTCGTAGTACATGCTTATATACATCTAATGAAGCAAAAGAGTTTGTCAAAGTTTTCTTTGTCGCGTCCAGTTCGTTGAACTGAATTGCTTGAGGACAAGCAATATGCTAAGCTTGGGGGAGTTGATACGTCTCAAACGTATCTACTTTTCCAAACACTTTTGATATTGTTTTGACCTCATTCTTGCATGATTTGGACTAAACTAACCCGGACTGACGCTGTTTTCAGCAGAGCTGCCTGTATGGTTTATTTGTGTGCAGGAAAACGGATTTTTAAGCATCTCAGAAAAATCCACGAAAAATCACGAAAAATCCACGCACCCGAAGAAACAAAATGCCAGAAGTGGGGCCAGAAGGGGGCCAGGGGGTGCCCAGGCGCCCTGTGGGCGCGCCCCCCCTGGGCCGCGCCGGGGGGGCGCCTGGGTGGGGCCCACACCCCCTGGTGCCCTACTTTAGCCCGTATTTTTCCTCCCGACGCAAAAAACCCCAGATCGGAAGTCCTTTCGCAGTTTTTCGTCGCGGAGCCGCCGCCACCCTCTGTTCTTCTTCGGGAGGGCTAATCTGGAGGCTGATTTGGCCTCCGGAGAGGGGAGATCGTCACCATCGTCATCATCATCGCCACTCCATCATCCCTCCATGACTTCCCCCTTCATGTGTGAGTAATTCCCTTGCTGTAGGCGAAGGGGATGGTAGGGATTGGATGAGTTAGATCATGTAATAGTTCGTCAGATTGTTGGGGGCATGTTGCCTATCATCTAGTATGGTGTTTATCATCTTTGCTACAACTTGTTATTCTTAATGCTTGACACTTAGGGCCCGAGTGCCATGATTTCAGATATGAACCATATGTGTTTGCATGAATATATTTGTGTTCTTGATCCTATCTATGAGTTGTATGCACCTGTTACGGTTCGGAACCGGCGATCCCAAAAGTGACAGCTTGGGACACCAAAGGGGATGGCCCGTAGTTTGAGGATTACATGTATCCATTGAGTTCATTGCTTTGTTCCGGTGCTCTTTGACAGGAGCACCTTAATATCCATTAGTTCCTTTTGGCCCCGTTCGTAGCGGGATGGTAGGACAAAAGATGTTGTGCAAGTTCTTATTGCAAGCACGTACAACTACCTACGGGATACATGCCTAATGTTTGATATTTGCCTAGATGATCATTACTTTTCCGTGTGCCGTACCCCGAGTTAGAAACTATCTCATCCATGCAACGCCCAACCATCCATCTCCCTAGCCTACAGTATTTTAAACCTTGCTTGTCACTAGTTGCCACTTCTGCCATTTACTACCGCTATTTACTTTTGCTGTTTACTTTACTATTACTATCATCACTATCATATCATTGTTACCACTTATCTTTTGTTGCAAGTTAGTATATTTCAGGTGCGGTTGAATTGACAACTCAACTGTTAAAGCTTATAAATACTCTTTGGCTCCCCGTGTGTCGAATCAATAAATTGGGTTATTCTTACCCGCGAAGACTATCTCGATCCCTTACGGTTGAGGGTTATCAGGCAGTCGCGGTCTGATGACTACACGATAGTTCAGTGTGCCATGCTTTACGGCTTAGAACCGGGACTTCAACGACGTTTTGAACGTCATGGACCATATGAGATGTTCCAGGAGTTGAAGTTATTTCAAGAAAATGCCCGGATTGAGAAATATGAGATTTCCAATAAGTTCTATAGCTGCAAGATGGAAGAGAATAGTTCTATCAATGAACACTTGCTCAGAATGTCTGGGTACTATAATCATATGACTCAACTTGGTTGCAAAGTTGACGAGGATAGTGTTATTGATAGAGTTCTTCAATCACTGCCACCAAGCTATAAAGGCTTCGTGATGAACTATAATATGCAAGGGATGCAAAAGACAATTCCCAAGCTCTTCGCTATGCTCAAGGCTGCGGAGGTAGAAATCAAAAAGGAGCATCAAGTGTTGATGGTTAACAAGACCACTAGTTTCAAGAAAAAGGGCAAGGGAAAGAAAGGGAACTTCAAGAAGAATAGCAAGACAGTTGCTACTCCCACGAAGAAACCCAAGTCTGGAGCCAAGCCTGAAACTGAGTGCTTCTACTGCAAGGGGACTGGACACTGGAAGCGGAACTGCCCCAAGTATTTGGCGGATAAGAAGGATGGCAAGGTGAACAAAGGTATATGTGATATACATGTTATTGATGTGTACCTTACTAATGCTCGTAGTAGTACCTGGGTATTTGATACCGGTTCGGTTGCTAATATTTGTAACTTGAAACAGGGACTACAGATTAAACGAAGATTGGCTAAGGACGAGGTGACGATGCGCGTGGGAAATGGTTCCAAAGTTGATGTGATCGCCGTCGGCACGCTACCTCTACATCTACCTTCGGGATTAGGTTTAGACCTAAATAATTGTTATTTGGTGCCAGCGTTGAGCATGAACATTATATCTGGATCTTGTTTGTTGCGAGATGGTTATTCATTTAAATCAGAGAATAATGGTTGTTCTATTTTTATGAATAATATCTTTTATGGTCATGCACCCTTGAAGAGTGGTCTATTCTTATTGGATCTCAATTGTGGTGATACACATATTCATAATATTGAAACCAAAATATGCAAGGTTAATAATGATAGTGCAACTTATTTGTGGCACTGCCGTTTAGGTCATATTGGTGTAAAGCGCATGAAGAAACTCCATAGTGATGGACTTTTGGAATCACTTGATTATGAATCACTTGGTGCTTGCGAACCATGCCTCATGGGCAAGATGACTAAAACCCCGTTCTCCGGAACTATGGAGCGAGCAACAGATTTGTTGGAAATCATACATACTGATGTATGTGGGCCAATGAGTGTTGAAGCTCGCGGCGGGTATCGTTATTTTCTGACCTTCACTGATGATTTGAGCAGATATGGGTATATCTACTTAATGAAGCACAAGTCTGAAACATTTGAAAAGTTCAAAGAATTTCAGAGTGAAGTAGAGAATCATCGTAACAAGAAAGTAAAGTTTCTACGATCTGATCATGGAGGAGAATATTTGACTTACGAGTTTGGTCTTCATTTGAAACAATGTGGAATAGTTTCACAACTCACGCCACCCGGAACACCACAGCGTAATGGTGTGTCCGAACGTCGTAACTGTACTTTATTGGATATGGTGCGATCTATGATGTCTCTTACCGATTTACCGCTATCGTTTTGGGGTTATGCTTTAGAGACAGCTGCATTCACGTTAAATAGGGCACCATCTAAATCCGTTGATACGACACCTTATGAACTATGGTTTGGCAAGAAACCAAAGTTGTCGTTTCTTAAAGTTTGGGGCTGCGATGCTTATGTGAAAAAGCTTCAACCTGATAAGCTCGAACCCAAGTCGGAGAAATGTGTCTTCATAGGATACCCAAAAGAGACTGTTGGGTACACCTTCTATCACAGATCTGAAGGCAAGATATTCGTTGCTAAGAATGGATCCTTTCTAGAGAAGGAGTTTCTCTCGAAAGAAGTGAGTGGGAGGAAAGTAGAACTTGATGAGGTAATTGTACCTTCTCCCGGATTGGAAAGTAGTACATCACAGAAAATTGTTCCAGTGATTCCTACACCAATCAGTGAGGAAGTTAATGATGATGATCATGAAACTTCGGATCAAGTTTTTGCTGAATGTCGTAGATCAACCAGAGTACGTTCCGCACCAGAGTGGTACGGCAACCTAGTTCTGGAAATCATGTTACTAGACCATGATGAACCTACGAACTATGAGGAAGCGATGATGAGCCCAGATTCCGCAAAATGGCTTGAGGCCATGAAATCTGAGATGGGATCCATGTATGAGAACAAAGTGCGGACTTTGGTTGACTTGCCCGATGATCGGCAGGCCATCGAAAATAAATGGATCTTCAAGAGGAAGACCGACGCAGACGGTAATATTACTGTTTACAAAGCTCGACTTGTTGCGAAAGGGTTTCGACAAGTTCAAGGAGTTGACTACGATGAGACTTTCTCACCTGTAGCAATGCTTAAGTCTGTCCGAATCATGTTAGCAATTGCCGCATTTTATGATTATGAAATCTGGCAAATGGATGTCAAAACTGCATTCCTGAATGGATATCTCAAAGAAGAGTTGTATATGATGCAACCAGAAGGTTTTGTCGATCCAAAAGGTGCTAACAAAGTATGCAAGCTCCAACGATCCATCTATGGACTAGTGCAAGCATCTCGGAGTTGGAATATACGCTTTGATGAGGTGATCAAAGCATATGGTTTTATACAGACTTTTGGAGAAGCCTGTATTTACAAGAAAGTGAGTGGGAGCTCTGTAGCATTTCTAATATTATATGTGGATGACATATTATTGATTGGAAATGATATAGAATTTATGGATAGCATAAAAGGATACTTGAATAAGAATTTTTCAATGAAAGACCTCGGTGAAGCTGCTTATATATTAGGCATCAAGATCTATAGAGATAGATCAAGACGCTTAATTGGACTTTCACAAAGCACATACCTTGATAAGATTTTGAAGAAGTTCAAAATGGATCAGTCAAAGAAAGGGTTCTTGCCTGTATTACAAGGTATGAAGTTGAGTAAGACTCAATGCCCGACCACTGCAGAAGATAGAGAGAAAATGAAAGTCATTCCCTATGCCTCAGCCATAGGATCTATCATGTATGCAATGCTGTGTACCAGACCTGATGTGTGCCTTGCTATAAGTCTAGCAGGGAGGTACCAAAGTAATCCAGGAGTGGATCACTGGACAGCGGTCAAGAACATCCTGAAATACCTGAAAAGGACTAAGGATATGTTTCTCATGTATGTAGGTGACAAAGAGCTCGTCGTAAACGGTTACGTCGATTCTAGCTTTGACACTGATCCAGATGACTATAAGTCACAAACCGGATATGTGTTTTTATTGAACGGTGGAGCTGTTAGTTGGTGCAGTTCCAAGCAGAGCGTCGTGGCGGGATCTACGTGTGAAGCGGAATACATAGCTGCTTCGGAAGCAGCAAATGAAGGAGTCTGGATGAAGTAGTTCATATCCGATCTAGGTGTAATACCTAGTGCATCGGGTCCAATGAAAATCTTTTGTGACAACACTGGAGCAATAGCCTTGGCGAAGGAATCCATGTTTCACAAGAAAACAAAGCACATCAAAAGACGCTTCAATTCCATCCGCGATCTAGTCAAGGAGGGAGACATAGAGATTTGCAAAATACATACGGATCTGAATGTTGCAGACCCGTTGACTAAGCCTCTTCCATGGGCAAAACATGATCAGCACTAGGACTCCATGGGTGTGAGGATCATCACTTTGTAATCTAGATTATTGACTCTAGTTCAAGTGGGAGACTGAAGGAAATATGCCCTAGAGGCAATAATAAAGATGTTATTTGTATTTCCTTATATCATGATAAATGTCTTTTATTCATGCTAGAATTGTATTAACCGGAAACTTAGTACATGTGTGGATACATAGACAAAACAGTATGTCCCTAGTATGCCTCTACTAGACTAGCTCATTGATCAAAGATGGTTATGTTTCCTAGCCATAGACATGAGTTGTCATTTGATCAACGGGATCACATCATTAGGAGAATGATGTGATGGACTAGACCCATCCGTTAGCATAGCACTATGATCGTTTAGTTTTACTGCTATTGCTTTCTTCATGACTTATACATGTTCCTATGACTATGAGATTATGCAACTCCCGAATATCGTAGGAACACCTTGTGTGCTATCAAACGTCACAACGTAACTGGGTGATCATAAAGATGCTCTACAGGTGTCTCCGAAAGTATTCGTGGTGTTGGCATAGATCAAGATTAGGATTTGTCACTCCGAGTGTCGGAGAGGTATCTTTGGGCCCTCTCGGTAACACACATCATAATAAGCCTTGCAAGAAAAAGACTAATGAGTTAGTCACGAGATAATGTGTTACGGAACGAGTAAATAGACTTGCCGGTAACGAGATTGAACTAGGTATAGAGATATCGACGATCGAATCTCGGGCAAGTAACATACCGATGACAAAAAGAACAACGTATGTTGTTATGCGGTTTGACCGATAAAGATCTTCGTAGAATATGTAGGAGCCAATATGAGCATCCAGGTTCCGCTATTGGTTATTGACCAGAGATGAGTCTCGGTCATGTCTACATAGTTCTCGAACCAGTAGGGTCCGCACGCTTAACGTTTGATGACGATCGGTATTATGAGTTTATGAGTTTTGATAAACCAAAGGTAGTTTGGAGTCCCGGATGAGATCACGGACATGACGAGGAGTCTCGGAATGTCCGAGACATAAAGATTGATATATTGGACGACTATATTCGGACACCGGAAGTGTTCTGGAAAGTTTCGGAATTTACCGGAGTGCCGGGGGGGTTACCGGAACCCCCCGGGGGAATGGTGGGCCCTAGTGGGCCATAGGGGAGAGAGAGGGCAGCAGCCAGGAGGTGCCGCGCCCCCTCCCTAGGAGGAGTCCGAATAGGACAAGGGGAGGGGGGCGCGGCCCCTCTTTCCCTCTCCCTCTCCCTCTCTTTCCTTCCCCCTTCTTCCTTCTTTGGTAGTTCCTACTAGGAATAGGATTGCAATCCTATTCCTAGTAGGATTGCAGCACTAGCCGCACCATAGAGGGCCGGCCGGCCTCCCCCTTGCTCCTTTATATACAGGGGCAGGGGGGCACCCAAAGACACACAAGTTGAATTGTTCTAGCCGTGTGCGGTGCCCCCCTCCACAGAAACACACCTCGGTCATACCGTCGCAGTGCTTAGGCGAAGCCCTGCGCCGGTAGATACATCATATCCGTCACCACACCGTCGTGCTGACGAAACTCTCCCGTGAAGCTCAACTGGATCAAGAGCTCGTGGGACGTCATCAAGCTGAACGTGTGCTGAACGCGGAGGTGCCGTACGTTCGGTGCTTGATCGGTTGGATCGCGAAGGAGTTCGACTACATCAACCACGTCACTTGACGCTTCCGCTTTCGGTCTACGAGGGTACGTAGACACACTCTTCCCTCTCGTTGCTATGCATCTGGTAGATAGATCTTGCGTGATCGTAGGAATTTTTTTTAAATACTACGTTCCCCAACAGATGGTTGGAGTATTTTCCAAGAAACTATAATATTGGTCTCTCGATAACCGGTAAAGTGGATGTCGTGGCCAACACACCCAGCCGGAAGACCTATTGTTGCTGAATCTTGATTGAAGAAGAAGTTGGTCACCTCCCCATAGGGATTTCGTAGGATTTACTCCCTAGTCGTTCCTTATGGATTGTTGTGCTCTTGAAGTCTGACCTTTTACTTGACGTACTAGGTACCAGACCATTTTAATAACTGGGTTGTGCTAGCACATCAAGGAGAACATTAGAAGCGGAGTGCTAAATGTCTCTCGGTCGATCATCCAAATTTCGTTACCTTGGCCTCACTAAGGTGAAATCCGAGTAGGTGTTATCCTCCTTTGCATCTGCACCATCCATCATTATTCATCATGGTAGTATGTTGTGTTGCCAGGATCCTTGATACGGATATTGGTAAAACCTTGATGAATATGGGAATGCTCAAGTTCTTGAGAGCACGCACAAGCACTAGGTGTTATCACTGGCACTAACCGGGATTGCTCCCAATGTTCTTGGTTATGCTATAACCTCTCAAAGAGTAGATTCACTCACTGTTGTGGGGTTTCTTCCCAGTTACTAGAATCATTCCCAGCATTTGCATTTTGTTCCCAGCTTGCACCGCCAATGTGCCATTTTACTATGGGTTCCATCCATTTTCGATGATAAGCAAAATCATCCATCGCGTTGTCTTCAACAAGGTAGTCCAGATCATCCATTCGAATCCGGATATGCCATTCCTTGAACTCCGCCAAACGATCGATTGTGATTGCCTTAGGCTGGTATAAAGAGTTTCAATGATCTATGTATCAAAAGTAATTCTTTTTGCCACTTAAAATGTATGTGAGTCAAAGCTGGCTTGCTGCAGTCAAACTCCACCACCCCTTTGTTGATACTGATGCATCTGTAGTTAGTTCTGATGTAAGTCTTGCTGAGTACCTTTGTACTCACGTTTGCTTAATTTATGTTTTTGCAGAGAGGCTCCAGTCTCACTAGTGGTTTCGCGTCGACTTCGACGTTTAGCTTGTTACCTCAGCTACGATCTTGTACCCTTGGGAGGGTCTTGTAGATAGTCAGACTTCTCAGCCTTTTTCATTTGTAGTTGTCTGTACTCAGACATGTTATGCTTTCATTGCCTGTATGCTCTGAATGTTGGGTCATGTGACCTCTGTTTGTAATAAAGGTTTTGATGGCTCTTCTGGGCCTTATCTATATGAGTTGTTGAGTTATGTTGTGATGTCATGTTGTACAACACATACTTGCATGTTATGCGTACGTGTAATGTGTATTGTTATGTGTGGAACCCGACACCTAGTTGTTTACCCTTGGTAGCCTATCTTATAGGGAAATGCCTCCTAGTGCTTCCACTGAGCCTTGGTAGCTTGCTACTGCTCCGGAACACTTAGGCTGGCCGGCATGTGTCCTTCTTCGTTCCTGTGTCTGTCCCTTAGGGGAAATGTCACGCGTTGTTCTTTAAAGTCCTTGTAGCTTGCTACGACTTGTGGTTCATACGTTGATGACCGACACATTCATTGCTGGGTCATGTATGCCTGTCTCTGTAATTTAGTGCCACTTTTGGTTCTAGTCATGTCGGCCCGGGTTCTCTGTCATATGGATGCTAGCGACATGCGCAAACGGTCCCGGGCCAGATAAGGTGGCACCCGTGAGGATACCGTGCGTGAGGCCGCAAAGTGATATGATGTGTTACAGGCTAGACCTGTGTGACTTTGGATCGGGGTCCTCACACTACCTAATATATATATAATAAATAAAATTTGGTTTTTGGTCGTCCGTCCAAAAAAATACCCTAAAAGTTGCTATAAATTACCCACTATGCCATCCGCAAGTAAATAAAACGATTCACTTTTTTTTTTTCAAAATCGCCGTCGTGCTTTATTAATTTATATACGCTATACCAACATAAACCACAGACGCATAAGCACCGGAGTGGTTGGCGTATCGCTCTTCTAGCTTGGAGACCAGGGTGTTCGATCCCCCAGGTTCCACTTTTTCCTTCCCTTTTCTCTCGCACGTCCTCCCCCTCATATGCTTTCATGGGCCGGCCCGTGTAAGGGCTTGACCCCTCTGTTATTTTTCATTCCTTTTTTTTTCTCTTTTCTCCCTCCTTTAAACTAATACAGGATTTCCAAATTTTCAAAGTTGCGAGTTTCCAAAAAAAAAAACAACAAATCATAAAATGTATGTGACAAAAGTGTTTAGGAAATCATATTTTTTTTGCGGATTCACAAAATGTTTTGGTTTTGCAAAAACTGTTCGCAAGTTAAAAACAAATCACGATTTGGGAAAAATGGCTGGGATTTTTTTTTCATGATTTCGAAAAAATGATCGTGTGTACAAAACATATTCGGAAATCCGAAAAATATGTCAATGAAATTTTAGAAAATTTTCAAACTAAAAAAGACGCAAATTTTGAAAATGTTAATCTGAAAAAATCATCCATGAAATTTAAGGAAATTTTCAAATAACTAAAAAAACTTAAATTCTGAAGTTTGTTTCTCAATTGTTTTTTTTAAACATCGATTACAAAATGTTTGGTGAGTAAAAAAGTGTTCATGAATTCGAAAGAAGTTCATGCATTTCAAAAAATGTTCGTCATTTTTTTGAGAAAATCCAGAATAAAAAAAGATTGTTGTTTTGAAAAAATGTTCACCGATTCAGAAGTCTTTATATCTAGGATTTGATTAGTTTTTCAGAAGTCTTTGTACATGTAGGCATTGGGAGTAGTTCATGATCGATGAGATTTTTTAAACTTTTAAACATTACCTTGCGCAACATAATGAGAAGTGTGGTGTGTAGTGGCAAGCTCATAGCCTTGAAATTTTCCACGTCGAATGCATTGCGATCATGTGGATATCACGATCATCATCAGCGTGGGTGGGGGGGGGGGGAGAAAAATAAATGGCAACATAGTGAGCCACTATGTTAAAATAAAAGACGCTCATATGTCAGGGTATCGAGTCATATTTATTTTGCTAGCGCATATTTTTTTTGTCTCCCGTTGTAACGCACGGGCATATTTGCTAGTAAATAATACTCCCTCCGTCCAGAAATACTTGTCGGAAAAATGAATAAAAATGGATGTATCTAGAACTAAACTACATCTAGATACATTCATTTCTCCGACAAGTATTTACGGACGGAGGGAGTAGTATTTGGATCAGCAATATGAAAGTTGCAGTCGGAATGCTAGTTCATAATATGGCTTTTCTTCATGGCGAAGAAAGGTTAGAAGATTCACCGAAGGTAAGAAAGGAGTGGTGGCATTGAGTAGCATGAATTACATTGTTGAGCGGAGCAGTTGGCAAGAGATGTACATTCAACAGTGTAGGATAGGCCTGGCACGTTTATAATCAGGTCGTGTTGGCATGTGGGTCGCCTAGGACCATGCCTGGGCCGTGAGGCTGGGCACTTGTGCGGGCACGGTACGGTCCACCTTTTATATTTATACAGCCCAACAGACTGAATTCAGGCCGAAAACAGCCCAATAGGCTGAAATTCTACGCAAGCCAGCGGGCTAAACGTGCTGCCAGGCCGGCCCGTTTACTAAGAGGGCCGTGCCGGGATGGGGAGTGCAGCACGCGGACCGGCACGGCCCATCCCGTGTATCCAGCGTGCCGTGCCGGGCCTGGCCTGTTTAGGCTAGGACGGGCCGTGCCGTGGGCCACCTTTTCCTCGACCCACGCCCCCTCCCACCCTCCTCGGCGGCAGTGACCGCAGCGACCTCCGGGCTCTGCGACTCGTCGGAGAGAAAGGCGAATCGGAATCCCCCGCAGAAGGGGAGCGCCGCCTCGGAGAGGAAGGAGCGCTGGGCCGGCGGCAGCAGCGAGCATCCCGCTGCCCAATGCCGCTCGGCGTCGCCGGAGCGGCACCACACATGGAGGGGGAAGGGGGAAGCACCCGCGGCGGCGCCTCCGGCCCGGCGACGACGCGCGCTCGTCGCCCTCCTCCTCACTGGCCTCGCCGCCTCCATTCGCATCCCCAACGCCAGGCCGCCGTGGCCGCTCGACGCGGCCCACCTCATGGACGCCGGTGAGTCCCTCGGAACATCTCTCTCGCCGCCGTCGATCTCAGTAAGCTCGCATGTTTCTTGTAGAAACAGCTGGATTTGGCTCGTCTAGAAACGTCACTGTCGTGCTCTTCGATTCTTCTGTTCGAGAACCCCGATGCCTCCTACTGGTTGAACACAGTCTGTAAAGCTCGCTCGAATTTGACTTGTCCTGCGTGCTCGGGGAGTTCACCCGGTCCAAACCCCGCGCCGGCTTTCCACCGGGAACTTCGGTAGAAATTTTTCATACGAACTTCATAGAAATGACGGCTGCATTGCTTGATTTCCTCCTACCCATTTTGACTTGCGTGAACCCGTGGAATAAATAAAGCTTTTTCCTGCGCCGTCTCTCTTTGGTTTGTCTACGAGGTCTCGCATCAAGCAATTTATTCCGGGCTAAAGCATTGTCTCTTGATTGTATGTGTATACTAGTTAGCATCTCCATGTTCATGGCGTACCACTGAGACGAGCAACAGAGGCTTTTCCTTCTGTAAAGCTCGTGCAACTGATAGATGGATGCGGTAGTGGCGTTGTGTGATTCAAGGGGTTCAGGTTCAGGTTCAAGTTCCAAGAACCTGCGACCTGTGCGCTTCTAACCCAAACTCATCTCTTATTTCTCCAACCAGGATCATGCAGGTCTTCTCTTATCCACAGTTTTCTGTTCCCCTTTTCATATCTGGAGTACAAGTTGATTTGCTGATGCTTTATTCTCATCTGGCTACATGGTGGTGCTATTCCTTAGGTGGCTTCTGGTGTTGGTAATGCGAATCATACGGCTTAGGTTGCTGCTCTGCCCATGTGCTGGAATCTATTTTCGCCGTAGTCATCCGTGCCATCACGATTATTCGACGGAAGCAACAATTGTTAGAGCTGTTCACATCTGACTATGCAACCCCAACCCCAAACGAATTAGTCTTTTTGCAGTTGCTTGCTCCACCAAGGCGCATCCCCCCCCCCCCTCCATTTTCCGTCTATATTATACGTCTCATGGGGTCAAACACTTATTTGGTGCCGGGTGATTTCATTCCGTACTGTTGTGATTTAGATTAATAATTTCTTGGATAGACTTCCGAAGCTCCCGTGTCCTTGTCCTTTTCATGTTGTCGGCAGGGCCTAATTCTGCCGTTGACATGTCTTGGTTGCACCATGGAACCAGATTCTTTTCAAGTCTGACCTTCATAAGGAGATCACATTGTTATTAGTCTGGATAGAGGTGCTAGTTCATTGGTCATGATATTTACAGGGAAATTACTTTAGCTGGCTGCTGGTGTTGGTATACCATAAGGCTTTATTTCCTGCTCTGCTCTCCTGGCCATGAGCATGAAACTATTCCTGCCGTAGTCATGTGTCCCATGAGGATTATTCTGTAGAGTGACAATTATTATAGCTTTTCATATATGACTATGCAAATTCAAGCGGATTAGTTCTTGGCAGCTGCTTGCTTCAGGAAGGTGCAGTTCTCCCATTTTTTCTGTACAACTTGTGGTCTTGTTTTTCCCTGCACGAGGTCAAATTTGTTTGATAGTGCCTAACTTCCCCTAGTAGTTCATACCAGTTAGATTTACCATTTTTATTCGACATTCCCGCAAAAACATTGGTGTCCTTATCACTTTGATGCTGCCTGCAGGGACTAGTTCCACCGATAAGAACTCTTGGTTCCACCATGGTCCATGGAGCCAGATCCTTTTGAAATTGATTAAGTTTGACATTCAGAAAGGGACAGCATTTTTGTCTGGAAGCGGGTGTTGGTTCCTGGCCACAATGGTTTCAGGGAAAAGAGCATAGGTGTGTAGCTATTATCTCTCTGTTATTTTACTCGCTTCCTTGTTGATTTCTCTGGTGACTCCATGAGCATTTAGTAGGCTCTCTCTTAAACAAGGTACTATTCTTGAGCATCTTTCTGCAAACTTTGTGTGGTTGTGTGGCTTTTCTGTTGCAACCTATCAAGTTCCCTTGTTTGATGGCAAGGTTTTGCTATGTGTCAGTACCTTGTTTGATAGTTACCTTGCTTTTCTCTGCATACTTATTTTCTTTCTCTATTGGTCTTCTACATCGGACTCATTTGTTATTGAACAGGTTTTATGACGAGTCATTCTTGATTATTCTTGCATCCATTCTATTTTGACAGGTTTCGATAATTGGGTTTCCATTCCTTTAAATTCTGTGTGTAACTTTAGTATCTCTGAACTGTTTTTTCAAATGTCTTTACATGCTCAAAATCTTTTCTTTTGAGCTGTGGACTCAAATCCTTTGCTTCCAGTGAAGAGGAATGCTTCACCTTTCACTTCATCTTAGCTATCCATTTTAAACGAACGAATGCAGTCGAATCTTGATCCATTGCAGCTCAGGTGACAGCTTAGGGAGGACACTGAACCTCGCGAGAAATAGTCTACGAATTTGGGCAGCTACTGTACTCTTACTACATGGAAGTGCAAACTACCATGACAAGCGCATCTTGGTGCGCAGGTGCTATTGCAGCAGATCACATGTTGCATGGCAGCAAAGACACAGAGTTGGTAACTGTATGCTGCAACTTTAATGGGTGACTGTTGCTCTGTTAGTGCCAAGGATGTCGTGATCTCTGGTCATCTACATTTGCGATGCTGTCGCCGCATAATGTGAAGGTGTTAGGTCGATGAAAGGGAGGGTTGCTAAGGTAGCTGACATATGTACAGATGATAATGGCATATATTCACAGACTTAGATGTGAAAGAGGAAAAATGGGATCTTGAGCGAAACATCAGATTGTCTCTTGTTTGGTGAGACAGGAACACATTGCCTATGTTGCTTTGGACCATTCTTACTCAAGTTGTGGCAAACTGTGGCATTGGACCAAACACCTCTCGTATCTTGGGCTCTTGGCCCTTTGTTCGTTATGGATATCTTAGATAAATGGAAAGGCATAACATTCCTATTTTATCTAGAGATAGTTGCTAAGCTTACTAGATAATAAAATGCTGCACTTGCCAAAATGAACCATGTGGATTTTCTTATGAATAAATTTATATCTATATCTACTAGTAAGTTGCACATGCTTTGCATGTGAGGGGAAATTTGTCCTCCCCTCAAAATCAGAGAGGGGAGAAATTTGTTGTATAGGAGTATGTAATATGGAACAAATACTCGCTTTTTTCTTCTCAATGCTTGGTTGGATTAAATATCAAGGCATGGATTGTGACATGCAGATCATCAATCTAAGTTTTTTTATATACGAACTCCCTTCAATTTCACTGTACCTTTTTTTTTTTTTACTTTTTACCACTTCCACAGTTAACCCGTATTAGTTTGGTCTTTCTAGACATTTCCACCGTCTTCCTCTCTTGCTCTCTTCCAGCCATTTTTTTCTTGTCATTTCTAGTCTTCTCTCTTCCCAGAATTTCTCTTGCTATATATTACACAAGTAAGCCTTGCCGGCTCACTGCCACCTTGTTCCTTGATGCTGGGTGTTGTCACCTATTTTCCTTGTGCCCACTCATTTCCTGTCCGGCTCCGGCGTGCAAGCCAACCCACCACAGCAGAGTGGAGGTGCACACAAGAAGGCACCGGAGTGCAGCTGGACGCCCAGCGTGAGATTTCACCAGCACGACGTGGAGCAAAGTCCACGTCTGGCAGCAAGGAATCGACTGAGCCATCAAAGAGCGAAGAGGCGCGAACAGCTTCCCTATACTCCAATTTTAGGACTCAGGAAATGACATGTCTTTTAGGACTTGAATCTCACCTGCAAGTAGATAGCGTTCCTCTTCCCAATAAACGCCTGGCAAATTTTGCTATTGAAATTCTTGCCACAAAAGATCTGTTTCCATCTGTGGTGTACAAATAGCGTTTTCCGCCAAAAAGGTTAAAAAGATCAGTTATTGGTGCTGTACCAGCTGTAGCATCCGCGTGGAGAAGATGAACTCTCCACGAGAGCCACACTTGGCGTTGCAAACGTGAGCCCATGAATTTGACTATTTTAGCCCTCCTTCCCCTTTCCCCTACCTCTATCCCACCCTCCCAGTCCCACAACTTCTTTGTTCTTCTTCACTCCTCCCGCCCTCCATTGCTCACCATCTTGCCTCCGTCTTGTATGGAATCAGCACAAACGCCCGATTGCTTCCTGTCTGTTTAATTTGCTTCTTGTGGCTGCAGACACCACTTTTTGGCCTTGGCGTGCAGACTTTGGATCTAATCCCGATTAGCTTATCACATCCTCGCTAATTGGTAACTTGGTGTGAACTCATTAATTTCCGAGCAATCATGTGCTGTGGAGTATTCTTCTTATTCAGTTCAGCAGATATTTACTGAATAATTCTCCAATCTAGCACGTCTCATACTGGTATGTCTAGCTTGAACTTACCAGTGCTTCATTTGGATCTAGTTATTTGGATTGATATTTTCTAGGTGGCTTTGAAAGTTGACAGGGTGCTCAGTTCCTCCCATTCTGAACATTGATTATGATGGTCATTTGCTTCAAATTATGTTGCCATATTGTTGTGTGTGATGGTAGTAATACAAACTAATCCATTCAATTATTACATTTCTGTTACATGAACTTTATTGGTTTCGCTGTGCTGCTTGCTCAAAGTTTATTTGCCGATCTAATGCTTTTCTATCAATCTTCTGCTAGGCTTGTCCATTATCATCAGAAGAGAATAACAATCTTCCGCTTTACTGTGGTTTAGCTCTTGGGAATTGCTTAAGTTCTTCTGTGACAATTCTTCTCCAGTAGTTTACGGAAGCTATTCCGTTGTAAATTTGCTTCTTCACAGTAACATATACTGGCTTAATTATTTCTGAACTTGCTTTCTGATAGATTTGTTTTTACTAGATTAATCATTTGGTAATCCCTCTTAGGTACATCTGCCCTCCAACTTTTGCATTGCTTTTATAATGCGCCTGGTTTTAACAAATTTGGCGATACATGAATTAGTGTTATTTCTCTTGGCTTATCCTTTTTTTTTCTGTGTAATTGACTACCTAGAATTTTCCCTTACACATGCTCTATATATTGTTTTTGCTTCAGATGTTTACAGAATTCAAGATTCTACCAACATTGCCATCCGTCATTCTTCTGTTCATGCATTCTGAAATTGTGATCTTTTAGGTAACATTGGGCATGGAGTTCTTCACAGAATATGGGGAGGCAAGCCAGTATCAGATCAAAGAGATCATTGGCAGGGGAAGCTTCGGAGTAGTTGCTGCTGCAGTAGATACCCAAACTGGGGAGCGGGTTGCGATCAAGAAGATACATGATATGTTTGAGCATGCCTCAGATGGCACCCGCATTCTTCGGGAAATCAAGCTTCTTCGGCTTCTCCGCCACCCAAACATAGTTGAGATCAAACACATCCTGCTCCCCCCTGCCCGAAGGGAGTTTAGAGATATTTATGTTGTTTTTGAGTTCATGGAGTCGGACCTACAAAAAGTGATGCAAGTAAATGAAAACCTCTCTGCAGATCATCACCGGTTTTTCTTGTATCAACTTCTTGCTGCCCTCAAGTACATCCATGCAGGTCAGTTCAGAAACCGTCGGCGCATCATTCACCTTATCATCAACAATCACGTCTTATCAAGTGTGAATCCTTTGTACAGTCTTATTTTGAACTCTCATGAAACCCTGTCTTACTTTTCTGCATATGATTTATCTTGTCGCAGCTAATGTATTTCATCGTGACTTAAAACCGAGCAACATACTTGTCAATTCGAACTGCAAACTAAAGATCTGTGACTTTGGGCTTGCACGCCCATTGTGTGATGATGCTCCCTTGGCTATATTTTGGACTGTAAGGCGTTTGTCCCTGTATTAAATAATTATTTTCTATTTCTCTCCTCAAGTTACTTACCTAGTGCACTTTGCAATTTGAAGGACTATGTGGCAACAAGGTGGTACCGTGCTCCTGAATTATGTGGCTCATTTTTCTCCAAAGTAAGTTAGTGTCTGTTTGTTTGAGCCTAAGTTTGCGTATGGTTGACACACATCACACACCTACGGTTTGGCAATTTGATGGACGTAGGTAGGTCTTTGGTTCAAGCCACACCTTCGGCACGATTCTTTTTCCACCAATAAGGTCCCACATGCCACACTTACAAAGTGTGGCAAGATTCCCTTAGGTCCAATTTGAACTAACCTTAGGCAAGTTTGGCAAAACAATTGTGCAAAGTGTGACATTGTTAGTCCTAGAACCAAACAGCCCCTTAGTCTTCAATTCTGAGCTCCCTATTGTCAATAGTAAAGAAAGGAAGCCTCTTGCAGTACTAAATCTGTACGCTGGTGTTGCTTGTTATTGCAGACTTGTTTCCAATGTGTGAATCATTCTAATGCTTTAAATGTGTATATGATGTTTTTCTCTTTCCGAACGGGCACATAAGTACTGGTCATTGTAGTAGAAGAAAAATGCCAAGAAGGGAGATGTCTTACACTGCCAAGAAAAACGAAAAAGAAAACAAAAGAACTGCACATGTCCTAGGCTATGGGCTATGGCTCAAGGCAAAGGCTCAGGAGGGCATCCGCGTCGTGGCAATGCCCTCAGCACCTTGGCACCAGGCATCATCCAGAGATGGGCTTCAGTGAGAATGGCATCCACCAACTCCGATGCGTCTAGTGAGGCATCATCAAATAGGAAGCGTTGTGCAGCCTCCATAGCCGCCACATGGTGAGGATGATGGTTGAGTGCGCTCCATTGGATCTCTGAGCACCAGCTCTCTCCACAGCAACTTCAAACCAGGTGGGAAAATTATCACCAGGCTGTGGGCAGAGATGCTGGAGCGAGAAGTGGCTTAGGACTGAGTGCAAACCTGATGCGCGAAGGCGCACCGTGTTAACACATGCGAGTTTGTCTCGTCCTCCTTGTTGCACAACTGACATTGATTGGGGTCGGGTAGGCTTTGCCTTCGGAGACAGTCGGCCGTCCAACATCAGTTGGCCGCTACTATCCATGTGAAGACCTTGCATTTCAGAGGAGCCCAGCTACCCCAGATCGGTGCTGAGAGGGGTTTTTGGACGCCACCAGCGAAAAGGCAGATCGAGGGTTGTACTGGCCGGAGGCGAAGAGAGTCCACATGAACTGGTCTTCGGTGTCAGCGGGGAGGGTAGGGCTGTCTATGATCTCCACAAGGTGGAGTACCCATAGTTCCCTGCACAATGAGGGCGCTTGAGATATCATGGATCCAGCGGCTGTCAGTGCATGCTTCTCGCACCATGCGGCGATTGATGACACGCATGCTGGCTGCAGGCTGCAGCAGGTACCAAGGGGGCCAGATCGGCCACTGACATCCCGTTATTCACCTGTCCGACCAAAATAGGGCACGGCGGCTGTCGCTCAACATGACCTTGCTCACTGCATGAAGGAGACTGTCGACGTGCCTTCCATCTTAATAGCGAGCGAGCCCATGGCTTGGATGGGTCAATGCTTGGAGCCAAGGCCACCTAGTCCTCAGAACCCAGCCCATCTTCCTCGTATCTGCAATGCCCATGCCGCCGAGCTTGACCAGGTGGCACATGTTTCGCCAAGTCACAGAGCAGTTGCCACCTTTCGCCTCATAATGATGAACTTGCCAAAAGAATTTGCATGTTTTCTTGTCGAATCACTAGCGCACCCACTTCTTCAACCCCACAGCCATCATAGTGTGTGTATGATGTTATCTTACCATATTATTAAAACAAGTTGACAGCCACCACATATCGCTCTTAAGGGGGTTAGAAATTCCCACATTAATCGGAGAGGAAAGCGACATTTCAACGCCATTTATTTTGGTGGTCACAAATTATAATGGTGCAGGTTAATCTGGTAAATTAGGAAGCTATTACAGTTGTATAAGGATTACAACTACATTTGTATAACAAGTGTTAGAGTTATATATGCAGCAAATACAGCTGTACTTTCAAATGTGAACATGCACTTTAGTACCTAGCCACTCAGGAAATATCTTTGAAAAACACCTTTAGAAAGTATCCAATTAGTACCTAGCCACTCAGGAAATATCTTTGAAAAACACCTTTAGAAAGTATCCAAATGCAGCAGATTATGGCGAAAACTGAAGTAGTAAAGTTTTAAGCAGTACAGCGGCACCAATTTTCCTTTCTAAACATGCAAATTTTGCTGAACTTATCTTCTTGCAGTGGACACTTGTAGAATCATTATTTGCAAAGCACTTGAA
>LR738714.1:13392137-13402825 GCA_902687465.1 Secale cereale | reverse complement strand
CCCCCCCCCAATTTTTTTTCCCTACGTGACCATGAATGCTTCTGATTTTCTCTGCACAGTACACCCCTGCAATTGATATTTGGAGCATAGGGTGCATATTTGCAGAAGTTCTCACTCAAAAACCATTATTTCCTGGGAGGAATGGCACACACCAACTAGATCTGATAACAGATGCCCTTGGAAATCCATCATGTGAAACCCTATCCCAGGTATGTCTACATATTACCCATTCACCAGTGGACAAAGATTTCACTGTTTTTTGTTAGTACCATACTGGTTACTTTTTACTGGTGGTTTCTTTAAAATGAAGCATATATAGACTTGGCCACAGATAGGAATCCGGCTTTCTGTAAAATGCAATACGATGTGACAGAACTACTTCCCCAACCTGGCTCACAAACACATGACTTCTGTGTGGTTCGTTCTCTAAGTAAATCGTTTCCTAGATAATAACCTGTTTGATATTATTTTTCTACTTCTAGCACATGCCATTGCACAGTATTGCTCAGGCAATGAATTTCTTAACATGGCTATAACAACTGCAGATTCGTAATGAGAAGGCGAGGAGATATTTGACTAGCATGAAGAGGAAACATCCTATCCCCTTTGCTAGTGTGTTTTGTAATGCCGATCCTAAGGCTGTCCGTCTCCTAGAACGCCTACTCGCATTTGATCCTAAAGATCGACCTACTGCTGAAGAGGTATATTTTTCACAAAAAAGAGTTCTTGCTTTTATGATGACTGATTCTGAAATTGATGAGTGCATAAGCGTGATATCTTATATATGTATTCTATAGGCTTTAGCTGATCCATATTTTGAAGGACTTCGTAACTTGGAACATGAGCCTTTACCACACCCCTTTTCAAAACTTGAGTTTGAATTTGAGAGATTGAAGCTAACAAAGGGTGGTATAAGAGATCTGATATATCGAGAGGTAGAAAACCATCACTTCAGTGTATGTTTTAGGCTGACTATATCCGTCTAACTTAAAATTGATTTTTTTTCCCTTTCCTTGAAAGCAAACAGATTTTGGTGTACCATCCACAGATGCTTCAGGATTATATCAGAGGTGGAGGACAGGCTAGTTTCGTCTATCCAAGGTTAGGTTGTTTTGCCATCTGCTGCCAGCACACCAGCACTAGCGTAGATGCTTAGCATACACATGAAATTGTATGATTTGTATGCCCATGCCACATTTTGTTTTCACACAGAAATCGTTAGAACTTAGGATGTCTAACCTAGTTTAATACCCCTTATCAGCGGTATAATCTTGCTCATAATCTAATATTACCACGTTGCAGTGGGCTTGATGGTATGAGACTGCAGTTTGCACATGCTGAGGAGAAGTACCTCAGAGGAGAAAGAGGTACTACTCCACCGCAGAGACGACATGCATCTTTGCCAAGGTACATGAGTCATTATTAACCGCTAGCAGCTTCAACTTATTGTAACTGCGCAAATTCTTGTACGGTTCTGATTCCGCTTGCTTCTGCACTCTTCTTCATGTGACAGGGAAAGAGTCTGTACACCAATGGGTAGTGATAAGCATGACTGTAACAATGAGAACAGGAGGACAGCATCTTCTGCTGCCCAAACTATCATAAGATCACAACAAGGGGGGCTGACACATGCATATGTCAATCAAAATGGCACGAGCATTCCAAACTTCTGCTCAGGGTATTACTTGCAGAATGGTAGTGCCAGTGCTTCCAGTTGTGTCATCGAAGAGAATGAAGGCCCGAAGGTACTCCCGGCACCAATTACAACGACACTGCCTCAATTCCCCCCAGGATCTCATAATTATCGGGGCACAGTCAGTTTTCTCGTGACGATGTGTTTATGCAAGAGACTGACCAATAGCCAATCTGTTTTCTGTTGTTGTTTTCCACTCTTCAGGAGAATGGCGTCCCCGAGGAGGAGAAGGTGGCCTATGAACTGTCGGAAAGGCTTGCCAGGATCTAGCAAGAATGCACCTCCCAAGGCAGCCATGATCCCGACGTCAGCGCTGTATTTCCACCAGGTAGTCTTATGGGTGCCGGCAGCACAGAATAAAACCCCGCCAGTGCGGAGGTGCTGCGAACTTCACAACAACCATTCGCATTATCCGTAAACATGTAATAAATCTTAAGTTGAGAAATGTCGCGTCGATCTGCATCGGTATACATCCGGTGTAAATTGTGTGTGTGTGTACCGTACCGTAAGAGTCTAGACTCGGAGAACATGGTGTGTAATGTCGTAACCGAAATTGCAGACATTCAGTTTGTGAATTGGTCAACTGCTGCTGGGTTCAGTGGGGAGCAGGTGAATGAATCTGTTGCACGCAGGGCAAGCTCCCCGGCCAGTGACGGACCAGCAAGGGACCCATGCAGAATCCAGTTAATCCACAGCATTTCTGCATATCTATCTGTAGCTCTATCAAGTGCAGGATATGTAGAATGGTCAGCACAGCATGACTGAAAGGGAAATACAATCCCACCGGTTACATCGTATAGGCATGCTCCAGGCCGGCCGTCGTCGGCGGTCAGGGTGACGCCCGCGCCTCCGGGCTCTGGCTGCGCCTGTCGGGGTCTCTGGCATCGGTCCATGCGTTGTGGCGCTCTGACGGGCCGGACGGCGTGACACGACTGCCGCGCGGCGAGAGGCCCGGCGTCCTCCGGACGGCGGCGCCCGTCGGCGCCGTGCTCCCCCGGCGGTGACCACGCCGAGCTCGCCCGCTCCTGTCCGCGTGCTCTGGCACCGGCATGGCACTGGCACCCCCGCATGGTCGCCGTCCGCAGATCAGCACGAGAAGGAGGAGAACGACGACGGCGAGCCGCAGCGGTGAGACGTGTGGAGCCATGGCGATCGAGCGAGGCAGATGCCCCGATGGAGGAGGAAGAAATAGCTGTGCAGTTTGTTTGTTTGTTTGTTTGCTCTCTCTTCCTGAGTGCGATAAGAATTGCAAGAAGCATACGGGGCTGTGTTTATATAGCAGTAGACCGAGTAAAAGCCTGAGAGCCTGGACGTCCGTCGTATGCCTGCAGCTCAGCTGGTTCGCCAATCGTACCGTACGTACGCGTTGCACTTGCACGTGGAGGTGCGAAAAAAATAAGGGTTCTCGTTCGGTTTGCATTGGGATTTTTTTTGAACAAAGATATATACGTATAATACCAAATAGGTGTGTCTAGATTTCAGTTTAGAACGAATATTTTTTACGGATATTCACGCAAAATCATTGGAATATAATATCGACTGAGACATAAGAGCATCTACAGCCAGACTTGGCAAATCCAACCCCTCAAACACCCGCGCACGTGCCCGGGCGCGTCTGCGGACAGTGATCAGGCATGCCTCATATTTCCTTCTCCGCATACAACTCTCTCGTATTCATTCTCTAAATCCATACAAAATCATGCATAATATATATAGCCAGGTACTATGTTCTATACTAATCAAATTTCGTCGTTGTCGGAGATGGCCTGAGTCGCCAGATCCGGAGCCTGGGCCGCCTCCATCTATTGCTGACGGTGACGCCTCCATCTGTTGCTGACGGCGATGCCTTGCCCCCCGCAGCTGACTCGGAGCGGATGGAGTTCAGGAAGGTGTGCTGTTCTGGCCATACGCCCACGTCCTCCTCCATCGCCCGTGCCTCCTCCTCCCCCACATCTAGCTTCGACGCCTCCTCCGCCGGCTCCTGCTCCTCCTCCTCCTCTTCCTCGTCTGCTGGCTCCTGCTCCTCCTCCTCAGTCGGCACCTCCTCCTCCACCTCCTCTTCCTCCTCCTCCGGTTCCAGAGGTAGCCCCGCTCCCCTACGGATTCAGACCTGCTGAAGGAGGAGGAGAAGGTGCTGGATCGTGTAGTAGTGGCGGCGTGGGTGCATGGCTAACGGTCTCGAGTAGCGGCGGAGGGAGGGAAGAGGCGGATGTGCTAGGGCGGGGGGCGCCGGCCGGCTTAAATAGCTGGGCAAGGCACTACATGCCTTGTCGGAGTTGCGCCACGCGACGTTCACACCCCTGCGACGAAGGCGGCGTTCGTAGGACCGTCGGGTTTCCAAGGCGTTACCGTGTGGGGCTCCTTCGCCAGACCGATGTTTAGACTGGATATGAAAGATGTTGGTCAGCCCGAGCGTTTGAGGACCGTTTGAAAGGCCCGTCTGAGTCAAAAAATCATGACTGAACAGTGATCGGCGGCCTGCTAGGACATTTGAGACGGATTTAAAGGGTTTGATTGTAAATGCTCTAACAAAATCTAAGTCAATTGAAACTTAGCAAAACTGTAAGGACAATGAAATAGGGGCGCTATGCATGCATGCACGCGATGAGATGGTATGCCCCTGCTGCTGAGTTGTTTCTTTCGTCCCCTAATTACGCGCTTCTTGTTACATGTTTCTTTCTTTGCTAGTTAGAGCATTTATAGCTGGACTTTGCAAGTCCGGCCCCTTAATGTCAGCAGACGTGCGGCGCATCCGCGGGCACTGATCTGACACTCCTCAAAAAATGCAATCCGCATCCGGTCACCTTAATTATCATATCTTCATACAAACTCATGGAACTACGTGAATGCACACATATTGTCCGGCTACACCATCACACTACACTAAACATACCATCGGAATATTAAAATTTGGCATGTTTGGCTATGGTGGAGTTCATCCATGGATGCCCGAGCCCTTCCCGACACCCTTGCCGTCCTTCTCGCTGAAGTACTGGTCGAAGACGCAGTACGGATCGAGCCAGATCTGCTCGTCGCCAGAGCTGTCCTCGCCGTCGCTATCCGCCTTCTTCTCCTTTGGTGGCAGTCTGGCAATGACACGAACTACCCGATTTTGCTCACGGGCGAGGGCGCGTGTGTTTCTCCGCTGTCGTTTCTTCACAATGCAGGCGCGGATGGCTTCCTCCTCTGCGGCCGCCCGCGCAGCCGTCATTTCCGCCGCGAGACGGGCCTCGGCGGCCCTTATACTCTCCTTCCCACGGCGGGCCGCCCGTTCCTGGTGGGACTCATACTCTGCTCGACTTGTGATGGGGAAGGAGAGGTGTACCGGCCGGGACTACGAAGATCCAGCACCAGAGGATCCGAGCGCCTGGTGAGCCCACGATATGGCGTCGCGGCGGACGGATCCGTCTGTCGGTCGGGCGCTGTCCTCCCGGGAGTGGCAGAGTGAATGCGGACTGCCATTGCCTCCTCCAACCCACACGGGACGACACCCCAATCGACGGATTCAGACTGATCGGAGTCCGATCCGCTGCCTGCCATGGCGGAAAAGGTATCAAACTGTCAGAGATGAGCTTGGGTGGCGGAGGGGAGTGGAGGGGAGTGAAGTGAAATGGCTAGGATTTGGTCCGACGAGAGGATGAAGACGAATATAAATGGGGTCGGGTGAGCCAGCATGGGCCGATTCCGACGTGGCGGGCGTGCCCGGGCGCCCCATATCCGCCCGTATTTAGGCTGGATATGGGGGTACCGATCAGTCCGGTAGTCTGATGACCGTTTGAGGGGTCCGACTGGGTTCAAATTTCGTGACTGGGCAGCAACCAGGCGGCCTGCCCGGACATTTAAGACATGTTTAAGATGTTTGGTTATAGATGCTCTTACGTACTTCCGGTTACATGCTTCCATATCCTTAGTGGCATGCCCTCACCTCCGATCTCTCTGTCCCACGTTTTCTTTTCGAGTGCTAATATTTGCTCCATTGTAGTAGGATACTTTTGTGATGGCACCATTGTATATTTTTTCTACTGACTCATCAAAATAGTGATTTGTTTTCAGCATCGAACAGAAGAAAAAAAATCCCACTTGTTTCAAAAGCATCAGTCTCTTGCTTCTGTCGACTATAAAATTGCTCCTAGGCAGATGATTTTTTTTTTGGTGCAGACAAACCGGTCTTTTCGTATAATGAAATTTTTTGCTTCTCAAAGAAATCACTTGGAAGAACATCGTGAATGACGCAGAATTGGAATAGATTAATCCATTGTGAAAAGAAAAATTTACAAACCTATTTTGCAACAAGTAAAAGATAATTTTCATTTCGTCGTAGTCAACATATCGGCGGCTCATGACAATATTTGCTTGTGCCACGGCTTCTACATCGTTCGTAGTGTAGTCGAAACCTTAGACCACTGCCTTGTTGATCTCGCCCTCAACACATTACATCATTTCATTGGGAATCTGTACAACTGAAGCATGAAGTGAGAAAGAAGGAAGCGCACAATTTAGTGGCTGATACAAAAACTCGCTAAAAGCAGCAAAATGGTTGTATACTCCATCCATTCCAGTGAATGAGGCACGCACGCATTCCAAAATCTAACTTTGACCATAAATTAAATCAATTGTATATAAATTTTGTGACTTAAGAAGTATACTATTGAAAAGTTCTTTCGAATATAAATTCAACGGAATAATTTTATCACATATATAATCCATATTTGGTTGGTCTTATTTATTGTTAATAAAATGTACAAACCAAAGCAACAATGACAATGGTTGAAGCAGACACTATAGTAGCGGTTGAAGCATACAATACTATCTTATAATGGTTGAAGCAATATGTTCATATAATAAAAGTAGCACACACTACAATGGATGAAGCAAAAATTCATTACTATAGAATCATATGCAACAAACTGGATGAAGCATGGTTGGTACAAAGCAATAGCTTCATTTTCTTACAACATATATAAAAGAAGCATTTAGGTGTAAACATCGGATTGCTAGCCGAAAGTGCTAGCTAGTTATTGACTGGAGGGGGGGGGGGGTAAATAGGCGATTTTTATGAATGTCTTCGAAACAGGCAATGTCTTCGAAGACGTAGAAACAGAATAGTAATTAAACATGATACATCAGAAGATAAACTACACTAGGCATGCTGACATAGCTACACAGTTGAAGTGAGAAGTGAAAGCTAGCAACAAACTAGGCATAAGTGAATGATAGAAACAGTAATGTGAAAACCAAGGTACAATCAGGGGAATGTCTTCACACAATGTCTTCAACCAGAATGAACAATCAAAGGCTTCACGAAACTAAAAGGTAAGTAAATGAGTGAAGTGATAGAACAATTGCTCGGAGAAGACAAGATATTTGTTTGACCAGTTCTAGTTGCTGTGACAACTGTACGTCTGGTTAGGGAGACTGAGATTGAACTTAGAAGACCTAGTCTTCACCTTATTCCCATTGAGCTAAGGTCACTGTAGACCTCGCCCAATCACTCAGGTAAATCTTCAATGTAGACTTCCAAACCTTCATAGACTTTGAAAGGATCAATATGGTTGACTAGAGGGGGGGGTGAATAGGCAACTAACAATTTTTAGCTTTTCTTAACCAAATTAAACTTAGCAACAAAGTAAGTTGTCTAGATATGCAACTAGGTGGACAATTTATAGGAAGCAACAATAACAACCACACAAGCAAGCAAGCTAAGGTATACAAATAAAGTTTGCACAAGTAAAGAAAAGAAATAACCACAAGTGGAGCCGGTGAAGACGAGGATGTGTTACCGAAGTTCCTTCCCTTTGAGAGGAAGTACGTCTCCGTTGGAGCGGTGTGGAGGCACAATGCTCCTCAAGAAGCCACTAGGGCCACTGTATTCTCCTCGCGCCCTCACACAATGCGAGGTGCCGTGATTCCACTAGTGGTGCCCTTGAAGGCGGCGACCGAACCTTTACAAACAAGGTTGGGGCAATCTCCACAACCGAATTGGAGGCTCCCAATGACACCACGAAGCTTCACCACAATAGAATATGGCTCCGAGGTGACCTCAACCGTCTAGGGTGCTCAAACACCCAAGAGTAACAAGATCCGCAAGGGATTAGTGGGGGGAATCAAATTTCTCTTGGTGGAAGTGTAGATCGATGCTTTCTCAAGCAATCCCTAGGAAATCAACAAGTTTGATTGGCTAGGGAGAGAGATCGGGCGGAAATGGAGCTTGGGGAGGAAGAGGTAAGTCTTCTTCGGGAAGAAGACTCTCTATATATAGTGGAAGGGCAAATCCAACCGTTATCCCTCAATTCTGCCCGCAGAGCACGGTACTACCACACTTAACGTGCGGTACTACCGCACGGCCCAGCGGTACTACCGCACAGGGTGCGGTACTACCGCTGGCGCGGTACGAGCCAGAACTAGCCCCTGTTGCGTTAAAACATCGGGCGGTAGTACTGCCGGAGCGGTACTACCGCACGTCCTTGCGGTATTACCGCAAGGCAGGGTCAGACTGGCCGAGGAGGAGTGCGGACTAAATAAAATACGGCCGCAGCTACTTCTGCAGAGTTACGGTCATTGCAAAAACCCGATACGGTACTACCGCTTGCACGAAGCGGTACTACCGCGTAGGACGCGGAAGTAAAAAAATTACTTCCGCGCCTACTACCGTACTAGTCACGACGCTGGGGCCGGTCACACGGTACTACCGTGTCCATGGTACGGTACTACCGCATGGTGCGGTACTACCGTGGGGCCGTGCGGTACTACCGCATGCCAAGTAGTGGTAGTAGTAGGACGTCACTGTTTTTGTAACGACAAGGAAAAAACAGCCGAAGCTCCAGAGAAGCGAAGGAAAGGTGGTGCGAATTAATGGACATGTACGTGTTGATTCCACCCAAACATTTCCGAAGCGGACCCCCTCTTAATAGTACGGCTTTCCTATGACTCAATTCCACCGTAACGAACCAAAAGGAAACACCGTCTTCCATAGGTTCCGAGGGTCACTAAATCGTCTTGTGCCTAGGTGTGATATATCTGAAAAGCTCAGTGCACACGATTAGTCCGCAAAAGCATTGCCATCAATCACCAAAACTACTTACGGAGAAATATGCCTTTACAATCTCTCCCTTTTTGGTGGATTGATGACAATACGGGATTTGCATAAAGATATATATTTAACAAAATAGTAAGCAAACCCAGCATTAATATAAAATATAGGTAAGCTCCCCCTAGATGTGTGCATACATAAGAAGATGCTTTGGACTGCACAGCACACATACTAGGATCAACGCTCCCCCTATATTTTATAAACAACATACTCCTTGCAACAAAGAATAAGACTCTACGCATGGATGTAAGGAGGTTAACGTGAGCACATATTTACAGGGCAAGTGAAGCAAACGCTCACAACCTAGCAGATAGCGTAGACATAATAACGAGATAAGGAGTAGAGTGCATATGTCTCACACCATATGAAAGGTCTCACACACACGACACAAAACAACGAAAGCAGATAAGGTTCAACCAACGAAAAGCAAATAAAACACGGCACACGACACACGAATCCTACACTCTCTCCCCCTTTGGCATCGAGACACCACAAAGGGAAAGATGACACCTAAGACATAGGTGGTAGCTCAGGCGGAAGAAATCAGTCGTCACGTGCTCCGTCAGACTCCTGCTGCTCCTCCTCGGAATCAGACCACTTGAAGCCCTACTTGGCAATCCACTCAGCCTCTGGAGTAATGATCTCCTCTGACCCATTAAACACATCCTCACCAAAGATCCTCAATATCTTCTTGTCACGCTGACGAGCCTGCTTCTGAGTCACATGAGCCTTGTATTGCCCCTTTGCCTGCATACAAAATAGAGCCTTCATCTTGCTCTTCAGCTTTTTAGCCCACGAGGGCTCAGACAAGGGGGGAGCATACCCTCCAGAACTGTCCTCATCAGCTGCCTTCTCCTCAACTTGCTCCTCATCCTCATCCATCTTAGCTGCAGCAGCCTATGCACGGGTAGTGGTGTTAGTCCATCGACTCTTGATGCGAAGTCAGATAGGCTCATGACGAATCCAGTGAGGGGCCTCAAATCCTTCATCAGGATATAGCTTCTCCCAAGTCTTGGAGATCAGCAAAAACAGACATGGACCGTAGATAGGCACTTTGCGGGTGAATATTGCAAAGCAGAGCTCACACCACATGACATGTGAGATATCAAGTGGTTGAGTCTGAGCACTGCGGGCCTCCTCACACATAAGAATCATGTCCATGAGGTATGAATGCACCTTGTCCTTGTCCCCAATGCGAGGAAACAGTGAGTAGTGGAAGATCCTATGCATAATATCCAGAAAGGGGTTCATCACCCAAGTCTTCTTGCCACTTGCGAGCGTCTTCTCCACATAGAAAGGCAGCAGCCGGTCCTTGTTGGCAGATTCTTCATTAGCATGAGGGCGAGCTCCAACAGGAGTGTGGAGCCCCTCATCAGCAACCTGAAGCAGATCCATAAAGTCCTTCCATGTAGTAGTCATCTTATGTCCATTGGTCATCCAAGTCATGTTGCGTTCCTCCTTAGGATGGAAGTGAACCGAAGCATAGAACTGTGCTACAATTTCTGGGTCAAAGTCCATATGAAATGACATGATATGCTCAATGCCAAACTGCTCCACAAGATCTAGAGCCTCAGCAAAATAGGCCCGGTGCTCCTCCTTCCTCATGTGATTCATGTCAATCCAATGTGCATTGATACGTCCAAAACGTATCTATAATTTCTGCTTGCTCCATGCCACTTTTGGGTGATATTGGTATGATATTCATACACTTCCATACACTTTTGATCATATTTGGACTAACTTACTAATCCAGTGCACCCCAGTGGCAGTTTCTGTTTTCGGTTGTTTTTGTATTTCAGGTTTTCACGTTACGAGAACTGCCAGGAAAAATCCAGAAAAATTATATAAAAAATCAGCGTTTCGGAAACTACCGTGCGTCCGAAGGACAGCCGGGGGGGGGGGGGG
>LR738714.1:13316819-13386727 GCA_902687465.1 Secale cereale | reverse complement strand
CCCCCCTGGGCCGCGCCGGGGGGGCGCCTGGGCCCCCCGAAGCTTCCCTGATGCCCCCCTTTGGCATATATTTAAAGCGTCCTCCGAAACCCTCAGAACAGGAACTCTTTTCGCGATCCCATCTCTGTTCCGCCGCCGCCGCCGCTTCCAAGATCGGGAGCACCAGGAGAACTCTTCCCGGCACCCTGCCGGAGGGGAGGATCACCACCGGGAGCTTCTCCACCACCATGGACGCCTCCCGGATGACTCGTGAGTAGTCTCCCTTGGACCATGAGTCCATGACGAGTAGCTATGTGATGTTCTCCTCCCGTTCTTGTGCTTCACTAATTAGTCCTCATGAGCTGCCCTACATGATCGAGGCACATATGCAATCCTTATGCTGTTGCTATGTTGAGTTTGCTGGGATCCGATGGATTATGAGATTATGTTCAGATTGATCTTGAGTAATATAATTGATCTACCTCTTTTATATTTATGTTCATAAGTAATTCTTGCATGTTCTCCGTTGTTATTTATTGCTTTGGCCAAGTAATACGTAGTGACCCCAAGAGGGAACGTTATGCTCGATTGTGGGTTCATGCCCCTCGATGACTAGCTTGAGTGACAGAAACATGAGTCTAGGGGATGTGCTGTTCCCACAAGGGGGAAAACAACGGTGCTTGTGCCCGCGGGTGCAAGGATTGTTTACTTTACGCAAAGTTCTTTTAATGCAGTTGTCTGTTGCATTGAGTTTACACTATGGGTGGGACTCGCAACTTAATACCAGCGAGATGTTCTGGATAGATATCTCAAGGTGGATGATTAGTAGTAGATATTGATGGATTTAGGTCTACTTACTTTGGCGTACCGCCCATGCTTTGAACCTCAACCTTTCTGCAATGTAGTCAGCATTGGTTTGCGTTCGTGGTCTTGTCAATTGCCCAGCTGTAATTTGTTTACCTCACATAGCTGTTTTATCGTCTTTTGGGAGAGAGACATCACTAGTGAACATCATGAGACTCCGGTCCATATTACCATCATTGATCACATCCGCTATTTACTTTTTGCTATTATTTACTATTGCAAAACATTATCTATCACTAATATCATTTGCGTTTAATCCTTTGTGAACTACAAGGCCGGAGGGATTGACAACCTCTCTGTACTCGTTGGGAGCAAAGTTATCTGTATCTATGTGCAGGTCCACGTTGATTGCTAATCCGCGCCGTTAGCAGTCGACACCTACTTGTTGAACCTAGGAGTCTCTGGGGATTCGATCCTTGGCATCTTTGCTATGGGAAAACACTTCCACAACACTACATCTTACACCTTCCACTTGGGGTAACCAACGAGGGGTTCGAGGCCCATCATGCATCCACATATAAGTTGTGTTTGCTCTTGAGTACTTCTGTGAAGATACGATACTGCTGCTTGGTCCAGAACAATTCATCTCCATGGAACTGAGCTCGGGGATCTGCATAAGGATTGATCTTCCTCCTAGCAATGAACTCATGTGATGGCATCTCGTCCATGCTCATAGTTGGTTCCTTGTTCTTGGTGGCAGTGGTCTTGGTTCTGCGTTGGGGGGCATTGGAGCCCTCAGGAACACCACTTTGGGTGCGCAGACGCTTTGACCCTGTGTCACGGCTGGGATTCGAGCGACGGACATTGGAACCGGAGCCACCACCTATGACACAAACACAAGAGCACGAAAGAGAGACAAAGAGAATCAATGCAAAAGCCACAACAAAGCACAAGAAACATGTATAAAAGATAATATGTATGAGCTACAAAGAAGGTGTGGACTGAACGGTAGTACTGTTCAAAGCTGCGGAAGTAAAGTTTTAGTGCCGCCAAGGGGGCGGTAGTACCGCACCGAAGTGTTACGATAGTACTGCACCAGGCGCGGTACTAAAAATTTAATTCCGCGTCCATTACGGTAGTACCGCGTCACAGGAGCGGTAGTACCATGATGCGTCAGAGCGGTAGTACCGCTGTTAGCCAGTGGTAGTACCGCTCGAGGTCAGATCCGAAAGCGGATCTGGACAATGAACGCGTAGGACGGGCGAACGGTACTACGGCTGATCACAACTCCTTTGTAGCAACACACTTACTAGCATTTCTACTGCACTACAACTCTCCTACACCCTAATCTTCCATGGATAAGGTCAACAAGAACACAAGAACAACATGCATCTCCCCAAAACCTAGAGACAACACAAGGGCAAAAAGAAGAAGGGATTTTGGGGAGAAACCTTCATCCATGGCAAGAGGTCAAGGTGGGGAACGATCCCACCGGTCGGAATGCGAGGAGAGTGGCCGGGTACGGAGATCCGGCGAGGTCCTCCGACGCCGTTCTTGAGAGAGAGAGAGAGGCGACGTGGGGAAGACGAGATGAATGAGTATGGGGGAGTTAGAACTCCCCCTGCCCTCTTATAATCCCCCAGTCGTTCAAACCACCGTGGTAGTACCACGGGTCATCGCGGTAGTACCGCCCTGGCGGAAGTACCGCACGCAGGGCGCTGGTACCGCTCTCCAGCGGCAGTAAAAAATTACTGTCGTGCTGGTTGCGGTAGTACCGGAATTCTCTCTTGCAGTAGTACCGTAACTATTCACGGTAGTACCACTCTCCCAAGAAAGTGCAAGTTTTGACAAGAAGGCTTAAGCAAAGCAACTGCGGGCAAGAGCGCACACACACGGCAAACGGAAAGAAAGACAACAGACAATTGGAACAACACACGAGACACTCCTCCTTGAAGGAGGTCGGTGGCCGAAGCCACCTATGTTTGAGTTATTTGGTATGGCACCGCGAAGAATTATACTTGGGCCCATGACCAACATTCGTCTTGAAGCACTTATACCATCTAACATGGCAAACAATAAAGACTTGATCGGTTTATGCATAACGGGGGGAGGAAGAGTTCCTTGAGAGAACAATACTCCCCCTATGTCCATGCCTACACCTAGGCAAGATAATCATGTTGAGTGGGAGGAGTGTGTGCAAGGTTTCAAACCACATTGCTCAAATCTATGATATTTAGCTCATGCCTTAACTCACGAAATCTTGCTTCATCCAATGGCTTCATGAAGATATCCGCAAGGTTATCATGAGTGTTGAAACAGTGAAGCTCTATTTCTCCTCGCCGAATATGATCCTGGATGAAGTGATACCGAATCTCAATATGCTTCGTCTTGAAGTGTTGCACTGGGTTGAGAGAAATCTTGATGGTACTTTCATTGTCACACCAAAGAGGCACTTTGTCACAAGTGACACCGTAATCCTTTAAAGTTTGCCTCATCCATAGAAGTTGAGCACAACAACTGCCAGCTGCCACATACTCTGCTTCGGTGGACGAGAGAGTCACACAACTTTGCTTCTTGGAAGACCAACTTACAAGAGAGCAACCAAGGAATTGGCACCCTCCGGAAGTGGACTTCCTATCCACTTTGTCTCCCGCCCAATTCGAATCAGAGAAACCTACAAGGTTGAAGTTTGCTCCTCTTGGGTACCATAAGCCAAAGTTTGGGGTATGATCCAAATATCGAAAGATTCGCTTGAATGCCACAAAGTGACTTTCCTTAGGTGGGGCTTGAAACCATGCACAGATTCCCACACTCAACATAATATTCGGTCTAGATGCACAAAGGTAAAGCAAGGAACCAATCACAGAACGATATACCTTTTGATCCACCGCTTTACCATTGGGATCAATGTCAAGTTGGCACTTGGTTGGCATTGGAGTAGTAGCCGGCTTGACATCACTTAGATTAAACCTCTTGAGCATGTCTTGAGTGTACTTGGCTTGTTTGATGAAGATTCCTTCTCTTCTTTGCTTAATCTCAAATCCAAGGAAGTACTTCAACTCTCCCATCATGGACATCTCAAAATGTGTGGTCATGAGTGTGACAAACTCATCATTGAAAGCTTTGTTAGGTGAACCAAAGATAATATTATCAACATATAGTTGGCAGACAAACAACTCCCCTTTGACCTTCTTAGTAAAAAGAGTGGGGTCGATTTTCCCAATTTCAAACCCACGATCTTGCAACAACTCGGTAAGATGCTCATGCCACGCACGTGGGGCTTGTTTAAGGCCATAGAGTGCCTTATCGAGTTGATACACGTGATTGGGGAACTTAGGATCCTCAAACCCCGGGGGTTGTTTGACATATACCAACTCATTAATAGGACCATAGAAACGCACTTTTCACATCCATTTGTTGCAATTTAAAGTTATAATGAGAATCATAGGCAAGCAACAAACGAATAGATTCAAGACGAGCAACGGGGGCAAAGGTTTCACCGTAGTCGGTACCCTCAACTTGGGAGTAGCCTTGAGCCACCAAACACGCCTTGTTGCGAATGACAATGCCATGAGCATCCTGCTTGTTCTTAAAGATCCACTTGGTTCCAATGACATTATGGTTCTCCTTTGGCCTTGGCACCAGACGCCACACTTTGTTGCGCTCGAAGTTATGGAGTTCTTCATGCATGGCATTGAGCCAATCAGGGTCTTCGAGCGCCTCATAGACCTTTTGAGGTTCAACACAAGAGACAAAAGCTTGATGAGCACAATAGTTTGCTAATTGTCTACGAGTGCTTACCCCCTTTGTGATGCTTCCAAGAATATTCTCCATGTGATGTTCTCTAGAAGCAAGCCTGGAAGCAACTTTAGCAGCACGACGCTCCAATTGATCTTCAAGTGATAATTGAGGAGCACTGAGTTGATCATCTTGAGCGACGTCAAGAGCTTGATCTTGATCTTGAGCTTCCTCTTGATCTTGATCTTGCTCAGAGGAGAGAACTTGGCCTTGTGCATCATTTGGTGGCTCACCACCATCTTGTGATTGATCTTGTACTTGGCCTTGTTCGTCCGGTTGAGGGCCTTCACTTTGTTCTTCGGAAGCGTGTGGGTCTTGGGTTGATGATGGTTCCACTTGTGTGGAACATTGTTCTTCTCCTTCGGCCACAAGGGGTTCCTCAATGGGTAGGATATATCCAACACCCATTCTTCTTATGGCTTGAGGAGGAATTTCATCACCTACATCACAAGTACCACTTTGCTCCACTTGGGAGCCATTATTCTCATCAAACTCTACGTTACACGTCTCCTCAATGAGTCCATTGGACTTGTTGGGGACACGGTAAGCATGAGAGTTTGTAGCATAACCAACAAATATGCCCTCATGAGCTCTAGACTCAAATTTAGACAAACGAGCACCTTTCTTGAGGATGAAACACTTACACCCGAACACCCGGAAGTACTTGAGATTGGGCTTGTTACCGGTAAGAATCTCATATGGAGTCTTGTTCAAGCCTTTGCGGAGATAGAGCCGATTGGATGCATGACACGTGGTGTTGATGGCTTCGGCCCAAAAGTTGTAAGGAGACTTGAATTCTACCATCATGGTCCTTGCCGCGTCCATCAATGTCCGGTTCTTTCTCTCCGCTACACCATTTTGTTGAGGGGTATAAGGTGCGGCATATTGATGTTTGATCCCCTCATCACTAAGAAACTCATCCAAGGTGTAGTTCTTGAACTCGTTGCTGTTGTCACTTCGGATCATCAAGATCTTTGCCTCATGTTGACGTTGAGCTTCATTTGCAAAGTTGATGACGGTTTGTTGGGTCTCACTCTTCTTCTTAAAGAAATATACCCAAGTGTATCTTGAATAATCATCTACAATCACCAAGCAATACTTTCTGCCCCCAAGACTTTCAAAGGATGGAGGCCCAAAGAGATCCATGTGAAGGAGCTCTAACGGTCTTTTTGAGTAGATGATAGTCATGGGAGGGTGAGCCGTCTCATGTAACTTTCCTTCAATACAAGCACCGCAAGCACGATCTTTGGCAAAGCTAACATTTGTTAGTCCACGGACATGGTCCCCCTTGAGAAGACTTTGCAAAGATCTCATATTGACATGGGCTAACCGGCGCTGCCAAAGCCATCCCACATCAACTTTAGCCATTAGGCATGTCGCGGTCTTAGTGGGTTGCTCCGAGAAGTTAACCACATAGAGACCGTTCTCGACATGTCCAACATAGGCTACTTTAAGAGTCTTGCTCCACAAGAGGGCCACGGTATCAATATCAAAGAATGTGGCAAAGCCCATGAGTGCAAGTTGACGAACATAAAGTAAGTTGTATGCAAGGGACTCAACAAGCATGACTTTCTCGATCGTGAGATCATGAGAAACAACAACCTTGCAAAGCCCCAATACCTTAGAATATGAAGCATCACCCCATTCGACGTTGGTGGCCATGTATGAACCTTGATGCATGTCCACCACCAAGTATTTGCTTTCGGTCATTTGATTTGTGTCTCCACTATCAAGCAACCATGACTACCCACCAGAAGCAAACTCCTACACGAGATCAATGCTTGGATTTAGGTACCCATTTGGCAATGGGTCCTTTGAGGTTAGTAACAAGGGTCTTAGGAACCCAAATAGACCATTCAATGTACTCATAATGAGAACCAACAAATTTAGCAAAAACATGACCATCACTAGCACGACATAAAACATATGAAGGATTAAAGTCGCCGGCTATGTTTGATGGCATGGCGGGGTTTTTCTTGACTCCACCACTTTTCACATTGTTCTTTTTCTTAGAAGCACCCTCTCCCTCTTTCACAAAGGTTCGTTTGAGAGGAGGAGGTTGCTTGGTCTTGTCGTTCTTCTTCTTCTTGGGCTTGGGAGCAAACCCAATTCCTTCCTTTGCCACAACTTCCTTTTGATTGCTCAAAAGATCGTTGAGGTTCTTCTCACCTTTTATACATGACACAAGGCCTTTCTCAAGTTGCTTCTTCAACTTGGCATTCTCTTCAACAAGATGTACATGCTCGCAACATGGGTTAGTAGCATTTGCATTATCAAACAACACCATGCGAGGAAAGATAGTTTTCTCCTTGGTTAGCGAAACTTGAAGTTGATCATGAGACTCCTTGAGAGAAGTGTGTACACCTTTCAAGACCTTGTGAGCCTTGTCAAGCGTAACAAACTCCTCCTTGAGTCTAGCATGGTCAACCACAAGCTTTGACTTCTCGGAATTAATCACACGAGAGACAACTAAAGCATCATCAAGATCTTTCCTTAATTTAGCATGATCATCGTTGTGTGACTCCTCAAGAGCCAAACGAAGACCACACTCTTCCTCAAGAGCATTAGAGAGATCCGATATCTCATCGGCATAGTCTCGACTATGACCTTCCATCTTATAAATGGTCTCCTCGTGAGCCTCGATCATGTCATTGGCCTCACCGAGTTGTTCCAAGAGAGCAACAAAGTGCTTCTTGGGTTTGCCCTTGAGTTTACTCATAACAACTCAAATTCATTTTCTTCCTCCTCTGCCCCCTCACTTTCATCAATATAATCCGTCAATGAAGGATTAGAGGTGATGGTAGTGTTGATGTTGGGAGTTACCTTGTTGGTGGCCTTAGCCATGAGGCACTTGGCGGTGATGTTCTCATTTGGTGAGTCAAAGAGAGATGAACGTGGATTAGTTGCAATAGAAATGGTGGACATAGTGACCATTCATCATCTTCATCATCATCATCATCCTCAACATATTCTTCTTGGGCCACCAACCCTTTGGGAGGGGTCTTCTTGTTGAGGTTGTTCTTGTTGGGATAAGACTTGGCCTTGTCCTTTCGGATAAGCTTGCCTCCATTGTCTTCTCTTTTCTCATATGGGCAATCTACAACAAAGTGGCTCACATTCCCACAGTTGTAGCACCTCCTCACTTGTTGCTTGCCCTTGTTGCCACTTGAGTTGTTCTTGTTGAAGTTGGGCATTGAGTTCTTCTTGTTGCCCCAAAATTGTCGTGATGCAAGAGCCATGTGCTCATGATAGGTATATTTGTTGCCTCGGGGCAACTATCATCGTCATCCTCTTCCTCCTCTTCTTCCACACAAGCCTTGGCATTCAAGGCAAGGTTAGGCTTCTTTGATCATTGAGCTCTTAAAACCGCATTGTCGGCGGTCTTGTCCAAGATCCTCATGGCAACGAACTCATCCAACACTTCACTTGATGGCAACGTGTGGAAGTCCGGTCTTTGGCGAATGACGGAGGACATGGCCTTGTGATAAGGCATCATGGCCTTGAGAAACTTGCACTTGATCAAATTGTCATCAGTGTCCTTGCTCCCATGATCTCGAAGTGAAACCGCAAGAGTGGTTAATCTCTGGTAAAGTTCACGGGGATCTTCATCTTCGATCATAGCAAACTCATCGGCTTCATCTTGCACAACTTCATAGTTTGGGCGTTGAATGCTTGCGCTTCCCTTGTACATGGAACCAACATGCTCTCATGCTTCCTTGGCCATGGTGAAGGGTTTAAGATGTGCAATGTCTTCGGGAGGGATAGCATCTTGAAGTATGCAAAGAACGGACTCGTTGAATTAATGATCCGTAGCTTCTCTCGGAGTTAAGTTGTCGGGATCATGTGGGTAGAAACCTTGCTCAATGATTCTCCAAAGATTAGTAGAACAATGATTTAAATGACGTCTAAAGCGAAACATCCAAGTAGCAAAATCAGAATTTTTTACAAACTTAGGAGGAGGACCAACGGAATTTAAATGCGGAGTAGGAACGGGTCCTCCATAGTGGGTAGGAGGAGTGGAGTCGGCAAAAATCCCACTCCCAATCTTAGTAACCGGGACTTGCTCACTACTAGCTTCTCCCTTGTCGGGAATAGCCTTCGACACATTAGTAGCGGGACGAACCACTTCCAACGGTGTGGTGGATAATTTGAGTCCCTCAAGTAATTACTTAAACATGCCTTTGACCTCGGTCACTAGTGATTCTTTCAATGTGTCCATCGCCACATTGAACTCCTCACTAGAGACCGCGGTTCCCCCATCGGACGTAGGCAAGGACGGAGTTCCACCGGAGTGTCCCTCCGTCTCGACTACGTTGACACCCATACTCTTTGGACGGTAAAGTCCTTATAAAGAGATGATGCTTTGATACCAATTGAAAGGATCGATATAGTTGATTAGAGGGGGGGGGGGGGTGAATAGGCAACTAACAATTTTTAGCTTTTCTTAACCAAATTAAACTTAGCAACAAAGTAAGTTGTCTAGATATGCAACTAGGTGGACAACTTATTGGAAGCAACAATAACAACTACACAAGCAAGCAAGCTAAGGTATACAAAGAAAGCTTGCACAAGTAAAGGAAAGAAATAACCACAAGTGGAGCCGGTTAAGATGAGGATGTGTTACCAAAGTTCCTTCCCTTTGAGAGGAAGTACATCTCCATTGGAGCGGTGTGGAGGCACAATGCTCCCCAAGAAGCCACTAGGGCCACCGTATTCTCCTCACGCCCTCACATAATGCGAGGTGCCGTGATTCCACTAGTGGTGCCCTTGAAGGAGGCGACCGAACCTTTACAAACAAGGTTGGGGCAATCTCCACAACCGAATTGGAGGCTCCCAACGACACCATGAAGCTTCACCACAATGGAATATGGCTCCGAGGTGACCTCAACCGTCTAGGGTGCTCAAACACCCAAGAGTAACAAGATCCGCAAGGGATTAGTGGGGGGGGGAATCAAATTTCTCTTGGTGGAAGTGTAGATCGATGCCTTCTCAAGCAATCCCTAGGAAATCAACAAGTTTGATTGGCTAGGGAGAGAGATCGGGCGGAAATGGAGCTTTGAGCAACAATGGAGCTTGGGGAGGAAGAGGTAAGTCTTATTGGGGAAGAAGACTCCCTATATATAGTGGAAGGGCAAGTCCAACCGTTATCCCTCAATTCTGCCCGCACAGCACGGTAATACCGCACTTAACGTGCGGTACTACCGCACGGCCCAGCGGTACTACCGCACAGGGTGCGGTACTACCACTGGCGCGGTACGAGCCAGAACTAACCCCTATTGCGTTAAAACACCGGGCGGTAGTACTGCCGGAGCGGTATTACCGCACGTCCTTGCGGTACTACCGCAAGGCAGGGTCAGACTGGCCGAGGAGGAGTGCGGACTAAATAAAATACGTCCGCAGCTACTTCCGCAGAGTTACGGTCGTTGCAAAAACCCGACACAGTACTACCGCTTGCACGAAGCGTTACTACCGCGTAGGACGCGGAAGTAAAAATTACTTCCGCGCCTACTACCGTACTAGTTACGACGCTGGGGACGGTCACACAGTACTACCGTGTCCATGGTACGGTACTACCGCATGGTGCGGTACTACAGTAACCCTGGAGCGGTACTACCGTGGGGCCGTGTGGTACTACCGCATACTTTGAGCGGTACTACCGCATGCCAAGCAGTGGTAGTAGTAGGACGCCACTGTTTTTGTAACGACAAGGAAAAAACAGCTGGAGCTCCAGAGAAGCGAAGGAAAGGTGGTGCGAATTAATGGACGTGTACGTGTTGATTCCACCCAAACCTTTCCGAAGCGTACCCCCTCTTATGAAAGTGCGTTATATCGACTAGAGGGGGGTGAATAGGCGATTGTTATGAATTCTTCACTGAGGAATTTGCTGTTGAGGAAATTTCTTAGCGAAGAACTACTTGCAGCGGAATAAGTACTCAGAAGTAAACATAGCAGAATACAAGCACGGTCATCATGAAGATATGAAGACAAACACAGAGTACAGAAAGCGTAAACACATGATAGCACAGGATGAAGACAAACAGACTAAAGAAATTGAACTGAGGAAATTGAGAAAGTCTTTAGTCAAAGTCTTCAAACATATACGAACAAGCACACAACACATATATGAGGAAATGACAGAGTTGAGGAAATAGAACCAGTAAGCTTGGTGAAGACAATGATTTGTTAGACCAGTTCCAACTGCTGTCTCGGTTGTACATCTGGTTAGGCGGCTAGGTATTTAAACCTGAGGACACATAGTCCCGGACACCTAGTCAAGGACACACAGTCCAAGACACCAAGTCCTCACCGTATTCCCCTTGAGCTAAGGTCACACAGACCTCGCCCAATCACTCGTGGTAAGTCTTCAGGTGACTTCCAAACCTTCACAGACTTGGTCACTCGGCAATCCACAATTCCTCTTGGATGCTCTAGACCATGATGCCTAACCGTCTGGAAGAAGCACAGTCTTCAAAGGTAACAAGCGTCGGATCCACGCAAGATCAATCTCTTCAGTGATGCTCAATCACTTTTGGGTTTGAAGGTTTTGGGTGTAGTTTCAGGTTTTTCCTCACTTGATGATTTTAGCTCAAAGTCCTCGGAGGATGGGTTGCTCTTATGACAAGTGTCAGTTTCTCGCGGAGCAGCCAACCAACTAGTGGTTGTAGGGGGCGGCTATTTATAGCCTAGGGAGCATCCCGACATGATAAGAAATAAATGCCCTTTAATGATATGACCGTTAGGTAGGTAGATATTTTGGGACAGCTGGCACGTGGCACAACAACGGTCGGAAATTTGAGTATCAAATTCCTCAGGGCTATCAAGTTCCTCACTATGTAGGCAATTCGCACTGGCGAATTCCTAACTCCTTAGTCAGAACAAATTCCTCAGAGACCAGAAGAACTTCGTCTCTGTCACTGAAGAATATGACTGAACTGTATGAGATTTCCAATGGCTTCACTCGAAGGGATTGGTAGGTGTAGGATTTTGAATTGAGCATCACATGAAATTTTTTCCTTAGTATTTCCTCGACCCCCTTTAACAGTACGGTGTTTCCCATGACTCAAGAAAGAGAAAATGAAACTGCAAAAACAAAAGTCTTCACGCTTCATGTTCCTCAAATGAATACCATGTCTTCAAGGTCACACCAATTTCTTCACTTTCAAAGTCTTCAGAAAGTCTTTAGAAATCCAAAGTCTTCAGTCGAAGAACTTCATTTTTAGGGGTCGACTTTCTCTGTAAATATCAAACTCCTCATAGACTTATAGACCTGTGTACACTCATAAACACATTAGTCCCTTAACCTATAAGTCTTCAATACACCAAAATCACTAAGGGGCACTAGATGCACTTACAATCTCCCCATTTTTGGTGATTGATGACAATATAGGTTAAGTTTTCAACGGGGATAAACATATGAAGTGTAAATGCAGATATTTGAGGAATTTGATTGCAAGATATAGAAGAACTCCCCCTGAATATGTGCATAGTGAGGAATTTGCTTTTGAAGCAATGCACACTTGAAGAGTAGAATCATGGAGATCTCCCCCTATATCTTGTAATTCATACGCGCATTTGACATATAATATGAAGAATTTGAAATGCATGATGAAATATGGTGACTGATGTAATTCATCATGCGTGCATAACATTAATGAGGAATAAGCATGCAGAAACATCACAACAGAAGTATCAGGTCACCATAGAGTTTAAGTTTACAACTCGATCCACAAAGTCATCAGAAGAACGAGAGTTGTAACTTAGCGAAAAAACGCCCATATATATAGACCCGCTTGAAGACTAACTCAAATTTCTCCCCCTTTGTCATCAAATGACCAAAATGATCAAAAATGAGGACTAACGCCCCTGAAGAATCTCAAGATGATGAAGGAGCGCCAGCGTTGTTGGGGTCGATGGTTGAAGTAGGGCCTGCCGCAGTGTTGTCCAGGTCTTCATAATCGTCGGTCTCGCGCGATGAAGAATAAGAGCTGGCCACCAAGGGAGGAACCTTGACCTTCTTGTATCTCTTCGGAGGAGGAGCAGACCAGTCAAAGTCATCCTTGAGACCCATTTTCTTCAGACCTTCTTCGCCATAGAGATGAGACAGAACAACCCAGGTGCGGTTGAGGGTTTCATGAAGGTAGTAATGGTTTTTCTTCACTTCATTATGTGTGGAGGTCATGTTGTGAAGAATTGAACCAAACTGACGCTTGACCCATTTGTGGTTGCGATCAACCTTCTGATGAAGACTGAGGAGAAGCTCACGATCAGTCATCACCCTGGGAGCTGTGCCTTGAGGATTTTGCTTGGGAGCGTTGGCGGCAGAGTCATGAGTGGCAGAGCCATCATTGGTGGAATAAGATGCAGCTTTGCGAAACTAACCATCCAATGGACGAGTGCCTTCATCAAAAACAGCAGTGGCCTTTGCCCTTGTCATCAGCTGAGGAAAATGTCCGTTTGAGGACTTCAATTGGGGGCAAGTAGCTGCAATGATTGAGAGTGTCATCTTTGTAATTCACTGAAGACCTTGTCCTGATGAATCTCATAATCCATGGAGCATAAGGCTTCAGGTTGAAAGGGGACGGTGCAACATTTGCCATTGTCCTCATGAAGAAATCATGAAAGTTGACGGGAACGCCATGGATGATGTTGAATAGCAGATTCTTTATGATGCCAACGACTTCTTCATCATTCGAGTCGTGTCCCTTGATTGGACTCAATGTCTTCGTCAGAATGCGATAGACAGTCCATGGCAGAAACAACAATTCCTTCACGAGGAATTTGGTCCGTGGGGCTTGACCTGGCTTCAAAGGCTTCATAAGCACTTGCATGTAGTGATCAGTGAGTTCAGTTTCTTCGTACATCCAATGTGCTGCTTCATTTGGAGGACTGAGAGGCAGAGCCTGAAGCAATTCAGAGGCTGGAGCTTTGTAATGAGTGTTTTCAGACACCCAGTCCAGCACCCATGAATTCACATCTTCAGAATTACCAGTGATGTGCAGGGTTGCATAAAATTGGAAAATCAATTCTTCATTCCAATCGCATATATCTGTGCAAAAACCGAATAGTCCAGCGTCGTGAAGAACACTAAGGACTGGCACAAAACACGGCAGAGACTCCATATCCACGTGAGGAATATGCTGATTATCGAAGACTTTGTCTTTGTTGTAAAGCACTAAGGAATAGAAATTCGCCTGACTTGCAGTCCAGAAACGCCTCTTCCTTATGCGAGCAGAGTCACATGGATTGAAATCAGTGAAGAACACATGCTCGCCGAAGAAATCAGCCTTCTTGAAAGATTGCTTCCTTGAGAAAGGATCATTTGGCTTTGGTTGAGGAGTATCAGTCAGTTGCATCACTACCTCTGGATTCGCAATCTCAGGTTCTTCAGTCTGAGGAATTTCTTGTTCCTCTTCAGCGGCAGTCTTCATCGATTCAGCAGCAGCATCAGTTTCTTCAGCACTAGAGGATGGAATGTCTTCATGAATAGACCGTGTGGGATGAGTTTCCTCAGAGTCCAATGGAACAGTTGGTGCTGGTGAATGAGGAATCTGTTGCAGAGGCGTGAACAAAGGGGAGTTGGGATGCTGACTATCCCAGAATTCATCAGTCATCAATGGAGTGGCATTCCCAATGTCCACGTCAGAGTCTTGTTCTTCCAATTCTTCAACGCCGGCCTCTTCAGCAATAAACTGAGGCATATGCAAGGATATGATTGGGGTTGAAGGGATTGCATCCACTTCAATTTCTTCATCCGTCTGCTCCGAGGAAGCAGCAGAAGGAATGTCTTCATCTGATTCACTTGGAATCACATAGTTTTCACCAAAAGGAACAAGGTCCTTTGATGGCATAGATGAAATAGGAACGACATCAATTGAATTCTCAGCTGAGCTTGTCAATGGCTTCATTTTCTTCGGAACTGAAGAATCTGAAGAAGCTGATGCCTTCCTTTTCTTCACAGCTGCACGCTCTGCAGCCTTTGTCTTCTTCACATCGAATGCAGATGGAAGGATTGGAGTTGGAGTAGGCGCAGGAGCAGCAGAGGAATCTGGTTCATTTTCTTCAGGCACAACTGATGCAGTTGTCCCGACTTCTTTACGATCTTCAGGCACAACCTTTGGAGCTCCAACTGGCCTGACATTTTCTTCAGGCGCAACACTAGAGGTTGCCCTGGCAATTTCTTCAGTGGCTGGAGTGGAGTCATCAGCCCTGGGATTTTCTTCAGCGGCCTGATTTTCTTCAGCGGTGCTGGCATGTCCTTCAGCAGACTGAGCATATGCTTCAGCCTGAGAAATTTCAATGTGCATCTTGCAAGCAACACTTGGAGAAAAACCTTTGGTCAGATTGACAAATCTGACTTTGGCGCCCAACCAGTCAGCACGATATGCTTCAAATTCATCACTGAGGGCTTTTATTTCACCCTTAATCTTGACTAGTTCTTCAGTTGTCATGTTGACAACATTTTTCTTCAGGAAGTGCTCCTTCTTGTACTGCGCTTTCTTGGTCTGCCTGGCCTATTCAAACTTCCATTTTTCTTCACCTATGAAGGTGGTCAGCATATGACTTTGGTCAGGAGTCAGGTTGAAGTCAGGCATAGGAGTGTTTGGGTCCTTGTGCCAGAGATCAATGAAATCAAGGATCACCTAGGGATCCAACAGCAGCGGTACTTCGCTTCCTTTGGCTCTAGCGGCCTTTTCTTGCCTGTCTCTGATGATTTGAACTAGTTCTTCATCATCAGCTTCGTCATCAGACGACACTTGGAAAAGCAACTTGTTTCTTATGAGGACTTGGGCGAGAGCCTCGTCCAGCAGTTGTCTTTTTCTTTAGCAGCGAGGGACCAACTGAGGAACTTGGTATCACTGAGGAACTTGGGGCAGCTGAGGAGCTTGCAGAGGCTCCTGAGGCAATGGATATGCCCGCAGTCCTCTGACATGTGGCAAGATGCACTGGAGCAGATGGCTTGGTTGCAGCATCTGAAGACTTTTGCGGAGGAGCTGAGGACTTTGGAGGAGCAGGAGCAGTCTGAGGAATTTGCCGTGAGGGCTTTGAAGAAACTGGCCGTGAGGGCATTGCTGAGGAAGAAGCACTTGGCTTGTGAGCAGGCTTCTTAGCCACGGCCTTCTTAGGCTTGAAGCAGAAGCCTCAACAGAGGCAGCAGCAGCAACAGAGTCTTCATTGAATTTCCTCACCGCTTCCTTTGCTTGTCTGGCCAACTTGGCCTGGCGCTTAGCCCATTCTTCAGGAAAGTCCTCACCACGTTTAACGCTAGTGGGATCAGCAACTTGGCCATGTGCCAGTGGAGGTCGTGGGCAGGGAGGATTGAGTGCGAATTTCTTCATGTACTTGGGAGTGACATATCTGTACTCTCTCCACTCACGTGCCCATCTCCTCTCTATTCTTTGTATGCGCACTTTGCGCTGATTCTTGTCCTCTTTTCCGAATTTTGCCTCATCAGGAGTGCAATAGTCAGCATAAATGTCTTCAGGTATTTCAAAGGCAGTATTGACCTCAACCCTCTTTCCTCCTTTCTACGGCTTCTTTCCATCAGCCATTTTCTTCAGATGAGGAATTTGAACAATCGAATTCTCTGAGGAAGTATGCAACTTTTCTTCAAGGAACACTGCAAATGAGTTAAGTTGATGAGAACCTAGTGATTCAGCAGCGGACATGAGTACCTGTGAACAGAGTATAGTTGCGAGGAATTTGGAGAGGTCATATGCGTTCTCAGAAGGTTTTGTAAAAAGAACAAGTTTGAGGAATTTGACCAGTTGAGTCTTGAAGAATTTGACTAAGCGTTCTTTGTCTCAGGTTCCAGAGTTGTATAGATTTAAAAATCCACACAATTGAGGAATCTTGAAGAAAATCATAGCTTAGAGAAATCAAATCAAGAACAGAGGATATGTGAGGTGTTTAGTGTGTGAAGATTTAATGAAGAAAACACCTTTTGAGAATTTTGAAGAAAACGTTTGAATCAAGGAGGGCAGTAAAAATAACTTTTAATTACCCTGGATGAAGAACACGACGAACTGTGGGATGGAGAAGTGAAGTTCGTCTGTGCAGATCTTCCATGCCCTAACTTGGCAGAGGAATACAACTACGGTGGCAGCGGAGTGAAGAAATCCGCGGCTGGCGCGAGTACGACGGCGACGAGGTCGAGGCAGTGAAGCTCTTCCTCACTGGCGACGATGGAGTAGCGGCGGCGCTAGGGTTGGAGAAGCTCGAGTGGGGGAGTGAGAACGAGCGGAGTAAAAAGTGAACTGAGGGAAGGGGAGGGGTATTTATAGCTGAGATGAAAAACCGTTCGCCCGAAGAAATTGGACGAACGTGCCCCTGACCCTTCTCATTCACACGACATGTGTCACCCACGTACTGTGTAGTGGAGATCGTGTGAGATCGTGGGTGAATAGATAAGTATTGTTGTGGGATGCGGAACGATTTGAGCGGCAAAGCAACAAATTTTGGAAAGGATAAGTTTTAACGTTGCGTTCGCAATTTCTTCAGCTGACAAGGACACAATGAAGATTTTGAACAAGTTTCAAATAGAACGCATATGAAGAATTTGTGAATGGAATGGGTTGAGTTTAGCATAGAGGGGGAAGGGCCCGATCACATTCACTTAGCAGAAAAAGCAACTTGAAGAAATAGCAACAAGTGAATGCTGTAGAGGACATAAACTCACATATATATATATATATATATATATATATATATATATATATATAGCTAATGAAGAACAGAGACGGAAGCAGTGAAGACAATGCAAAGTTGAAGAGTATGAACAACTGAGGAATTTAAAAAAAACTCAAATTGAAGATTTTCAACTTTTGTGGTGGCGTGACCCACCGTATAAGAATGATGATTTCAGACACCGCATACAATTGTCGTAAGGTTCCGAGGATCAAATTCTTCATTAATTTCTTCACACTTAGAGCGTTATTCTTCATTGGTTGAAGAAAAACAAATTCTTCATGTGTTGCACATCTAAGTCATCAATTTTGCATAAGTGTTAGGATGAGTGTCCAATTCAAAGAACATTCGAAGATTCTAAGATATTTAGCTCACACTGCAACTTGCTAAATCTCTTCTCATCCAAGGGCTTTGTGAAGATATCGGCTAGCTGTTCTTCAGTCTTCACATGTTTAATAGAAATGTCGCCCTTCAACACATGATCACGAAGAAAATGATGACGAATCTGAATGTGCTTTGTCTTAGAGTGCTGAACTGGGTTGTGAGCAATCTTGATGGCACTCTCATTGTCATAGAGTAAAGGCACATTCTTCATATTGACACCATAGTCCTTAAGAGTTTGCTTCATCCATAACAATTGAGCACAGCAAGAGCCAGCAGCAATATACTCAGCTTCAGCAGTAGATAGTGATACACAGTTTTGTTTCTTCGAGGACCAACAGACCAAAGATCTTCCAAGGAAATGACATGTACCAGACATTGATTTGCGGTCCACACGATCACCAGCATAGTCAAAGTATGAATATCCAATGAGATCAAAAGCCGGGCCCTTGGGGTACCATAATCCAAGTGTTGGTGTGTGAGCTAGATATCGAAGAATATGTTTCACAGCCTTATGGTGTGATTCCTTCGGTGCAGCTTGAAATCGGGCACACATGCAAACACTAAGCATTATACCTGGCCTAGATGCACATAAGTACAATAAAGAACCAATCATGGAGCGGTATACCTTATGATCGAAGTCAATACCAGTTTCATCAGTGCACAGATGGCCATTTGTGGGCATAGGAATTTTGACGCCTTTGCAATCGTGCATGCCAAAATTTCTCAGTACATCTTTGAGGTATTTCTCCTGAGATATGAATATACCATTGCGTTGTTGACGAATTTGAAGACCTAGGAAGAATTTCAACTCTCCCATCATAGACATTTGATATTCTTCACTCATCATATAGGCAAATTCATCACTATAGCGTTGGTCAGTATAGCCAAAGATAATATCATCAACATATATTTGGCACACAAATAATTCACCATCATAAGATTTAGTGAAAAGAGTTGGATTGAGTGAACCGGGTTTGAAGCCTTTCTTCATGAGGAATTCCTTCAAAGTATCATACCAAGCCCGAGGGGCCTGCTTGAGGCCATAGAGAGCCTTATTGAGTTTGAAGACTTTGCCAGGATTCTTTGGATCTTCAAAACCTGGGGGTTGAGCAACATATACTTCTTCCTCAAGCTTACCATTGAGGAATGCACTTTTCACATCCATTTGATAGAGAATGATATCATGATGGTTAGCATAAGCAAGTAATATGTGAATAGCCTCAAGTCTAGTAACAGGTGCAAAAGTTTCATCGAAGTCAATTCCTTCAACCTGTGTGTAGCCTTGAGCTACAAGCCATGCCTTATTCCTTACCACAAGGCCATTTTCATCTTGCTTGTTGCGGTAGATCCACTTTGTGCCAATGATATTATGCTTGCGAGGATATGGATGTTTGACCAGTTCCCAGACGTTGTTGAGTTCAAACTGATGTAATTCTTCTTGCATAGATTGAATCCATTCAGGCTCCAGAAACACTTCATCTACCTTAGTGGGCTCTGTGATAGAGACAAAAGCAAAGTGCCCACAAAAGTTAGATAAATGTGAAGCTTTTGAGCGTGTGAGAGGACTTGGTATATTGACGTCGCTGATGATTTTCTCAATCTGCACTTCTTTCGCAAAGCGAGGATGAACTGGTTGTCATCGAGGAATTTGATCAGCATTTTCTTCAGCACCATTTTCTTCAGCATTTTCCTCAGGTGCATTAGCTCGATGATCTTCAGGTTCTGGAATGAATTCTTCAACATATTCTTTGGTAGGAATGACATCCTCAGTAGCCTTGAATTTGATAGTTTCCTTAGGTGCTGGTTCATCTATCACAGTAGGCAGGTGCTCTCTTTGCGAGCCGTTAGTTTCATCGAACCGCACATCTACAGTTTCAACAATCTTGTGAAGAACGTTGTTGAAGACTCTGTAGGTGTGCGAGTCCTTTCCGTAACCAAGTATAAACCCTTCATGTGCTTTCGGTGCAAAATTTCAGTTGTGATGAGGATCTCTAATCCAACATTTGGCACCGAAGACTTTGAAATAACTCACATTGGGTTTCTTGTCAGTGATGAGTTCGTAGGCAGTCTTCTTGAAGAATTTGTGAAGATATACTTTGTTGATGATGTGGCACGCAATATCAATTGCATCAATCCAGAAACGACGAGGCGTTTTGTATTCATCAAGCACAGTGCGAGCCATCTCAGCAAGAGTCCTGTTCTTGCGCTCCATGATGCCATTTTGCTGAGGAGTATAAGGAGCAGATAGATCATGAGTAATACCAAGTTCATCAAGATAGTCATCGAGACCAGAGTTCTTGAACTCAGTTCCATTGTCACTTCTGATATGCTTGATCTTCACACCAAAGTTGGTTGAAGCCCTCGAGGAAAATCGTTTGAAGACTTCCTGCACTCCATGTTTGTAAGTAACAATGTGTACCCATGTATATCGAGAGTAATCATCAACAATAACAAAGCAATATTGGGAAGCATCATTTGAAAATGCAGAATAATGATTAGGACCGAAGAGACCTATGTGAAGCAATTCAAATGGTCGAGTAGTAGTCATGATAGTCTTCGCTGGATGCTTGGCCTTGGTCATCTTTCCAGCTTCACAGGCACCGCATAAGTGATCCTTGAGGAATTTGACATTCTCAATGCCAATGACACACTTCTTCTTCACAAGCGTGTGCAAATTCCTCATGCCTGCATGACCAAGTCGTCGATGCCATAGCCAGCCTTCTGAAGCTTTTGCAAGTAGACACACAACTGGTTGAGGTCCTGTAGAGAAATCAACAATATACAAGTCTCCTCTCCTAAAGCCTTCGAAGACTATGGAGTTGTCAGATTCCATGATCATAGCACAACAATGTTTGCCAAAAGCAACAACCATATCCAAATCGCAAAGCATTGAGACAGACATGAGGTTGTATCCTAAGGACTCGACAAGCATGACTTTGTCCATGTGTCGATCCCTAGTGATCGTAACTTTACCTAGACCCAATACCTGACTTTTGCCTTTGTCAGCAAAGATGATGTGCTTCAGATGAGATGGTGATAAGGGAGTATCCATCAAGAGATTCTTGTCACCAGTCATGTGATTTGTACATCCACTATCGAGGACCCACTCGGTGGCTTTGGGTTGATCATCCTGCGGATGAATTAGTGCAGCTTACAAACTCATATACTTCATCAGTGAAGAATATGACATCAAATCATCAGATCAATTTCATCAAGCAATGCAACAGATAAAGTAGTATGAGGACGTGAGTGTCGGGGAACGAATCCATGAGCACCTACGGGACCGGCGGACCGAGCCCCTTTCGGTTCGGCGGGGGCGGAGATCGCACGAAGAGCGGATCGAGGCGAAACACACGAGCAGTTTACCCAGGTTCGGGCCGCATGGATGCGTAAAACCCTACTCCTGCTTTGTGGTTTGTATTGAGTTCTTGCTCGGGAGCGCTGAGTGCTACAGTACACACCAGCATCTAACAAGACCGAGCGTGAGTGTCCTCCTCCCTCCGCTACGTTGCGCATGGGCCTCCTTTTATATGCTCAAGGGGTCACCGACAGGTGGCAACGTAGACAAGGGTAAAAATGGAAAGGTGTTACGGTTGGTACAACTACCTGTTACAGTGTATCATACCTAACTCTGACGGCAGGGGACAAGGGCATTGAATGCCCATCTGCGTCGCCCAAATAGTGCAAAAGGGACCGTCAGGGACGCCACCGCTCGCCACGATGGCAATCTTGTCAGCACCGCTTGCCACCGCGCACCGCTGGCTGCACAGCCTCCCGCCACGTACGCCTGGAAAGGTCCTAGAGCGACACGTTGGTGGATGTGCTGGAGCGCGGGCATAGAGTGGTAGCTTGCCGCGGCAAGCGCCTTGCCACGGTCGTTGTCTTGTCGCGTCCGGGAGCTCGTCGCTCACCGGGCCTTGCCGGGACGCGTGGCGCGTCGTGGCAAGTTCCTTGAGATGCCTTGGTTGGCCTTCCCGGCAAGCTCCTCTTGCCGGGGTCTTGTCTCCTTGGCTTGAATACTTTGTTCTTGAATGGCTCCAAAGGAACCATGGAGGACCTTGGCGGTCACCCGGCAAGCCTTGCCGTGGGATGCTGCGACTACCCGTGCACAAGTTCGGGATACTAGGGTACCCCTACTCTAGTACACCGACAGGAGCCCCCGGGCCTGGGCCATACACGGTGCCGAGCGCTGTTGGGCCAGGCCCAAAACAGGGCACGGGCACGCGCGGCCTGGGTTACGCCGTATCTCTCTCCGCATCCACCGCGCCCTCCCCGAACGACACGCGTTGAATGCGGCGTCGTGGGAGAGATCGTGGGTGGTTTCTTTATTCGGAAAGACGGAACGTCCGCCCCCTCCCTCCTTATAAGCAGGGGAAACAGGGGTAGTTCGCCCACTCGCCGGTTGCTATTCCAAACTCGGAAACCTCCGCCGCTCCCCCTTCTTCCCAAAGCTGAAAGAGAGCAGCGCCCTGCCCCCCATCGCCACCAGCACCACCAACGCCATCGACCTCCCCCACCACTTCCGCCATGGCTCCGAAAGACGACAAGGGGAAGGTCGTGAAGTCGACCGAGGCGCAGCGTCTCGCGGCGCTGCGAAAGGAGCAGGCAATATTCCCCCCCAAGCTCACTGCGAAGGAGCTGAGGGAGTATTACTACCTCTTCTGGTCGACGGAGACGCGGGCGCATCCGCGCACGAAGGTACTTCCAGCCGTCGCTTCGAGAATGGCTCCAAATGGATATCCCTTCTTCGCCTTGTTCTTCTACTGCGGGCTCTGCCCGCCTTTCTCTGAGTTTTTCTGTGATCTTATGAACACCCACGGGTTCCGCCTCCTTGACTTCACGCCCAATGTTGTTCTGACCATGGCAGTTTTCGCACATCTCTGCGAAAACTTTGTCGGAGTCTATCCAAACGTAGCCCTTTTTCGCCACTTCTTTATGCCCCGAGTTGAGAGAGGAGAGCCTTTATCCGGCAGAATCGCCTGGATCTCGAGAGCCGGCAAGAAGGAAGCTTATCTGGAGGAAGAATTCCGCGGCAAGTGGGAGGAATGGAGAGCAGACTGGTGCTGGATTGTCGAGGAGAACCCGCAGCCGTTTACCGCCCAGCGCCAAACCCCAGTAGCGCGCGGCAGCGATTGGAGCAACGTGGCCCCGGAAGACGATAGGCTGAAGATTGCCGTCACCCGGATTCAACGCCTCAGGCTTGCCGGGCTTACTGTAGGTGTGGTTGGCGCATATTTTCTTCACCGCCGCATCGCCCCCCTGCAGGAGAGGAGGAGACCCGCCTGGGACTTCCAGAATGCGGTGGACATCATGAGGCTGCGCCCGGGCCTCAACTTCAACTTCACTGTTATGGAACTTGACGCAATGCTCCGGGAGCTGTTCAAGTACGACCCTCAACATCCCGAAGTGTTCAGGTTGCCGAAGGATGTCGTTCCGCTGTGCAACAACTCCTCGCTCAGCCGCATCCGTGCAATGATGCCGCTGTGCGACTCGCATGGAATTGTCCCAACTTGGCAAGAGCCTGCAGACGACGTCGTGCAGGAGTTCTTTGACGGCTTGGTAGAAGTGCCGGTCCGCTCCGACGAACAGAAAAGCCTCACTCGCGCCACCACCAATGCGGAGATGAAACGCATCGCCACTAGGCTGGAAGAGGCGGCAACAGCCGCAGCCGCGGGCGAGTTTGGATTCACCGTGGAGGAGGCAGAGGCAGCAGAGTCGGCAAGCCGTGCCGAGCGAGAGGACCTTGCCGGCGAGGAAGAGCTTGCCGGGCATGATGTCGGGTCGAGCGAGCCCGCCGAGGATACGAGCGGCTCGTTGGAGATCAACTCCTCTTCCTCCTCATCTTCAGACAGCTCGTCGCAAGCAGAGCCCCCAGCTCCACCAAGAAGGCGTCTCCGCAAGGCCGAGGACGTAGCGGAGCGGCAGACGAGTCGACAGTCACTGCGCCACACGACACGCTCCACCGCGGCAAGCACTGTTGCCGCGGGAGCACCTCACGCTGCTGCGGCAACTGGAGCGGGGTCCACCCGGACCACCGCTTCTGCTCCTGCCGCTTCTCACGCCGCGCCGGCAGCCGGAGCGGGGTCGTCTCGGACCACCGCCACTGCTCCCGCCAAGCGGCCAAGGGAACCTACTCCTCCGCCTCCTCGCGCCGGAGGTGAGTCGGACTTCGACTACTCCGTGTTCAGCTCCGACGAGGAAGAAGAAGAGTAAGATTCTTTGTTGTACTTGTAGTTCTTCAATTCTTGCTGTTTTGTCTTGTATCTCATTTGCTTTGCTCCGAACTTATTCCTTTTTAGGACTCTGGCCCAGAGAGCAGCAAAGAGAACCAAGGTCCCATCGCGTCCAAAGGGGGTGATTATCGTCGAGGACGAACCCACCGCGACAGCAGAGGATGCGTCCGAGACCACCTTGCCGGACCCGGCAACCACCTTGCCGGACCCGGCAACTATTCTCCAGAGCAGCCCCCAGCGTAAGTATATGGTTCGCTTTCCGCTGTTAGGCGCGCATGGATGCTCTTTCTTTGCTGACATCTGATTGTTGGTTTGTGTAGGAGCAGAGCAGCCCCACCAGGAGCGCCCGGAGGCCGCCCCCGACATGCCATCTGTTTCGACTACGCCACCAAGGGAGAGTTCTCCGGCAAGGGACTCTGCCGAGGAGCCGGCTCGCGCAGGAAAGATGCCGACCAGTGCTGCGGCGGCAAGCGGCAGCACCAGCGCCCCCCCCACCCGGCGGCGGAGACTACGACTGCAGAACCCGGTACAGGTAATCCTCTCGCTTCAAAACTTCCCTTGGGTTCTTCTTCTTTTGATCTTCTTTTTGGATATTTGCTTGACTTTTCTCCCTTTTTCGGCCGTCAGACCCATCTGCTGCGGAGCCGATGGAGACCGAGGTTGCCGGCGAGGAGAACATCACCGAGGCCGCCGACGACGCCGCTGCCACCGCAGAAGCAGCCGGCGCTGATGATCCCGCCGGCGAAGAGGCCGCCAGAGCTGCCGCCGCAGAAGCTGGCGAGGGGTCTGGCGACCGCACTGACGGCCCTGAGACCGCAGGAGCGCCAGGCGCTACGCCGACCGCCGATCCTTCCGCCGCTGCTGCAGCGTCAGGCTCCGAAGAGCCCCAGCCAGGCGTCTACTTGAAGGCCGGCGAAAACGTCTTCATCAACCTCCCCTGGGTGTCAAGCTCCAGGGCGCCGGTCGAAGGAGAAAGCTTCGATGGAGAGGTGCTCGCCTCCGCTGGGCTGACGCTGGTTGATGCGCCGAGCAGCAACAGCGGCGAGCCTGAGGAGGAGTGGCTGCTGCGGAAGCTGGTGTCGCTCTACTGTGCTCGGCAGGCCAAACTGGAATCCCGAGAGGCGCTTATCGCGAAGGCGGGAGCGGACATCGAGAAGCGCGCGGAGGAGCTCTGGGGTCTTAACCAGGAAGCTCTCCAGTCCCTGGCAGAGGAGCAGGCGCAACTTGCCGAGGAGCAGAAGGCCTTCCTCCTCGAGAAGGCTGAAGTCGAAGAGCAACAACGGCTTGCCGCTGAGAAGCTGTCTGCGCAGGAGGGCGAGCTGGCGCAGCGGAAGGTTAACCTTGACAGCCACGAGGAGGAGCTTACTGTGCGCGAGCAAACATTCGGCGGAGCCCTCAAGCAAGCAGAGGACGCTGCCGCAGCTGCCGAGGCCGCCAAGAAGGAGCTGGAGATAAAGGTGGCGCGACTGGAGGCCGATCTCAAGGCGAGCGGTGAAGAGCTTGCCGCGCTCAAGCGTGAGCGGGAGAAGGACGCCTACAGCTTGTCAGAGCTGTAGGTTCGTCTCGCCGAGAAGCGCAAGGAACTTGGCACCGCCAAGGACTCCAACGGCGATCTTGAGTTGAAGCTGACTACTTTGACCAAGACGCTGGACGGCGCCAGGGAGCAGGAGGTGGCTTTGAAGGAGGAGATCAAGGCCGATAAGGCGCTGCTGGCGAGTGCCGCTGCCGCCCAGAATGCTCTTAGGGAGAATGTGGAGCACTAGACAGAGGGTCTCGTGGATGCTGCCGCAGACATTGAAAGGGAGCTGGCGTAGCTGGGGATGGAGGACCTCGGGTATCCCTCCGATGAGAACCTCCAACCCAGCGCCAAGCTCACTTTGTTCTTCAAAGGCGTGGCGACGGCCCTCCAGCGACTCCGGGAGAAGATTCCAAAGCAGCTGGCCGACGAGTCGCGCAAGATCTGCGTGGGAGCTCTTCAAAAGGTGTTGGTGAAGGTGGCCTTCCGCAACCCGGGCCTCAACCTCACCAACGTCCTCAAGACCCTGCCGCCGGATGCTGATCTGGAAGCGCTCAAGACCCTTGTCGCACCCATTGTGGACTAGGTGAGAGGGATCAAGAGGATTGAGGGCGATCGCGTAGACTAGGCCGCCCGTTTTCTTTTTTTCTTGTCGCTGCTGGTCATGTTATGAGAACAATCTGTTAGAGCCGCGACAAGCTACCTTGTAATATAACTCTATTTTGGGTAATGATTGCAATGTTATTTCCTTTACTTGATTCCTTCCTTTGTATGTTTTTGCCCTACGCTTTTAGGGAACTTGCCGGCGCAGGCACCTTAGCCGCGAGCGCTGAGTGCGGGACGTCAGCAGCCTGCTGGCGGTGCCGTTACCGACAAGAAACCTTGTCGCAATTAGTCGCAGCACACTTAAGTTGTTGAGCGGACTCGAAACAAAGTAAGGGCGCAACTAGCTACGAGTTGGTTCCTCCGCACACAGGTTTTCCATACAAAGCACGGTTGTTCAAGGAAGATAACTTAAAATTTTTAAAAATCTGATTGCTCAAACTTTGGAAACTTAGCTTTTATGTTGTTTGCTTCTCGGTAAGGCGAAACTTTCTTGAACGATGCCTGGTCCATACCATTATCTTCTCCTTTCCCCCTGGCAAACTTGTGGGCGAGGGAACCTTCCTTTCCTTGAGGAAAATAAAGAAGAGAAAATAAAGATATGGAGCCTTACGGCTCGTTATTGCTTACTGGGGGTAGGTGCTGCACAAAGTGTCAGATAACACATGCAAAAAATAGAAAGCATGAAATTGTCCAGATGTGCGGAACACATGAGCTTTACTTATGCACGGGGTCTGCGCCTGGCTTTGTACAAAGGATTACATGCAACAGCGGCAAGACTTGTACAAAAGGTGGTTGCCGGAACAGGTTCCGGCAACCGCGCCTTACGGGTAAAACTTACGAAGATGCTCAATGTTCCAGGAGTTGCTCACCGGAATGCCATCTTCGGTCTCAAGGCGGACAGCGCCAGGCCTAGTGACTCGTTTCACCCGGTAAGGGCCTTCCCACTTCGGCGTCAACTTGTTGGAATTCTTGGCGGACTGAACGCGCCGAAGAACAAGGTCGCCTTCCTCGAGACTTCTGGCGTTAACTTTGCGGCTATGGTAGCGGCGCAAAGCTTGCTGGTAGCGAGCAGCTCGTACAGCAGCCTGAAGACGGTCTTCCTCAAGGAGCAGCGCGTCATCTTGTCGCAGCTGCTCTTGCTCAAGCTCATCATAAGCGAGCACTCGAGGTGACCCGTATACGAGTTCCGTGGGGAGAACTGCCTCTGCTCCATAGACTAGAGCGAAAGGTGTCTGGCCAGTGGCTCGATTTGGCGTCGTCCTGATCGACCAAAGAACCACCGGCAGCTCCTCAATCCAGTTTCTTCCGCACTTGCGCAGCCTGTCGAAAGTCCTGGTCTTGAGCCCACGTAGCACTTCAGCATTTGCCCTCTCCGCTTGACCGTTGCTTCTCGGGTGAGCAACAGAAGCAAAGCAGACCTTGGCGCCAAGATCTTGGGCGTACTGCATGAAGGTGCGGCTCGTGAATTGCGTACCGTTGTCGGTGATGATCCTGTTAGGGATCCCGAAGCGGCAAACAATCGACCTGAAGAACTTGACTGCTGACTGTGCTGTCACCTTCCTCACTGCTTCCACTTTCGGCCACTTTGTGAACTTGTCGATTGCAACGTACAAGTACTCAAAGCCCCCGACTGCTCGGGGAAAGGGGCCGAGGATGTCGAGCCCCTAGACCGAAAATGGCCCGGATAAAGGTATCGTCTGGAGAACTTGAGCTGGCTGGTGTATCTGCTTGGAATGGAACTGGCACGCTTCACACTTGGTTACTTGTGCAGTTGCATCCTGGAGGGCTGTCGGCCAAAAGAAACCTTGCCTGAATGCTTTGCCGGCAAGTGCTCTTGCGCCAATGTGGTGACCACATATGCCTCCATGTATCTCTGCCAACAACTTTTGTCCGCCTTCCCGGTGAATACACTTCAATTTCACACCGTTGAGTCTTCTTCTGTACAGTGTGTTGTCGACAAACTGGTACATACTTGACTGCCGGGCTACTCTTTCCGCTTCTTCTTGCTCTTCGGGAAGTTCTCCTGTCTGAAGGAAACGGACAATCTGTTGTGCCCATGCTGGAGCTTGTGGCTCGACAACAAGGACTAAAGGCACATCTGCTGCTGCGGGAACATCCGCTTCTACGGCGAGAACCTGCGGCTCAGCCGGAGCTTGACGTTCCCCGGCAAGCTTGCCGGAGCAAACCTTGTCAGGAGCCTCTGCTTCAACGGAACAAACCCTAGGGCTTGCCGGAGCAGACTGCTCCTCAGCACTCTTGGTGTTGATCTTGGGGACCTTCTTGGCGGCGGCTTCGGGAAGCTCTGCCGGAAAATAGTCACCAGAAATTAACTTCCTCTTCTTGCTCTGTCCAGTTGATGGCGTTACAGACGGTTGAGTCAGCTTGAGCACAAAGATCCCTGGTTCCACAGGTAACTTAAGTACGGCGCACTTCGACAGGCCATCGGCAATGTCGTTCTGAGCTCTTGGAACATGCTCCATTTGTAGGCCGTCAAAGTGCTCTTCTAGCTTTCTCACTTCATCAACGTAGGCTTCCGTCAACGGACTCTAATAACTCTTGTTCACTTGGCGGACGACAAGCTACGAGTCACCCCTGACAATGAGCTTCTTAATCCCAAGGTCTGCCGCGATCCTGAGACCGGCAAGCAAACCTTCATACTCTGCGGTATTGTTTGTTGCTTGCTCCTTGGGAAAGTGCATCTGGACTACGTACTTGAGGTGCTCTCCGGTGGGTGCAACAAGCAGCACGCCAGCACCGGCGCCTTGCAGCGAGAAGGCACCATCAAAGTACATCAGCCACTCTTTGCTTGCTTCCTTGACGGGGATGCTCGTTTCTGGAATTTCTTCATCTGGTGTTGGCGTCCACTCTGCTATGAATTCTGCTAATGCTCTGCTTTGGATAGTTGAAGTGCTCTCAAACTTGAGGCCAAAGCTTGACAGTTCCAGTGCCCACTCAACAATCCTGCCTGTTGCTTCTGGATTCTGCAGTATGCTCTTCAGCGGAAAACGAGTGACAACTGTGATCTCATGTGCTTGGAAGTAATGGCGCAGCTTTCTCGAGGCCATGAGAAGGCCGAAAAGCAATTTCTGCACACCAGAGTACCTTGACCTAGCCCCCTGCAGAAGGGAACTGACAAAGTAAACTGGGTGCTGCACCATTCTCTTCTGTATCTCCTCGCGCGCCTGCGCAGATCCATCTTTGTCGGGACCAGAGCTTGTCGGGGAAGCCCCCTGCTTGTCACTGGATGCGCCTGCCGTGGTTGCTGGCTCATCATCTGCCTCCCTCTCCGCTACTAACGCAGCACTAACCACTTGATTGGTTGCCGCTATATACAGCAGCAACTTCTCTTATGGCTTAGGTGCGACAAGTGTTGGAGTGGAGGACAGGTATCTCTTCAAGTCTTGCAGCGCAGCCTCCGCTTCCGGAGTCCATTTCATTGGACCTGCCTTTTTAAATATTTTGAAAAACGGCAAGGCGCGCTCAGCAGACCTAGAGATAAACCTGCTGAGAGCAGCCACGCAACCGGCAAGTCTTCATACATCCTTGACGCGCTTTGGTGCTTCAATCTGCTCAATGGCCTTGATCTTGTCGGGATTGGCTTCAATTCCCCGCTGAGACACGAAGAACCCGAGAAGCTTGCCGGAAGGGACTCCAAACACACACTTCTCGGGGTTGAGCTTGAGGCTGATCTTGCACAGATTTGCAAAGGTCTCGTCTAAATCTTGAATCAGAGTTGCCTTGTCCTTGCTCTTGACCACTATGTCATCCATGTAGGCTTCCACATTTCTATGTATTTGTGGCTCAAAGGCGACTTGGACTACCCTTGCAAATGTTGAACCGGCATTCTTCAAACCGAAAGGCATCCGTATGAAACAGTACGTGCCACATGGAGTGATGAATGCGGTCTTCTCCTCATCCTCTTCTGCCATGAAGATCTGATGGTATCCTGAGTATGCGTCAAGAAATGAAAGCAAGTCACATTCGGCCGTGGAGTCAACAATCTGGCCAATGCGCGGCAAGGGAAATGGGTCTTTGGGACAAGCTTTATTAACATCGGTAAAGTCGATACAAAGCCTCCATTTCCCGTTTGCCTTGCGCACGACTACATGATTGGCCAACCATGTAGGATGGAGCACTCCTCTGACAAGGCCTGCTGCTTCCAACTTCTTGATCTCTTCTGCGATGAATTCTTAGCGCTCCACTGCTTGCTTCCTGACCTTTTGTTTGACGGGCCGCGCGTGAGGACAGACGGCAAGATGGTGCTCAATTACTTTCCTGGGAACACCGGGGATGTCAGACGGTTGCCACGCAAACACGTCGACGCTCGCCCGCAGGAAAGCAATGAGCGCGCTTTCCTATTTAGGGTCAAGAGTGGCACTAATGGTGAAGGTACCACCAGTGCCGTCCTCCTTGGCGGACACCTTCTTAGTCTCTGGCGGAGCTGCCATTATCTTCTTACACTTGCCGGTGGAGCTCGATGGTGCGTCCTCGACGGTAGCGCAGCACTCCGAAGAGGTGCGCTTGCCGGAGTGGGCATCAGAACTCTTGCCGGACTTGGTCTTCTTCTTCCCCCCGGGAGCTTCAACGGCAGGTGACTTGCGATCTGTTGCGGCTGCCGCTTCCCGGTAGATCTTGTCGGCGCAGATAAGAGCATCCTTCTTGTCGCCAGGGACAAAGATGACACTTATCGGGCCTAGCATCTTCAGCATGTTGTATGCGTAGTGAGAGGCTGCCATGAACTTGGCGAGTGCTGGACGGCCGAGTATCCCATTGTAAGGCAGTGGAAAATCGGCAACGTCAAAAGTGACCCTCTCAGTCCTGAAGTTCAACTCGCTGCCAAATGTCACTGGCAACGTGATCTTCCCCTTCGGCTTGCTCCTTCCCGGGTTGATTCCTTGGAATGTGCCGGTCTCTTCAAGCTCGCCGTCAGGGATCTGGAGTTTCTGGAGTGCAGCGGAGGAGATCAGGTTCAAGCCGGCCCCGCCGTCAACTAGCATCTTAGTGACCTTGAGGTTGCGGTTAGTTGGTGAAACCAACATCGGCAAGCACCCGACCGCAGTTGTGCGATCAGGGTGGTCCTCAATATCAAAGATGATAGGCGTGCTGGACCATTTCAGAAGCTTGTGTGACTCGACAGGTGGTTCTGCCGCATTGACTTCTCGCACCCACTGCTTGAGTTGGCGGTATGAAGTATGCAGAGAAGCACCACCGTCAACGCACAAGACCTCTGTGGCTTTCTGGAACTCCTGCTCACTGGTCTCGACATCATCCATGTCTTCATCGTCGTCGTCATCTTCATCTTTGTCGCGGCCGCGGGGAGGTCTGTCTCCTTGCCGCTGCTTGGCCTTGCCGCGGCGTCCTCCCCGGCCGGCGCGCTTCTTGCCGGATCCTCCAGCACCTCCTTGGGCCTTCTCCTTGTCGCGTCGCTGGTATTCAGCCTTTTGCTGCTCGACAAGCTGCTCGACCTTTTTGCAGCTCTGGAGGTCATGGCCCTTGGTGCGGTGGATCTTGTAGTACTGCTTGTCGGTGCCGTCCTGCTTGTCGGCGACCGCCACAGCCTGGCAGTTGGTGCATGCGGAAATCTCCTTGCCGGAGCTACTAGCTTTGGCTTTCTTGGCGCCACCTTCGTTGCCGGACTGCTCAATTACTAGCACATCTTTGCCTTTCTTCTTCCTGCTGTTCCGCCGCCGGTTTTTCTTTGCCGGGGCAGCATCCTCGCTGTCAGATCCCCCTGCTCCTGTATTCTCTCCGGGGAGTTTCCTCCCTTCCTCAGCACGTGCACCCTTGTCGGCCAGGGCATACAGCTCACTGACGTCTCTGATCTTGCACATCGCCATCTCCTCCCGCATCCTGCGGTTACGTACGTTCTGATGGAACGCGCTGATGACCGCGGCAGGGTGGACATCTGGGATGTTGTGCTGTACACGGCTGAATATCTGAATGTACTTGCGCAGGGGCTCTCCTTCCTTCTGGGCGAGCAGATGAAGGCCACTCTCTTGGCCATGAGGTTTGTGGCCGCCTGTAAAGGCGCCGACAAACTGATGGCATAGGTCTGCCCAGGAGGATATGGAGTTGTCCGGCAAGTGCATGAGCCAGGACCTGACGTTGGGCTTGAGCACCAGCGGGAAGTAGTTGGCAAGGATCTTGTCGTCCCGCCCCCCTGCAGCTTTGCACCGCGATGGTGTAGATGCTGAGGAACTCCGACGGATGCGACTTGCCATCGTACTTCTCTGGTACGTCTGGCTTGAAATTCTTCTTGCTGGGCCACTAGACTTGCCGCAGCTCACGAGTAAACGCAGGGCAACCTACCGCGTACGGCAAGTCGCCTGGTTCCCCTGGCGCATGCATGTCGACAGAGGGCCCAGCGCGCTGGTCCGATTGACGCCGCGCTTCTCTTCGGCGCTCGATGCGAGTACAAGCGTCTTCTTGCTGTCGTTCGTGAAGAACTTCGCGCTGGTCGCGACGAGCTCGTGGATCTGATGACGCGGTGGAGTCGTTGTCGAGGTGGATCCGGTGAGTCGGCGATCTTGGTCTTCGGGGCAGAGAGTGCACGGTGGTTGCACCCCCACCGGTCTTGTCGCCACCGGCTCGTGCCTGGCTGACTTGCCGCGGCTGCGATGTACTCGGCTGACGTGGAGTGTCGCCGTTGGCGAAGCCGATGAGACTCTGAATGGTGACCCTCCAGTCGTCGACCTTATCTGCCGTTGGAGGGTAGTCCAGGAGCAGTTGAGCTCACGCCAAAGCTTCTGCTGAAGTGGTGGGTGACGGTGGCGAACGGTGTGAGGAGAGGGATATGCTCGGACTTCTAACTATGTTAGAGGGAGCAGTATCCCGTCCAGGCGACCGTGCCTCGCTCGTGCCAGCATGTTGGCGTGCATGCTGGTCTTGAGCACTCCGAGATCCACCAGCTCGATCTTGGTCCAGCAAACGTATGGTACCGTGAGTACCATAACGCTGCCGGTCCCGCGCCTCCTGAGATGGGCGCGGTGCATGTATGGACGCCGAGGTCTTGGAGTGCGCCCGGTCGTTATGGGAGTCGACTACGCCGCCGATGGGCAGCGCAGCCTTGTCCTTGGACCTGGCAGCACCGTGAGCTCCCTCGTCGACGCCCGTTCTTCCGCCGGCGTCTACTCCACCAGCCGTTTGCTCCGGCGGTGGTGGGTTTGACGCGGACGGAGCAGCCACCTCCGGAGCCTTCTTCTTCGGCGGCATGTCGATGAAGACGATGAAGATCTAGCTCGTGTGAACGCCGGATCAGGTTCACACAACCTCGACGCCCCCCCTACCTGGCGCGCCAAAGATGTCGGGGAACGAATCCACGAGCACCTACGGGACCGGCGGACCGAGCCCCTTTCGGTTCGGCGGGGGCGGAGATCGCACGAAGAGCGGATCGAGGCGAAACACACGAGCAGTTTACCCAGGTTCGGGCCGCACGGATGCGTAAAACCCTACTCTTGCTTTGTGGTTTGTATTGAGTTCTTGCTCGGGAGCGCTGAGTGCTACAATACACACCAGCATCTAACGAGACCGAGCGTGAGTGTCCTCCTCGCTCCTTTACGTTGCGCATGGGCCTCCTTTTATATGCTCAAGGGGTCACCGACAGGTGGCAACGTAGACAAGGGTAAAAATGGAAATGTGTTACGGTTGGTACAACTACCTGTTATAGTGTATCATACCTAACTCTGACGGCAAGGGACAAGGGCATTGAATGCCCATCTGCGTCGCCCAAATAGTGCAAAAGGGACCGTCAGGGACGCCATCGCTCGCCACGATGGCAATCTTGTCAGCACCGCTTGCCACCGCGCACCGCTGGCTGCACAGCCTCCCGCCACGTACACCTGGAAAGGTCCTAGAGCGACACGTTGGTGGATGTGCTAGAGCGCGGGCACAGAGTGGTAGCTTGCCGCGGCAAGCGCCTTGCCGCGGTCGTTATCTTGTCGTGTCCGGGAGCTCGTCGCTCACCGGGCCTTGCTGATACGTCCAAAATGTATCTATAATTTCTGCTTGCTCCATGCCCTTTTTGTGTGATATTGCTATGATATTTATGCACTTCCATACACTTTTGATCATATTTGGACTAACCTACTAATGGTTGCAAAAGTGCACAATGTTCTTGTTTTACACTTTATTGTGTAGGAATTACTTGGAAATTGACAAAAACGCAAAAGGAGTCGTATTGGAGGACTCTGACTTTCCTGAAATCTGTCTGAGAACGTTTTTTTAAAGATGATCACGTTCCGGCCCGAAGACGACGTCAAACGGAAAAAGTCTAGTTGCGAAAGTTGTGGGGAATTTCCAGGCGATGCTTCTGGATATAAAATTCGTCCAAATCGGAGTCCGGGCGGCCGACTAAAGCCCGTTTTACTGAGGCCCAAAATCTGATGATGGGAATCCGAGAGTCTATATAAAGAGAGGAAACCTAGGTCACCAAGGGGCCACGAATTTTCCTCCTCCCGAGCCGCCATCTTGGAGGGGAGGACCAGCACCATTGCAGCACCATCCACAAGTAAGAAGGGGGGCCAAGGAGCCGCTGCCCCCTAGGGCCGCCGCTGCCCCCTAGGGCCGCCGCCGCCCCGAGGGCTGCCGCCGCCCCCTAGGGCCGCCGCCGCCGCCTCTGTGGCTGCCGCCGGCCGTCTCCTCCTCGCGGGGCTGCACCTCTCCATCAACACCATCATCAACCTCCTCCTCACCATGTCCATGTGTGAGTAGTCTTCCCCGGGGCCGAGGGTTCGTACGTGTAGCTATGTGGTTATCTCTCTCTCCCATGATGTGATCTTCGTTGTGATCATAGGCTATTTTAATCTAGGGTGATCCCATGATATTTCCCCTTCCTCTATGTATTGGATTGATGTACTCACTTGTCTTTATCTAGTATAATCCCCGAGACCAAGGTGACAGCGGTCTATTGGACATGGATTAGAAAAATATTTTCATGAGTGATTTCCACTCTTGTGTGTTGATTGAAGATTGAGAGTCTCTTGGTGCTTGTCTTTGACTATCCTTTAGATATGTTGTGGTGATTGTGGGACTCTCTTTGGATGACCGCGGTGACAGTGGGAAATCCTTAGATTGAGAACTACGAACTTTGAGGTGTGCTTTTGTAGCCCTACATAATTCTCGTCCTCTCTTGACCACGAAGGAATGACCTCCGGGTGCGTCTCCATTGCATGTTTTATGGGAAATATCGTGTGATTCGATTATGTTAATGTTGTTGGGAGTTGCCACTAGTGAAAGTATGATCCCTAGGCCTTGTTTCCACCATTGCAATATCATTTGTGCTCACGTTTACCACTTGTTTGCTTGCTGCACTTTTTATTACAGATTTATATTACTTTGTTTTGCCATCCATATCACTTGCCATTTAACATCTCTTCGCCGAACTAGTGCACCTATACATCTAACAAGTGTATTAGGTGTGTTGGGGACACAAGAGACTTCTTGTATCTTAGTTGCAGGGTTGCTTGAGAGAGACCATCTTCAACCTCTACTTCCCTGAGTTCGATAAACCTTAGGTCATCCACTTGAGGGAAATTGCTGCTGTCCTACAAACCTCTGTGCTTGGAGGCCCAACATAGTCTACAAGAGTAGAAGCGTGTGTAGACATCACTTGCTGGGATGCGTGGCGCGTCGCGGCAAGTTCCTTGAGATGCCTTGGTTGGCCTTCCCGGCAAGCTCCTCTTGCCGGGGTCTTGTCTCCTTGGCTTGAATACTTTGTTCTTGAATGGCTCCAAAGGAACCATGGAGGACCTTGGCGGTCACCAGGCAAGCCTTGCCGCGGGATGCTGCGACTGCCTGTGCACAAGTTCGGGATATTAGGGTACCCCTACTCTAGTACACCGATAGTGAGAAATGAGAGTTCATTTCTTCGTGATTAGCCTGCGTCTTTTCAGGCACTTTTCAGGTCTCCAGCAAATTCTTCAGACGTTTGAGCACGTCTGGAGACCTGACCCTGCAGAAGAGATTAGTTCTTTTTCTTCACCACCCACATCTGAAGGGGTGACAAAGAGTTCATCACTCCGCGAGCTCCATATGAAAAAGGTGGCATCGACGCCAACCCATTTCGTTTCACATAAGAGGAGTTAGGATAAGCATATGAATAAGCAGAGTAATTCTTCGAGGACTTATGAACATAATGGTTAGAAGAATAATGCTCATATTCATAGCCCTTAGCTCTTCCCTGCGAAACAGAGTTGTTAGCACGATGATATTCATATGAGGACTTTGATCCTTTTGAGGAATTTGATCCATATGAGGATTTTACTCCATCTGAAGATTTTGGTCCATATGAAGAATTGGGTCTGGGGTTCCTATTCCTCACATGATGTGTCATGAGGACATTCACTTGAAGATTTTCAAGGTGCCTCTTAGGGACCCAGATTTTCTTCATAGGGGGACCATTCCTGCAGTTAGTCCCAACATATCTAGCAAATACTTCACCATTCTGATTTTTGAACAGTTTATAGTTAGAGTCAAATGACTCATCAGAAGAATGAGGAGATTCACATGTAAAGCCAGATAAATTGGATGGATCAACTGGAGGTCCCTTTGCAGCAACCCATGAGGTTTTGGGGTACTGCTCAAGCTTCCAATATGAACCATCAACATTAAGTTTCCTCTCAAAGGCAATTCCCTCTTTCCTAGGGTTCATGTTGAGGATCTGCTTTCTAAGCACATCACAAAGAGTCTGATGCCCTTTGAGGCTTTTGTACATGCCTGTCATGTACAATTCCTTCAGCCCTGCATTGTCAGTGATACTAGCAATGTCCTCAGATGAGGAATTAGTGATAGCAGAGACAGTTGAAGAATTTTTAGCATTTGAACATTCAGGTTAAGAATTAGCAGTTTCTCGTTCAATGCATTTCAAGCATGGAGGAATGAATTCTTCCTGAGAAGCGCTGATTTGTTGAGAAAGTAATGAATCGCGCTCCTTCTAAAGATCTTCATAACTCACTCTTAGCTTTTCAAGATCTTGCTTTCTTTGAAGAAATTCATATGAAAGCTTCTCATGATCAGACAAGAGAGTGTTATGACGACCTTGAAGGTTATCATACTTGGACTGAAGTTTCTGAAGATTTTCAGTCAAGATTTTAGATCGATCCATTTCTTCACCCAACATATCATTGCTCTCATTAAGCATTTTATGAGCCTTTTCCAAAGCAATTTGTTATTTAGTGGCAAGGGAAGCAAGTTTGACATAGCTGGGTCCAAATTCATCACCAGATTCAACATCACTAGACTCAGATAGATAACATTCAGTTACCTTGGCACCTTTTGCCATAAGACTTGGTGCAGAGGATGATGATTCTGGATCGAAAGTCATCGTCTTGAGAGATTCTTTGAAATCCTCAAATCAGGGATCATCACGAGTTCGATGACCTTCATAGACCTTAGAGAGACGGTCCCAGATAAGCTTCGCATGATCGAGATGCATGATGTTCTTGAACTGATTTTGAGACAGACAGGAGCAGATGACGTCCTTCGCTGTCAGGTTGAGGAGGGTGAACTTGCGAATATCATCAGCTTCTGCCATCTTGCACAGATCGGTCAGAGCAATCTCAGTGACGGTCCACAGACCACTGTTCATCGCCATGAGATGCTTCTTCATCATGGCCTTCCACTTGGGATACTCGTGACCGTCAAAGATTGGGCAAGACACAGTCTTCATTCCTGTGGTCGACATAACTAAAACTCCAGGTGGTTAAACCAAAATCACATAGAACAAGGGAGTACCTTGCTCTGATACCAATTGAAAGTGCGTTATATCGACTAGAGGGGGGTGAATAGGCAATTTTTATGAATTCTTCACTGAGGAATTTGCTATTGAGGAAATTCCTTAGCGAAGAACTACTTGCAGCGGAATAAGTACTCAGAAGTAAACATAGCAGAATACAAGCACGGTCATCATGAAGATATGAAGACAAACACAGAGTAAAGAAAGCGTAAACACAGGATAGCACAGGATGAAGACAAACAGACTGAAGAAATTGAACTGAGGAAATTGAGAAAGTCTTCAGTCAAAGTCTTCAAACAGATATGAACAAGCACACAACACAGATATGAGGAAATGAAAGAGTTGAGGAAATAGAACCAGTAAGCTTGGTGAAGACAATGATTTGTTAGACCAGTTCCAACTGCTGTCTCAGTTGTACATCTGGTTAGGGCCGCTAGGTATTTAAACCTGAGGACACACAGTCCCGGACACCCAGTCAAGGACACACAGTCCAAGACACCAAGTCCTCACCGTATTCCCCTTGAGCTAAGGTCACACAGACCTCGCCCAATCACTCGTGGTATGTCTTCAGATGACTTCCGAACCTTCACAGACTTGGTCACTCGGCGATCCACAATTCCTCTTGGATGCTCTAGACTATGACGCCTAACCGTCTGGAAGAAGCACAGTCTTCAAAGGTAACAAGCGTCGGATCCACGCATGATCAATCTCTTCAGTGATGCTCAATCACTTCTGGGTTTGAAGGTTTTGGGTGTAGTTTTGGGTTTTTCCTCACTTGATGATTTTCGCTCAAAGTCCTCGGAGGATGGGTTGCTCTTATTGATGAGGTTACAGACCTAGGGTAGGGTCATAGGCATGACCAAGATACCCCACCCAAGGTCACTACCCCAGAAGATCAAAAGACAAAACCGATTATGATAAGGACAGTGGACTGAGACGGCCCCAGAGGACATCCCACTCGACTGAACACCACATAACAAACGACTCAACTTCACTCGACCTGCCAAAGGCACTCGACCCCCGAAGGTCAAAAGTCCCTTAGGATAGCAACAGTCTGGTATTTACTCACCGTAGTGAATGCCTTTATTACTCTTTACTGCGGACGTTATCAGTAACGTCCGCCTTTATGTACATTGAACCCTTAGTAACGTGGAGCATGGCTGGGGTCCTGGCACACTATATAAGCCACCCCCTCCTCTAGTATAAGGGTTCGCATCCCTGTAACACACACCTATACATACTTCAGTCGACCGCCTCTGGGCATCGAGACGTAGGGTTGTTACTTCCTCCGAGAAGGGCCTGAACTCGTAAAACACCTTGTGTACAACTTCACCATAGCTAGGGCCTTGCCTCCTCATTCGTACCCCCTACTCGTACTGTCAGACTTAGAACCACGACAGTTGGCGCCCACCTTGGGGCAAGGCGTCTTAGCGACTTCTGGTGAGGTTGCAATCTTTTCTCCGACCTCCTTCGTCATGGTTTCCGGCGGTGGTCTGGCGTTGGGCCGCGAGATCTGACTCGGCGCGCTCGTCTTCGTCGCCGACGACTCCACTTGGCTCAGGAGGCTCCTCTCGGCGTCGAGGCGCTGCCCGTCCACGGGGCTGCGCACTTCCGCGCCAGCGCCTGCGGCGTCCTCCTTCGGCAGCCATCGACTCCGTACCTGCCGGTTCCTACATCTTCCTCCATCCCCACCGGACGTCGTCGCAAGCGATCCTGTCGCTCACGGCTCCAGTGGTGGGTGAGACACGCAATGGCCCGCCAGGCGGCCACCCCTCAGGTCGCGGCCATTGAGCCCGACGGTTACCTCTACGGGCCGGTCGATCCGTCGGTCGAGCTCATGGATTCGGTTTCCGAGTGCGAGAGCAGCGATCCCGTAGTAGAAGTCCTGATGGTCGACTCACACCGCAGCCCGCCGGGTTTTCCTCGCGGTGGTGACGGTGACAGCGGTGGCGGCCATTCATACGACAACGACGGATACATTCCTCAACCCCTCACTGCCGAGCAGAGGGACGAGCTCTGCCGCCGCAATGAAGATGCGCTCTTCACCCCCATCGTGGGGGATACTCCAGAGGCTCTGGCCCTGGAGGCCACGCGCTTGGCCACCGTGGCTAAGCACGCGCTTGGAGAGTAACCAGCGCGCACTCGATGAACGGGCCCGCCGACTGCTCCCCGAGTCTAGTCGACGACTGCGGAAATCGCACCCGCGCGAGACTCAGGTGTTCCCCACACCAGTCCAGAACCTCGAAGCCGCGGCTCGCATTGCGGAGTCTATTCAACCATCTCAGTCGGAGGCTGGGAGAGGGCTTCAAAAGATCCGGGCGTTGCTACGGACGACTGAGGAGCAAAACGCGGCTGTTTCCCAGTCGCGCAACAGGATTCACATCAGATCGGTGGCTGCAGACACTGTTTGGTCAGCCCACAGTCCAAGATCGCCCCCGAGGCCTGAGGATCGTGGCCCACGGAAAGACCGGCATCTGGGTCGGAATGACGAGCAATATGACCGTGGACCCGGTCATCACGACCGCCGTCGAGTGCCTACGCCTCCTCCAGGAAGCGGATCGTTCTCGCCCAGGCGGCACGAAGGCAGGCGCTTGCGCGACGACGAGCGGAGGATTCCCCCAGATCCCTGGAGGCCCAGCTTCGATGCAAGGTCTATCCTTGTGCAGGGGCTAGTCGACCGAAACAGGGCGTTCAGAGAAGAGCAAGGTAGAGATCGTCCGAATGGAAGCCGAGCGTCCGTCTCTGGGCCCGAGTGTTTTAGCAGCGCCATCAGCGCCGCTGAGATCCCCCCGAACTTCAGGTTGGCAGCAGGGGTAAATAAGTTCACCGGCGAGTCAAAACCAGACACCTGGCTCGAGGACTACCGAGTGGCTGTGCAGATTGGGGGTGGCAATGACAGCGTAGCCATGAAGCACCTTCCTCTGATGCTAGGCGGTTCAGCTCGGGCGTGGCTCAATCAGTTGGCCCCTGGGAGCATTTACAGTTGGGAGGAGCTAGCCCGAGTGTTTATTCGGACCTTCGAGGGCACCTGCAAGCGGCCTGCTGGTCTCACGGAGCTTCAACATTGTGTGCAGAAGCCGAATGAAACCTTGAGAGATTACATACAGCGATGGACCACCTTGCATCACACGGTGGAAAATGTGTCTGAGCACCAAGCAGTTTGCGCCTTCAAGGAGGGCGTGCAATACCGAGAGCTGAATTTGAAGTTTGGTCGGACGGGCAATATGTCCCTGTCCTGGATGATGGAGATTGCCAGTCGGTATGCTAACGACGAAGAGGCCGATCGACTCCGCAGTGGCAAAAAACCAGTCGGACAAGATGATCAGAACTCCAATCGGAAGCCCAAGCGCAAGGCCGAGCCAGCTGCTCAGGGCGAAGCTGCAGTGGTCAACCAAGGGAAGGGCAAAGGAAAGCCCAAAGGGCCCTGGGTCCCCAAGAAAGTAAAGGATCAAGCCGGGAATGATGTACTCAACCAGCCGTGTCCTATTCACACAAAGAAAGATGAAGAGGGAAACTTGGTATATCCCAAGCACACCACTTGACAGTGCCGGCTCCTGATCCAAAACTTCCAGAAAGATCAGTCGACTGAGAAGGAAAAGGAATCAGAGGAGACCGGGGACAAGGAAGGGGATGGAGGTTACCCCCAGATTAACTCCACTTTGGTGATCTTCGCAGACGTCTAGAGCAAAAGTCGACTGAAAGTCATCAACAGAGAAGTCAACATGGTTGCCCTGGCAACCACCACATTTCTGAAGTGGTCCAAGACCCCCATCACATTCGACCAGTCTGATCACCCTATGCACATTGCTGCCCCTGGGCGGCAGGCGCTGGTGGTCGACCCAATGGTCGAGGGGACGCGTCTGACCAGGGTTCTGATGGATGGAGGCAGTGGTTTGAATATTCTGTATGCAGCGACCCTCCGGGATATGGGCATCCGGATGTCCAAGCTGAGTGAAAGCAACATGAGGTTCCACGGGGTCATCCCCGGGAAGAAGGCCGACTCACTTGGCCAAATCGCACTCGACGTAGTCTTTGGCGAATCGAAGAATTTTCGCAAAGAGAAGCTGACGTTTGAAGTGGTGGACTTCAAGAGCGCTTATCATGCCATTCTGGGTAGGCTCGCCTACGCCAGGTTCATGGCTCGGCCGTGTTATGTATACCTCAAGCTAAAGATGCCGGGACCCAACGATGTTATAGCCGTCACGAGGAACCGTCAGAAAGTGGAAGAGTGCTTCCAAAAAGGCTCGAAGATCGCTGACGAGCAGATGGCAGCAGTAGAGATGGAGGAGTACCAAAAAAGCGTGGATCCGAGTGACTTGCTGCGGGCCAAGAAGCCGGCTTCCGAGTCAGCTTTCCAGTCGGCTGGGGAGACGAAGCCCATACACATTCACCCCACCGAACCCAATGCAACACCGACCTACATTTCCACTACACTCGACAGCAAATAGGAAGAAGCGCTCATCCAGTTCCTCCGTGAGAACTGGGACATCTTCGCATGGAAACCATCAGACATGCCAGGTGTACCCAGGGGACTGGCTAAGCACCATTTGCGAGTCGACCAGAAAGTGAAGCCTGTCAAGGAACATCTCCGTCGGTCCGCTGCGGAGAAGAGAAAGGCAATTGGCGAGGAGGTGGCTCGGCTTCTGGCAGCTGAGTTTATCCACGAGATCTACCACTCCGGGTGGCTCGCCAATCTCATCATGGTCCCCAAAAAGGACAAGTCTCTCCGCATGTGCATCGATTTCAAGCATATCAATCGGGCCTGCACGAAGGATCATTTTCCTCTCCCCCACATCGATCAGATAGTCGACTCGACTGCGGGATGCGAGCATTTGTCCTTTCTGGACGCGTATTCCGGGTACCATCAGATTCGACTGTTTGGACCCGATGAAATCAAGATAGCTTTCTGTAAGTGCATCTAGTGCCACTGAAGGAAATATGCCCTAGAGGCAATAATAAAGTTGTTATTTATATTTCCTTATATCATGATAAATGTTTATTATTCATGCTAGAATTCTATTAACCGGAAACTTAGTACATGTGTGAATACATAGACAAAACAGAGTGTCCCTAGTATGCCTCTACTAGACTAGCTCATTGATCAAAGATGGTTATGTTTCCTAGCCATAGACATGAGTTGTCATTTGATCAACGGGATCACATCATTAGGAGAATGATGTGATGGACAAGACCCATCCGTTAGCATAGCATTATGATCGTTTAGTTTTACTGCTATTGCTTTCTTCATGACTTATACATGTTCCTATGACTATGAGATTATGCAACTCCCGAATACCGTAGGAACACCTTGTGTGCTATCAAACGTCACAACGTAACTGGGTGATCATAAAGATGCTCTACAGGTGTCTCCGAAAGTATTCGTGGTGTTGGCATAGATCAAGATTAGGATTTGTCACTCCGAGTGTCGGAGAGGTATCTCTGGGCCCTCTCGGTAACACACATCACAATAAGCCTTGCAAGCAAAAGACTAATGAGTTAGTCACAAGATGATGTGTTACGGAACGAGTAAAGAGACTTGCCGGTAACGAGATTGAACTAGGTATGGAGATACCGACGATCGAATCTCGGGCAAGTAACATACCGATGACAAAAGGAACAACGTATGTTGTTATGCGGTTTTGACCGATAAAAGATCTTCATAGAATATGTAGGAGCCAATATGAACATCCAGGTTCCGCTATTGGTTATTGAACGGAGATGAGTCTCGGTCATGTCTACATGGTTCTCGAACCCGTAGGGTCCGCACGCTTAACGTTTGATGACGATCGGTATTATGAGTTTATGAGTTTTGATGTACCGAAGGTAGTTCGGAGTCCCGGATGAGATCACGGACATGACGAGGAGTCTCGGAATGTCCGAGACATAAAGATTGATATATTGGACGACTATATTCGGACACCGAAAGTGTTCCGGAAAAGTTTCGGATTTAACTGGATTGCCGGAGGGGGTTACCGGAACCCCCTACGAGGGGGGATGGTCCATAGTGGGCCTTGAGGAAAGGAGAGAGGCAGCCCATAGAGGCTGGCCGGCGCCCCACCTAGGGATCCTAGTTGGACTAGGATTGGGGGGGCGCCACCTCTTCCTCTTTTCCTTTCCCTCTCTTCCTTCTTGGTGGACTCCTACTAGGAATAGTATTGCAATCCTATTCCTAGTAGGATTGCCCTAGCCGCACCATAGGAGGCCGGCCGGCCCTCCCCTCTTGCTCCTTTATATACGGGGGCAGGGGGCACCCAAAGACACACAAGCTGAGTTGTTCCAGCCGTGTGCGGTGCCCCCCTCCACAGAAACACACCTCGGTCATACCGTTGCAGTGCTTAGGCGAAGCCCTGCGCCGGTAAATACATCATATCCGTCACCACGCCGTCGTGCTGACGAAACTCTCCCATGAAGCTCAACTGGATCAAGAGCTCGTGGGACGTCATCAAGCTGAACGTGTGCTGAACGCGGAGGTGCCGTACGTTTGGTGCTTGATCGGTTGAATCGCGAAGAAGTTCGACTACATCAACCGCGTCACTTGACGCTTCCGCTTCCGGTCTACGAGGGTACGTAGACAGACTCTTCCCTCTCGTTGCTATGCATCTGGTAGATAGATCTTGCGTGATCGTAGGTAAATTTTGAAAATACTACGTTCCCCAACAGTGGCATCATGAGCCAGGTCTATGCGTAGATGATATGCACGAGTAGAACACAATGAGTTGTGGGCGATACTAGTCATACTGCTTACCAGCATGTCATACTTTGCTTCGGCGGTATTGTGAGATGAAGCGGCCCGGACCGACATTACGCGTATGCTTACGCGAGACTGGTTTCACCGTTACGAGCACTCGTTGCTTAAAGGTGACTGGCGGGTGTCTGTCTCTCTCACTTTAGCTGAATCAATTGTGGCTACGCCTGGTCCTTGTGAAGGTTAAAATAGCACATACTTGACGAAACATCGTTGTGGTTTTGTATGCGTAGGTAAGAACGGTTCTTGCTAAGCCCGTAGCAGCCACGTAAAACTTGCAACAACAAAGTAGAGGACGTCTAACTTGTTTTTGCAGGGCATGTTGTGATGTGATATGGTCAAGACATGATGAGTTATACGGTTTTGTATGAGATGATCATGTTTTGTAATGTTATCGGCAACTGGCAGGAGCCATATGGTTGCCGCTTTATTGTATGAAATGCAATCGCCATGTAATTGCTTTACTTTATCACTAAGCGGTAGCGATAGTCGTAGAAGCAATAGTTGGCGAGACGACAACGATGCTACGATGGAGATCAAGGTGTCGCGCCGGTGACGAAGGTGATCATGACGGTGCTTTGGAGATGGAGATCAAAAGCACAAGATGATGATGGCCATATCATGTCACATATTTTGATTGCATGTGATGTTTATCTTATTATGCTTCTTATTTTGCTTAGAACGACGGTAGCATTATAAGATGACCCCTTACTAAATTTCAAGGTATAAGTGTTCTCCCTGAGTATGCACCGTTGCGAAAGTTCATCGTGCCGAGACACCACGTGATGATCGGGTGTGATAAGCTCTACGTTCAAATACAACGGGTGTAAGCCAGTTTTGCACACGCAGAATACTCGGGTTAAACTTGACGAGCCTAGCATATGCAGATATGGCCTCGGAACACTGGAGACCGAAAGGTCGAGCATGAATCATATAGTAGATATGATCAACATAAGATGTTCACCATTGAAACTACTCCATCTCACGTGATGATCGGACATGGTTTAGTTGATTTGGATCACGTGATCATTTAGATGACCGGAGGGATGTCTATCTAAGTGGGAGTTCTTTTAATAATATGATTTAATTGAACTTTAATTTATCATGAACTTAGTCCTGGTAGTATTAGCATATCTATGTTGTAGATCAATAGCTCGCGATGTTGCTCCCCGTTTATTTTTATATGTTCCTAGAGAAAACCAAGTTGAAAGATGTTAGTAGCAATGATGCGGAATTTTTCCGTGACCTGAGGATTATCCTCATTGCTGCACAGAAGAATTATGTCCTTGATGCACTGCTAGGTGACAGACCTATTGCAGGAGCAGATGTAGACGTTATGAACGTTTTGACAAAAGCTCGATATGATGACTACTTGATAGTTTAGTGCACCATGCTTTACGGCTTATAACCGGGACTTCAAAAACGTTTTGAAACGCCACGGAGCATATGAGATGTTCCAAGAGTTGAAATTAGTATTTCATACTCATGCCCGTGTCGAGAGGTATAAGACCTCTGACAGTACTTTGCCTACAAGATGGAGGAGAATAGCTCAACCAGTGAGCATGTGCTCAGATTGTCTGGGTAGTACAATTGCTTGAATCAAGTGGGAGTGAATCTTCCAGATAAGATAGTAATTGACAAAGTTCTCTAGACACTATCACCAAGTTAGTAGAACTTCGTGATGAACTATAATATGCAAGGGATGACGAAAGTAATTCCCGAGCTCTTCACGATGCTGAAATCGGCGAAGGTAGAAATCAAGAAAGAGCATCAAGTGTTGATGGTTAACCAGACCACTTGTTTCAAGTAAAGGGCAAAGGGATAGAAGGGGAACTTCAAGAAGAATGACAAGCAAGTTGTCACTCCCGTGAAGAAACCCAAAGCTAAACTCAAGCCTGAAACTAAGTGCTTCTACTGCAAAGGAAATGGTCACTAGAAGTGGAACTGCCCTAGATATTTGGCGGATAAGAAGGATGGCAAAGTGAACAAAGGTATATTTGATATACAGATTATTGATGTGTATTTTACTAGTGTTCATAGCAACCCCTCGGTATTTGATATTGGTTCAGTTGCTAAAGAGTAGTAACTCGAAATGGGAGTTGCATAATGAACAGAAACTAGTTAAAGGATGAAGTGACGATGTGTATTGGAAGTAGTTCCAAGATTGATATGATCATCATCGCACACTCCCTATACTTTCGGGATTAGTGTTGAACCTAAATAAGTGTTATTTGGTGTTTGTGTTGAGCATGAATATGATTTGATCATATTTATTGCAATACGGTTATTCATGTAAGTTAGAGAATAATTGTTGTTCTGTTTACATGAATAAAACCTTCTATGGTCATACACCCAATGAAAATGGTTTGTTGGATCTCGATCGTGTGATACACATATTCATAATATTGAAGCCGAAAGATGCAAGGTTAATAATGATAGTGCAACTTATTTGTGGCACTGCCGTTTAGGTCATATTGGTGTAAAGCGCATGAAGAAACTCCATAGTGATGGACTTTTGGAATCACTTGATTATGAATCACTTGGTGCTTGCAAACCATGCCTCATGGGCAAGATGACTAAAACTCCGTTCTCCGAAACCGTGGAGCGAGCAACAGAGTTGTTGGAAATCATACATACTGATGTATGCGGACCAATGAGTGTTGAAGCTCGCGGCAGGTATCGTTATTTTCTGACCTTCACTGATGATTTGAGCAGATATGGGTATATCTACTTAATGAAGCACAAGTCTGAAACATTTGAAAAGTTCCAATTTCAGAGTGAAGTGGAGAATCATCGTAACAAGAAAATAAGAGTTTCTACGATATGATCGTAGAGGTAAAATATTTGAGTTAGCGAGTTTGACCTTCAATAAAAACAATGTGAAATAGTTTCACTACTCACGCCACCTGGAACACCACAGTGTAATGGTGTGTCCGAACGTCATAACCGTACTTTATTAGATATGGTGCGATCGATGATGTCTCTTACCGATCTACCACTATCGCTTTTGGGGTTATGCATTAGAGACAACTACATTCACGTTAAATAGGGCACCATCTAAATCCGTGGAGATGACACCGTATGAACTGTGGTTTGACGAGAAACCTAAGCTGTCATTTCTTTAAGTTTGGGACTGCGATGCTTATGTGAAAAAGTTTCAACATGATAAGCTCGAACCCAAATCGGAGAAGTAAATTTTCATAGGATACCCAAAAAGAAACTGTTGGGTACACCTTCTATCACAGATCCTAAGGCAAGGTCTTTGTTGCTAAGAGTGGATCCTTTCTAGAGAAGGAGTTTCTCTCGAAAGAAGTGAGTGGGAGGAAAGTAGAACTTGATGAGGTAATTGTACCTTCTCCCGGATTGGAAAGTAGTACATCACAGAAAATTGTTCCAGTGATTCCTACACCAATCAGTGAGGAAGTTAATGATGATGATCATGAAACTTCGGATCAAGTTTCTGCTGAACATCGTAGATCAACCAGAGTACGTTCTGCACCAGAGTGGTACGGCAACCCAGTTCTGGAAATCATGTTACTAGACCATGATGAACCTGCGAACTATGAGGAAGCGATGATGAGCCCAGATTCCGCAAAATGGCTTGAGGCCATGAAATCTGAGATGGGATCCATGTATGAGAACAAAGTATGGACTTTGGTTGACTTGCCCGATGATCGGCAGGCCATCGAAAATAAATGGATCTTCAAGAGGAAGACCGACGCAAACGGTAATGTTACTGTTTACAAAGCTCGACTTGTTGCGAAAGGGTTTCGACAAGTTCAAGGAGTTGACTACGATGAGACTTTCTCACCCGTAGCGATGCTTAAGTCTGTCCGAATCATGTTAGTAATTGCCGCATTTTATGAAATCTGGCAAATGGATAACAAAACTGCATTCTTTAATGGATTTATTAAAGAAGACTTGTATATGATGCAACCAGAAGGTTTTGTCAATCCTAAAGGTGCTAACAAAATGTGCAAGCTCCAGCGATCCATCTATGGACTGGTGCAAGCATCTCGGAGTTGGAATATACGCTTTGATAAGTTGATCAAAGCATATAGATTTATACAGACTTGCGGTGAAGCCTGTATTTACAAGAAGTGAGTGGGAGCACTATAACCTTTCTGATAAGTATATGTGAATGACATATTGTCGATCGGAAATGATGTAGAATTTTCTGGAAAGCATAAAGGAGTGTTTGAAAGGAGTTTTTCAAAGAAAGACCTTGGTGAAGCTGCTTACATATTGGGCATCAAGATCTATAGAGATAGATCAAGACGCTTGATAATACTTTCGATGAGTACATACCTTGATAAGATTTTGAAGTAGTTCAAAATGGATCAGTCAAAGAAGGAGTTCTTGCCTGACTTGTAAGGTGTGAAGTTGAGTAAGACTCAAAGCCAGACCACGGCAAAAAAATATAGAGAGAATGAAAGTCATTCCCTATGCCTCAGCCATAGGTTCTATAAAGTATGCCATGCTGTGTACCAAACATGTTGTGTACCTTGCCATGAGTTTGTCAAGGGGGTACAATAGTGATCCAGGAGTAGATCACTGTACATCGGTCAAAATTATCCTTAGTAATTGGATGACTAAGGAAATGTTTCTCGATTATGGAGGTGATAAAGAGTTCGTCGTAAAGGGTTACGCCGATGCAAGCTTTGACACTAAATCCAGATGACTCTAAGTATCAATCTGAATGCGTATTGAAAGTGGGAGCAATTAGCTGGAGTAGCTCCATGCAGAGCATTGTAGACATAGAAATTTGCGAAATACATACGGATCTGAATGTGACAGACCTGCTGACTAAACTTCTCTCACAAGCAAAACATGATCACACCTTATTACTCTTGGGTATTAATCACATAGCGATGTGAACTAGATTATTGACTCTAGTAAACCCTTTGGGTGTTGGTCACATGGCGATGTGAACTATGGGTATTATTCATATAACGATGTGAACTATCGGTATTAAATCACATGGCGATGTGAGCTAGATTATTGACTCTAGTGCAAGTGGGAGACTGAAGGAAATATGCCCTAGAGGCAATAATAAAGTTGTTATTTATATTTCCTTATATCATGATAAATGTTTATTATTCATGCTAGAATTGTATTAACCGGAAACTTAGTACATGTGTGAATACATAGACAAAACAGAGTGTCCCTAGTATGCCTCTACTAGACTAGCTCATTGATCAAAGATGGTTATGTTTCCTAGCCATAGACATGAGTTGTCATTTGATCAACGGGATCACATCATTAGGAGAATGATGTGATGGACAAGACCCATCCGTTAGCATAGCATTATGATCGTTTAGTTTTACTGCTATTGCTTTCTTCATGACTTATACATGTTCCTATGACTATGAGATTATGCAACTCCCGAATACCGTAGGAACACCTTGTGTGCTATCAAACGTCACAACGTAACTGGGTGATCATAAAGATGCTCTAAAGGTGTCTCCGAAAGTATTCGTGGTGTTGGCATAAATCAAGATTAGGATTTGTCACTCCGAGTGTCGGAGAGGTATCTTTGGGCCCTCTCGGTAACACACATCACAATAAGCCTTGCAAGCAAAAGACTAATGAGTTAGTCACAAGATGATGTGTTACGGAACGAGTAAAGAGACTTGCCGGTAACGATATTGAACTAGGTATGGAGATACCAACGATCGAATCTCGGGCAAGTAACATACCGATGACAAAAGGAACAACGTATGTTGTTATGCGGTTTTGACCGATAAAAGATCTTCGTAGAATATGTAGGAGCCAATACGAACATCCAGGTTCCGCTATTGGTTATTGACCGGAGATGAGTCTCGGTCATGTCTACATGGTTCTCGAACCCGTAGGGTCCGCACGCTTAACGTTTGATGACGATCGGTATTATGAGTTTATGAGTTTTGATGTACCGAAGGTAGTTCGGAGTCCCGGATGAGATCACGGACATGACGAGGAGTCTCGGAATGTCCGAGACATAAATATTGATATATTGGACGACTATATTCGGACACCGGAAGTGTTCCGGAAAAGTTTCGGATTTAACTGGATTGCCGGAGGGGGTTACCGGAACACCCTACGAGGGGGATGGTCCATAGTGGGCCTTGAGGAAAGGAGAGAGGCAGCCCATAGAGGCTGGCCGGCGCCCCACCTAGGGATCCTAGTTGGACTAGGATTGGGGGGGCGCCACCTCTGCCTCTTTTCCTTTCCCTCTCTTCCTTCTTGGTGGACTCCTACTAGGAATAGGATTGCAATCCTATTCCTAGTAGGATTGCCCTAGCCGCACCATAGGAGGCCGGCCGGCCCTCCCCTCTTGCTCCTTTATATACGGGGGCAGGGGGGCACCCAAAGACACACAAGTTGAGTTGTTCCAGCCGTGTGCGGTGCCCCCCTCCACAGAAACACACCTCGGTCATACCGTTGCAGTGCTTAGGCGAAGCCCTGCGCCGGTAAATACATCATATCCGTCACCACGCCGTCGTGCTGACGAAACTCTCCCGTGAAGCTCAACTGGATCAAGAGCTCATGGGACGTCATCAAGCTGAACATGTGCTGAACGCGGAGGTGCCGTACGTTCGGTGCTTGATCGGTTGAATCGCGAAGAAGTTCGACTACATCAACCGCGTCACTTGACGCTTCCGCTTCCGGTCTACGAGGGTACGCAGACACACTCTTCCCTCTCGTTGCTATGCATCTGGTAGATAGATCTTGCGTGATCGTAGGAAAATTTTAAAATACTACGTTTCCCAACAGCCACCCCTAGTGGTTTTGGAGTATTGACGACAAACCTGGTTGAGGGACTAATGTGTTTGTGAGAATTGCAGGATAACACAGGTAGTAGTCCCTCATTGATTTGGTTTACCTACCGGAGATGACCCCTAAAAATGTATGAAGACATTGATATCAGTGGTGGTATATGAAGATAATCATATTGAAGACTATGACAAGAGAAGACATTGTGTGAAGACTATGGAGAGCGAAGACGTAGATATTTCGTTGTTTCCTTTTCTTATTTGTTGAGGCATAGGAACCACCGTACTGTTAAGTGGGGTCCAAGTGAACTAAGTCAGAGTGACTGAAGTGATGCTCAACCAAATCCTATGTCTTCGAGCGAAGACTATGAGAGCAAATCTTATCCAGAGGCGGATGAGTCAGCTTTACTTGGAGCTCAAGTAAAGTTGCCGTGTGTGTTTGAAATCTGACCGTTGGAACACGTGTCAGTTCCTTAGTGACCCAGGGTCACTTCGTACAAATCAGGTCGGGTTGCCCAGTGGCTATAAATAGCCCACCCCCTACACCATAAATTGGTGGCTGCTTAGAGTTATTACACGGCTTTTGCCGTTTGAGAGCAACCCACCTCCGAAGCATTTGAGAGAGAAATCTTTGCGAGGACAAAGCCCAAACACCCAGAGCCAAAGAGTGTTAGGCATCATTGAAGTCTTTCTGTCTGTGTGACCTGAAGACTTATTACACTTGAGGACTGTGTTTCCTCCAGCCGGTTAGGCGTCGCGATCTGAGCATCCAAGAGTCATTGTGGATTGCCGGTGAACGAAGTCTGTGAAGGTTTGGAAGTCTACCTTGAAGACTTACCAGAGTGATTGGGCGAGGACTAGGTGTTCTTAGCTCAAGGGGAACAAGGTGAAGACGCGGTCTTCTGAGTTAAATCTCAGCCTCCCTAACCAGACGTACAGTTGTCACAGCAACTGGAACTGGTCTAACAAATCACTGTCTTCCCCGAGCTACTGGTTCTATCCTTTCCTTCCCATTACTTACTGCTCTGTGTTGTGAAGACATTGCATGCTTGCCTTATCTGATTGTCTTCACTGAGTATCTACTTGTTGAGATTGGCTTCATTCCTTCTTCCCTTATGATCACTACTGCCTAGTTGCTATTAGTCTTCATGCTTTCACTTCTTTGAATACATGACTATGGCCTATCTAGTGTAGTCCACTTTCCGCTGCATACTAATAGGCTTGAGCTTATCGTTTGTCTTTGAAACTATCATGTTTTGAAGCATTTCATAAAAAACGCCTATTCACCCCCCTCTAGTCGATATACTGCACTTTTAATTGGTATCAGAGCAAGGTACTCCGATGTTCTGTGTGATTCGGTTTAACCACCTGGAGTTTTAGCTATGTCGACGACAGGAATGAAGACTGTGTCTTGCCCCAAGTTTGATGGTCAAGAGTATCCCAAGTGGAAGGCCATGATGAAGAAACGTCTCATGGCGATCAACAGTGAGCTGTGGACCGTCACTGAGATTGGACTTACCGATCTATGCAAGAGGGCAAAAGCTGATGATATTCGCAAGTTCACTCTTCTCAATCTCACAGCGAAGGACGTCATCTGCTCCTGTCTATCTCAAGATCAGTTCAGGAACATCATGCATCTTGATCATGCGAAGCTTATCTGGGACCGTCTCTCTGAAGTCTATGAAGGTCATCGAACTCGTGATGATTCTGGGTTCAAGGAATCCCTCAAGACGATGACTTTCGATCCAGAACCATCATCTTCTGCACCATGTCTTATGGCAAAAGGTGCCAAGGTAACCAAATGCTATTCATCTGAATCTAGTGATGATGAATCTGGTGATGAGTTTGGACCCAGCTATGCCAAGCTTGCTTCCCTTGCCAATAAACAACAAATTGCTCTGTAAAAGGCTCAAATAATGCTTAAAAAGAGTAATGACATGTTGGGTGAAGAAATGGATCAGTCAAAAAACTTAGCTGAAAGTCTTCAGAGGCTTCAGGCTAAGTTAACTACGCTTCAAAGTCTTCATAACACTCTCTTGTCCGATCATGAAAAGTTAAGAGGATGTTATGAAGATCTTCAGAACGAGCATGATTCATTACTTGCTCAACATGTCAGTGCTTCTCACGAAGAGTTTGAACCACCATGTCTAAAATGCATTGAACGTGATACTGCTACATCTGTTGCTGAATGCTCTACTGCTGCCACTGTTGCAATATCTTCAACTATTGATGTGGAAACTAACCCCTCAGCTGAGGAAACCACTACTATTGCTGATGAAAATGCTAGGTTGAAGACTTTGCTTGAAACAGGGATGTACAAAAGCCTCAAAGGGCATCAGATTCTATGTGATGTCCTCAAAAAGCAGATACTGAACCGAAACCCTAGGAAAGAGGGTGTTGGGTTCGACAGGAAAATGAATGTTGATGGTTCATACTGGAAGCCTGAGCAGTATCCCAAAACCACACGGGTTGCTGCAAAGGGACCTTCAGTGGATCCATCTACCTTATCTGGCTTCACTTGTGCTAATCCTGTTATCATTGATGAATCCTTTGATGCAAACTATAAACTGTTTAAGAATCAAAATGGTGAAGTGTTTGCCAGGTATATTGGTACTAACTGCAGGAATGGACCACCTATGAAGAAGATCTGGGTACCCAAAGGTTGTCTTGAGAAGCTTCCAGCAAATACTATCATGACACCTCCTGGGATGAAGACAAACCCCAGACCAAAGGCTTCATATGGTCCTAAGGCTTCATACAGACAAAGGACTCACCCGAGTCACCCTAACACAGATGTTTTGCAGGGAAATCATACTCAGACCCATGAATATGAGCGTGTTTCTTCAAACCGCTATGTTCATAAATCAAAGAACTTTTCTGCCTATTCTTATGAGTATTATTCTCCTCCTCCAAGACTATTTGCTAGGGCCCCAAAGCCAAAATTCTCAGATGCTGCTCTTAGACTCATTGCTTCTAAGCCACCCCTGAAGATGTGGGTGGTTAAGAAGAACTAACTTTCTCTTGCAGGGAAAGGTCTCCAGCCTATAATCAAAGGCTTCTGATGCTATTGCTGGGGACCTTAAACACTTGTAGGGCACAAGATCAAATGCCCAAAATGACTTACTGCTCATACTATACATAAATCACTTGCTGAACATCTTATCAGTCCTAACTTACATCTAAAGCTTTCATAATCCACTTATGCATCAAATGTTTATGCTTCATAATGGCTTTTGGTGAAGCCTATCCTCTTAACTGCATTGTAGGGAGTGACACCAATGTCTTCAGAATGGATTATGGATAGCGGATGCACAAATCGTATGACTGGTGATCGAAATCTTCTCATGGACTCAACTTTACGTCCATCCAAACAAGAGTCACATAACATTTGCTGATACTTGTAAAAGCAAAGTGTTGGGTCTAGGTAGAGTTGCAATCTCAAGAGATCAGCACATGGACAAAGTCATGCTTGTTGAATCTCTTGGCTTCAACTTAATGTCTGTCTCAATGCTTTGTGACTTAAACATGATTGTGATCGTTGGTAAATTTTGTTGCATTGTACTAATGGAATCTGACAAGTCTTTGGTATTTGAAGGATACAGAAAAGGTGATCTGTATATGGTAGATTTCTCAGCAGGACCGCAGATGGCCGTATGTCTTCTAGCAAAAGCTTCATAGTGCTGGCTCTGGCATCAGAGGCTAGGGTATGCTGGCATGAGGAACTTGCACACTCTTGCAAAGAAGAAGCATGTCATAGGCATCGAGGAAGTCAAGTTCAAGAAAGATCATCTATGTGGTGCCTGTGAAGCTGGGAAGATGACTAGAGCCAAGCACCCCTCGAAGACAATCATGACGACATCCAAACCTTTCGAGCTGCTCCACATGGACTTATTTGGCCCTACTCACTACTCCACATTCTCTACCACAGCCTGTCTCTATGGCTTCGTCGTTGTTGATGATTACTCAAGATACACATGGGTGCACATAATACTCTACAAGACTGAAGTGCAAGATGTCTTCAGACACTTCGCCAACCGTGCCATGAACAATTATGGCATCAAGATCAAACATATCAGAAGTGACAATGGCACTGAATTCAAGAACACTAGCCTCGATCTTTATCTGGATGAGATGGGAATCACTCATGAATTCTCAGCCCCATATACACCTCAGCAAAATGGGATCGTTGAGCGCAACAACAGAACTCTAATTGAGATGGCTCGAACGATGCTCGATGAGTACAAAACACCAAGAAGATTCTGGCCCGAAGCTATTGATACTGCATGCCATATCATCAACCGTGTTTATCTTCACAAGCTTCTGAAGAAAACATCCTATGAACTCCTCACTGGAAAGAAGCCAAATGTAAGCTACTTCAGAGTATTTGGAGATAAGTGCTGGATCAAGGATCCTCATCATAAGTCAAAATTTGCACCCAAAGCTCATGAAGGCTTCATGCTCGGATACGGAAAGGACTCACACTCCTACAGAGTCTTCAACATTTTTCTCTATAAAATTGTTAAAACTGTGGATGTGAGGTTTGATGAGACAAATGGATCACAAAGAGAATCCCTACCAAATGTGCTAGATGAAGCTTCACCAAATGAATCTATCAAGCTAATGGGAACTGGTGAGATCATGACTTCTGAAGCACAACCTGACGAGGAACTCATCATCTCTGCTCCAAATCAACCTGACAACAATTCTCAGCCTGAAGACAATACTCTTGATGAAGACAATGTACAGCAAGAGCAAAATTTTCGTCCAGCTCATCCTCGTGTTGCAAATGAAGTACAAGTTGAGAAGATAATTGATAGCATAAATGCTCCTGGTCCACTCACTCGCTCAAGAGCAACACATCTTGCAAATTTCTGTGGGCACTTTGCTTTTGTCTCAATATCTGACCCCAAGAAAGTTGCTGAAGCTTTTATGGAGCCTGAATGGATTCAAGCAATGCAAGAAAAGCTTCAACAGTTTGAGCTGAACAATGTGTGGGAACTTGTCAAGCGTCCTGATCCTCAAAAGCACAACATAATAGGCACAAAATGGATCTATCGCAACAAGCAAGATGAGCATGGTCAAGTGGTCAGAAACAAAGCTTGTCTCGTTGCTCAAGGATACACTCAAGTTGAAGGGATTGACTTCGATGAAACATCTGCTCCTCTGGCTAGACTTGAAGCTATTCGTATACTGCTAGCCTATGCAAATCATCACAACATACTTCTATATCAAATGGATGTAAAGAGTGCCTTTCTCAATGGAAGAATTGAAGAAGAAGTGTATGTTGCACAACCACCTGGCTTTGAAGACCCAAAACGTCCTGATATGGTATACAAGCTCAACAAGGCACTGTATGGCCTCAAACAAGCGCCTCGTGCTTGGTATGACACCCTCAAAGACTTCCTAAAGAGCAAAGGCTTCAAACTTGGATCCCTAGATCCCACACTCTTCACGAAGGCATATGATGATGAGCTATTTGTCTGCCAAATCTATGTGGATGACATTATCTTCGGCTGCACGGAAAAGAAATACAGTGATGAGTTTGGTCACATGATATAAGAACAATATCAAATGTCTATGATGGGTGAGCTGAAGTTCTTCCTTGGTCTTCAAATTCGTCAACAAAGCAACGACATCTTCATATCTCAAGAGAAGTACCTTAAAGACTGCCTGAAGAAGTTTGGAATGCAAGAATGCAAAGGGTACTCGACGCCAATGCCTGTTAAACATCATCTGGGTCCCGACGCCAATGGTAAAGAGTTTGATCAACAGGTATACCGCTCCATGATTGGTTCTTTACTTTATTTATGTGCATCTAGGCCAGATATTATGCTTAGTGTTTGCATGTGTGCTCGATATCAAGCGGCACCAAAGGAGTCGCATCACTTAGCTGTGAAGCGAATACTTCGATATTTGGCTTACACCCCAACACTAGGATTATGGTATCCAAAGGGCTTAGAGTTTGATCTAGTAGGATTTTCAGATGCTGATTATGCTGGTGACAAAGTTGATCGCAAGTCCACATCTGGTACATGTCACTTTCTAGGACGATCACTTTTCTGTTGGTCTTCAAAGAAGCAGAACTGTGTATCACTCTCCATGGCTGAATTTGAATACATTGCTGCTGGATCTTGCTCAGCTTCTCTGGATGAAGCAAACACTGAAGGACTATGGAGTCCATCTGAAGCATGTGCCACTCTACTGTGATAATGAAAGCGCCATCAAGATTGCCAACAACCTAGTTCAGCACTCGAAGACAAAGCACATTGAAATTCGTCATCACTTTCTCAGAGATCATGTTATGAAGGAAGATATTGATATCATACACGTCAACACTGAAGAGCAACTGGCAGATATCTTCACAAAGCCCTTGGATGAGAAAAGGTTTTGCAAGTTGCGGTGTGAGCTAAATATCTTAGAATCCACAAATGTCCTGTAATCAGGCACACATCCTAACACTTATGCATATTGACGACTTAGATGTGCAACACACGAAGTAATGTATATCTTCAATCAATGAAGACTTACATTCTAAGTGTGACTACATTAACATGGAATTTGACTTCGGAGTGCCAAGATAATTGCGCGCCGTGTCTGGGTCTAATACTTCCTATACGGTGGGTAACGCCACCACCAAATTCTTGTTTGAAGCGTTTCTTGTGGCGTTACATTTGCAAAGTCTTCGCACTTGGTTTGTCTTCATATAGGACATATATATATATATATATATATATATATATATATATATATATATATATATATATATAGAGAGAGAGAGAGAGAGAGAGAGAGTTGTGTTCTGTCCTCAACAGCATTCACTTATAGCTATGTCTTCGTATTTGAATCTTTTGGACTAAGTGAATGTGATCGGACCCTAACCTCTCTATGCTTTCTCATCTCACACTCTGTCTGTCCAAATCATATGCATTCTGTTGAAACAGTCAAATATCTTCTCTGCGTCCTTGTCAGCAGAAGATACGAAGACAAACTTTAAATCTGATTTTAATGCTCCATCCGTTATGCCTGAAACCCGGAGAAGCCGGAATGACTACTCCGACAATCGTGGTGTACGTGGGATCATGGGACAACTCCTAATGCATTACATGACCGCCACGTGTCACTCGTACGTGAACCGTCAGGGGCACCTGAGTAATTACGCTGTGCCGTCTCCCATGCCTATAAATGCATGTCCCATCACGGTCAAAGGTTTCTTCCACCACCTCTCCACCTCGACCAACCCTAGCGCCACCGCTAGCTTTTGACGACGCCGGCGACGAAGCGCTTCGCTGCCGCAACTTTGTCGACGCCGTCCTCACGCTGGCCGCAGACCTCTTCTACTCCGCCGTCGCCGTAGCTGTCCTCCGTCGCCAAGTTAGGGCACGGAAGACCAAACTGCTGGACATCCAACTCCTACTCCGTCTAAGCAGTTCATCGTGTGGTAAATTAACTTACTTTTTACCATCTTCTAGATCCATAAAGATTCATCTATCTTACCACAAGAGGTTTCTGCCTACTTAGATATATAGATCTATCCTGTCTGCATCTCATATCTTTCCTAGTACATTCACATATGCTTCAACTATAGTTTGATTCCTCACTTGTACTTATTCGTGGATTCGTACAAATCTGGAACCAACTCCCATGAGTGAATGTCTTCGCACTATGAGGTCAAATTCTTCAAAACTGTTTTAATCTTCAAAACTTCTGAGAATGCATATGACCTCTTCCCCTTCCCTCGCATCTCTAATGCTGTCACAGGTACATGTCCGTGGGAGAATCCCTTGGTTCTCATAGTCTACATTCATTTGCAGAGTTTTTCATTCTCCTAAAGCCAGTTCCTGTCTGACCAGCAAACCGAAGCATTTGCTAGTTTTGAAGCCATTCAATTTGAAGCCCTTCAGGTTGAAGCAAATGGCAACTGACAAGACAGTAAGAAAGGGTGACAGACAGCGCCGTGGCAACACCTCCCGTGATTTGCCTCCTGATCTCAGCGAGATATACAAGACTGATCCAGAGGAGGATTACAATCAGAGGAAGACCCAAATCCAATGGATTCGAAGATACTGGGCTGAACAATGGTTCAAGTATAGGTTCGTGACCCAAGAGTATGCCAAGAAAAACGCCATCAAGCATCCTTGGGGAGATATCACTTATAAGAATCTTCCCCCCAAGACTCGTGCTGAAGCCATTGCTCAAGGCTTCTATCCTTGCATGGTTAGAGGGCCTCAGCCTGCTGAAGCTGATCCAAGCTCTCTGCTCTGGTGTCGCGACGACAATCTGTTCAAGCGAAATCTTCAATTTGCCAGGAACTCGGCCAAAGAAAACAAGAAGCTGTGGGGATTAAACTTCAATCCTGACCCCTCTGCGCCCCGCGCTGATGGCTCGCACGAAGCTGAACCGAATCTGGTTGGGCCCTTCTACAACCTAGAGGGTCTCATCAGTCACATAAGGGTTCAAGGGGCAGATGTAGATCAGCCTGAAGCAGATGATGACTCTGAAGAAGCACCTGCAACGCCGAAGCCTCAGAAGAAGAAATCAGAGGCTTCGAAGACTACTCCTCCAAAGGCGTCTAGAGTGAAGCCTTTGGCCACTGCTCCACCTGCACCAAGTGTGAAATCTGAGGAACACTCTAGAATCTCCAAGAGCAGACAGCTGAAGAGGAAGCCAACACGCAACCCCAGTCCATCTCTCACTCCTGATGCAGTACTGAAGACTGCCAATGATACCCTTGATCTCTCAAGTGATGAAGATCTTGGAGATGATGCTTTGGAGCTATTGATCAAGAGCAAGCAGGATGCTGAAATCTTCAATGATTTGCCGCTCTTTGACGTTGAAGTGCTCAATAACTTCATTGATGAATGGTTTGACATCCCAACCCGAGCTTCGACGATCTTCAATTTCCAGTTGGCCTCAGCGTCTCCTTCCATGGCGCCATTGCTTCTGAGCTAGCTCTGGCTCAAAGAATTGTTGAGCTGAAGCAAAAGATAGACTATGAAAAAGCTCAGTTCAAGAAGCATATGAACAAGCTCAGCGTGCAAGAAGTTCAAAACTTCAAGATTATGATGCAAGAACTGAAGGAAGCCTTTCGCCAGCGGCGTGAAGAAGCTAAAGGTTCTCGAGAGCGCATCAAGGACTTGGTTGCAAAATGCGTTCAAGCATTCAATGAAGCTGAAAAGCGCAAGGCACTTGGGCGTCCTGGCATTGATCCAAGGATGGCTGCCAAGAAGAAGAAGAAGCAACATGTGCCCAAAGCTGAAGAATCTGGGCAGGAAATGCCTCACATAGTCTTCCCTGCTAGCATGACTGGCACGAAGCCTAAGGCAACTCCAACCGCTTCCAAGCTCAAGAAGACTAAGGTGGCTGAAGCTGAAGCTCGCAAGTGTAAGCAATCTACTGATGAAGCTCCACCCACCAAGAAGCGAAAGACCAAGAAGGATAAGGCTGCTTCCAAAGAGCCTATCTTTGTCGAGCCAATCTCAGTTGCTCGCCCTGCATCTGCCCAGAGAGAACAAAGACTGACTGTTCATGAGCCTGCTCCCACAGAGGCTTAAGACATTCTAGCTGTCGACCCCACCGCAGCTGAAGACATTGGTCCTCAAGACAATGTTGAAGATGATGAAGTCCTTCCTCAGATCGAGTACAACATTGACTCTTCGCCTGTTCTCACGAACAGCGAACGCATCAGCATTGGTCGTCCATTGACGCCAATTGCTCAAGATGACTCGTGGGCTGATCACCCACAGGAAACACAAGACACTCCCCAGCAAACTCAAGACACGAGCATGGTGCTTGAAGACGAAGACTTTGAGGCCCAACAACCTCCATCTCCTCAGGCGTCGCCAGATTTCCGCAGGCTTCGCAAGGGACCAAGGCCTCGAGTCACTGCCCCAAGTGCTCCAGAAGGAGTAGAGCAACCATCTGCACTTGATGCTGCTCCTACTGGAAGCCCCTCAGAATCTGAAGCCAAAGCGGCTGTAGATATTCCGGCTGCATCAACCGAAGAAGAACCACCCCAACAAGAAGAAGAACCACCCCAACAAGAAGAAGCACAACCCCAACTTGTAGAAGAAAGTACTGCCGCACCCCCTGTTCTTGAGGAGAACATGTCCGACCCTCCAGCTCCTGAAGTGGAGGCAACAAATTCAGAGGCTGCCACCACCAACACTGAAGCCAATGACGTGGTCATGGCTGAAGCTTTTGTGGCACCTGAAGATACTGTGGCGCCTAAAGTACCTGCGCCTGAAACAACTGCTCCTGAAGCCAGTACTGTGCCTGAAGCCAGTGTTGTGCCTGAAGCCAATGCTACACCTGAAGCCAATCTGCAGCTTGAAGACAATGCCTCTGCTCCTGTTCCGCCTCCACGGCCTCACACCATTGAGCAAGCATACAACAAGGATGATCAACTTGTTACTGTCCGGTGGCCCATTCTGATTCCGCCACCTACAACTGAACCACGTGCTGCTGGTCCTCAGTTTGATCATCATGTTGCGCACAGGCCCCAAGTTCAGAAGCCTAAGCCAAGACTGCCAAGGCTTCCAGGCATTGCAACATCTTCAGGGTCATTCAATGCCAATAGCTTCACTGCGCACAACACCTTCTTTGACAGCGCCAAGAACCCATATTCCAAGCCAAGAATATCATTAGATAGGTTCTGGAGCCATCAACAACGCAGCTACTACTCAAGGGTACTATATAATCAAGGCCGCATTTTCCCTCATATGCGTCTTGACACTGAAGCTATTGCTGGTCTGCCCTGCTTGGAGGAAGCTCTTGACTGCTTCCGTGATGCTGGCTTACTCAATTTTGTCCTGGATAAAGAGCATTGGAATGAAGAGCTGCTTCTGCAATTCTATGCAACACTCCACATCAGAGGCTACATCAGGGATCCGAAGACATGGGTCCTTGAGTGGATGACAGGCAATGTGCATCATGAAGCTAAAGCCTTTGATCTCATTGAGCTTACAGGCCTGCCCACTCCAGGAGATCTCTATGAACCTGGCTGTCAACTGCACACTGAAGCCTTGGAGAGTATCTTTCAGAAGCGTCAGCCCAACATGAGCCAAATGCTCAGTATGATGAAGCCTCTGCCAAGTGATGCTGAATATCCTAAGGAATTCTTTGTTGAAGACCTTGAGTACCTGCCTCGCACCATCTATCACATCATAAGGTGTACTCTATGGCCAATCAAAGGACATTCTTCATCAGCCAAGCTTGAAGGCACTATGAAGACTTTGGTCTTCTATATCTTCAATGGAATCAACTTCAATGCTCAAGATTTCTTCATTAGACAAATGGCTACGTCTGGAGCTGATCTATTTGGAATGAAATTTTATGCCCCTTGGATAATGCACCTCATCAAGTTGCATTCAGCTGTCACCTATCAGCCCTCTGCTCGCAACCATCAGATTTTATTGCCTGAGATTGATATGTCAGCTGAAGCCATCTACCAAGAGCCTGCTAAAGAGCCAGTAAGTCTTCATAATGCTGATCATCAAAGCTTCACTCAGCAGATTGAAGGAGTTCCAGCAGTCTCACGTGTCTATCCTCTGGCTGGCCGTACTCGTCTACCTCGACACGCTGAAACCGAAGCCACTGAAAGCACCATCGCTCAAAGGCCTCAGAAGCGATCTCGTGTCCTGAACAACCGAGAGCTTCTGGTAGCCCTTCATCAAAAACAGGACAAGCATCACCTCTGGTTAAAGCGTCAGATGCAGAGCCTCTTGGTGGATGTCAATCGCATTCGCAATCTTGCCACCAAGAATGCTTTTGTTGCTCATGAAACATGTCGGAGGTCTTGGAAGAGTTTGACCTTGCTGAGTGCTGAAGCGGATCTTCAAGACGATGGCTTCACTGAGAGATTCAAGTTTGACAACACTCCTCCAAGGATTGTTGTCATGCGTCGAACTCCATCCCTTGAAGATTCTGAATACTCCTCCTCCGCTGCAACAATTGACGCCAGGGTGATCGATGATCAGGATGATGCTACTTCACCACCTCCTACTTCAGCGCGCATCGACACTGCACCAACCACCTCTGCACCGCCAAACGACAACACCGACCCTGCATCCTCTTCTGCTCCACCTGGGAACGAGTAGAGGCTCTATGTCTTCAAACCTTTTTGGTCCTTACTAACAAAAGGGGGAGAAGCATATGAGTTGATAGTCTTCAAGCGGGTCCATACGGGCGGGTGCTTTATAATTTGCCTAGTGTTTACAACTCTCGTTTTGCTACATTTGGTTCTTTGAGTTGTAACACTTAAACTGATGGTCGTCTCCTACATTTTTATGCTACTTTGTAATGCGATGATAAATTCCGCATCTGCTACCTTATATTCTGCACTTAGTCATTATTGCAGACATCCATTTTTCATTATGCATGTCATTATCTTCGACATATCAATTGTGCATGATGAATTGTCTTCATAAGTTGAAGAGGATCTCCACAAGTACAACCTCCCATGTGCATTTGCATTCAAAGGCAAATCAACTATATGCACATCTTCAGGGGGAGCCTTTTGCTACTTACAAAGACAATACCTTTATCCTTTACAATTTCACATATCTTTATCCCCGTTGAAAACTTCAACCAGTTTGTCATCAATCACCAAAAAGGGGGTGATTGTAAGTGCATCTAGTGCCACCCCTAGTGGTTTTGGAGTATTGACGACAAACCTGGTTGAGGGACTAATGTGTTTGTGAGAATTGCAGGATAACGTAGGTAGTAGTCCCTCATTGATTCGGTTTACCTACCGGAGATGACCCCTAAAAATGTATGAAGACATTGATATCAATGGTGGTATATGAAGATAATCATATTGAAGACTATGACAAGAGAAGACATTGTGTGAAGACTATGGAGAGCGACGACGTAGATATTTCGTTGTTTCCTTTTCTTCTTTGTTGAGTCATAGGAACCACCGTACTGTTAAGTGGGGTCCAAGTGAACTAAGTCAGAGTGACTGAAGTGATGCTCAACCAAATCCTATGTCTTCGAGCGAAGACTATGAGAGCAAATCTTATCCAGAGGTGGATGAGTCAGCTTTACTTGGAGCTCAAGTAAAGTTGCTGTGTGTGTTTGAAATCTGACCGTTGGAACACGTGTGAGTTCCTTAGTGAACCAGGGTCACTTCGGACAAATCAGGTCGGGTTGCCCAGTGGCTATAAATAGCCCACCCCCTACACCATAAATTGGTGGCTGTTCAGAGTTATTACACGGCTTTTGTCGTTTGAGAGCAACCCACCTCCGAAGCATTTGAGAGAGAAATCCTTGCGAGGACAAAGCCAAAACACCCAGAGCCAAAGAGTGTTAGGCATCATTGAAGTCTTTCTGTCTGTGTGACCTGAAGACTTATTACACTTGAGGACTGTGTTTCCTCCAGCCGGTTAGGCGTCGCATTCTGAGCATCCAAGAGTTATTGTGGATTGCCAGTGAACGAAGTCTGTGAAGGTTTGGAAGTCTACCTTGAAGACTTACCAGAGTGATTGGGCGAGGACTAGGTGTTCTTAGCTCAAGGGGAACAAGGTGAAGACGTGGTCTTCTGAGTTAAATCTCAGCCTCCCTAACCAGACGTACAGTTGTCACAGCAACTGGAACTGGTCTAACAAATCATTGTCTTCCCCGAGCTACTGGTTCTATCCTTTCCTTCCCTTTACTTACTGCTCTATGTTGTGAAGACATTGCATGCTTGCCTTATCTGATTGTCTTCACTGAGTATCTACTTATTGAGATTGGCTTCATTCCTTCTTCCCTTATGATCACTACTGCCTAGTTATTATTAGTCTTCATGCTTTCACTTCTTTGAATACATGACTATGGCTTATCTAGTGTAGTCCACTTTCCGCTGCATACTAATAGGCTTGAGCTTATCGTTTGTCTTCGAAACTATCATGTTTTGAAGCATTTCATAAAAATCGCCTATTCACCCCCCTCTAGTCGATATACTGCACTTTCACTTTCATCACCCCGTTCGAGTGTTTCTGTTATGTCACCATGCCTTTCGGTCTCAAGAATGCCGCCGGTACCTTCATGCGCATGATCCAGAAGTGCCTGCTGAAGCAAATCAGTCGGAATGTCGAAGCATACATGGATGACATTGTGGTCAAGTCACGGAAAGGTTCCGACCTATTGACTGACCTCGCTGAGACATTCGCAAATTTGAGAAGCTATGATATCAAGCTCAATCCATCGAAGTGTACGTTTGGAGTTCCGGGCGGCAAGTTACTCGATTTTCTCGTTTCCGAACGAGGAATCGACGCCAACCCAGAAAAGGTCGCCACCATCCTCCGAATGAAATGCCCCGAGCGTGTACACGACGTCCAGAAGCTTACTAGTTACTTGGCCGCGTTGTGTCGATTCATTTCTCGTCTCGGTGAGAAGGCATTAACTTTCTACCGACTGATGAAGAAACCAGAAAAGTTCGAGTGGAATTCCGAAGCCGAAGCAGCGTTTGAAGAGCTCTTGCTGCCCACCCAGCCGGTGCTTGCTGCCCCAGTCAGCAAAGAGCCTCTCTTACTATACATTGCAGCCACCGGACAAGTTGTCAGCACTGTACACACGGTCGAGCCGGAAGAAGAAGGCACGGCCTACAAAGTTCAGCGCCCAATCTATTACATATCCGAAGTTCTGACTCCCTCCAAGCAAAGGTACCCGCATTACCAGAAGCTTGTGTACGGGATTTACTTAACTGCAAAGAAGGTTGCCCATTACTTCTCGGATCATACAATCTCAGTCGTCAGCGACTCCCCTCTATCAGAGATTCTGAACAACCAAGACGCAACCGGTCGAGTGGCAAAATGGGCGATTGAACTTCTTCCGTTAGATATCAAGTTTGAAGCGAAGAAAGCCATCAAGTCTCAGGCAATAGCAGATTTCATGGCCGAGTGGATAGAACAAGAGTTGCCGACTCAGGTTCAGTCGGATCACTAGACTATGTTCTTTGATGGATCCAAGATGTTGAACGGATCCGGCGTGGGCGTGGTCCTGGTATCTCCCAGGGGCGACAAGCTCAGTTACGTCCTTCAAATCCACTTTCACTCATCGAACAACGAGGCTAAGTACGAAGCACTTTTGTACGGATTGCGCTTGGCCATCTGATACGTCTCCAACGTATCTATAATTTTTGATTGTTCCATGCTATTATTTATGAAGTCTTGGATGTTTAATGGGCTTTATCATTCACTTTTATATCATTGGGACTAACCTACTAACCCAAAGGCCTAGTCCAGATTGCTGTTTTTTGTCTATTTCAGGGTTTTGCAGAAAAGGAATATCAAACGGAGTCCAAACGGAATGAAACCTTCGCGGGAGATATTTTTGGAGGAAATCACGCACGATAGACTTCGGGGCCAAGCCAGGGGACGTGGGACCATCCCTCGAGGGTGGGGGGCGCGCCCCTTGCCTCGAGGCTGGCACACACGGCCCCCAGTACCCCTCTTCTTCCTATATATACCTACGTACCCCAGAAACTCCGTACACAGAGAGAAAACCCTAATTCCACCGCCATAGCTGCTGTTCCCGTGGAGATCCCATCTTGGAGCCTGTTCCGGGAGGGGGATCCATCACGGAGGCCTTCATCATCATCATCATCATCGCCCTCACCATGAGTTGTGAGTAGTTTACCTCAGACCTTCGGGTCCATAGCTAGTATCTAGATGTCGTCTTCTCTCTCTCTGGATCTCAATACAAAGTTCTCCTCAGTCTTCGAGGAGATCTATTCGATGTAATCTCTTTTTCCGGTGTGTTTGTCGAGATTCGATGAATTGTGAGTTTATGATCAAGGTTATCTATGAAAGATATTTGGTTCTTCTCTGAACTTTTTATGTGTGCTCATAATATCCTTGCAAGTCTCTTCGAATTATTGGTTTGGTTTGGCCTACTAGATCTATAGTTCTTGCAATGGGAGAAGTGCTTGGATTTGGGTTCAATCTTGCGGTGTCCTTTCCCAGTGATAGTAGGGGCAGCAAGGCACGTATTGTATTGTTGCCATCGAGGATAACAAGATGGGGTTTTCATCATATTGCTTGAGTTTATCCCTCTACATCATGTCATCTTGCTTAAGGCGTTACTCTGTTCGTATGAACTCAATACACTAGATGCATGCTGGATAGCGGTCGATGTGTGGAGTAATAGTAGTAGATGCAGGCATGAGTCGGTCTACTTGTCTCGGACGTGATGCCTATATACAATGATCATGCCTAGATAGTCTCATAATTATTCGATTTTCTATCAATTGCTCGACAGTAATTTGTTTACCCGCCGTAGAATATCGCTATCATGAGAGAAGCCAGTAGAGAAAACTATGGCCCCCGGGTCTATCTCTACTATATTACTTTCCCGTTAATTTCTGCCGCCGTTGTTTATTTGCTTTCTTTACTTTCTGTTTCTATACCAAAAATACCAAAAATATAAATTATCATCTCTATCAGATCTCACTCTCGTAAGTGACTGTAAAGGGATTGACAACCCCTTATCGTGTTGGCTGCGAAGTTCTTATTTGTTTGTGCAGGTGCGAGGGACTGGTGCGTGGTCTTCTACTGGATTGATACCTTGGTTCTCAAAAACTGAGGGAAATACTTACGCTACTGTGCTGCATCTCCCTTTCCTCGTCGAGGGAATACAACGCAAGCTCAAGAGGTAGCACCATCTCGCTCGGCGTCCGTCGCCTGATGGTCTACGGCAACTCAGACTTAGTGGTGAACCAAGTGATGAAGGAATGGGACGTCAGGAGCCCGGCAATGACCAATTATTGCAGTGCAGTACGGAAGCTTGAAAAGAAGTTCGAAGGTTTAGAGCTCCATCACGTGCCCAGAGCCAAGAATCAGCTTGCCGATGATCTCGTGAAAATTGGGTCGACTCGGAAGCCTATACCCAAGAATGTGTTTCTGGAACATCTGCACACCCCCTCAGTCAAAGAAGACCCCTTCACGGAGGAACCCCCGCAGCCAGTCAGTGCGTCAGATCCGACTGAAGTCGAAGTGCCTGCAGTGGTCGACCCGGTCATGGAGGTTGTAGTGATTACACCCGACTGGACTGTGCCATACATAGCATATCTGCTCAGGCAAGAACTCCCAGAAGATGAAGAAGAAGCGCGCCAGATCGTCCGTCAATCCAAGGCGTTCACCGTCATTCAGGGTTGACTCTACAGAGAAAGTGTCATCGGAGTCGCTCAGCGCTGCATCACCCTAGAGGAGGGTCGACTGATTCTGAATGAGATACACTCGGGGACTTGTGGCCACCACGCTTCCTCTCGGACTATAGTGGCCAAAGCGTACCGAGTTGGGTTTTATTGGCCCCGAGCCAATGAGATGGCCAAAGATATTGTGGATAAGTGTGAAGGCTGCCAGTTCTACTCCAACATGTCCCACAAGCCAGCGTCTGCTCTGAAGACCATTCCCCTAGTTTGGCCCTTTGCCGTTTGGGGCTTGGACATGGTCGGCCCCTTAAAACTGGCAGAAGCAGATTCACTCACCTGCTCGTGGCAGTCAACAAGTTCACCAAACGGATTGAGGCCAAGCCCATCAAGAACCTCGAGTCGAGCACCGCCATCAGCTTCATCAGGGAATTGATGTTCAGATATGGAGTCCCCCACAGCATCATCACGGACAACAGCTCCAACTTTGACTCGGATGAATTCAGAGCTTTCTGTTCCTCTCAAGGAACACGAGTCGACTATGCCTCCGTAGAACATCCGCAGTCGAATGGACAGGCGGAAAGGGCAAACGGTTTGATTCTCCAAGGCCTGAAGCCACGGCTCATGCGTGACCTTAAGCATGCCGCCGGAGCTTGGGTAACTGAACTACTGTCTGTCTTATGGGGTCTGAGGACAACTCCAAACCGGTCGACTGGCCGTACCCCTTTCTTCATGGTCTATGGAGCTGAAGCCGTGCTGCCAAGTGATTTGTTACATAATGCCCCCCTAGTGGAACTCTTTTTCTCCGAAGCCGAAGTGGAGCAAGCTCGCCAGGATGCAGTCAACCTCTTGGAGGAGGAACGGGAGATAGCCTTGATCCGGTCGACCATCTATCAACAAGATCTCCGTCGATTCCATGCTCGCAACGTCCGAAGCCGAGCATTTCAGGAAGGAGACCTGGTTCTTCGAGTGCATCAGAAATGACCACACAAGCTCGCCCCAGCCTGGGAAGGCCCCTTCATCATCACCAAGGTATTGCACAATGGAGCATAACACCTCTACAACGTCGCTAAGAAGAAAGACGAACCCCGTTCGTGGAACGAGGACCTGCTCCACCGCTTCTACACTTGAAACACTCGAACAGTCGAGTTGTAATAAAGATTTTCCAGTTTGTTTCAACGACAAGTTTGCAACGATCCCTTAATGATTGTTGGTTCCTAAGATGCTGGCTTTCAAAATCCCCTAGTGGGTGCTTAGCCGCGAACCCGATTCGCCTAAGTTACAAAAACTACTCCAAGTGAAGAGCAACCCTCTCACTCGAGGGATTAGCTACGGTCCTCCGAGCTGTGTCATAAGTACAACGCGGCTCTGTCCTCCGAGCTCCGCCACAAGTACAACGTAGCTTGGAATCGCCTAAGTTACAAAAAATACTCCGAGTGAAGAGCAACCCTCTCACACGGGGGCTTAGCTGCGACCCTGTAATCGCCTAAGTTACGAAAATCACTCCGAGTGAAGAGCAACCCTCTCACTCAGGGGCTTAGCTGC
>LR738714.1:13231157-13316523 GCA_902687465.1 Secale cereale | reverse complement strand
CAACGTAGCTTGGAATCGCCTAAGTTACGAAAACCACTCCGAGTGAAGAGCACTGCGACCCTGTAATCGCCTAAGTTACGAAAATCACTCTGGGTGAAGAGCAACCCTCTCACTCGGGGGCTTAGCTGCGGTCCTCCGAGCTGTGTCATAAGTACAACGTGGCTCTGTCCTCCGAGCTCCACCACAAGTACAACGTAGCTTGGAATCGCGTAAGTTATGAAAACCACTCCGAGTGAAGAACAACCCTCTCACTCGGGGGCTTAGCTGCGACCCTGTAATCGCCTAAGTTACGAAAACCACTCCGAGTGAAGAGCAACCCTTTCACTCGGAGGCTTAGCTTCGGCCCTCCGAGCTGCGGCATAAGTATAGCATGGCTCTGTCCTCCGAGCTCCGCCACAAGTACAACGTTGCCATCAAGACGTCGACTCAAATCCAAACGACTGTGAAGAGTCAGAAGCAAAACAAGCAGATGCGAAAGGAATCAAATCCAGATAAAAGCCCCGCAAGATTCGGGCAAGAGTACCTGGGCCACGAGCCCGCAAGAGTTTAACGATTACAGGATCACTCGGCATTCCGAGGCAAATTGAATCAAAGTATCAAGTTCATTCACTCCTCGGGAGGAGGCGGGCTTGCAGGCGCAACAAACTGGTCCAGGTCGATCCCATCGGCGATACTGGTGGCAGCTTCCAAGAAAGTCTCCATGAACGACTGGAACTGGAGCTCCTTCGTGTTGGCGACCTTGAGCGCTGCAAGCCTCCTCTCCTTCACGTAATTGCAGTGCATGCAGACCAAGGATAGCGCCATGTCAGCTCCTGATGTCTACACACGCTTCTACTCTTGTAGACTATGTTGGGCCTCCAAGCGCAGAGGTTTGTAGGACAGCAGCAATTTCCCTCAAGTGGATGACCTAAGGTTTATCGAACTCAGGGAAGTAGAGGTTGAAGATGGTCTCTCTCAAGCAACCCTGCAACTAAAATACAAGAAGTCTCTTGTGTCCCCAACACACCTAATACAACTAGGAGTTGTATAGGTGCACTAGTTCGGCGAAGAGATGGTAAAATATGGATGATAGGAGTGACAAAGCAAAGTAATATAAATCTGTAATAAAAAGTGCAGCAAGCAAACAAGTGGTAAACGTGAGCACAAATGGTATTGCAATGGTGGAAACAAGGCCTAGGGTTCATACTTTCACTAGTGGCAACTCCCAACAACATTAACATAATCGAATCACATGATATTTCCCATAAAACATGCAAAGGGGACGCACTCGGAGGTCATTCCTTCGTGGTCAAGAGAGGACGAGAATTATGTAGGGCTACAAAAGCACACCTCAAAGTTCGTAGTTCTCAATCTAAGGATTTCCCAATGTCACCGCGGCCATCCAAAGAGAGTCCCACAATCACCACAACATATCTAAAGGATAGTCAAAGACAAGCACCAAGAGACTCTCAATCTTCAATCAACACACAAGAGAGGAAATCACTAATGAAAATACTTTTCTAATCCATGTCCAATAGACCGTTGTCACCTTGGTCTCGGGGATTATACTAGATAAAGACAAGTGAGTACATCAATCCAATACATAGAGGAAGGGGAAACATCATGGGATCACCCTAGATTAACATAGCCTATGATCACAACGAAGATCACATCATGGGAGAGAGAATTGACCACATAGCTACTGGTAAGAACCTCAGCCCTGAGGAGGAACTACTCCCGCATCATGGAGGGAGGAAGCAACGTCGATGGAGATGAATCCGGGGGCACTTCCCCGTCCCGGCAGGGTGCCGGCACAGGAATTCTGGTCCCCCGAAGCTTGATGGCGATGGCGGCGGAGATCGGAATCACGTCTCGAGAAAAGGGGTCTGGAATCAGGTTTTCCGCGACACGGTGTAAATATATGCCAAAGGGGGGCATCAGAGGGGGTCAGGGGTGCCCAGGCGTCCCCCCGGCGCGGCCAGGGGGGGCGCGTGGGCAGGCCGCCTGGAGCCCCTGTGGGTCCCCTCCGGCCCTACTTTGGCCGCATGGAAGCTTCCGGAACGCTGATTTTTTATATATTTTTCCCGGAATTATTTTGGCAATTTACGTAATGGGAAAACCTGAAATACAAAAACAGTAGAAAACAGAAACTGGCACTGGGGTGCACTGAGTTAATAGGTTAGTCCAAATATGATCAAAAGTGTATGGAAGTGTATAAATAACATAGCAATATCACACAAAAGAGGCATGGAGCAAGCAGAAATTATAGATACGTTTTGGACGTATTAACATCCCCAAGCTTAATTCCTGCTCGTCCTCGAGTAGGTAAATGATAACAAGCATAATTTCTGTGGTGACATGCTATTAACCATATAAGGACTTTTCATAGTCACATGACAAAAGCTTACTGAGACAATGAATCTGTAGTAATTAAGTTGCCTTATGAGAAAATCACAAAGAACAGAAAGTTCTACAATATGATACTGAAACATCAAATAGATTTGTAATGAACATGGTGTGCAAATATGATAAAGTGATATCTCGCTTGCCCCCTTTAGTGAAGCAAAACATAAATGCAGGGGCACCTCCAAGGTTTAAGTGATGACTAGATACAATGATTTCAGAATAAACGATATCATAATCATGCAAAAGACAATGGTACTTTGGGACAATGCACATTACACTCAGAATGACAATCATGCTCTCAATAGTTGGTGCTTTAAAGAAGGTGGAGACTCTCGAACCGTGGCTTTTGATGGCAAGATTGAAAACCCGTGGTCGGAAACAAAAACTAAACATGTACCAGAGCTCTTGGTTTTTTAAAAACAGAGGTAAAAATTATTTTTGGGATATGCATATTTCGTCAACGAATGCTAGCAGATAACTCAATTACTTCTCGAGCTGGACAAGTTTCGAGGAACGGCTCCCGTATGAGGACGATCACATCCTCTTAATCTCCTTTGTTTATCACTGCCAAAGTTTTCTGATTTCTCATGAACAAAGCGTGAAGGAGGGTTTGTTTGTTGTATTATTTTTTAATGAGCCGGGCGCACTCTATGCCAGTTCCTTCTCGTATTAGGGTTTTGCACATTAGACATGCAATCCCGGGGTGAAACTTGTCCAACCTAAAAAGATCATGAATAAACTACTACTTCCTCATGAGCTAAAACAGAGGCACAAAAGAGGAATGCTTTTTTTGATTAATTTTGAGATGGTACATTGATGTCTACGCACGCTTCTACTCTTGTAGACTATGTTGGGCCTCCAAGCGCAGAGGTTTGTAGGACAGTAGCAATTTCCCTCAAGTGGATGACCTAAGGTTTATCGAACTCAGGGAAGTAGAGGTTGAAGATGGTCTCTCTCAAGCAACCCTGCAACTAAGATACAAGAAGCCTCTTGTGTCCCCAACACACCTAATACACTTGTTAGATGTATAGGTGCACTAGTTCGGCGAAGAGATGTTAAATGGCAAGTAATATGGATGGCAAAACAAAGTAATATAATTCTGTAATAAAAAGTGCAGCAAGCAAACAAGTGGTAAACATGAGCACAAATGGTATTGCAATGGTGGAAACAAGGCCTAGGCTTCATACTTTCACTAGTGGCAACTCCCAACAACATTAACATAATCGAATCACATGATATTTCCCATAAAACATGCAAAGGGGACACACTCGGAGGTCATTCCTTCGTGGTCAAGAGAGGACGAGAATTATGTAGGGCTACAAAAGCACACCTCAAAGTTCGTAGTTCTCAATCTAAGGATTTCCCAATGTCACCGCGGCCATCCAAAGAGAGTCCCACAATCACCACAACATATCTAAAGGATAGTCAAAGACAAGCACCAAGAGACTCTCAATCTTCAATCAACACACAAGAGAGGAAATCACTCATGAAAATACTTTTCTAATCCATGTCCAATAGACCGCTGTCACCTTGGTCTCGGGGATTATACTAGATAAAGACAAGTGAGTACATCAATCCAATACATAGAGGAAGGGGAAATATCATGGGATCACCCTATACTAACATAGCCTATGATCACAACGAAGATCACATCATGGGAGAGAGAATTGACCACATAGCTACTGGTAAGAACCTCAGCCCCGAGGGGGAACTACTCCCTCCTCATGGAGGGAGGAACCAACGTCGATGGAGATGAATCCGGGGGCACTTCCCCGTCCCGGCAGGGTGCCGGCGCAGGAATTCTGGTCCCCCAAAGCTTGATGGCGATGGCGGCGGAGATCGGAATCACGTCTCGAGAAAAGGGGTCCGAAATCAGGGTTTCTGCGAGACGCTTTAAATGTATGCCAAAGGGGGGCATCGGAGGAGCCTCGGGTGGCCCAGGCACCCCCCCCCTGGCGCGGCGCAGGGGGGGCGCCCACAGGGCGCCTGGAGCCCCTGTGGGTCCCCCCCCCGGCTGTACTTTGGCCGCATGGTAGCTCCTGGAACGCTGATTTTTTATATATTTTTTCTGGATTTTTCCTGACAGTTCTCGTAATGTGAAAACCTGAAATACAAAAACAGCCGAAAACAGAAACTGGCACTGGGGTGCACTGAGTGAATAGGTTAGTCCAAATATGATCAAAAGTGTATGGAAGTGTATAAATATCATAGCAATATCACCGAAAAGAGGCATGGAGCAAGCAAAAATTATAGATACGTTTTGGACGTATCAACATCCCCAAGCTTAATTCCTGCTCGTCCTCGAGTAGGTAAATGATAACAAGAATAATTTCTGTGGTGACATGCTATTAACCATATAGGACTTTTTCATAGTCACATGACAAAAGCTTACTGAGACAATGAATCTGTAGTAATTAAGTTGCCTTATGAGAAATTCACAAAGAACTGAAAGTTTTACAATATGATACTGAAACATCAAATAGATTTGTAATGAGCATGGTGTGCAAATATGATAAAGTGATATCTCGCTTGCCCCCCTTTAGTGAAGCAAAACATAAATGCAGGGGCACCTCCAAGGTTTAAGTGATGACTAGATACAATGATTTCAAAATAAGCGATATCACAATCATGCAAAAGACAATGCTACTTTGGGACAATGCACATTACACTCAGAATGACAATCATGCTCTCAGTAGTTGGTGCTTTAAAAGAAGGTGGAGACTCTCGAACCGTGGCTTTTGTTGGCAAGGTTGAAAACCCGTAGTCGGAAACAAAGACAAAACATGTACCAGGGCTCTTGGTTTTAAAAACAGAGGTAATAATTATTTTTTTAGATTATGCATGTTCCGTCAACGAATGCTAGCAGACAACTCAATCACTTCTTGAGATGGACAAGTTTCGAGGAACGGCTCCCGAATGAGGACGATCACATCCTCTTAATCTCCTTTGTTTATCACTGCCAAAGTTTTCTGATTTCTCATGAACAAAGCGTGAAGGAGGGTTTGTTTGTTATATTATTTTTGAGCCGGGCGCACTCTTTGCCAGTTCCTTCTCGTATTATGGGTTTGCACATTAGACATGCAATCCCGGGGTGAAGCTTGTCCAACTTAAAAAGATCATGAATTAACTACTACTTCCTCATGAGCTAAAACAGAGGCACAAAATAGAAATGCTTTTTTGAATATTTTCGAGATGGTACATGAAAGTCTTCGTTAGGAATGGCAGGTAAATACCATGTATAGGAAGGTATGGTGGACTCATATGGCATAACTGGTTTAAAGGATTTTGGATGCATAAGCAGTCAGTCCGCTTAGTACAGGTGGAGGTTAGCAAAAGACTGGGAGCGACCAACTAAAAGAGCAATGACGGTCATAATCATGCAGAGCGACAAAGCAACATTGAATTAGGCATGGAAGTTATATCGCTACTCAGAAATAAAAGATCATCAAGGCTTGACAGACTTTCTTTACAGTCTTAAATATGCGTGAGCATACGCCAAGTCAATCAAAATAAATTCTTGAAGGAAGATATTACTAAACCATACCACATCATAGGCAAACAAATCATGTTGGTACTCCAATAACACATTGGGAACCCCCCCAGCTATTTGAGACTAACCATAAGAAAACAGGAACTACTAAGCACCATTATGCACGTAGCATTTTTATCATAGACATACCAACCAATGCAATGGAAGCAAACTCTCTTGATAAGATAAGCATGATAACTAAAGAGAGTTCCAGCAACCAACTAAACAAAAGCTCTTTAAAAAGATAAGCATGAAAACTAAGAGCTAAGCATGATAGTAGCTATTGAAAGACAAAGAACACACACAGCAAAGATAGACATGAAAATTCTATGTTATGTTCTAGGTAGAAGTGGAGCGTGTTTCTCTCCCACACAAAGAAAGCTGAGTTCCGACTCGTTATGAAAAGCTAAAGAAAACTAAAAAGGAAAACTAAAAGCAAGACGCTCCAAGCATAGCACATAACACATGAAGTGATAAAAATATAGTGGAACGAAGGACGAACTGATAATGTTGATGGAGAAGGGGATGCACGGGGGCATCCCCAAGCTTAGACGCTTGAGTCTTCTTGAATATTTCTTGGGGGTGCATGGTGGCATCCCCAAGATTGAGCATTTGACACTCCTGAATCTTTTTATCATCTTCCCTCGCACACTTGAAAACTCCCTTCATACATAACTCATCATAATCTGATTAGCGAGGTTAGTACCCATAATAAAATAATTGTTCCTTGCTGGAAATAAAGATATTCTTGAAGTTCAACTGTTTCTCAAGATTGCCAAAAGGTTTTTGCAAAGAAAAAGCAAGCTCTTGGTTTGCAAAATGAAAGAAAGGCAAAACAGGACAGAATCTGTGAAAAACAGAACAGCAGGTAGTAAATGATTTGTTCGGGGCACTTCTGCAACTCTAATCAAAAAACTCAGAACAGACGCACGAAAGACAATTGTATAGAGCACGCTGTCGAAAAAATTCAGACCAAAAAGATAACTTGGTGATTTTATACGAATTTTTCTATCCAAGGACAGAATCTGTTTCCTGGAGAGCACGTCACAACTTTTGAACTTTCTTGCAATCAGAGGCTACACATGGCACAAAGTTGAAAAGTAAAGATACAATGATGATGCTACTGTAGTAACAACATCAATACACAACAAAAAGCAAAATAAAATTTTATTCATTATGGGCTGCCTCCCAAAAGCGCTTTCTTTTATGCCTTTAAGCTAGGCATAGGACTTTAATGATGCTCTCGTAAGAATAAGAGCTGAAGAACAAAAGAGGGCATCAAGAAGCAAATGCCAAATACATTTAAGCCTAACATGCTTCCTATGCATAGGAATATTGCAATAGAATAATTCATTGAAGCACGAAGCAACTAGCATAGGAAGGCAAAAGAAGCATAACTTCAAAATATTCACCATAAAGAGAGGAAACTTCTTATTATTAAGATATTTAGAACCAAGCCTCCCTCTCTCATTATAAATTTCAGTGGCATCATGGATGAACTCAACAATATAAGCATGACATAAAGCATTGTTACCAGGATCCACATGCAAAAAGGTACTCTCACTCCCCACATAAGCATAATTTTTCTCATTGGTAATAGTGGGAGTAGGACTATCATAAACAACTTGAACACTATAGATTAGTTGTATATCAGGAGGGTGGTGTTCAACAAGGGAGTGATTCCCTTCATGATTATGACAAGATTCATAAGGATAATTTCTCCTTATGTCATAGGTACCTTTATAATCACTATAGATTGGAGTTATAACATCATCATGGTAGAGAAGAGCATTATCATTGCTAGCAACTATATTTGTAAACATGCTGTCTTTATTCTTACTAGCAAGAGAATTATCAATCATCACATCACTAGTGGGGATAGGATTTGCAATCCTATCATCCCCAAGCTTAGAGCTTCCCATATCTTCACTTTCAGAGTTGGTACCAAAAATATTTTCAAGATCATAAGCAGCATTATCATCATTTTCCCAATCACAATAAGTAACATGCATATCATAATCAAAATCATCTTCAATAGTACCTACGGACGTATCATCAAGATGATAATTAAGGCAATAAACTTCACCTTCTTCTTTAAACTTACAACCGTTAGGATAAAAGTTGATAGGAGGAATATGCTCAGGCCAGGTTGATGCCCATTCTTCTTCCTTCTTGCTCCTCCTCCTCCTCCTCTTCTTTTTCTTCTTCTTCACCTTAGGAGGGGGTGGTTGGAGATGAAGCTTCTCCACATATCCTGGTTTATCATTAGAAACAATAGGGGAAACTTGGGAGAAACTCTCCTTTTTATTAGCAGAAATATAAGAGACATTTTTATACTTTGGTAAAGTTCCCTCATTTCTAATCTTACTTATGTAATCATTTTCATGGCAATTAACAACACAATAGAGATGGCAATTTTGCAAAGTGTTTTTTATTCCTATGGCATTATCATCCAGCCGAGAAGTCTTTTCTGATAACTCTTCACACATCAAAAATAACATAAGCTCATCATAAAGATCAGAGGTGATCATGTTATCACACAACCGATTAACAGTTATGTTTTGAATGTTCATGCATTGAAAATTAAAGTGACCCTCTATACGGCAAAGTTCACAAGAAAAAGGATAAAGGTCACACAATTCTCTAACAATTTCATTTAAATCTCTGACCCAAGTGATTGTTCTTTCATGCTTATGTTGCTTACAATACTTCTCTTCTTCAATCATAGGCCTTTCACAAGGTCTATCCACTCCACAAAAATTAACATGCTTATATAAAACTTCATTTTTAGGAATTGGATCATGCATGTTGCAATCATCATGAACAATTTCATTTTCTTTGCAAGTCTCTTTAAAAGGTTTATGATACTTGATCCAATCCAACTTAGGCATATTAAGATGTGAAGCAAAAGATTTGAGGAAATCAACAAGGAGTTGAGAATCAAGCCCAAACTTAGCACTAAACTTATTAAAACTTGTAGTTTCAACAAAGGACTTAATGCAATCATACTCATAAATTATACCTGACTCTTTACCTTTGTCGATCTCCCAATCTTCAGTGTTGCGTTGAATTCTTTCAAGGAGTTCCCATTTAGCATCAATCTTTTTGTTTGTGAAAGAACCCATAGAGGAAGCATCGAGCAAATCTTTATCCTGTCGAGAGAGCCTCGCATAGAAGTTAGTAATAATAATATCTTTGGGGAGCCCATGGTTAGGACATTTTAGCATTAACGTTTTAGGTCTCCCCCAAGCTTGAGCTATGCTCTCTCCGTCATGAGGATAAAAATTATAAACATAATTCCTATTCTCATGGACTTCATGAAGAGGATAAAACTTGGAGTAAAAGAGAGACTGGATCTCTTCCCACTCCAGCAGGTGAGAGTCATTTAGTAGCCTATACCATTCCAATGCTTTTCCTTTCAGTGACAAGGCAAATAATTTCCTCATGACAAACTCCCTCGATACACCTGCAAGCTTAAATAATGAACATAGTTGTGACAGATATGGCAAGTGTTCACCGGGATGTCTGTCTCCTGCATAACGATTAGCCAAAACATAATCGATAATACCAGCCGATATTTTATAGGGCACAATTTCAGTAGGAGGAGGAGCAACCACCACAGGTGTGGGGCGTCCTCCCGCAAGCAATGATCCAATAGCAAGGTTTTCCATAAACATAACTAGTGAAATAAAAACAAGAAACAAAAAGATTTAATTGCAAGATCTAAAGATATACCTTCAAGCGCTCAACTCCCCGGCAACGGCGCCAGAAATAGCTTGATGTCTACGCACGCTTCTACTCTTGTAGACTATGTTGGGCCTCCAAGCGCAGAGGTTTGTAGGACAATAGCAATTTCCCTCAAGTGGATGACCTAAGGTTTATCGAACTCAGGGAAGTATAGGTTGAAGATGGTCTCTCTCAAGCAACCCTGCAACTAAGATACAAGAAGCCTCTTGTGTCCCCAACACACCTAATACACTTGTTAGATGTATAGGTGCACTAGTTCGGCGAAGAGATGTTAAATGGCAAGTAATATGGATGGAAAAACAAAGTAATATAATTCTGTAATAAAAAGTGCAGCAAGCAAACAAGTGGTAAACGTGAGCACAAATGGTATTGCAATGGTGGAAACAAGGCCTAGGCTTCATACTTTCACTAGTGGCAACTCCCAACAACATTAACATAATCGAATAACATGATATTTCCCATAAAACATGCAAAGGGGACACACTCGGAGGTCATTCCTTCGTGGTCAAGAGAGGACGAGAATTATGTAGGGCTACAAAAGCACACCTCAAAGTTCGTAGTTCTCAATCTAAGGATTTCCCAATGTCACCGCGGCCATCCAAAGAGAGTCCCACAATCACCACAACATATCTCAAGGATAGTCAAAGACAAGCACCAAGAGACTCTCAATCTTCAATCAACACACAAGAGAGGAAATAACTCATGAAAATACTTTTCTAATCCATGTCCGATAGACCGCTGTCACCTTGGTCTCGGGGATTATACTAGATAAAGACAAGTGAGTACATCAATCCAATACATAGAGGAAGGGGGAATATCATGGGATCACCCTATACTAACATAGCCTATGATCACAACGAAGATCACATCATGGGAGAGAGAATTGACCACATAGCTACTGGTAAGAACCTCAGCCCCGACGGGGAACTACTCCCGCCTCATGGAGGGAGGAAGCAACGTCGATGGAGATGAATCTGGGGGCACTTCCCCGTCCCGGCAGGGTGCCGGCGCAGGAATTCTGGTCCCCGAAGCTTGATGGCGATGGCGGCGGAGATCGGAATCGCGTCTCGAGAAAAGGGGTCCGGAATCAGGGTTTCTGCGAGACGCTTTAAATATATGCCAAAGGGGGGCATCGGAGGAGCCTCGGGGGGCCCAGGCGCCCCCCGGCGCGCCCCAGGGGGGGCGCCCACAGGGCGCCTGGAGCCCCTGTGGGTCCCCCCCGGCTGTACTTTGGCCGCACGGTAGCTCCTGGAACGCTGATTTTTTATATATTTTTTCTGGATTTTTCCTGACAGTTCTCGTAATGTGAAAACCTGAAATACAAAAACAGCCGAAAACAGAAACTGGCACTGGGGTGCACTGAGTTAATAGGTTAGTCCAAATATGATCAAAAGTGTATGGAAGTGTATAAATATCATAGCAATATCACCCAAAAGAGGCATGGAGCAAGCAGAAATTATAGATACGTTTTGGACGTATCATACATGTCGGGGAAACTGGTCGCCCACGAACACCTATGGAACCGGAGCCCCTTTTCGGTACGGCAAGGGAGCGGAGGGAGCACAAAGAGCGGATCGAGGTGCACACGCGAGCAGTTTACCTAGGTTCGGGCCGCACGGATGCGTAAAACCCTACTCCTGCCTTGGTTTGTTATTGAGTTCTTGGCTCGGGAGCAAGAAGATCTACAGTGCTTGAGGCTAGCTACACCGAGCCTGGGAGTGATCGAGAGTTCGGAACCCCCTCTACGTTGTGCATGGGCCTCCTTTTATAGTTCAAAGGGGTCACCGACAGGTGTCAACGTAGGTGAGGGTAAAAGTGTAAAAGTGGTGGTAGTTGTAACAGTGTTTGTATAGTGCTCTATACCTAACCCAGACGGTGGGGGACAAGGGCATTGAATGCCCGTCACCGTCGCCCCAAACAGTGCAAAAAGCGTTCGTCCGGGCGTCTCCGTTCGCCACGACGGTAGCCTCGTCATCGTGGCTTGCCACCGTGTACCCCAGGCTGCACAGCCATCCGCCACATCGCCCAGGAAGGGCCCCAGGGCGACGCGTGGCCAGATGAGCTGGAGCGCAGGCACACAGTGAAAGCTTGCCGCGGCAAACGCCTTGCCGTGGTTGCTACCTTGCCGCGCCCGGAAGCTTGTCGCTCTCCGGGCCTTGCCGGGGCGCACGATGCACCACGGCAAGTCTTCTGCAATGCCATGCTTTGGCCTTCCTAGCAAGCTCCTCTTGTCAGGGTCTTGTGCTAAAGGGGTAATCTTGAGCCTGGAGCGGCCTTCCCGGCAAGCTCCTCTTGCCGGGGTCTTGTTTCTTGACTTGAATACTTTGCTCTTGAATGGCTCCAAAGGAACCAAAGCGGGCCTTGGCGGGCGCGTGGCAAGCCTAGCCACGGGACGCTGCTACTGCCCGTGCACAAGTCGGGATACTAAGGTACCCCTACTTTAGTACACCGGCAGAAGCCCCCGGGCCTGGGCCACACACGGTGCCGAGCGCTGTTGGGCCAGGCCCAAAACAGTGCACGGGCACACGCGGCCCACGGCACGCCGCAACCCTCTCCGTGTCCGCCGCATCCCTCCCTAATGGCACGCGTCGATTGCGGCGTCGTGGGAGAGATCGTGGCATGTTTCTTTAATGGGAAAATGCGGAACGTCCCCCACTTCCCCCTTAAAAGCAGAGGAAACAGGGGCAGTTTCCCCCCATTGCTTCATTGCGTCTTCAACCTCCAGAAACCCCCGCCGCTCTCTGCCTCCCCAAAGGTCGAAAAGAGAGCTGAGCTCCACCCTTCTTCCGCCGCCGCCAGCCTCCCCAGCGCCGCCGGCCTCCCTCGCCGTCCCCGCCATGGCCCCGAAGAGCGACAAGGCGAAAACCGCGAAGACCGACCGGGCGGCGAAGCTAGCAGCAATGCGGAAGAAGATGGTGGTCTTCCCGCCGAGGCTCGGTGCGAGGGAGCTGAAGGACAAGTACTATCTCTTCTGGTCGAGGGAAATAAAAGCTCACCCGCGCACCAGAGTTCTCCCCGCCGAAGCCTGCGACATGTTCCCGGGAGGTTATCCTTACTTTGCGCTGTTCTTCCATTGTGGACTCTGTCCTCCATACTCCGAGTTCTTCTGCGATGTTATGAACACGTATGGATTCCATCTCCTAGATTTCACTCCGAACGCAGTCTTAACCATGGCTGTTTTCGCACATCTGTGCGAAAACTTTGTCGGAGTCACCCCCAACGTAGCTCTCTTCCGCCACTTCTTCACACCTCGGGTAGAGTCTGGGTCTCCTTTGTCCGGAGGGATCTCTTGGATCTTTAGGCTCAACAAGAAAGAGGCGTACTTGATTGGAGAGCTCCGCGGCAAGTGGGAGGAGTGGAGGGCTGACTGGTGCTGGATCATGGAGGAAGGACCTCAGCAATTTACTTCCCCGCGCCGAGCTGCAATAGTACGCGGAAAGGATTGGAGTGATCTGGCCCCGGAGGACGAGAAGCTGCAGATTGCCCTCACTAGGATCCTTCGCCTCCGGCAAGCCAATCTTACCGTAGGTGAGGTCGGGGCAGATTTCCTTCGCCGCCGAATTGCTCCCTTGTAGGAGAGGAAGAGGTCTGCTTGGGACTTTGGCAACGCGGCAGACTGCATGAGGTTGCACCCCGGCCTCAACTACAATTTCACTGTCTTGGAGCTCAAAGGGATGATGCGGGAGCTATTCAAGCATGACCCCAAGCACCCGGAGTGGTTTGCCCCGTCACGGGGAGTAGTTCCACTATGTAACAACTCGTCACTTAGTGCTATCCGCGCGGCAATGCCGCTGTGCGCCTTCTGACGAGACTGCACAAGCCTTCTTCGACAACTTGGTTGAGCTGCCGATCAATCTTGATGAGAAGAAAGGTCTCACCCGCGACACCACCGACCGGGATTTGGCGTATATCGCCACTAGGATGGAGGAGGCGGCCGTAGCTGATGCCGCGGGCGAGTTTGGGTACTCCTTGGACGAGGCAGATCCAGCGGATGCAGTGAGCCGGGCCGAGGAGGAAGAGGTCCTCAAGCTGCTAAGGCCTGCCGGGCAGCCTGCCGGGACGAACGAGGCTGCCGGGCAGGGCACAGAGTCAAGTGAACCCGCCGAGGAGGACGCCGAATCGGGCGATTCTGACGAAGACTCGGGCGGGTCGCTGAATCTTGGTTCGTCTTCATCCTCGGGGAGCTCTCCGCCGCCGCCAAGTCCTCCACATCAACCGAAGAAGCGACTCCGCAAGGCTGCAGTCGTGGCGGAGCGTCCGGCGGCACCGCGGCCGCAGCGCCGCCCGACGCGCGCTACCGCGGCGGGCAAGACCGCCAAGGGGGCGCCCCGCGCCTCTGCAGCGGCCGGAGGAGGGTCTTCCCGCTCCGGCTCCACGGCTCCTTCCGCTCCCCGGGCCTCGGCGACGACCGGAGCGGGGTCTTCGCAGACCACCGACCCAGCGCCCGCCAAACGCCCGAGGGAGCCTTCTCCTCGAGCTCCTCGTGCCGGAGCGCGCGAGGTGGATTTCGACTTCTCTATTCTCAGCTCCGACGAGGAGGAGGAAGAGTAAGTGGAGCAACTCTTATTTTTCTTCAGTTTGCTGTTCTTGTCTTGAATCTTCCTTGTCTGATTTTGTTCGATGCCTGCCTTCCAGGACCTTGGCGCAGAGGGTGGCGAAGAGGGCCAAGATCCCGGTGGTCGATCTCGAGGACGAGCCCGTCGCAGCGGCAGGGGATGCGCCGGCGACGAGCTTGCCGGACCAGCCAGCTGCCCCGCAGGGCAGCCCCCAGCGTAAGTCCCTTGTTTACTTCTTCGCTTGCTGGGCGCGCATTGGCTTCTTATCCTTGCTAATGTCTTGCTTGTTCGTTGATTTGTGCAGAAGTGGAGCCGCAGCCTCAGGAGCGTCAGGAGACCGCTCCCGAAGAGCCGCTCGTCTCAGCCTCCCCGCCAAGGAGGAGCTCCCCGGCGAGGGAGAATACTCCGCCAAGGGCGAGTACTCCGCCAAGGGCGAGTACCCCGCCAAGGGCGAGCACTCCGCCAAGAGCGAGCACCCCGCCGAGGGAAGGCGCCAGCGGCCCTCCGTCGGCGGGAGCTACCACCACGCCGCCGAGGGAGGACCCCCCGGTGAGGAACCCCGTCGAAGAAGAGGCTCGCGCAGGTAACCCTTGTGTTCTTCTTCTCTTGAATTTTCCTTTTTGGATATTTGCTTGACACTTCTTCTTTCTTCCTTCTTCTTTTCTTATCCGCAGACTCGTCCGCCCCGGAGCCGATGGAGACGGAGGCCACCGTCGATGAGACCGCTGTGGCCACTGACGCGGCAGCTGAGGAGGGGACCGGCGACCGTACTGACGGCCCTGATGCCGCAGGAGCGCCGGACGCTGCGCTGGCCGCCGACCCTCCTGCTGCCGCGACCGAGCCGGGCGTCTATCTGGAGGCCGCCAACGGAGTCTTCATCCAAGTCCCGTGGGCTTCTACGTCGAGGGCGCCCGCGGAGGGAGAGGTCTTCGATGGGGAAGTCCTGGCCTCCGCCGGGCTGAGGCTGGTCGACGCGCCCGGCAGCAGCAACGAGCCCGAGGAGGAGCAGCTCCTGCAGAAACTCCTGGCTCTGTACCGCGCCAGGCAGGCCAAGCTGGAGTCCCGAGAGGCTCTGACTGCCAAGGCAGGCGTCGATCTGGAGAAGCGCGCCGAGGAGCTCCGCGCCGCCAACCAAGCGGCTCTTCGGAACTTGGCGGAGGAGCGGGAGGAGCTCGCCGAGGCGCACCAGGCGTTCATCCTCGAGAAGGCCGAGGTTGAGGAGCAGCAACGACTAGCCGCCGAGGATCTGTCTCGGCGGGAAGGAGAGCTGAGGCAGCGGAAGGTCGACCTCGATAGCCACGAGGACGACCTTACCGCGCGCGAGCAGTCCATTGGCGGGGCTCTGCAGGAGGCGAGGGACGCCACTGCTGCTGCAGAGACCGCCAAGAGAGACTTGGAGCTGAGGGTGGCGCAGTTGGAGCTCAACTTGAAGGAGAGCGAGGAGAAGGTTGCCGTGCTCACACTTGAGAGGGAGAAAGACGCCCACAGCCACTCAGAGCTGCAGGTCCGTCTCTCCGACAAGGGCAAGGAGCTCAACGACGCCAAGGATTCTATTGCAGACTTGGAGCTGAAGGTTTCCACCCTCACTGAGTCACTTGACGGCGCCCGGAATCATGAGACAAAGTTGAAGGAGGACCTCCGTGCTGAGAGAGCATTGCTGGACAGCGCCGCCGTCACGCAAAATAACATCAGGGAGACGGTGGAGCAGTGGACCAAGGAGCTCGTTGTCGCCGTCGCCGCCATTGGCAAGGAGATGGCGGCGCTGAGGACGGAGCACCTTGTGTACTCCCCCGACGCGAACCTCCCTCACAGCGCCAAGCTGAGCCTATTCTTCAGGGGAGTGGCGCCGGCCCTCGAGCAGCTCCGGGAGAGGGTCCCCACGCAGCTGGCAAACGAGGCGCGCAGACTTCGCACAGGTACTGTGGAGCGGGTGTTGACGAAGATAGTCTACCGCAACCCCGGGATCAATCTTGACAACGTCCTCCGGACCTTGCCACCCGATGCTGACCAGGAAGCGTTGAAGGCTCGTGTCGCCCACATCGTGGCCAAGGTGGGCAAGATCAGAAGAGTTGATGGTGACCGTGTAGACTAGGCTGCTTTCTTTCTGCTATCCTTGTCGCTGCGAATCATGTTACGGACAGTTTATTAGAACAGCGACAAGTCATTTTGTAATATAACTTTATCTTGGGTAGTCAATGTAGTGTTATCTCCCTTGCTCGATTCTTTTACTTTGTATGCTTCTCACCCCACGCTTTTAGGGAACTTGCCGGCAAAGGGACCCTTGCCGCGAGCGCTGAGTGCGGAACTTCAGCAGCCTGCTGGCAATGCCCCTGCCGGCAAGAAACTTTGCCGCAGCTAGTCGCAACACACTTAGATCGTTGAGCGAACTCGAAAATGAAGTAAGGGCGCGACACTTGTCGCAGCTCACTTAAGCCGTTGAGCGTGCTCGAAACAAAGTAAGGGCGCGGCTAGCCACGGGTAGGTTCCTCCGCGCACAGGTTTTCCATACAAAGTGTGGTCGTTCAGGGAAGATAACTAAGAATTTTTAAAAAAATTGGATGCTCAAACTTTGGCAACTTAGCTTTCATGGGTTGTTTGCTTCCCGGCAAGGCTTTCCTTTCTTGAATAGCACTTGGTCCATACCACTGTCTCCTTTCCCCCGGCAAACTTGTGCGCGAGGAACACTTCTTCTGCTTGAGAGAAAAAAAGGAAAAAGGGAGGAAACACAGATATGGAGCCTTGTGGCTTGTTATTGCTTACCGGGGGTGTGTGCTGCACAAAGTGTCATGTAACACATGCAATGAAAACAAAAATGCATGAAACGACAAGCCGTGCAAAGCACAAAAGTTTTACTGATGCACGGGGTCTGCGCCCGGCTTTGTACAAAGGTTTACATGCAACAACGGCAAGACTTGTACAAAAGGTGGTTGCCGGAGCGGATCGCGGCAACCGCGCCTCATGGGTGAAACTTGCGAAGATGCTCAATGTTCCAGGAGTTGCTCACCGGTAAGCCTTCTTCGGTCTCAAGGCGGACAGCGCCGGGCCTTGTGACTTGCCTCACCCGATAAGGGCCTTCCCATTTCGGCGTCAACTTGTTGGAATTCTTGGCGGACTGAACACGCCGAAGAACAAGGTCGCCTTCCTCGAGACTCCTGGCCTTGACTTTGCGGCTATGGTAGCGGCGCAAAGCTTGCTGGTATCGAGCAGCTCGTACAACAGCCTGGAGACGGTCCTCCTCGAGGAGCAGTGTATCATCTTGCCGCAGCAGCTCTTGCTCGAGCTCATCGTAAGCGAGCACTCGAGGAGACCCGTATACGAGTTCCGTGGGGAGAACTGCCTCTGCTCCATAGACAAGAGCAAAGGGTGTCTGCCCGGTGGCTCGATTTGGTGTCGTCCTGATTGACCAAAGAGCCGCCGACAACTCCTCAATCCAGTTTCTTCCGCACTTGTGCAGCCTGTCGAAAGTTCTTGTCTTGAGTCCGCGCAGCACTTCAGCATTTGCCCTCTCCGCTTGACCGTTGCTCCTCGGGTGAGCAACAGAAGCAAAGCAGACCTTGGCGCCAAGGTCTTGGACGTACTGCATGAAGGTGCGGCTTGTGAACTGTGTGCCGTTGTCGGTGATGATCCTGTTAGGGATTCCGAAACGGCAAACAATTGACCTGAAGAACTTGACTGCTGACTGTGCGGTCACCTTTCTCACTGGTTCCACTTCCGGCCACTTTGTGAACTTGTCGATGGCGATGTACAAGTACTCAAAGCCCCCGACTGCACGGGGAAAGGGGCCGAGGATGTCGAGCCCCCAGACCGAAAAGGGCCAGGACAAAGGGATCGTCTGGAGAGCTTGAGCTGGCTGATGTATTTGCTTGGCATGGAACTGGCACGCTTCACACTTGGTTACTTGTGCAGTTGCATCTTGGAGGGCTTCTGGCCAAAAGAAACCCTGCCGGAACGCCTTCCCGGCAAGTGCTCTTGCGCCAATGTGGTGGCCACATATGCCTCCATGTATTTCTGCCAACAGCTTCTGTCCATCTTCCCGGGAAATGCACTTCAACCTGACACCATTGAGTCTTCTTCTGTACAGTTCATTGCCGACGAACTGGTACATACTTGACTACCTGGTTATTCTCTCTATCTCTTCTGGCTCTTCGGGAAGTTCTCCAATTTGAAGAAAACGGACAATTTGCTGTGCCCATGCTAGAGCCTGAGGCTCAACAACAAGGACTAAAGGCATCAATGCTGCTGCAGGAACGTCAGCTTCTACGGCAAGAACCTGCGGCTCTGCCGGAGCTGAGCATTCCCCGACAAGCCTGCCGGGGCAAGACTTGTCGGGAACGCCTGCTTCAACTGTACGAACCCTGGGGTCCGCAGGAGCAGGCTGTTCCTCAGCAACTTGGTCGTTGATCTTGGGGACCTTGGCGGCGACTTCAGGAAGATCCGCCGGCAAGTAGTCATCGGATACCAACTTTCTCTTCTTGCTTTGCCCAATTGATGGTGTAACGGATGGCTGAGTTAGCTTGAGCACGAAGATCCCTGGTTCCACAGGTAACTTCATTGCAGCACACTTTGAGAGGCCGCTGCGATGTCATTTTGAGCTCTTGGAACGTGCTCCATTTGTATGCCTTCAAAGTGTTCTTCAAGCTTTCTCACTTCGTCTAGGTAAGCTTCCATCAATGGGCTCTGGTAGCTTTTGTTCACTTGTCGGACAACCAACTGCGAATCTCCCCGCACAACCAGCTTCTTGATCCCAAGTTCTGCTGCAATTCTGAGGCCGGCAAGCAGACCTTCATACTCTCTAGTATTGTTTGTTGCTTGCTCCTTGGGAAAGTGCATTTGGACAACGTACTTGAGGTGCTCTCCGGTGGGTGCGACAAGTAACACACCAGCACCGGCGCCTTGCAGCGAGAAGGCACCATCGAAGTACATTATCCATTCTTTGCTTGCTTCTTTGACGGGGATGCTTGTTTCTGGAACTTCTTCATCCGGCGTTGGTGTCCATTCTGCTATGAATTCTGCCAAGGCTCTGCTCTGGATAGTTGAAGTACTTTCAAACTTGAGACCAAAGCTCGACAGCTCCAGTGCCCACTCGACAATCCTGCCTGTTGCTTCTGGATTTTGCAGTATCCTTTTGAGCGGAAAGCGAGTGACCACTGTTATCTCATGTGCTTGGAAGTAGTGGCGCAGCTTTCTCGAGGCCATGAGGAGGCCGAAAAGCAGCTTCTGCACCCTAGAGTATCTTGACCTAGCCCCCTGCAAAAGGGAACTGACAAAATAGACTGGGCGCTGCACCATCTTCTTTCGCACTTCTCCTTGCATCTGCGCAAACTCATCCTTGTCGGGGCCAGAGCTTGTCGGGGAAGCCCCCTGCTTGTCGCTGGACGTGCTTGCCGGGGTTGTGGACTCCTCCTCTGCCTCCCTTTTCGCTACCAACGCAGCACTAACCACTTGATTGGTCGCTGCTAAGTACAGCAACAACTTCTCTCGCGGCTTAGGTGCGACAAGTATTGGAGTGGAGGACAGGTATCCTTTCAAGTCCTGCAGCGCTGCCTCCACTTCCGGAGTCCATTTCATTGGGCCTGCCTTCTTCAAGATTTTGAAAAACGGCAGGGCGCGTTCCGCAGACTTAGAAATGAACCTACTGAGGGCAGCCACACAACCAGCAAGCCTCCGTACATCCTTGACGCGCTTCGGAGCTTCGATCTGCTCGATGGCCTTGATCTTGTCGGGATTGGCTTCAATCCCCCTCTGGGACACAAAGAACCCGAGAAGCTTGCCGGAGGGGACTCCGAAGACGCACTTCTCGGGGTTAAGCTTGAGTTGTATCTTGCGCAGATTTGCAAAAGTTTCCTCTAGGTCTTGGATCAGGGTATCCTTGTCTTTGCTCTTGACCACTATATCATCCATGTAAGCTTCTACGTTCCTGTGCATCTGTGGCTCAAAAGCAGTGTGGACTACCCTTGCAAACGTTCAACCCGCATTCTTCAATCCAAAGGGCATGCGTATGAAGCAGTAACTGCCACATGGAGTAATGAATGCAGTCTTCTCTTCATCCTCTTCAGCCATGAATATCTGGTGGTATCCGGAGTATGCATCAAGGAATGAAAGCAACTCACATCCAGCCGTGGAGTCAACGATCTGGTCAATGCGTGGCAAGGGAAATGGATCCTTAGGACAAGCTTTATTCACATCAGTGAAGTCTATACAAAGTCTCCACTTCCCATTAGCTTTGCGCACGACAACGGGGTTGGCCAGCCACGTGGGATGGAGCACACCTCTAACAAGGCCTGCTGCTTCCAACTTCTTGATCTCTTCGTCAATAAACTCTTGGCGCTCCATTGCTTGCTTCCTGACCTTCTGCTTGACGGGCCGCGTGTGAGGACAAACAGCAAGCTTGTGCTCAATTACTTTCCTGGGAACGCCGGGGATGTCAGATGGTTGCCATGCAAACACATCGACATTCGCCCGCAGGAAAGCAATGAGCGCGCTTTCCTATTTAGGATCGAGCGTAGCACTGATGGTGAAAGTACCACCAGTGCCGTCCTCCTTGGCGGACACCTTCTTGGTTGCGGGTGGAGCTGCCATTCCTTTCTTGCACTTGCCGGTGGAGCTCGATGGTGCGTCCTCGACGGCAGCGCAGCACTCCGAGGAGGTGCGTTTGCCGGAATGGACCCCAGAGCTCTTGCCGGACTTGGTCTTGTTCTTCCCTCCGGGAGCTTGAGCGGCAAGTGTCTTGCTATCTGCTGCGGCTGCTGCGTCCCGGTAGATCTTGTCGGCGCAGATAAGCGCATCCTTCTTGTCGCCGGGGACAGAGATGACGCTTATCGGCCCCGGCATCTTGAGTATGTTGTAGGCATAGTGAGAGGCTGCCATGAACTTGGCAAGCGCCGGACGGCCAAGTATCCCATTGTACGACAATGGGATATCGGCAACGTCGAAGGTGATCCTCTCAGTCCTGAAGTTTAGCTCTCCGCCAAAGGTTACTGGCAGTGTAATCTTCCCCTTCGGCTTGCTCCTTCCCGGGTTGATTCCTTGGAAAGTTCCGGTTTCCTCGAGCTCGCTGTCGGGGATCTGCAGCTTCCGGATCACAGCAGAGGAGATCAAGTTTAGGCCGGCCCCGCCGTCAACTAGCATCTTGGTGACCTTGAGGTTGCGGATGGTTGGCGAGACCAATATCGGCAAGCACCCGACCGCCGTTGTGCGGTCAGGGTGATCCTCAATGTCGAAGATGATGGGCGTGCTGGACCACTTCAGGAGTTTGCGCGACTCGACGGGTGGCTCTGCTGCATTTACTTCCCGCACCCATTGCTTGAGTTGGCGGTGGGAAGTATGAAGAGAGGCACCTCCGTCGACGCACAGAACTTCTGTGGCCTTCTGGAACTCTTGCTCGCTGTTGTCTCCGTCATCCATGTCCTCGTCGTCGTCTTCGTCTTCATCCTTGTCGCGGCCGCGGGGAGGTCTATCTCCTTGCCGCTGCTTGGCCTTGCCGCGGCGTCCTCCCCGGCCATTGAATGGCCGCTTCTTGCCGGACTCTCCTCCGCCTCCCTGGGCCTTCTCCTTGTTGCGTCGCTCGTACTCAGCCTTCTGCTGCTCGACGAGGTATTCGACCCTCTTGCAGTTCTGGAGATCGTGGCCCTTGGTGCGGTGGATCTTGCAGTACTACTTGTCAGAGCCGTCCTGCTTGTCGGCGGCTGCTACAGGGGCAGCGTCCTTGCCGGAGCCACCAGCCTGAGCTTTCTTGGCGCCAGCCTCCTTGCCGGACTGCTCCACGACCAGTACTTCCTTGTTCTTCTTCTTCTTGTTATTCCGCCGCCGGTTTTTCCTTGACGGGGCGGCATCCTCACTGTCTGTTCCTCCTGCTCCAGCATCCTCTCCGGGGAGTTTCCTCCCCTCTTCAGCGCGCGCACATCTGTCAGCTAGAGCATAAAGCTCGCTGACGTCCCGTATCTTGCACATCGCCATCTCCTCCCTCATCCGGCGGTTACGCATGTTCTGATGAAACGCGCTAATAACCGCGGCAGGGTGGACATCCGGGATGTTGTGCTGAATGCGGCTGAACCTTTGGATGTACTTTCGCAGGGGCTCTCCTTCCTTCTGGGCAAGTATATGGAGATCACTTTCCTGGCCGTGGGGCTTGTGGCCGCCCGTGAAGGCGCCGACAAACTGGTGGCACAGGTCTGCCCAGGAAGAGATGGAGTTCTCCGACAAGTGCATGAGCCAAGATCTGACATTTGGCTTGAGCACAAGCGGGAAGTAGCTGGCTAATATCTTCTCGTCGCGTCCCCCGGCAGCCTGCACCGCAATAGTGTAGATGCTGAGGAACTCTGAGGGATGGGTCTTGCCGTCGTACTTCTCAGGTACGTCGGGCTTGAAGTTCTTCATGCTGGGCCACTGGACTTGCCGCAGCTCACGGGTGAAAGCAGGACAACCTACCGCGTACGGCAAGTCGCCTGGTTCGCCAGGCGCGTGCATGTCGACAGCGGTCCCAGCGCGCTGGTCGGACTGTCGTCGCGCTTCTCTTCGACGCTCGATGCGAGTTCGAGCGTCTTCTTGCCGCCTGTCGTCGAGGACTTGGCGTTGATCGCGGCGAGCCCACGGATCTGACGACGCCGTGGAGTCGTTGTCGACGTTGATCCGGCGAGTCGGCGATTTCTGCTTCCGCGGCGGGGAGTGCACGGTAGTTGCACCCCCGGCGGTCTTGTCTCCATCAGCCTTCGCCTGGCTGACTTGCCGCGGCCGTGACGTCGCCGGCTGCTGCGGTGTGTCGTTGTTGGCGAAGGCGATGAGGCTTTGGATGGTAGCCCTCCAGTCTTCGGCCTTGTCTGCCGCTGGAGGGAAGTCGAGGAGCAGCTGAGCTCTAGCTAGAGCTTCTGCTGGAGTGGAGGGAAGCGGTGGCGAGCGGTGCGAGGAGCGATATATGCTCGGACTTCTAACAGCATTAGAAGGAGCAGGTTCTCGCCCCGGCAACCGCGCCTTGCTCGTGCCAGTGCGTTGGCCTTGAGCGTCCCGCGACCCGCCAACTTGGCCTTGTCCTAGCAAGCGGATGGTACCCTGCGTACCACGCCGCTGCCGTTCCGGCACCTCCTGAGAGGGGCGCGGTGCATGCACGGACACCGAGGTCTTGGAGTGCGCTTGGTCGTCCGTCTTGTCCTTGGACTTGGCGGTGCCGTGAGTCTCCTCGCCGGCGTCCACCCTTCCGCCAGCGTCTACCCCACCAACCGTCGGTTCTGGTGGTGGTGGGATCGACACGGACGGGCCTCCTACCTCCGAAGCTTTCTTCTTCGACAGCATGTCGATGAAGTTAACGAAGTTGCTGAAGATTGCGCCCGCGTGAACGCCGGATCAGGTTTGCGCAACCTCGACGCCCCCTACCTGGCGCGCCAAAGATGTCGGGGAAACTGGTCGCCCACGAACACCTTTGGGACCGGAGCCCCTTTTCGGTACGGCAAGGGAGCGGAGGGAGCACAAAGAGCGGATCGAGGTGCACACGCGAGCAGTTTACCCAGGTTCGGGCCGCACGGATGCGTAAAACCCTACTCCTACCTTGGTTTGTTATTGAGTTCTTGGCTCGGGAGCAAGAAGATCTACAGTGCTTGAGGCTAGCTACACCGAGCCTGGGAGTGATCGAGAGTTCGGAACCCCCTCTACGTTGTGCATGGGCCTCCTTTTATAGTTCAAAGGGGTCACCGACAGGTGTCAACGTAGGTGAGGGTAAAAGTGTAAAAGTGGTGGTAGTTGTAACAGTGTTTGTATAGTGCTCTATACCTAACCCAGACGGTGGGGGACAAGGGCATTGAATGCCCGTCACCGTCGCCCCAAACAGTGCAAAAAGCGTTCGTCCGGGCGTCTCCGTTCGCCACGACGGTAGCCTCGTCATCGTGGCTTGCCACCGTGTACCCCAGGCTGCACAGCCATCCGCCACGTCGCCCTGGAAGGGCCAAAGGGCGACGCGTGGCCAGATGAGTTGGAGCGCAGGCACACAGTGAAAGCTTGCCGCGGCAAACGCCTTGCCGCGGTTGCTACCTTGCCGCGCCCGGAAGCTTGTCGCTCTCCGGGCCTTGCCGGGGCGCACGATGCACCACGGCAAGTCTTCTGCAATGACATGCTTTGGCCTTCCTGGCAAGCTCCTCTTGCCAGGGTCTTGTGCTAAAGGGGTAATCTTGAGCCTGGAGCGGCCTTCCCGGCAAGCTCCTCTTGCCGGGGTCTTGTTTCTTGACTTGAATACTTTGTTCTTGAATGGCTCCAAAGGAACCAAAGCGGGCCTTGGCGGGCGCGTGGCAAGCCCAGCCACGGGACGCTGCTACTGCCCGTGCACAAGTCGGGATACTAAGGTACCCCTACTTTAGTACACCAACAGTACACGATAGTCTTCGTTAGGAATGGCAGGTAAATACCATGTATAGGAAGGTATGGTGGACTCATATGGCATAACTGGTTTAAAGGATTTTGGATGCACAAGCAGTCAGTCCGCTTAGTACAGGCGAAGGTTAGCAAAAGACTGGGAGCGACCAACTAAAAGAGCAATGACGGTCATAATCATGCAGAGCGACAAAGCAACATTGAATCAGGCATGGAAGTTATATCGCTACTCAGAAACAAAAGATCATCAAGGCTTGACAGACTTTCTTTACAGTCTTAAATATGCGTGAGCATACGCCAAGTCAATCAAAATAAATTCTTGAAGGAAGATATTACTAAACCATACCACATCATAGGCAAACAAATCATGTTGGTACTCCAATAACACATTGGGAATCCCCCAGCTATTTGAGACTAACCATAAGAAAACATGAACTACTAAGCACCATTATGCATGTAGCATCTTTATCATAGACATACCAACCAATGCAATGGAAGCAAACTCTCTTGATAAGGTAATCATGATAAATAAAGAAAGTTCAAGTAACCAACTAAACAAAAGCTCTTTAAAAAGATAAGCATGAAAACTAAGAGCTAAGCATGATAGTAGCTATTGAAGGACAAAGAACATACACAGCAAAGATAGACATGAAAATTCTATGTTGTGTTGTAGGTAGAAGTGGAGCGTGTTTCTCTCCCACACAAAGAAAGCTGAGTTCTGACTCGTTATGAAAAGCTAAAGAAAACTAAAAAGGAAACTAAAGGCAAGACGCTCCAAGCATAGCACATAACACATGAAGTGATAAAAATATAGTGGAACGAAAGACGAACTGATAATGTTGATGGAGAAGGGGATGCACGGGGGCATCCCCAAGCTTAGACGCTTGAGTCTTCTTGAATATTTCTTGGGGGTGCATGGGGGCATCCCCAAGCTTGAGCGTTTGACACTCCTGAATCTTTTTATCATCTTCCCTCGCACACTTGAAAACTCCCTTCATACATAACTCATCATAATCATAATAAAATAATTGTTCCTTGCTGGAAATAAGGATATTTTTGAAGGTCTACTGTTTCTCAAGAATGCCAAAAGGTTTTTGCAAAGAAAAAGCAAGCTCAAGGTTTGCAAAATGAAGGAAAGGCAAAACAGGACAGAATCTGTGAAAAACAGAACAGCAGGTAGTAAATGATTTGTTAGTGGCACTTCTGCAACTCTAATCAAAAAACTCAAAACAGACGCACGAAAGACAATTATATAGAGCACGCTGTCGAAAAAATTCAGACCAAAAAGATGATATGGTGATTTTATACGAATTTTTCTGTCCAAGGACAGAATCTGTTTCCTGGACAGCACGTCACAACTTTTGAACTTTCTTGCAATCAGAGGCTATACTTGGCACAAAATTGAAAAGTAAAGATATAATGATGATGCTACTGTAGTGACAACATCAATAAAAATAAAAATAAAATTTTATTCATTGTGGGCTGCCTCCCAAAAGTGCTTTCTTTTATGCCTTTAAGCTAGGCTTAAGACTTTAATGATGCTCTCGTAGAAATAAGAGTTGAAGAACAAAAGAGAGCATCAAGAAGCAAATACCAAATACATTTAAGCCTAACATGCTTCCTATGCATAGGAATATTGCAATAGAATAATTCATTGAGGCACAAATCAACTAGCATAGGAAGGCAAAACAAGCATAACTTCAAAATATTCACCATAAAGAGAGGAAACTTCTTATTATTAAGATATTTAGAACCAAGTCTCCCTCTCTCATTATAAATTTCAGTGGCATCATGGATGAACTCAACAATATAAGCATCACATAAAGCATTGTTACCATGATCCACATGCAAAAAGGTACTCTTACTCTCCACATACGCATGATATTCCTCATTGGTAATAGTGGGAGTAGGACTATCATAAACAACTTGAACACTATAGATTAATTGTATATTAGGAGGGTGGTGTTCAACAAGGGAGTAATTCCCTCCATGATTATGACAAGTTTCATAAGGATAATTTCTCCTTATGTCATAGGTACCTTTATAATCACTATAGATTGGAGTTATAACATCATCATAGTAGAGAAGAGCATTATCATTGCTAGCAACTATATTTGTAATCATGTTGCCTTTATTCTTACTAGCAAAAGAATTATCAATTATCACATCACTAGTGGGTAAAGGATTTGCAATCCTATCATCCCCAAGCTTAGAGCTTCCCATATCATCACTTTCAGAGTTGGTACCAAAAATATTTTCAAGATCATAAGTAGCATTATCATCATTTCCCCAATCACAATAAGTAACATGCATATCATAATCAAAATCATCTTCAATAGTACCTACAGACGTATCATCAAGATGATAATTAAGGCAATAAACTTCACCTTCTTCTTTAAACTTACAACCGTTAGGATAAAAGTTGATGGGAGGAATATGGTCAGGCCAGGTTGATACCCATTCTTCTTCCTTCTTGCTCCTCTTCCTCCTCCTCTTCTTTTTCTTCTTCTTCACCTTAGGAGGGGGTGGTTGGAGATGAAGCTTCTCCACATATCCTGGTTTATCATTAGAAACAATAGGGGAAACTTGGGAGAAACTCTCCTTTTTATTAGCAGAAATATAAGAGACATTTTTATACTTTGGTAAAGTTCCCTCTTTTCTAATCTTACTTATGTAATCATTTTCATGGCAATTAACAACACAATAGAGATGGCAATTTTGCAAAGTGTTTTTTATTCCTATGGCATTAACATCTAGCCATGAAGTCTTTTCTGTTAACTCTTCACACATCAAAAATAACATAAGCTCATCATAAAGATCAGAGGTGATCATGTTATCACACAACTGGTTAACAGTTATGTTTTGAAAGTTCATGCATCGAAAATTAAAGTGACCCTCTATACGGCAAAGTTCACATGTAAAAGGATAAAGGTCACACAATTCTCTAGCAATTTCATTTAAATCTCTGACCCAAGTGATTGTTCTTTCATGCTTATGTTGCTTACAATACTTCTCTTCTTCAATCATAGGCCTTTCAAGGTCTATCCACTCCACAAAAATTAACATGCTTATATAAAACTTCATTTTTAGGAATTGGATCATGCATGTTGCAATCATCATGAACAGTTTCATTTTCTTTGCAAATCTCTTTAAAAGGTTTATGAAGCTTGATCCAATCCTCCTTAGGCATATTAAGATGTGAAGCAAAAGATTTGAGGAAATCAACAAGGAGTTCAGAATCAAGTCCAAACTTAGCACTAAACTTATTAAAACTTGTAGTTTCAATAAAGGACTTAATGCAATCATACTCATAAATTATACCTGACTCTTTACCTTTGTCGATCTCCCAATCTTCAGTGTTGCATTGAATTCTTTCAAGGAGTTCTCATTTAGCATCAGTCTTTTCGTTTGTGAAAGAACCCATAGAGGAAGCATCGAGCAAATCTTTATTCTGTCGAGAAAGCCTCGCATAGAAATTAGTAATAATCATATCTTTGGGGAGCCCATGGTTAGGACATTTTAGCATTAACGTTTTCAGTCTCCCCCAAGCTTGAGCTATGCTCTCTCCGTCATGAGGATAGAAATTATAAACATAATTCCTATTCTCATGGATTTCATGAAGAGGATAAAACTTGGAGTAAAAGAGAGACTGGATCTCTTCCCACTCCAGCAGGTGAGAGTCATTTAGTATCCTATACCATTCCAATGCTTTTCCTTTCAGTGACAAGGCAAATAATTTACTCATGACAAACTCCCTCGATACACCTACAAGCTTAAATAATGAACATAGTTGTGACAGATATAGCAAGTGTTCACCGGGATGTCTGTCTCCTGCATAACGATTAGCCAAAACATAATCGATAATACCAGCTGGTATTTTATAGGGCACAATTTCAGTAGGGGGAGGAGCAACCACCACAGGTGTGGGGCGTCTTCCCGCAAGCAACGATCCAATAGCAAGGTTGTCCATAAGCATAACTAGTGAAATAAAAAACAAGAAACAAAAAGATTTAATTGCAAGATCTAAAGATATACCTTCAAGCGCTCACCTCCCCGGCAACGGCACCAGAAATAGCTTGATGTCTACACATGCTTCTACTCTTGTAGACTATGTTGGGCCTCCAAGCGCAGAGGTTTGTAGGACAGCAGCAATTTCCCTCAAGTGGATGACCTAAGGCTTATCGAACTCAGGGAAGTAGAGGTTGAAGATGGTCTCTCTCAAGAAACCCTGCAACTAAAATACAAGAAGTCTCTTGTGTCCCCAACACACCTAATACAACTAGTAGTTGTATAGGTGCACTAGTTCGGCGAAGAGATGGTCAAATATGGATGATAGGAGTGGCAAAGCAAAGTAATATAGATATGTAATAAAAAGTGCAGCAAGCAAACAAGTGGTAAACGTGAGCACAAATGGTATTGCAATGGTGGAAACAAGGCCTAGGGTTCATACTTTCACTAGTGGCAACTCCCAACAACATTAACATAATCGAATGACATGATATTTCCCATAAAACATGCAAAGGGGACGCACTCGGAGGTCATTCCTTCGTGGTCAAGAGAGGACGAGAATTATGTAGGGCTACAAAAGCACACCTCAAAGTTCGTAGTTCTCAATCTAAGGATTTCCCAATGTCACCGCGGCCATCCAAAGGGAGTCCCACAATCACCACAACATATCTAAAGGATAGTCAAAGACAAGCACCAAGAGACTCTCAATCTTCAATCAACACACAAGAGAAGAAATCACTCATGAAAATACTTTTCTAATCCATGTCCAATAGACTGTTGTCACCTTGGTCTCGGGGATTATACTAGATAAAGACAAGTGAGTACATCAATCCAATACATAGAGGAAGGGGAAACATCATGGGATCACCCTAGATTAACATAGCCTATGATCACAACGAAGATCACATCATGGGAGAGAGAATTGACCACATAGCTACTGGTAAGAACCTCAGCCCCGAGGAGGAACTACTCCCGCATCATGGAGGGGGGAAGCAACGTCGATGGAGATGAGTCCGGGGGCACTTCCCCGTCCCGGCAGGGTACCGGCACAGGAATTCTGGTCCCCCGAAGCTTGATGGCGATGGCGGCGGAGATCGGAATCGCGTCTGGAGAAAAGGGGTCTGGTATCAGGGTTTCCGCGACACGGTGTAAATATATGCCAAAGGGGGGCATCAGAGGGGGTCAGGGGTGCCCAGGCGCCCCCCCGGCGCGGCCAGGGGGGCGCGTGGGCAGGCCGCCTGGAGCCCCTGTGGGTCCCCTCCGGCCCTACTTTGGCCGCATGGAAGCTTCCGGAACGCTGATTTTTTATATATTTTTCCCGGAATTTTTCTGGCAATTTACGTAATGGGAAAACCTGAAATACAAAAACAACAGAAAACAGAAACTGGCACTGGGGTGCACTGAGTTAATAGGTTAGTCCAAATATGATCAAAAGTGTATGGAAGTGTATAAATAACATAACAATATCACACAAAAGAGGCATGGAGCAAGCAGAAATTATAGATACGTTTTGGACGTATCAGCTCCACAGCGGGCAGATGACTTCTTCCACTCCTGCACTCGACTTGGGATCTCTTTGAGTCGAGTCATCAAGGACTCGAGGTCGTTCTCCTGCATGACTCCCCTCCAGAGCACAGCGTCGATCCGAGCCATCACTACTTTCAGCCGACCCAGGTAGCCCGTGGCAGCGGTAAGGCGGGACTCCAACCTCAAGATATTCATGGTAGCTTCGTCCTTGACAATGGAATTGACTGGGTCGAGACCGGGCTCGATCCATCCAGTCTCTTCTTCAAAGTTGCGACAGAATTCTACACAATAAGGAACACATCGAGTCAGCAAGCAAATTACGGGTCGACCAATCCGACTAAGTCTGAGCAAAAGAGATATACCTTCAAGCACAAGATACCACTTCTTGGTGAGGTCGCACAGATAAGCCTCCAGATCGTTCTTTTTCTAGAAGACGCCCTCGTATTTCTCGTTCATGGCGTTCTTAGCACCCTTCAGTCGAGTCACTTCTTGGTTGGCCGCGTCGAGAGAACTCTTCAACCTGATGATCTCCGCCTCAAGCATCCCAACTGAAGCCAGCTTCTGCTCCGCCAGTTCAGTTTTCTCCTGTGCCCTCTGCTGCGCCTCCGCCAAGTCGAGGTCCTTCTGCTCAAGGGCCGCCTTCAGTTGGTCTACAAGAGACGTCACTAGACAGATGAACATGAGGATACACAGAGCATATTTATCAAAGGTCAGTCGATGAGTCGCTCGCGTTAATTACCAGCTGCTTCGTCCTGAGTCTTCTTCAAGTGGTCCCGAGCCAGCTGCAAGTCGAGATTGAGCTGGACCTGCTTCTTCTCAAGATCCGCAAATTTGGCTCCGAACTCACAAGATCTCTGGATCAACTCAACAAATCAGAACTCTAAGACTACAGTCGAGTCAAACACTCAACCGCAGTCTCGGGGACTACACCCAGTAGGTGCACTGAGCGTGCCCCCACTGGTTCACGCTTGGCCAAGATCAGTCTGACCCGAGCTAAAAAAACAACACAAAGAGGAAAAGTTCAATTAACAGACCATGGCCGACTACAAGCAGTCGACCACGGTCTCGGGGGCTACACCCAGTGGGTGCACTGAGCGTTCCCCCACTGGTTCTCGCTCGACCAAGTTCAGTCTGGCCCGAGCTCAAGAGAAGTACAAAACAAACAAGACAACACACCCAGTGGGTGTACCATCATCTTACGAACAAGGTAGTAGATTTCTCAAACTGAAGACTACACCAATACAGCAAATCAGTCGGACGAGACAAACCTGGACATTGGTCCGAAGGGCTGAGCTAGCGTCGTAAGTAGCCATGCTAGCCTCGTACGCCGCCTTCGTCCTCTCCATCATCAGCCCCGCCTGACGAACGGCTTCTTGAGCCGCGCCCACGGGATCCTCCGGGATGCGATGGGTGGAGAAAAGAACAGACGACGGAGCAGGCACTTGTCGGAGTATTGGGATCGACACCTATGGGATCACAAGAATCACTACTATGGTTGCGGGGCGCGGGGTTGAGAGAAGAGCGGATCCAACAGATAGCACACGGTTCCTTTACCCAGGTTCGGGCCGCGAGGATGCGTAAAACCCTACTCCTGCTTTGGTGGATTGTATATATGTGTTCTTCAGCTAGCTATGGGGCGTGAGGAGCTCCAAAAAGCCGAATCCTCCTCCTGGTCGCCTCGAGCCTCCTTTTATAGAGAAAGGGGTCGCCACAGTGGCACACAAGAGGTGGAAAGGGTACAGTGATGTGAGGTTTATCCCTCGCATTACATGACAAGGTGCATTTAATGTGTCTTGCTTAGGTGTCCTTGCTTTATCGGGGACGGGGAGAGGCCTGTCTTGTCCGCTGCCGCTCCTTCTTGTGTCGACACGCGCCCTGGCCAGCGATGCCTGAGGTGCCATGTAGGCAGGCAGGCAGCTGAGGTGGCGCAATGGTGGGTCTTCACAAAGGTCTGCATGTTGCCAGCAAGTGCCTGCCCAGCTGGTTGGGTCGGCAGCTGCATAAGGCGGTGGTAGTTTGGTCGGCGCGGGCCTGATGGTGGCCCCGCGGATGCTCTCGGCAAGGGTCTTGCCACGGCGCCTGCTGTCATCCCCGGCAAGGTGCTTGCCGGAGGTCTTGTGGTCTTCCTTGGCTGGGATCCCGCCAAGGGTCATCGTCTTCTTAGTGTGTATCTGATCTTGAATGTCTTCACAAAGATCTGCATGCCACTACGGGGATATCTCCCGAATCCTTGCCCCATGGGGGCAGCGGACTCAAGGGTGATTTGCTCCGTAGGCGAGGGGCGAGTTTCCGTGGCAAGGGTCTTGTCGGGGCTGCTAAAGCCGGCCCCGGCAAGGATCTTGCCGGGGCTGCCGAAACTGGCTCCCGATAAGGATCTTGCCGGGGGAATCTGCTTCGTCCCTTTGCTCTTTGTGGTCTTGTTCTCTTGGGCTTCAGTCTTACCCTGGTTTACCTCCCTGGCCTTGCTTGGTGCAGCGGTGCCTGTGGCTCAGACTGCCCGTGCATAGTCATAGGGGTACAAAAAGTGTACCCCCCTTTTTGTACACCGACAGGAGCCCCCGGGCCTGGGCCACACATAAGCGCGACGCGTTGTTGGGCTAGGCCCAGAACTGTGCACGGGCAGGCGGGCCGGTGTTTACCGTGGTAAGATTTTCCGCGCGCCTCGCCTCCCACGATCCGCGCGCGCGGCGCGGGGTGGTGGGGCGTGCGTGACATGGGCGGCATGCGCGGGTCGGTTTCCGCAGGCATGCATCACATCGCAGTAATGAGGCGGCTTCGCGCCTTCCCCATAAACGGGTGGAGGCGTGGGGGCCTGGCCCATTTACTAAACGGGGCCGAGGCACGGTCCTCAAGGCGTCCACTCCCCACGATCACGGGGTGGGGAGAGGTCGCCTCACCCGCCCCTTCGGTTCTGCACGTCCGCCACATGTCTTCCATGCGCTTGGGGTGGCAAATGGTGGAGGCGGGAAACCGGGCCGTCGCTGGTTGGGGCGGCAGGTCGGTCCTGGCTCCCTGCGCCTTCCGTGTCTTGATTGGCCGAGCGGGGCGGCCGAGCCCCCACCCCGTTCCTTAATAAAGAGCGGGAGGGGAGGGATGGCGCCCTGCATTCTTCCATCTTCTTCCTCCTTCAGCTTCTGCTCCTCTCTTCCATTCGTCATGGAGAGAGGAAATCCCGGCCCTTCAACGGTGGCGACGAGGGTCGCCGCTCGACAACGCGTCCCTTCTTCTCCTGCGCCTGTGGTGGCAGAGCCGGCCGCGAGGGGAAGGGGGAGGGGGCGAGGGCGTGGGCGAGGCCGGGGCGCTCGGGGAAGAGGAGGACGGGGTCGCCCGCCGGCCTCGCCCCCGCCAGCAGCTCCTCCTCCAACGGAGGGCCATGTTGGGGATGACCCTTGCGAGTTCTTCGTCAGGTTGCGTCGGCCGCCGCGCTGTCGCCTTCGTCTCCCGACTCCATTTGTGCGGGAGATGGAGCTGGATCCGCCGGAGTCATTGCGGCTGCACATGAGGGGCTGCGGGATCAGCGGCACACGGGTCTGCGTCGACTTCCCTGCTCCTCATGTGATGTATCTTTGTCGGGGATGGAAGACGTTTGCTCGTATCCACAGCTTAACGGATGGGCTCACTCTCCATTTTAAGTTAATGGAAGGTGGCCTTCTTTCCGTCAAGGTCTTCGGGCACTTTGGGACTCGTGCAAGGTGCTGCGTGGAGAGCTCTTCCGATGACGAATATTCCTCCTCGAGCGAGAGTGACGAGGAGGACAACGGCAGCGATGACGAGGGCGGTAGGCGGCAGGATGACGGGTTCGACTAGGTGTCGGGCGCCCCTCCTGGTGGCACCGGCAACCCCATCATCCGCGTCGTCGGCTCCTTGAACTTCTCGGGGCCGTCCCCTTGGCGGCTTGCGTAGGGAGGCTGCGGAAGAGGAAGAGGGCGGGCGGCAAGGTCGTCATGTCGGAGTACGCGGGCACCGACGCCTTTGACGCGTACTGACGTCCTGCCGCCTCGTCTTCGAGCTCTGCTTCCGGCGCCGCCATCACCATCCAGCCTTTGGGCGGCCACCAAGATGTTCTCTTGGTGTTTTATGCCACCCGTAGCTCGCCTAGGCGCTCCTTTTGCCCTTCTAGCCTCCTTGACCTGCCTCCTGAGGAGAGGGACAAGAAAGGCATTACGGGCATCTTATCTCTTTTTAGTTTGTAAGCCTTCCGGCATGTGTTAAATTTAAAACTTGTAATCCCCTTGTTCATGTTTTTCATTCCCTATGGACTGTACCTGAGTGGAAAGTTTTTAATGAAAAAGGGATGTTTGTCGGGTCATTTGTTTGTGGGTGAAACCCACGACAAGGAATAAATCCTTGATATCTCTAAGATAAATATTTTCTCGCCCGGCAACAGGCCTTGCCGTCTCCCTACTTCGCTCGACCTTTCTCACGCCTTTGGCGGAGGCAGGGATGAAGTGGGTTTAGGCTCCTTGTTTCATCCTTTCGCTGCCGCGACTGCGGCCAAACTTGGTCCCAGGAACGAGCCCTAGGGCCTAGAGTTATGGGAGCACGTTAGTTTAAGGAAAAAAAGGTTTCACATACCTCAGCCCATAATGGAATGCATGATGAGGGATGAAGAACTTATCTGGGGTTGCAGCCCCCGGCAACCCTGGGTTGCCGTGAGTGAATCTTTGCTCTTGCAGCCCCCGGCAATACTAGCTTGCCGGGGCCTAGATGCTGGTCTGTTCCTTTTTCTTCTCCCCAGGTGGTTTCGGCAAGGATATCTGTGTGTCCTATGAACCAAAGAAGATAAATGGAAGACCAAAGGATGCAAACTCGACCTCTAAGCTAGGGGTTAGCCGCCGCTAAGCACTATCAACCCTAACCAAGGACGAGACTCAACCTAGCATGCATGCTATAACTTAGGGCGCCAGCGCTTCATTTATTTATGCTCAGGGTCTGCGCCTGGCTTTGTAAAAAGGGTTACATGCCTTGCCGGCAAGGCTCGTACAAAAGGTGGCTTGCCGGGGGGCCCGGGAAGCCGCGCCTTATGGGTAAAACTTGCGAAGATGCTCAATGTTCCAGAAATTGCTCACCGGAACGGCATTTTCGGTCTCTAGGCGGACTGCGCCAGGCCCGGTGACTCGTATTACCCGATAAGGGCCTTCCCACTTTGGCATCAACTTGTTTATATTCTTGGCCGATTGAACGCGCCGAAGAACAAGGTTGCCTTCCTCAAAGCTTCGGGCATGGACCTTGCGGCTATGATAGCGGCACAAGGCTTGCTAGTAGCGTGCTGCTCTCACAGCCGCCCGAAGACGATCTTCCTCAAGGAGCGTTGCGTCATCTTGCTGCAGTTGCTCTTGCTCAAGCTCATCATAAGCGAGCACTCGAGGTGACCCGTATATGAGTTCAGTGGGGAGAACTGCTTCTGCCCCGTATACTAGGGCAAAGGGTGTCTGGCCGGTGGCTCGATTTGGCGTCGTTCTGATCGACCAAAGAACCGTCGGCAATTCATCAATCCAGCGCCTTCCGCTCTTGTGCAGCCTGTCAAAGGTCTTTGTCCTTAAGCCTCGCAGTACTTCAGCGTTTGCCCCTCAGCTTGACCATTGCTTCGTGGGTGAGCAACGGAAGCGAAACAGACTTTGCTGCCGAGGTCTTGGATATATTGCATGAAGGTGCGGCTTGTGAACTGTGTGCCGTTGTCGGTGATGACTCTGTTGGGTACACCAAAACGACACACTAGCCCCTTGAAGAACTTGACGGCTGACTGAGCTGTGACCTTCCTCACTGCCTCCACCTCTGGCCACTTTGTGAACTTGTCGATTGCGACGTACAAGTACTCAAAGCCCCTGACAGCGCGGGGGAAAGGGCCTAGTATGTCGAGCCCCCAGACCGAGAAGGGACAGGAGAGAGGAATGGTTTGAAGGGCTTGAGCTGGTTGATGAAGTTTCTTTGAATGGAACTGACACGCTTCACACCTGGTGACTAGTGTCGTCGCATCCTGGAGGGCAGTGGGCCAGAAGAAGCCTTGCCGAAATGCCTTGCCGGCAAGGGCTCTTGACCCTATGTGGGATCCACATATGCCTCCATGTATCTCTGCCAACAGCCCCAGTCCTTCCTCTCGAGGGATACACTTCAATTTCACGCCGTTCGGCCTTTTTCTGTACAGGACGTCATCGATGAACTGGTACATAGCAGACCGACGGGCTACTTTTTCCGCTTCTTCCTGCTCCTCAGGAAGTTCCCTAGTTTGGAGGAATCGGACGGTATGCTGTGCCCACGCTGGAGCCTGGGGCTCGACGGCGAGGACTAAAGGCATTTCCTCCGCTATAGGAGTGTCTGTCTCGACGGCAAGAGCTTGACGCTCCGCCGGAGCTAGCCGTCCCGTGGCGGGCTCAGTGTCTCCGGCAACATCCTGGCCGGCGGCTCCGGGGAGCTCGGCGGGAAAGTACTTGTCAGGCCCTGATTTCCTCCTCTTGTTTTGCTCTGTTGATGGATCAACGGATGGCTGAGAAAGCTGAAGCACAAAGGTACCTGGTTCCACAGGTAAATTGAGGGCAGCGCGCTTTGATAAGTAATCGGCGATGTCGTTCTCTGTCGGGGAACGTGCTCCGCGTGTATACCATCAAAGCGCTCTTCCAGCTTCCTCACTTCATCGATGTAGGCCTTCATCAACGGGCTCTGGTAATCTTTGTTGACTTGTTTGACGACAAGCTGCGAATCGCCCCTGACAATGAGTTTCTTGATTCCGAGGTCTGCCGCGATCCTAAGACCAGCAAGCAGCCCCTCATATTCAGCAGTGTTGTTCGTTGATACCTCCCTGGGGAAGTGCATCTGGACCACGTACTTGAGGTGCTCTCCAGTGGGTGCGACCAGCAGTACGCCAGCCCCGGCGCCCTGTAAGGAGAAAACTCCATCAAAGTACATGATCTAGTCGCAACTCGCCTCTTTGCCAGGGAGAGCAGTTTCCTGGACCTCTTCATCAGGCGTCGCGGTCCATTCTGCAACGAACTCCGCCAGGACTCGGCTTTGAATCGTCGAGGTACTTTCAAACTTGAGGCCAAAGCTGGACAGCTCCAGTGCCCACTCTACAATTCTTCCCGTTGCATCTGGATTGTGCAATATCAGTTGCAGAGGGAGGCGAGTGACGACAGTGATCTCATGCGCCTGGAAGTAGTGACGCAGCTTCCTTGAGGCCATAAGAAGGCCGATGAGCAATTTCTCCACACCGGAGTACCTTGACCTAGCCCCCTGCAAGAGGGAGCTAACAAAGTAGACCGGGTGCTGCATCATTTTCTTCCTTGGCGGCACTCCAACCGGCTGTGTGGTCTCTGCACCAATGGCATCAGGCTCTGTCGCTGCTATCACCTCATCATCGATTTCTCTCTGCGCCACTAGTGCGGCGCTCACCACCTGGTTTGTTGCCGCCAAGTATAGCAGCAACGGTTCTTGTGGCCTAGGCGCAACTAGTACTAGCGTGGAGGAAAGATACCTCTTCAAGTCTTGCAATGCCGCTTCGGCTTCTGGCATCCACTCCATTGGGCCTGCCTTTTTTAAAATTTTGAAAAAGGGAAGGGCGCGCTCGGCAGACTTGGAAATGAATCTACTCATGGCGGCAATGCAGCCAGCAAGCCGACGCACATCCTTGACCCGTTTGGGTGCTTCAATCTATTCTATAGCTTTGATCTTGTCCGGATTGGCCTCTATCCCACGCTGTGACACAAAGAACCCGAGAAGCTTGCCGGACGGGACGCCGAAGATGCACTCCTCAGGGTTCAGCTTGAGGTTGATCTTGCGTAGGTTTACAAAAGTTTCTTGTAAATCTGGTATAAGGGTTGCCTTATTCTTGGTTTTGACCACTATATCATCCATGTAAGCCTCCATATTTCTATGGAGCTGGGGTTCAAAACCAATCTGGACCGCCCTTGCAAACGTTGAGCCAGCACTCTTCAACCCGAAAGGCATTCGTACGAAACAATACGTACCACATGGGGTGATGAATGCTGTCTTCTCTTCGTCTTCTCTTGTCATGAAGATCTGATGGTAGCCGGAGTAGGCATCGAGGAATGACAACAGGTCACACCCAGCCGTGGAGTCAACAATCTGGTCGATGCGCGGCAACGGGAAGGGGTCTTTGGGATAAGCTTTATTGATATCTGTGTAATCAATACACATCCTCCACTTCCCATTTGCCTTGCGCACTACCACTGGATTGGCCAACCATGTTGGATGGAGCACTCCTCTTACCAAACCCGCTGCTTCCAGTTTCCGGATCTCCTCTGTGATGAACTCTTGTCGTTCCAAAGCTTGCTTCCTTACCTTCTGCTTGACGGGCCGCGCATGAGGACAGACAACAAGGTGGTGCTCAATCACCTCCCTGGGAACGCCGGGGATGTCGGATGCTTGCCATGCAAACACATCGACATTTGCCCGCAGGAAGGTGATGAGCACGTCTTCCTATTTGTCGTCAAGGGTGGAGCTTATGGTGAAAGCCCCTCTTGTGCCGTCCTCCTTGACAGAAACCTTCTTGGTTCCCGGCGGTGTGGCCCTGGACTTCTTGTTTCTGCCGATGGAGTTCTCTGGCACATCCTCAACGGGAGCACTACACTCCGAAGAGGTGCGCTTGCCGGAGTGGGTGTCCGAGGTCTCACCGGTCTTCTTCTTCTTCCCGGCGGAGCTCTCGGGCACGTCCTCGATGGGAGCACTACACTCCGAAGAGGTGCGCTTGCCAGAGTGGGTGTCTGAGGTCTCACCGGTCTTCTTCTTGCCAGTGGAGCTTTCTGGCACGTCCTCGACGGGAGCACGACACTCCGAAGAGGTGCGCTTGCCGGAGTGGGTGTCCGAGGTCTCACCGGTCTTCTTCTCCCCCCCCCCCCGCGGGGCTCCAGTGGCAGGGGCAAGTGCCCTAGTGGCGGCAGCTGCTGCAACTGTCTGCTGGTATAGTTGGTCAGCGCAAATCAGCGCATCTTTCTTATCGGAGGGGACGGTGATGATCTTCACAGGTCCTGGCATCTTCAGGGTGTTGTAGGCGTAGTGTGACGCTGCCATAAACTTGGCCAGCGCTGGGCGGCCAAGGATCCCGTTGTAAGGCAAGGGGATCTTGGCAACATCGAACACGATCCTTTCTGTCCTGTAGTTCAGATCACTTCCAAAAGTCACGGGCAGCGTGACCTTTCCCTTTGGTTGACTTCTTCCCGGGTTGACCCCCTGAAACGAGCCCGTCTCTTCGAGGTCTCCGTCAGGAATCTGCAGCTTCTCCGCCACGGTAGGCGAGATTAAGTTCAGACCGGCCCCGCCATCGACTAGCATCTTTGTCACCTTGAGGTTGCGTATTGTCGGTGAAACCAACAATGGCAAGCACTCGACCGCAGTAGTGCGATCAGGGTGATCCTCAGCGTAAAAAATGATAGGCGTGCTGGACCATTTCAGCGGCTTTTGGGCACCAGACGACGGCACCGCCACCGTAATCTCACGCGTCCACTATTTAAGCTGGCGGTGAGAAGTATGCAGCGAGGCGCCGCCATCAACGCACATGGCCTCCGTGGCTTTCTGGAACTCTTGGTCGCCGGACTCGTCGTCCTCTTCGTGATCGTCATCTTCTGGCTTTCTATCACTGCCCCGGGCGGGCCTCTCCTGCTGTTTATCCTTGCCACGACGGCCCGCTTGGCCGTCACGCTTCTTGCCGGACCCCTCAACACCGTCCTGGCCCTTCTCTTTGTCCCGCCTGTCATATTCAGCCCTCTGCTTCTCAGCAAGGAGCTCAACATGTCGGCAGTCCTAGAGATCATGGCCTTTGGTGCGATGGATCTTGCAGTATCACTTGCCGGAGTTTCCTGGCTTCTCGGCAGCCGCCAAGGCCCGGCAGTCGACACACCCGGCAATTTCCTTGCCGGGGTCACCTGCCCTGGTTTTCTTGGCGGAGCCGGCGTCATCAGATCCCTCGACGGCAAGCACGGCTTTACCTTTGCGCTTCCTGTTGTGGTGCCGGCCTTTCTTCGCCGGGGCGGCAGTATCCTCATCTGAAGAGTCGGTTTCCGCGCCAGCATCTTCGCCGGGGTACTTCCTTCCCTCCTCAGCCCGGGCACATCTGTCAGCGAGAACATAGAGTTCCGCCACATCTTTCACCTTGGTCATCGCCAGTTCTTCACGCATCTTGCGGTTACGCATGTTCTGATGGAACGCGCTGATGATGGCGGCAGGGTGAGCATCAGGGATATTGTACTATACCCGGCTGAACCTCTGTATGTACCAGACTCTCGCCTCCCTTCTCGGGAATGACATGCAGGTCACTTGCTTGGCCATGGGCTTGGTGACCTCCAGTAAAGGCGCCAACAAACTCATGGCACAAATCCGACCAGGAGGAAATGGAGTCCACCGGCAAGTGCATCAACCACGACATGGCATTGGGTTTAAGAGCCAATGGAAAGTAATTCGCAAGCACCTTATCGTCGCGGGCTCCGGCAGCTTGCATCGCGATGGTGTAGATGCTGAGGAACTCCGACGGGTGGGTCTTGTTGTTGTACTTCTTGCCAACGTCAGGCTTGAAGGTGCGGTGAGTGGGCCACTGGAACTGCCGCAGCTCACGGGTAAAAGCCGGACAGCCTACCTCGTAAGGTAGACCTCCAGGGCTCTCCGGTGTCGGGCGGTCCGCAGCAGGCCCTGCTCGCCTGTCTGACTGGTGGCGCGCTCCGCGCCGGTGCTCGATGGTGGTTCGAGCGTCTTCATGAGCTCGCTCCTGAAGAACTTGACGCTGGTCGCCGTGGGTCCGTAGGTCGGACGACGCTATGGAGATGGCGTCACCCGCGACGTCCAGACGAGTCGACACACGCGGTACCGGGAGAGGAGGAGGCGAATAGACCGTGGCCACGGTGCTGTCGGTCCTCCCGCCACCGGTGTGTGGGACCCCATCGGGGCGTCGACCTGGGAGCTCCGCTTGACTTGGTTCATCCTTGTAGGCAACTGCAACAAGGCTTCAGATGGTGGCTCTCCATTCATCGAGTTTCCCCGTAACGGTAGGAAAGTCGAGGAGCAACTGCACGCGCGCCAGGGCTTCGGCTGGGGTTAGCGGTAGCGAGACCTGCACGGACCGCGACGTGCTTTGACCCCTGACCATGTCAGGAGGAGCTCCATCACGATCCCGCGGTCGCATGCCATTTTCACCAGCGCTTCGGCGAGCGGGCAGGTCTTCTACGTCTCGGGAACGGCGCTCGGGGCTCTTCCTGCGGCGACGCCCGGGATCTTCGGCGTGATGACGCCGTTCGTCATGCGCTGCTTGGGAGGAGCGCGCTTTTGGCGCCGGCGTGGGGGTCCTGGAGGCCCTTGCATAGCCTTCGGGTGATGCGGCAGCGATCTTGGAAGGCCCCGCACCACTCACGGAGGGCCTGGCTCCGTCGTTGGATCTGGCGGTGTGTGGCACGTTACCAGGCGCACAAGCATCGCCACCTCCCAAACTCCGGCTGTTGGGTCGGCGTTGGTGTTCGCGAGCAGCGCCCCGGGTCCTTTCCGCGACCGGTCCGCTGCTCGTCCGCGTTAGGACGGGCCGTCCGGCTTCCGGCTGGCCAACCGCCACCGTCATCTTCTTCTTGGGCGCCATGATGATGAAGAAGCGTCGAACTGACTGCTAAAGCCGGTTCTCACAACTGCGCACCCCCTACCTAGCGCGCCAAAGATGTCGGGGTATTGGGATCGACACCTATGGGATCACAAGAATCCCTACTACGGTTGCAGGGCGCGGGGTTGAGAGAAGAGCGGATCCAACAGATAGCACACGGTTCCTTTACCCAGGTTCGGGACGCGAGGATGCGTAAAACCCTACTCCTGCTTTGGTGGATTGTATATCTGTGTTCTTCAGCTAGCTATGGGGCGTGAGGAGCTCCAAAAAGCCGAATCCTCCTCCTGGTCGCCTCGGGCCTCCTTTTATAGAGAAAGGGGTCCCCACAGTGGCACACAGGAGGTGGAAAGGGTACAGTGATGTGAGGTTTATCCCTCGCATTACATGACAATGTGCATTTAATGCGTCTTGCTTAGGTGTCCTTGCTTTATCGGGGACGGGGAAGAGGCCTGTCTTGTCCGCTGCCGCTCCTTCTTGTGTCGACACGCGCCCTGGCCAACGATGCCTGAGGTGCCACGTAGGCAGGCAGGCAGTTGAGGTGGCGCAATGGTGGGTCTTCACGAAGGTCTGCATGTTGCCACGCAGGTGCCTGTCCAGCTGGTTGGGTCGGCAGCTGCATAAGGCGGTGGTAGTTTGGTCGGCGCGGGCCTGATGGTGGCCCCGCGGATGCTCTCGGCAAGGGCCTTGCCGGGGCCCTGGCAAGGGTCTTGCCGCGGCGCCTGCTGTCATCCCCGGCAAGGTGCTTGCCGGAGGTCTTGTGGTCTTCCTTGGCTGGGATCCCGCCAAGGGTCGTCGTCTTCTTAGTGTGTATCTGATCTTGAATGTATTCACAAAGATCTGCATGCCACTACGGGGATATCTCCTGAATCCTTGCCCCATGGGGGCAGTGGACTCAAGGGTGATTTGCTCCATAGGCGAGGGGCGAGTTGCCGCGGCAAGGGTCTTGTCGGGGCTGCTAAAGCCGGCCCCGGCAAGGATCTTGCCGGGGCTGCCCAAACTGGCTCCCGGCTAGGATTTTGCCGGGGGAATCTGCTTCGTCCCTTTGCTCTTTGTGGTCTTGTTCTCTTGGGCTTCAGTCTTACCCTGGTTTACCTCCCTGGCCTTGCTTGGTGCGGCGGTGCCCATGGCTCAGACTGCCCGTGCACAGTCATAGGGGTACAAAAAGTGTACCCCCCCCTTTTTGTACACCGACAGCACTGGTTCGACTGCCGGAGCAGGCACTGGGTAGACAACCCCTCCAGTCGGCGAAGAAGGGCGCACGGTTGAGACAAGGATGGCGAAGGAGACCGCGGTCCGAGCCACGTCTTCCTGTTGCCGGGCCTCAGAGCCAGAAGGCCCCTTCCGGCCCTTCCTTCCCGTGCGCCATCGAGCCACTCCCGAGTGCTCCTCATCATCGTCATCATCATCGTCTCGGAGCTCTATGACATGGCGTGGCACTTCAAAAATAACAATGGTGAAGTTCAGTCGACCGTCAGCTCAAAACCGACGAAAAGCGAAGCACGATCTACAACTCGCACCTGCGCGGGACGTAGCGGCATCCGCGGTCTGCTCATCGTCCTGACCCTTGTCGATATCCATCGAGGTCGCGGAAGCAGCAACACTGGAAATTTCCTTAAAAGTGAGTCGACGAAGACAGAGTCAACCTACGAAAGACAGAAAGAAATAAAACAGAACAACACTTACGTGGAGGCGATTGGGACATCCACCTTGATCTTGGGCAGAGCCTTCCGGGGCTTGGCAGTGGTAACCTTGGGCTGCTTGGGCGCCTTTTCGGATGGGTCGAGAGTGGCCGTACGAGCCCGTACCTAGGAACTGGAGGGGCCCGCTCGAGAGCGCACAACCCCTGGGTCGTGTCTTTCCTTGGAGCGCTTCTCGCCGCGGGGAGGTGACTCGACCTCCTCCCCGCTGCTGGAATCCTCGCTCTCCTCTCCGGTCTCTTCGTCGGACTTCCACTCGGAGACGTCGCCCGCGCCCTCTTCGCCCTCCTGGACCTGATCCCCGTTGGGCACCGAGTACATTTCAGTGTAGATCTGCAGAAAAGAAGGATTAGCCAAATGTCAGTCGGACTCATCAAGATAACTGCGAGCAAAGAACGAGAACATCACTCGGAAGTCGAGGCCAGACCTTGTCAGGAAGATGGTCGGCGTCGAATGGGAGGACCCTTCCGGACCCCCTGGGGTGGTCTTTGTTCCCCGTGAAGCACTTCAGGCACTGCGCCACATACTTCACGTCCGCTGCCTCTGGGTGGACTCGTGACGAGTTGTCGACGCCGGAGTACAGCCACATCGGGTGGTCTCAAGCCTGGAGAGGCTGGATCCTCCGCATGAGGTACACCTCAAGCAGGTCCAACCATGTGACCCCGTCGCGGACCAATTGGACGACCCATTCCACCAGCATGTCCACTTCCGCCCTCTCGGCCCGACTCACAACCAATGACGGAGGCTGGCTGGCTCGACCAAGAGAGAAGGGAGGAAGCCCGGTCGACTGACCAGGACTCGGACTATCCTTATAATAGAACCAAGTCGACTGCCAGCCATGAACCAACTCTGGAAGAATCATAGCAGGAAAGGCGCTCCTATTCCTAAGCTGGATGCCTAGCCCGCCGCACGCTTGGAGGACGCGCGTCTTCTCATCACTCGGGTTCGCCTTCTTGACGGTTTGCGAGCGACAAGTGAAGATATGTTTGAACAAACCCCAGTGCGGCCGACAAACGAGAAAGTTCTCACACATCGAGATAAACGCAGCAAGGAAGACAATGGAGTTAGGCGTGAAGTAGTGCAGCTGGGCGCCTAAAAAATCAGGAAGGCGCGAAAGAAAGGGTGCGGGGGCATGCAGAAACCTCGGTCGACGTGAGTCACGAGGAGGACGCACTCGCCCTCCCACGGCCGGGGCTCAAGCTCGCCTTCCAGCACCCGTCAGGAGGCGTGGGCGACCAGCCCCTGTTCCTCCAGCTCCTCCATGTCCTCCACAGTGATGGTGGACCTGATCTAGTCCCCCTGTATCCAACCAGGAGGCACCCCGGACCTCGACGACAACCCGCCGCGGCCGGACCGCTTCCCCTTCCCCGTCGCCGCCTTCTTCGAGCACTCCATCGCCGCGGTCTTGTCTTTGCCCATGGCACGCGAGCCAGCGTTGGCTGTGGAGAAAGGGAGAAGGAGCAGAGGCACGGCGGAGAGGCGGAGGCGAAGGAACAGAGAATGGGCGCTCAGTGCCCTCGTCTCGGGCTCGGCGCTCATTTATAGCACCACGGTTGAGTGACTGACTGGTGGCCCCGAGCGATCCTATCAAATCCCGCAACAGGCGCGAACGCGATACGTGGCGAAAAAGGTGGCGCGAGGATCGAGGCGTCCCGAACATATCCGATCCGATTGCCGCAGCACGACCCGCCCCGCGCACTTCCCCGAATTTCGAAATCCCGCGAAATCCGGCGACCGGAGAACAGCCAATCCCGCCGAAAACTGCGCACGCCAACGGCGCTCGGTGCCTCGCGCAAGGTTCAGTCGACGGGTAACACAACAAACACACTCGACAGTTCCAGAATCGATCAAGGCGACCAAGATGAGATTGAAACAACAGCCTGGTCCACAAGCTCGGAGAAGACTACCCCAGGGGCGTCGAACCCGGACCAAGTCTCTCTTCAGCACTCTCTCCTGGTCAAGCATCAATCCATTCGGGGGCTACTGATGAGGTTACAGACCTTGGGTAGGGTCATAGGCCTGACCAAGATACCCTACCCAAGGTCACTACCCCAGAAGATCAAAAGACAAAACCGATTATGATAAGGACAGTCGACTGAGACGGCCCCACAGGATATCCCACTCGACTGAACACCACATACCAGACGACTCAACTTCACTCGACCTGTCAAAGGCACTCGACCCCTGAAGGTCAAAAGTCCCTTAGGACAGCAACGGTCTGGTATTTACTCACCGCAGTGAATGCCTTTATCACTCTTTACTGCGGACGTTATCAGTAACGTCCGCCTTTATGTACATTGAACCCTTAGTAACGTGGAGCATGGCTGGGGTCCTGACGCACTATATAAGCCACCCCCTCCTCTAGTACAAGGGTTCGCATCCCTGTAACACACACCTATACATACTTCAGTCGACCGCCTCCGGGCACCGAGACGTAGGGCTGTTACTTCCTCCGAGAAGGGCCTGAACTCGTAAACACCTTGTGTACAACTTCACCATAGCTAGGGCCTTGCCTCCTCATTCGTACCCCCTACTCGTACTGTCAGACTTAGAACCACGACACTTATGACAAGTGTCAGTTTCTCGCGGAGCAGCCAACCAGCTAGTGGTTGTAGGGGGCGGCTATTTATAGCCTAGGGAGCATCCCGACATGATAAGACATAAATGCCCTTTAATGATATGACCGTTAGGTAGGTAGATATTTTGGGACAGCTGACATGTGGCACAGCAACGGTCAGAAATTTGAGTATCAAATTCCTCAGGGCTATCATGTTCCTCACTGTGTAGGCAATTCGCACTTGCGAATTCCTAACTCCTCAGTCAGAACAAATTCCTCAGAGACCAGAAGAACTTCATCTCTGTCACTGAAGAATATGACTGAACTATATGAGATTTCCAATGGCTTCACTCGAAGGGATTGGTAGGTGTAGGATCTTGAGTTGAGCATCATATGGAAATTTTTCCTTAGTATTTCCTCGACCCCCTTTAATAGTACGGTGCTTCCTATGACTCAAGAAAGAGAAAATGAAACTACGAAAATAAAAGTCTTCACGCTTCATGTTCCTCAAATGAATACCAAGTCTTCAAGGTCACACCAATTTCTTCACTTTCCAAGTCTTCAGAAATCCAAAGTCTTCAGTCGAAGAACTTCATTTTTAGGGGTCGACTTTCTTTGTAAATATCAAACTCCTCATAGACTTATAGACCTGTGTACACTCATAAACACATTAGTCCCTTAACCTATAAGTCTTCAATACACCAAAATCACTAAGGGGCACTAGATGCGCTTACATCTTAATAGTACGGCTTTCCTATGACTCAATTCCACCGAAACGAACCAAAAGGAAACACCATCTTTCATAGGTTCCGAGGGGCACTAAATCGTCTTGTGCCTAGGTGTGATATATCTGAAAATCTCAGTGCACACGATTAGTCCGCAAAAGCATTGTCATCAATCACCAAAACTACTCAGGGAGAAATATGCCCTTACAGACTTCTTTCACCGGCAATCCATAATGACTCTTGGATGCTCATAACGCGATGCCTAACCAGCTAGAAGATCACAGTCTTCAAGTATAACAAGTTTCCAGTTCACCAAGAACAGAATGTCTTCGGTGATGCTCACTCACTTTTGGGCTCTGGGTGTTTTGGGTTCATCCCCGCAAGGAATGTCCCTCGAAGGCTTCGGAGGTGGGTTGCTCTCAAATGACAAAAGCCATGGAATAACTCGGAGTAGCCACCAACTTATGGTGGAGGGGTGGCTATTTATAGCCAGGAGGCAACCCGATATGATATGACCAAACCGACCTTGGGTCAGTGGCCAAACAACACGTGTCCAACGGTCAGATTTCAAACACATGCGACAACTTTAGTTGAGCTACAGATAAAGCTGACTCAACCAACTCTGGAAGAGGTTTCCTCTCATTGGCTTCACTGGAAGGCATAGGTTTTTAGGTTGAGCATCTCGTCAATTTCTGATTTTGTTGACCTCAATACCACTTAACAGTATAGAGGTTCCTATTACTCAAGAAATAAGAAAATAAAACTACCAAAAGACTAAGTCTTCGCGCTCCATTGTCTTCAAGTGAATATTTTCTCGAACCACCATTGTCTTCGATCTCTTCAATATTTTTAGGGGTCATCTTTGATGGGTAAACATGAATCTCCAGGGACTTCTATCTGTGTTCTCATATGAATCTCACAAACACATCAGTCCTTCAACCAAGTTTATCGTCAATACTCAAAAACCAACAAAGGGTGGCACTAGATGCTAGCTTAACCAGATGCATAAATTTGTGCTTCATCGATAAATTAAGATTTCAGTTTTATCGACGCAAGGCATCGGTAGTAAGAAGCTTATTTCGTAAACACAGTATGATATTTTGTAGGAAACTCTAAAATATGGCATCTTGGGATTACTATTTTTGGTTGGAAGATAATACTTTGATAATGGAAAACATACTAATATTGGAGTGTACATATTTTATGTCACATGTATACAACTTTGCTCAATTTTTGTTTGCTGAGTGGAAACAATTTCCTAGCCAAGAGAAGCAAAAATATTGAAATGTAGATGCATCATGGTAAAAGCACAAAAGGTGCAGTGAAATCATTAGTGGTACTGGGAACCTTTTTCCATCAACTGGTGATGCATAGTTGCGTGATGTTCATTTGAATACAAGAATTGGACTACAGATTTAGTGATGCAATAGATAATGTATGACACAAATTCATAGCAACAAACAGGGAACAAACCAAAATATTGACATGGAGGAGATATCATACAAATTTAAGAACAAAATTATGTTTGGAATCAACTAGCCATGCATGTTTTAAAAGGCATGAAAAGGAGATGATCCAAACCCTAGATCATACGAGGATGGAGTGGGGAATCGAGCGGTACTACAAGTACACCATAACACTGAATTGGGGGCAATTATTTGCCGCGAGAAATACGAGAATGAGGGAAAACCATATGTTGGGATCTGGTTACTGCCAGCAGAAGTGCATAAGGGTGGAAAAACTGTTGGTAGAAGTTAAACAGTAAGGGCAGGTAAGGATACACCAACCTTAATAGCCATTTCAAATGCAATGATCTTGTGTCTACTCCAAGCTTCCCATTTTCAGTGGCTAATCTACAATATTTTATTCATGATTACCAAAATCCTTGTAGCCATTAGTCTTTGAAAGCAAACGGATCTGTGTCATTATGTATGGTTTGCAATTTGTCTCTATAATAATCTAGCTGCTGGGATGCCAACTTGGTTATTCTATCAACAAGACACGTCTCTGAAAGTTCAATAGACTCGCACCTTGGAGTTTACATTTGGTGTGGTGTCCTTCTGTTCTAAATGACATGTTTGCATGTTTATTTGTTTTAAGATGTAGCAGAAACCAAGTTATTCTAGGACAATATGCAATGTTAAGTGCAATTATTGTCCTTATGTTAACACAACTTTTGCTAATATCATTTTTTTCAGTTGCTAGATGAAGTAACATATAGTGCCTTATGAAACGACGGATGATCCGATGATGATGTTGTGATGAGTATGGTGCTCATAAAATATCATTTTTTTTATTCAGAACCTCTGATGTTAAATGGTGGGGTTTTAAATGTAGCCCTCAACATGTATTATAGTTTTCATACATTGGTATGGCTAACAAATCATTTTAAGAAGATATGAAAGCTTTAAACCAGTTAGACAAAAAAAAAGAGATTGTAATATCATGGTTAGCTCTAGTATTGTCGCAACCTAAGAAGGTGGAAGCGAACTTTGAAAGGAGTACTCTTTAATTAGTGATTTCGCAAACATGGTGTAAAAGCTTCAGCGCTTGGTATGGTAGTCTCGCTATGAGCGAGATATAACATCTGTGAAAGAATTCACGATCTTATTCCCTGCGGAATAATGAGCAATCACGCACGGTCTGAGCGCTCCGCTGGTGCATGGGTTGGCTCACTTAGCGACATGCTTCCCGTCTTTTTTGTGTGTTTTTTCCTGCTGATTTTTGTTTTGACCTTTTTCTCTGTTTTCTAATTTCTTCTGTCGTTTTTCTTTATATGTTTATTTTCCAAATTCATGTGTATTTTTTCAAATTGCGGGCATAATCCATAATTTTATAATAAAAAATATTTGAAAAATATTTTCGAACTTGTGCATATTTGAATAATTCATGTCAACATTTTTTGAATATGTGAACAAGTTTTAAAATGTTTACATTTTAATTCACAAACATTATTTTAATTTTAATAAAAATTTCAAATATCTTTTGAAATCACGAACTTTCATTGAATTCGCTATTTTTTTGGAATTGCGGAACACATTTTAAAATTTAAAATATTTTTGGAACAATTTTCAAAATAATAGTATGAAATTAGTGACTAAATTTTCAAACTTATGAACCTTCATGAAGTCGGAGACCATTTTTATAATTTTTGAACATTTTATTTTTTATGAATATTTTATCATATAGTAGAATACTTTGAGTTTTCTTGGTTTTAAAAAGTTATCTTTTGTTTCTTTTTCTTTCTCGGTATGGGGTGCTCAAAAAAAAAAACTTAGCTGACCGGGCAACCAACTAAAGCGAGATCCCATGAGGTACCTGTTTGCTCGCCCTCACGCGCCGTATGCAAGCAGGTGCTAATCCTTTAGTGCTTTGCTTTAATCTTTTTTTTACATACAACAATACAACTGGTTTCATAACTTTTCTCTATTCCCTGAAAAGACATGCTAATATTTTAATTCCTCTGTCCCAAAATAAGTGACTCAACATTCTACTAACTTTGTAGTAAAGCTAGTACAAAGTCGAGTCACTTATTTTGGAACGAAGAGAGTACAAAATAAGATCCCTATATGATGGCCATCGCCAATATAGAACTGGAATTGAAAATATAAATTCTTTATTTTATAGATTATACAGTTGTGCATATTTAGTAAACATATTTTTGCCGGGAAAACATTTAGTTAATATAGTAGCAGAATAGAGTGGAAATGACTTAACTATTTTCGGCTCATGGTTTCATGTTGATGTGCATATTTAGTTATACATGATTCCGTCGACAGTCTACTACCTACTCCCTCCGTTACCAAATATTTGTTTTTTTATAAATGAACTACAACATACGGATGTATGTAAACATATTTTAGAATGTAGATACACTCATTTTGCTTTGTATGTAGTCACTTGTTGAAATCTCTAGAAAGACAAATATTTAGGAACGGAGAGAGTACATCGCAATTATGTCGTTGCTACAAGATGTAGAATTCGCAGCAATAGAGATAATGAATAATTTCAGTACATCACGAAAAGAAAACCAGTAGGCTAACCTTTAAGCTCCGCGATAGTACTCCCTCCGTCCCATAATATAAGAACATTTTTGACACTACACTAGTGTCAAAAACGTTCTTATATTATGGGACGGAGGGAGTACTATCCAGTAGCCTTTAATATGTATTGCGTCAGAATATATGTGTGATGATGGTCCGAGTGTACAAACATCTACGTGTTACATCTTGTACTTGGTACCTTGTTTATAGAAAATAAGCATTTAACAAGTCACTAGATAAAGTGGGCAAGAAGATTGTCTAGTAAAAGAGGCATCTAAAGGAGGCGCACAAAGTCTCAAAGATGCAACCACATAACGGACATCAGGAGAAAAGAATCCAAACAAGGCAGAAAAGATGACCCACCAAACGTAGTGATGTCGTACCATAAAGCACACACAAGCTGATCAAGCTGTAACTAAGGGCATGTACAATGCATAGCCCCAGGGTGATGCCTCACATGCCATGTAGGATCGGATAACAGATAAAGTAGGTTCGGATAGGGAAGCGGGATCCTCTCCAGGAGGCGGGTGCTTGGAGTGAAAAAGTGTGGTTCGATGTCTAAAGCTGAAAAGGTTGGAGTGAAAAGTAGAGATGCATGTGTATTAGAGTCTTTTTTTTATTTCTTAATAAGGTCCACTAGAGGTAGCTTGCATTGAAGAGAAAAACAAAATGTAGATGCCTCAAACTACTTTTTATCATGGGGCATATGTATCCATATGCCACCATTGTACATGCCCTAAGCAGAGATCCTAAAGAAACACCCACACGTGACATGACAACAAATTGATAGTGCTGTAATTGGGAAGAGTGAGCCGGTTGGACCCCGCTATCTCAGACCGGTGGAGATAGGGTGAGATTTTTGGTATAGATTTTGATACCTGATGACGGCGATGACGCTGACGATATACAATAAGTCCTTCCCGATTCGTCCATGTTGCGATGGTGCCTGGCATCACTAAAAGGCACGTGAAGCGCTGTGTGTCCTCAGATTTGGTTCTCCAGGTTAGGTTTTTTTTCTATAGGTTTGTCTCGGTGGCAAGGTCCTACAAACGGATGGTGCGTCTGTTTCTCTTGGTTCTCTGGTTGACGAAGGTTGGCCAGCTTCCACCCGTCGAGTAGTGTGTGAGAGTTGTGTTCCCCGACTCTGTCTGGCCGGACCTATGGTGTTTTACAATCTCCGGCGTTTCCTTCTTTGGCGCGGCGATATGGTACATAGACTTCGGCACCCTAGTAATTTGGATACATTTTTTAATTTTTGTTAGAGTTTTTTTTGTAAGGGTATGTGCTATTTGATATATGTTCTTTGGTATTTTTGTAGAAACAAATAACTGGGTGATGCACTATTGTGACCTACAAAACACTGGCGCCTCGGCTTAGTAGATAGCTCAGGATTTTTAGTCCTCGTAGGGAAGAGCTTGGATGGATGACGATGCTTCTTCCGCGAATCAATCTTTTAAGCTTTGATCTCCGTCAAGTCCGTCCAGCTGGATCAATTAGACAGAGTTCGGGCGTCAATTGCTGCCAGCTCCTCAGGGCGGCAAGATTAGAGGTTCTCGTCATGCTGGGATTTGGTGTCGTGTTCTTCATGCGGTTGAGGCTTTAGGGCGCCGCTCCTCAGGGACATGTGCACGAAGACTCCCCGACTGTCATTGACATGGTCAGGCTGGCTCCTGTATGGGAGCAGTGACAGTGGAACATCGACAACTCGTTCTGGTTGTGGCAATAGTCGTTCAGTGGTTCAGAGGCGTTGGTGTAATTTTGTTATTTTTGAGGTGCTTTGTACTTCGGACGAACCTTTATAATATATTCGAGTTCTTTTCGCAACAAATGCGCTATTATATCTATTTCGAAGATGATTAGGTCTTTGAGCAACTCTAGCACACTCACCATATCAGTCTAGTCACCATAATAATCGTTATTATGATAGTTTTAGTCGTAAAGGCCACTCTGGAAGAATCGTCATCCCACGCTTGACTGGCATAATTTTAGAAGGGCACTCCCAACCAAGCCTGTGAGCCTCCATAATAAGGGGTTGTGCGCGTGTATGTGCATGGGGGGGGGGGTTGGTGCGAGTGACATTTTCCTCTCCAGCAGCTCTGTTCGCCTGCGCCTCCTCTCCCTCGTCGTAGTGCCTGCCTTTGACCGCTTTCGGTCGTCCACATTCCTCACCGAAAATGGCATCAATGACGTCATGCCCCCCTCATCCAATTCCATCGGTTTGGAATCGGATTCGACAACTTCAACGGTTGCTACCCCTCCGGCGGCCGGTCGCCACCGCCTAGGTGAGCACCTCGTCCGCCCTACCAGCAAAGAGTTTGACATAGAGGTGGCAAACCTCACGTGTATGTAGCTACCTCTCCGCGTCGGTACCACAACTGCCCCCAGCAAAGGGACCGAGGAAGAAGACATGGGAAGGCACATTCCATTCTCCCCCGGGCGCCTTCCCAATCCTTTACCGGAAAAAACAATAGCGATGAGGTAAAAAACATCATTTGTCTTGTGTTCAGTTTTATGTTACATTGAATCTCATCGAGGAAGGCTGCAATCTAGGGAGCAAACTTCAAGCCCAATGAGGCTATTGCACTTTTCATGGCATGAGAAGATATCTCCCTTGATGCGGTTGCCGGTAAATATTAATCGAGCACAAAGTACTGGAAGCACAGTGAGGAGAGTCCCAAACATCATCTTTGGTGGAGAACGAATCATACCCTCAAATCTGTCACAAACTGATGGGGTACAATTCAAGATATGTGCAGTCATAGGTCGGGTTATTTGGAGCAAGTGAAGCACGCCCCCCTATCGGTGTCACTATAGCAAGTATCTAAGCAATCTTGTTTTTTTATTGCAATATTTGAATGACTTTGAGCGTTCTTATCAAATCGAGCATTTGTTTGTTTTAGGATAACATAACCTAAGAGAGGTACCAACATATGACCAAGCCGAAGGGCAAATCGTTTGGCCTTTAACATTGTTGAAATTTGTTGGAAGGCCACGACAAGTGGAAGTCGGGGAATGATGACGACAATACAAAAACTGGGAAGTGCAATTGTTCAAGATGATGATGGTGACAGAGAGGAGAAGGAAGACGTGCCTAGAAATCGCATTCCGACGTCTAGCATGGGTCGACCCAACGGGAGGAAGAGACGAAATGGGAAGCCCAAGAGAGAAGGGGAGTTGGAGGGGATGAAAAAACATCAATAAGTTGACGAGGACAAGAAACAAGTACACCGAGAAGAGTAGGCGAGAAAAGCTAGAGATGAAGGAGAAGAAGAATTAAGAGAAGCGGGTGAGATGGGATGCTAAAAGGAAGCAGACGACATCTGGAAGAGATGGAGGTGCGTAGGTATCGAATTCAGGATCAGGAGACAAATTTGATGCATAGCCAAGGAGAATCGGTTCATCATGTCGAATCCGCACCATATGGAGTTAGTGGCACGAGCATTCTAGGAGAAGACGCGAATGGTGCTCATACATTCCAGGAACCTTGAATGAGGGGGCAATGGACATGCCGGAGGAGAAGGGGACGGTCACACACCGGAGAATGCAAATGACAGTGAAGGAGGGCAATGCACAAGTCTGAGAAGGGGGCAGTGCACACGTGTGTGATGCACACGCCAACAACAAGTTGTCTATAAATGTTGCCAGTTTAAATGTTTTTAATGCAACTTCTTGAAAACGATGTGCATGTTTGAATGATGTACTAAACATTTAAATTTGGAGAGAATCAAAGTATTTGAATTACGAAATGAGAAAAAAAAAGATTGCGATATGGCACCTTTGAGTTTGAGTGTGTTCTGACCAGCCTTCAATTGCATATGGAACGTGCTCCATATGCATTATGGTGACTGCCAATATGGTGACTCTATTAGAGTTGCTCTTAGTATCCACCGATATTTGGTCCTACTTGTACCGAGCTCTATTTACTATTTTACATATACAATAGAACCGAGGCACGGCCATTGACACTATTTGTCTCGAGAGCAAACCTTCTTCCTCCTCATCATCACCACATCATCCTCCAATTTTATATTGCCACTAAAGTTATTTTCCGCATCATCCAGAATCTCTATCCTATCAACATCGATCCACGATTATGCCGTCCCGCTCCATCACCAAGTCCTCTTCTCACTAATTCACATCATGCGCTCCTTCCTCTATCCACAACCGTGGTCAACGGTGCTAAAATCTCACACTACCAACTCTCTAAAATCTGAAGGGCGTTGTGCGGTTCAACGCCAATAATCCTCCGTCCCTTCTCCACCTTCCTCCTTTTCCATCCTCTTCTTCCTCCGGCCTCTTCTCCCTCGCCGTTGCGGCATCTCGCACCGGTAAAACATTTGCATCCGACAGTCGTGGGCTGTTCGCTCGTTAGGAACGGAGCGAACGTCCCGAAACGAAAACCCCATTCCACTTATAGGTTCAAGAATTTGAAACGAAAACCCCATTCCACTTATAGGTTCAAGAATTTCACATTGTTGGATGTAAAAAAAATTGGCAGCCAAAGCAATGGTGTGTAGATTGTGGAATCGCTTTACAGCACGCGGTGGAACACAGATCCTCCAATCCAAGTATCCCAAACCCTTCAAAGCTTTTCCCCGAGCACCCACCACTGCGAAGCAAAGCCAGAGAGAAAACCCCCATTCCCCTCCCAAGCCCCAACCAACCTTTCCTCCCCCAAAACGATGGCCGAGGTACAGCCGTCGCCGTCGCCGTCGCCGCCGCCGCGCGCAGCCGCCGGCGATCCCGAGGATCCACCCCTGCCGCCGCCGATGCCTCCGCAGCCGCAGCCGCAGCCGCGCGAGGGGGGCGGCGGCCGGTCGGAGGACGAGGAGGATCCCCCCTCCCCGCCGCTGCCTCAGTCCACCACCGTCCCCATCTCCAACGCCGCCCAGTACTTCCCGCGCGTCACGGACCATACCACCAGCGCCGGGGGCGACGGCCGGTCCTGGTACTCTTGGAACGGCCGCACCAAGGACCGCCGCCGCCAACCGCCCCCTCCTTCCCAGAGTCAGTACCCACCGTCGCAGCCGTATCCGCAGTCGCGGCCGCAGCCGCAGCAGTGGGTCAGGCCGGAGCCGAAGCCGCGCCCGCAGCTGCCGCACGTGGCGGACTCGCCGCCTGTGCCTCCCGCGCGGGCCGCGCCTTCGACGGTGCCGGCGCCGGGCCCGGCCAGGTCCGTCGAACGGGACCGCCGGACCGTGCCCGACATCATGTACAGGAAACGCCGCACGGCGACGCTGCAGCGCACGGCGCTGCTCGCGCGGCTCGTGGCCGCGGCGCTCTGCCTGGCGGCGCTCGCGGTGCTCGCCGCCGACACCCGCAAGGGCTGGGCCCGTGACTCCTACAGCAACTACACCCAGTTACGGTAAGCAAACAAAAAGCTCCTTCTCAGAATTCAATTTCACAAAATCTCCCGGCTTGTTCGGTTAGGGTTCTTCAATTGGTGATTTCCCTTACGATGGTGCGCTCTGCTCCTGCGCAGGTACTCGGAGGCTGTGAACGTGATCGGATTCGTGTACTCGGTGTTCCAGTTCTTTGCACTAGCGTTGCACTTGACGAGGAAGAGACATTTGATTCCCCGGCCCAAGGGCGATTATTTCGACTTCGCCATGGATCAGGTTTGCATCTCAGAGTCTCTTGTTCCTTTTCATAGGTATCTTTAGTATTGTGCTGCCTGCAAGTCATGTGATCTTAGAAGGGAATAAGGGTAAGGTACAAAGTCCTCATGGTGAAGCCAAGTATAACCTTTAGAAGATTCTGAGGATGTCTTGCCATTAGTGATTTGCTCCCTTTATGCTGTGTTGCAATTTTGCAGTCAGCTTGGTTGTGCTTCATGGTCTTGGTATGCTCGAAATGCATGCATTCTGATTGCCCCAACTTGCATTAGAATTCTGAAAACTGAATAAAGCCTTATAATTTTTAATTGCTGTTTAGTGTTAGTTGACAATTGTCTAGCTCAAGTTCTCCAGTGAACATTGCAATATTCAAAAACAATTTGGTTCTAGTATATGCAGCATTACTGTGGATTGCAAAGTGGATGATTGGGTTTAGCATGCATATTACCTTGTGTATACGACGATGGACAACCATGGCTTCCATATGTCTTGATATGTTTGCTTCATTACAAACAAGTGAACTATTAATGAGTGAAAACTGAGAATTGTTGCTGTCTTCCAAAGGAACAAGACCAGTTTCACTTTTCTGCCTTAAATGGTATTCTGAAGTAAAATGCCACAATTGGTCATTGAATTTAGTATTCAGGTCTACTAGTGCACTCATCCTTACTTTCACATTGAAATAAAAAATTCGAGAAAAAAATCAACAGTACTCAGACGAAATGTATATACAGTGTCACAATATTCAAGTTCTGAATTCAATACATAACTCAATAATAATAAAAAAATTCTACTGTGAATAGTACCAGCATGGTATCATTCACTTTAGGTTTGGATGTGATACTATTCACAACCTGTTTTGTCTCTTTTTCTGTATCAAGTTGTGAATTGAATTCAGACTTGAATTTTGTATCATGGTACATAAATATATATCCATATCCCCCAGAAAGCAGGGGAGTGGGGGTGGGTGGGTATATAATACACTAGCAGCCTTAAGGTGTACTAGTGTACTAGGCCTCCAAAGAACACATCTAAAGTTGTGTCAAATACGTCTGAATTTGATTTATGCCATAGGCATAATATATGTACTATGCCACAAAATTTCATTTCTGAATCCGGTTGAAAGCTTCATACACAAAATAGACAAAAGCAGTATGAGACTATGAGTGCCAAATCAAAATCTGGTCTGAATAGTATCCTGGTGGTACTATCCTATCGGTACTATTCACTGATGGTTTTGTCCTATACATTTCTTCAGTTGTATGTCGAATGTAAATCTAAACAATTATGACATGGTATATACATGCATGTGCTGTTAATTGTTTTCAAGACTTTTTAAATGTTGAAGTAGGGGTCTAGTGCACCCAATATGTCCCCAGGAAATGGTTGTTATGAATATATTATTAGCTCTGTGCTCCCTGGTAATACCTTCATTGTGGTGATAGCGCATTATCCTGTGCATATCATTTCATTTTAATTTTTGTATAGAGACCGGCCCTTTCCCATATATTTCTCTCATGTGTGATGTCCTGACCTGGTTGTGTGGAAGCATGGCCACATCATGTCCAGTGCATGTGTCACTGATCAGTTGGTTTAGATGAACCAACAAAGTAAAGAGGGGGAAAAAGTAGGAGGAATATGTCATTTGAACCTTGTGTTGGAGTTGCTCCTTTGTTCACCTTTGATTTCTTTTGCTAGCTATGCAAATTGAAATGCAAATTAAATATATTCCCGATAACTAAATTCACTTTGTGACAGCTAAACCATTTTGTCGGCACCGTTTTTGTTTCATGTTCCATGTGGTAGCTTCCTAGGGCCTTTTCTTCATGTTTGCTTGTTTTTGTACAGGCTGTACTCTTAAATTTTAGTTGTTAATTTTCCGTTCATTCTTTTCTGTTTGTACCAAACAAACATGCTTTCCCTGACATATACAATTCGCCAGTTCTTCAATCTCTGCAAGGAGAGATCAGTTCTTAATTATTTACTTTATATGTATTGCAGATCGTAGCATACCTCTTGATATCATCATCGTCATCAGCAACCGCGCGAGTAAGCGATTGGATCGACAACTGGGGGAGCGATACTTTCCCGAATATGGCGAACAGCTCCATCATCATATCTTTCCTGGCATTCGTGGTTTTTGCCATCAACTCCCTCATCTCTGCGTACAATCTGTTCCGCCGAGATCTTTAGCTGCATCTAACTATTATTAACAGTTACACGTTGTCGATTTTTCATTTCTGGACGAAGATCCCAGTGCAGACTCTGTTGTGTTGTAAATGTGTATGATCGAATGACTGCAAGTGTTGAGTTATAAACTTCCAGCAATGATGTCCATGCGTCCATACCTGCTGCTGCATGTTTCTGTAATCAACAAATTTCTGAATATTACAATATTGTAGCACCTGTATTTGTTCAAGAATATACTCTCTCCGTCCCAAAATAAATGTCTCAAGCTTAGTTGAACTTTGTACTAGAGCTAGTACGAAGTTGAGTCAGTTATTTTGGAACGGAGGGAGTATGTTGTTTTGGAGAAGACACGATCATTAATAAGTACTCCCTCCGTAAAGAAATAGTACTATAAGAGTAGTGATCTAAACACTCTTATATTTGTTTACAGAGGAAGTACTACCTTCCATGGAAAAAATGACCCGTACTTCTCGGAATTAGTTGTGGCTCAAATGGATGTTTATATAAGGAAATGATGGTACGAATGAAGTACAAACCTGATTGTCTATTATTTAGCATTTGATTGTACTACATAGGAAGTTTGATCACTGAACTAGCTGAGTATTTCCCTGATACGTTCCAGCGCAAATAAAGCTGTCGTTCTCTGCTCACGGCCAACCGTGATCTGAACAAAGCTACTCCTTCTGTAGGTAAACCTTGCCATGGGGTTCTGGATCATAGGTAAACCTTGCCATGGCATATTAGGATCAGTCCCACAAAGCCATTCCCAACGAGCTCGAGGAGCTGCCCCTTGCAAAACTCTTGCCACCTTGCACTTCACGGTACTAAACCAGAAGAAGGCTTGCATTCATTTCTCCGAAAGGTTCGGTGCCAATTTAGGCCTTGTTTGGCACACAGGGCTTGGGGAGTTTTTTAGAAGATTATCCCTCTTGGGCTCAAAAGCCCCCAAAACCATGAAGCCAGCGTTTGGTGTACAGGGCTTGACTGGACAGTCTAGTTCTATTTTAAAAGCAATTCTAGCAGACCGCGCATCCCGCCGGTCCGCAAAACGCGTTTGCAGTTCGCGCAAAAGAGCTTTTGCGGGCCGGCGCAGACGGCCACAGATGCAGACCCCCCAAACAGACCCGCATAAAAGAATATTCGCGGAATATGCTTTTTTACGGATCGGCTTCTGCGGGTTCTGCTCGGGCTCCATCGCGACGACCCGCAAAACAGAAAAACTACAAATCTCGCATTTGACATAGGACTTCACAAACAAGTTCAAATTCAAACGACATAACACAGTTTTACGCGCCAATAAAAGCCAAGTTCATTACGACAAACGCAAAAGAGGGCCCTGCAAAAGTTTGCGCCCATGTCCGGCATCATCTTGGTCGATCTTTACTCCAAGCCATCGAGTCCATCTTGAACTTCATCGCCACCACCGAATCCACCTCCGGCGCTTGTTCCAACTCCCGCACCGAAATCATCAACATTGCCACCATATGGAGCAGAGAAAACATCTCCCGAACTGTAGCACGCACCGGCCGACAAAACCATTCTTCTCTTCAAGATTTCTCTCCTTGCCATATCATGCCATGCAATCTTGTCGTACAAAATGTGAACAAAGTGATGCAATCATTTTCCCATGATGCAAATATGATGATGCACAACTTGAACAAAGGATGCTTTGCCATAATGCGGAAGTATTGATCTTCTATCCTTTGCCAATATCTCTTGGCGGTTTGAGAAGTACCCGTGCATGCATCAAGAGACACTGCACTCCATGCTTTGATCAAAGCTTGGTCTTCCAAGATCATGTAGTTCTTCGATCTTACGCTCTTTCCAGCTTTTGTTTGCGATTGCTCATACGCTTCTGCTTCGATATCCTCCAATTCGTCCGCACAACCATGATCATCCACGCCGCCCTCCGTTTCATTGTAGTCGAATGCGAACGGAGCTTGATCAATGTCAACCGCGTTCGTGTCCAACAAGTTCACGAACTCGGTAGTTGCATTGTTTGAACCACCGCTATAATGAACAATAGCAAGTCACGAGTTATCGAGTATAATGGCGAAAATGAAAGTAAATCACCATGACTGAAGACGCATACCTTTCGGCCATTTCGTCGAACACCTCGCTTGCGGGAGGAGCGGCACCGTTGAATGGCATCGCCGAGCACCACCTTGCGGGGGGATGCAGTGAGAGGATGAAGAAGACGGCTTCTTTGAAGTCAGAACCTTCCTCCGCTTTATGCCCGCGACCTTGCCGACATTCTCCGTCACCGGCCGGGATCGCGTTGCGGCGTTGGCGCCCAAAGCGCGGGCCATCGCGGCGGGGGCAGCCGGATTCCCGCCCTGCACGACCACGTTACCCTGTCGCTTGCGGGCATGCGCGATGTTTGCTTGGGCGACGGCGGTGGGGCCAACATGGCCGGCGACGAGATCCGCCCGAGGGGAAGGAGCGTGCACGACCTCGACGGTGACGGGGGACAGCATGGGGTCGTCCATGGCGGCGAGGGACGGCCGGGGAGGAAGCACCGGAGCTTGCGGAGGCGGGGCAATGGTGGCGGAGGATGGGAGGGAGCGGGGAAAGGGCGCGCGGAAATGTCCCTCCCGCCAAATCTCGCTGTGGATAGGGGTTGAGCTCGGGTCGACCTCCTAGCCCGTGAAGATAGAGGTTGGGGGAGAAGATTTTCCGCGCCCCACAAAATTATTTGCGGGCCGGGGCGAGATGCGGGGTCTGCTCGGGCAGGTTTTCCCGCCCCGACCCGCAGTTTGGCGGTTATTATGCGGGCCGGGGCGGGATGTGGGGTCTGCTAGAGTTGCTCTGAGAACCCCCCCCCCCTTCCCTAATCCATTGGGATTCCGGGAGGGGGAGGGGGGGTTGCCCTACCATTGGCACAAACACAACATAGGTGCCAGTTACTAACATTAACTTTGTATCAACATTCTATTTTCAGCTGAGAAAGAAGCTCGCTCACAGTTCAAATGCCTGACATCCCTTTGCAAGATACGGTTGAACCAGAGGGTGGGGATGCCCCTATACTGCAAGACCCAATTGTTCAAGATCTGCTGCAAGATCAAGTGGCACCAGAACCAGTACTGCAGGAATCCACACAGCCAGCCAGGTAGGATCCTATGTTCCAGGAACTGCAAGTGAATGCTGTTCATAATATCATTGGGACCTCTGCCTCTTCTAATCTCCCAATTGTTAATGCCACACTGCCACCTGCTACACACTCTGAAGTTCCTGTTACAACCCAGCCAACAGAGTTGTCTACTGTTCCGCCAGCTAACACAACTCAGGTTCCTACATATGCAACTTCTGATTCATAAGGTACAAATCCTGAATCACCACCTCGTTTTCCTTTGCCTGTGTTCATACATAACACTTTTATTGGTGCTATTCAATTTCCAGAACAAGCTGATCCAAGACTACAAGAAATTCTGGAAATGAATCCCAAGGGAAAAGAAGGAGATGGTGTCATAACCAAAGAAGGGCTGGAGCTATGGCACAAGCACTTTGCCCCAAAGGAAGACTCAACAAAGACAGTCCAGGTACCTACAGAATGGTGCAATTTCATCACTTTAGCATTGTTATCACCTGACAACTTCGAGTGAGCTAAATCACTTTTCTGCTCAAAATTTTGGAATTACATAAGACAGGGATCTGCCAATAACATCATATCTTTTATGCTTCCTGAAAAATGCCTATCTTCACAGGCTCCAATTTGTCAGCAAGTGGGTTTGGAAGAGGAAGCTTCTTCTGCACCAAACCCATCAACTCTTCCAATCAAAGGAAGTGTTACAGCAGAAAAGACTCGCTCTGACTGTACCTCAGCCATTCATGCACATAAGAAAAGAAAGAATAAGGCTCCCATGATTGAGACAGAGGTAAGAAGGAGTTGTAGAATACAACAACTTAATAATGGGTTTAAGAGGACCACATGTCAGAATAAGAACTGCTTCCCATGCTCTTCCAGTCCTCCTTTCATTGCTCCCAAATTTTCTAAGAATCTGTCTGTATCTTTTTGCAAGGCTGTTGAAAAGGACTGTTCTGAGGAGATGCCGTAGCAGCCAAAAAAGAAGAAGGGCAACAAAGGAGGGAACAAGGGAGCCCAACAGAAGGCCAAGGAGAATGAGAAACAGTAATGACTGCTTCTACCAGCCTATATTTATAACTTCTCATGTTGTTGATCTTTTGCTGTAATATGAACCCGTGGTTGTACTTTGAGTTGAGCAGCTACTTCTGTCAGTTTAATGTAAGGAAGCTGTGGACTATTACAGTGGTTGCGCTTTGCTGGATTATTATCTTTGTTTGGCTAGACAGACAGTTATGCTACATGATTGGAGATTCTGTCAGGTTTGGCAGCACCCTATTGCTCAAGTTTTGATTGTTCTAGTGATTCAGATATTTATTGTAAGTGCATCTAGTGCCACCCCTAGTTGGTTTTGGAGTATTGACAACAAACCTGGTTGAGGGACTAATGTGTTTGTGAGAATTGCAGGATAACACAGGTAGTAGTCCCTCATTGATTCGGTTTACCTACCGGAGATGACCCCTAAAAATGTATGAAGACATTGACATCAGTGGTGGTATATGAAGATAATCATACTGAAGACTATGACAGGAGAAGACATTGTGTGAAGACTATGAAGAGCGAAGACGTAGATGTTTCGTTGTTTCCTTTTCTTCTTTGTTGAGTCATAGGAACCACCGTACTGTTAAGTGGGGTCCAAGTGAACTAAGTCAGAGTGACTGAAGTGATGCTCAACCAAATCCTATGTCTTCGAGCGAAGACTATGAGAGCAAATCTTATCCAGAGTCGGATGAGTCAGCCTTACTTGTTGCCCAAGTAAAGTTGCCGTGTGAGTGTTTGAAATCTGACCGTTGGAACACGTGTCAGTTCCTTAGTGACCCAGGGTCACTTCGGACAAATCAGGTCGGGTTGCCCAGTGGCTATAAATAGCCCACCCCTACACCATAAATTGGTGGCTGCTCAGAGTTATTACACGGCTTTTGTCGTTTGAGAGCAACCCACCTCCGAAGCGTTTGAGAGAGAAATCCTTGCGAGGACAAAACCAAAACACCCAGAGCCAAAGAGTGTTAGGCATCACTGAAGTCTTTCTATCTGTGTGACCTGAAGACTTATTACACTTGAGGACTGTGTTTCCTCCAGCCAGTTAGGCGTCGTGTTCTGAGCATCCAAGAGTCATTGTGGATCGCCGGTGAACGAAGTCTGTGAAGGTTTGGAAGTCTACCTTGAAGACTTACCAGAGTTATTGGGCGAGGACTAGGTGTCCTTAGCTCAAGGGGAACAAGGTGAATACGCTGTCTTCTGAGTTAAATCTCAGCCTCCCTAACCAGACGTACAGTTGTCACAGCAACTGGAACTGGTCTAACAAATCACTGTCTTCCCCGAGCTACTGGTTCTATCCTTTCCTTCCCTTTACTTACTGCTCTATGTTGTGAAGTCATTGCATGCTTACCTTATCTGATTGACTTCACCGAGTATCTATTTGTTATGATTGGCTTCATTCCTTCTTCCATCATGATCCCTACTGCCTAGCTGCTATTAGTCTTTGTGCTTTCACTTCATTGAATACATGACTATGGCTAGTCTAGTATAGTCTACTTTCCGCTGCATACTAATAGGTTTGAGTTTATCTTTTGTCTTAAAAACTATCATGTTTTGAAGCATTTCATAAAAATCGCCTATTCACCCCCCTCTAGTCGATATACTGCACTTTCAATTGGTATCAGAGCAAGGTACTCCCTTGTTCTGTGTGATTCGGTTTAACCACCTGGAGTTTTAGCTATGTCGACTGCAGGGATAATTAAAGTCTCCGCTGCGTGCCCCGTCTTCGATGGCACCGAATAGCCCTACTGGAAGAACAAGATGCGCATGCACCTTGAAGGCATTGACGTGGACCTCTGGTTTGTCGTCAAGAACGGCGTTCCCAAGACTGGTGAAGGTATCACCCCTGCTGATGTCAAGAGGCTTGTTCAATTGGATTCTATGGCCAAGAACATCATCTGTGGTCATCTGACCAAAGGACAGTATGGTCGTGTAAGTGCTCTGGACACGTCAAAGGAAGTTTGGGATTGGCTCTCAAAGGTCAATGAAGGAGTCTCTACCCAGAGAGATCAAAGGATCAGCGTCCTTCGCAATCTCTTCAATCGCTTCAAGAGACATGACAATGAGAATGTACATCACACATTTGATCGTCTCACTGACATCACAAATAAGCTTCAAGCACTTGGCGCCACTGAGATTACCAAGCATGAAATCGTCAAGACTCTCCTGAGATCACTCGACAGCTCATTTGATATCCTTGCCCTGATGATTCAAGAACGTCCTGACTTCAAGACTCTCGATCCGTCTGGCATACTTGAGAGGCTCAACACACATGAGTTCCAGCTATCTGAGAAACGTGACATCTATGGTCCCAACTATGGCCAATCTCGCGCCTTAAAGGCAAAGGCTGTTTCTTCATCTGAAGAAGAATCTGACTGTAGTTCTGATGATCCTGAAGACATTGGAAAGGAGCTTGCCATGCTTGTGAAGAAGTTCCAGAAATTCACTAGGAAGAAAGGCTTCAGAAAGTCTTCGAGATCCAGCTCAAGAAATGATGAAGCTTCTACCCATGACTACAAGAAGAGAACTTGTCATAAGTGCAAGAAACCTGGTCACTACATCTCTGAGTGTCCTCAGTGGGACAATGAGAAGAAGAAGAAGAAGAAGAGCAAGGAATATGATTATGATGACAATAAAAAGAAGAAATACTCAAAGTCTTCTTCTAAGTCTTCATCAAAGTACACATCACACAAGAAGAGTTCATCTGGCAAGGCTCGCGCATTTGTTGGCAAGGAGATGGATTCTGAGGAAGAGTCTGCTTCTGAAGAGGCGGAGGTGGAGTCGGAGGAGGAGTCTGATTCTGGTGCTGCAAGTCTGGCTTTAGCCACTGCCTACGTGGGCAAGTCCATCTTCAACACTGAAGACAATGGCCCCGTCCCCAACATTGATGATGAGGACGACGACTCTGCTCCCACCTTCTGCTTCATGGCACGCGGTGCCAAGGTAAAATCATGTGATGCTTACTTTCAAACATCTAGTGAAGATGACTCTGATTGTAAATCAAAACCTAGCTACAAAACACTTGCTAAAATTGCCACTGAATAGCAGAAAGCCATGGAACATATTCAAAAACTGTTAGACAAAAGCGACGACCTGTTGGACGCAGAAATGACCCGTTCTCAGTCCTTAATTGAAGACTTAAAAAATCTTCATGTTAAGTACAAGGAACTTAAGGGTCTTTATGAATCGCTCTCAAAAACTCATGAAAAGCTTTCCCACGATTACATTCAAAGGAAACGAGACCTTGAGAAATTGAAAGCGGCTCATGAAGATCTTCAAAAAGAAAATGAGTCACTCCGCGCACAACTGATCAGCTCCACTCACGAAGAGTTTGATCCACCATGTCTAAAATGCATTGAGCGTGATAATGCTACATCTGTTGCTGAATGTTCTACTGCTGCCACTGTTGCAATATCTTCAACTACTGATGTGGTAACTAACCCATCTGCTGAGGATACCACTACTATTGCTGATGAAAATGCTAGGTTGAAGACTTTGCTTGAAACAGGGATGTACAAAAGCCTCAAAGGGCATCAGACTCTATGTGATGTCCTCAAAAAGCAGATACTGAACCGAAACCCTAGGAAAGAGGGTGTTGGGTTCGACAGGAAAATGAATGTTGATGGTTCATACTAGAATCCTGAGCAGTATCCCAAAACCACATGGGTTGCTGCAAAGGAACCTTCAGTGGATCCATCTACCTTATCTGGCTTCACTTGTGCTAATCCTGTTATGATTTATGAATCCTTTGATGCAAACTATAAACTATTTAAGAATCAAAATGGCGAAGTGTTTGCCAGGTATATTGGTACTAACTGCAGGAACGGGCCACCTATGAAGAAGATCTGGGTACCCAAAGGTTGTCTTGAGAAACTTCCAGCAAACGTTATCATGACACCTCCTGGGATGAAGACAAACCCCAGACCAAAGGCTTCATATGGTCTTAAGGCTTCATACAGACAAAGGACTCACCTAAGTCACCCTAACACGGATGTTTTGCAGGGAAACCATACTCAGACCCACGAATATGAGCGTGTTTCTTCAAACCGTTATATTCACAAATCAAAGAATTTTTCTACCTATTCTTATGAGTATTATTCTCCTCCTGCAAGATTATTTGCTAGGGCTTCAAAGCCAAAATTCTCAGATGTTGCCCTTAGACTCATTGCTTCTAAGCCACCCCTGAAAATGTGGGTGGTTAATAAGAACTAACTTTCTCTTATAGGGAAAGGTCTCCAGCCGAAAATCAAAAGCTTCTGATGCTATTGCTGGGGACCTAAAACACTTGTACGGCACAAGATCAAATGCCCAAATGACTTACTGCTCATACTGCTCATGAATCACTTGCTAAACATCTTATCAATCCTAACCCTCATCTGAGCTTTCATAATCCACCTATATGTCAAATGTTATGCTTCATAATGGCTTGTAGTGAAGCCTATCCTCCTAACTGCATTGTAGGGAGTGACACCAAAGTCTTCAGAATGGATTATGGATAGCGGATGCACAAATCATATGACTGGTGATCGGAATCTTCTTATGGACTCAACCTTGCGTCCATCTAACAAGAGTCACATCACATTTGCTGATACTGGTAAAAGCAAAGTGTTGGGTCTAGGTAGAGTTGCAATCTCAAGAGATCAGCACATGGATAAAGTCATGCTTGTTGAATCTCTTGGCTTCAACTTAATGTCTGTCTCAATGCTTTGTGACTTAAACATGATTGTGATCTTTGGCAAATTTCGTTGCCTTGTACTAATGGAATCTGACAAGTCTTTAGTATTTGAAGGATACAGAAAAGATGATCTGTATATGGTAGATTTCTCAGCTGGACCACAGATGGCCGTATGTCTTCTAGCAAAAGCTTCAGAGTGCTGGCTCTGGCATCGGAGGCTAGGACATGCTGGCATGAGGAACTTGCTCACTCTCACAAAGAAGAAGCATGTCATAGGCATCAAGGAAGTCAAGTTCAAGAAAGATCATCTTTGTGGTGCCTGTGAAGCTGGGAAAATGACTAGAGCCAAGCATCCCTCGAAGACAATCATGACGACATCCAAACCCTTCGAGCTGCTTCACATGGACTTGGCCCTACTCACTACTCCACATTCTATACCACAGCCTGTCTCTATGGCTTCGTCATTGTTGATGATTATTCAAGATACACATGGGTGCACATAATACTCTACAAGACTGAAGTGCAAGATGTCTTCAGACGCTTCGCCAACCGTGCCATGAACAACTATGGCATCAAGATCAAGCATATCAGAAGTGACAATGGCACTGAGTTCAAGAACACTGGCCTCGATCTTTATCTGGATGAAATGGGAATCACCCATGAATTCTCAGCCCCGTACACACCTCAGCAAAATGGGATCATTGAGCGCAAGAACATAACTCTAATTGAGATGGCTCGAACGATGCTCGATGAATACAAGACACCAAGAAGGTTCTGGCCCGAAGCTATTGATACTGCATGCCATATCATCAACCGTGTTTATCTTCACAAGCTTCTGAAGAAAACATCCTATGAACTCCTCACTTGAAAGAAGCCTAACGTAAGTTACTTCAGAGTATTTGGAGCTAAGTGCTGGATCAAGGATCCTCATCACAAGTCAAAATTTGCACCAAAAGCACATGACGGCTTCATGCTTGGATATGGAAAGGATTCACACTCCTACAGAGTCTTCAACATCTTTCTCTATAAAACTGTTGAACTGTGGATGTGCGGTTTGATGAGACAAATGGTTCACAAAGAGAGATCCTACCAACTGTGCTGGATGAAGCTTCACCAAATGAATCTATCAAGCTAATGGGAACTGGTGAGATCACGCCTTCTGAAGTACAACTTGACGAGGAACTCATCATCTCTGCTCCAAATCAACCTGACGACAATGCTCAGCCTGAAGACAACACTCCTGATGATGACAATGTACATCAAGAGCAAAATCTTCGTCCAACTCATCCTCGTGTTGCAAATGAAGTACAAGTTGAAAATATAATTGATAGCATAAATGCTCCTGGTCCACTGACTCGCTCAAGAGCAACACAGCTTGCAAATTTCTGTGGGCACTTTGCTTTTGTCTCAATATCTGAACCCAAGAAAGTTGCTGAAGCTTTTATGGAACCCGAATGGATTCAAGCAATGCAAGAAGAGCTTCAACAGTTTGAGCTGAACAATGTGTGGGAACTTGTAAAGCGTCCTGACCCTCGCAAGCACAACATAATAGGCACAAAATGGATCTATCGCAACAAGCAAGATGAGCATGGTCAAGTGGTCAGAAACAAAGCTCGTCTCGTTGCTCAAGGATACACTCAAGTCGAAGGGATTGACTTCGATGAAACATTTGCTCCTGTGGCTAGACTTGAAGCTATTCGTATACTGCTAGCCTATGCAAATCATCCCAACATACTTCTATATCAAATGGATGTAAAGAGTGCCTTTCTCAATGGAAGGATTGAAGAAGAAGTGTATGTTGCACAACCACCTGGCTTTGAAGATCCAAAACACCCTGATATGGTATACAAGCTCAACAAGGCACTGTATGGCCTCAAACAAACGCCTCGTGCTTGGTATGACACACTCAAAGACTTCCTGAAGAGCAAAGGCTTCAAACCTGGATCCCTAGACCCCACACTCTTCAGGAAGACATATGATGATGAGTTATTTGTCTGCCAAATCTATGTGGACGACATTACCTTCGGCTGCATGGACAAGAAATACAGTGATGAGTTTGGTCACATGATGCAAGAGCAATATCAAATGTCCATGATGGGTGAGCTGAAGTTCTTCCTTGGTCTTCAAATTCATCAGCAAAGCAACGGCATCTTCATATCTCAAGAGAAGTAACTTAAAGATTGCCTGAAAAAGTTTGGAATGCAAGACTGCAAATGGTACTCGACGCCAATGCCTGCTAAACATCATCTGGGTCCCGACGCCAATGGTAAAGAGTTTGATCAACAGGTATACCGCCCCATGATTGGTTCTTTGCTTTATTTATGTGCATCTAGGCCAGATATTATGCTTAGTGTTTGCATGTGTGCTCGATATCAAGCGACACCAAAGGAGTCGCATCACTTAGCTGTGAAGCGAATACTTCGATATTTGGCTTACACCCCAACACTAGGATTATGGTATCCAAAGGGCTCAGAATTTGATCTAGTTGGATTCTCTGATGCTGATTATGCTGGTGACAAGGTTGATCGCAAGACCACATCAGGCACATGTCACTTTCTAGGACGATCTCTTGTCTGTTGGTCTTCAAAGAAGCAGAACTATGTATCACTCTCCACTGCTGAATCTGAATACATTGCTGCTGGATCTTGCTGCGCTCAGCTTCTCTGGATGAAGCAAGCACTCAAGGACTATGGCGTCCATCTGAAGCATGTACCACTCTATTGTGATAATGAAAGCGCTATCAAGATTGCCAACAACCCAGTTCAGCACTCGAAGACAAAGCACATTGAAATTCGTCATCACTTTCTCAGAGATCATGTCATGAAGGAAGATATTGATATCATACACGTCAACACTGAAGAGCAACTGGCAGATATCATCACAAAGCCCTTGGATGAGAAAAGGTTTTGCAAGTTGCGGTGTGAGCTAAATATCTTAGAATCCTCAAATGTCCTGTAATCAGGCACACATCCTAACACTTATGCATATTGATGACTTAGATGTGCAACACACGAAGTAAAGTATATCTTCAATCAATGAAGACTTACATTCTAAGTGTGAATACATTAACATGGAATTTGACTTCGGAACGCCATGATAATTGTGCGCCGTGTCTGGGTCTAATACTTCCTATAAGGTGGGTAACGCCACCACCAAATTCTTGTTTGAAGTGTTTCTCGTGGCGTTACATTTGCAAAGTCTTCGCATTTGGTTTATCTTCATATAGGATATATATACATAGAGTTGTGTTCTGTCCTCAACAACATTCACTTATAGCTATGTCTTCGTATTTGAATCTTTTGAACTAAGTGAATGTGATCGGACCCTAACCTCTCTATGCTTTCTCATCTCACACTCTGTCTGTCCAAATCATATGCATTCTGTTGAAACTGTCGAGTATCTTCTATGCATCCTTGTCAGCAGAAGATACGGAGACAAACTTCAAATCTGATTTTAATGCTCCATCCTTTATGCCTGAAACCCAGAGAAGCCGGAACGACCACTCCGACAGTCGTGGTGAACGTGGGATCGTGGGAAAACTCCCAATGCGTTACATGACCGCCACGTGTCACTCGTACGTGAACCGTCAGGGGCACCTGCGTAATTGCGCTGTGCCGTCTCCCATGCTTATAAATGCACGTCCCATCACGGTCAAAAGTTCTTCTACCACCTCTCCACCTCGACCAACCCTAGCGCCTCCGCTAGCTCTCGACGACGCCGGCGATGAAGCGCTTCGCTGCCGCAACCTCGTCGACGCCGTCCTCACGCCGGCCGCGGACATCATCTACTCCGCCGTCGCCGTAGCTGTCCTCCGTCGCCAAGTTAGGGCACGGAAGATCGAACTGCTGGGCATCCAACTCCTCTCTGTCTAAGCAGTTCATCGTGTGGTAAATAAAACCTTCTTTTACCATCTTCTTGATCCATAGAGATTCATCACTTTTGCCACAAGAGGTTTCTGCCTACACAAATATATAGACCTATCATGTCTGCAATCTCATATCTTGCCTAGTACATTCACATATGCTTCAAACATAGTTAGATTCCTCACTTGTACCTATTCGTGGATTCGTACAAATCTGGAACCAACTCTCATCATATGAGTGAATGTCTTCGCGCTATGAGGTCAAAGTCTTCAAAACCGTTTTATCTTCAAAAACTTCTGAGAATGCATATGACCTCTTCCCCTTCCCTCGCATCTCTAATGCTGTCACAGGTACATGTCCGTGGGAGAATCCCTTGGTTCCCATAGTCTGCATTCATTTGCAGAATTCTTGCAGCGTCACATTCACTCCCCTGAAGACAGTTCTTGTCTGACCAGTAGACCGAAGCATTTGCCAGTTTTAAAGCCATTCAGTTTGAAGCCCTTCAGATTGAAGCCAATGGCAACTGACAAGACAGTTAGAAAGGGTGGCAGACAACGCCGTGGCAACACCTCCATTGATTTGCCTCCTGATCTCATTGAAATGTACAAGACTGATCCAGAGGAGGATTATAATCAGAGGAAGACACGAATCCAATGGATTCGAAGATATTGGGCTGAACAGTGGTTCAAGTATAGGTTCGTGACCCAAGAGTATGCTGAAAAGAACGCCATCAAGCATCCATGGGGAGATATCACCTATAAAAATCTTCCCCCCAAGACTCGTGCTGAAGCCATTGCTCAAGGCTTCTACCCTTGCATGGTCAGGGGGCCTCAACCTACTGATGCTGATCCAAGTTCTCTGCTCTGGTGTCGCGACGACAATTTGTTCAAGCGCAATCTTCAATATGCCAAGAACTCAGCCAAAGAGAACAAGAAGAATTGGGGGTTGGACTTCAATCCTGGTCCCTCTGCGCCCCGCGCTGATGGCTCACGCGAAGCTGAACCAAACCTGGTCGGGCCCTTCTACAACTTAGAGGGCCTCATCAGTCACATCAGGGTTCAAGGGGCAGATGTGGATCAACCTGAGATGAAGCTGATTCTGAAGAAGCGCCTGCAACCCCGAAGCCCAAGAAGAAGAAATCCAAGGCTTCGAAGACAACTCCACCAATTGCTTCAAGAGTGAAGCCTTTGGCCACTGCTCCACCAGCACCAAGTGTGCAATCTGAGGAACACTCTCGTATCTCCAAAAGCAGATAGCTGAAGAAGAAGCCATCGCACAACCCCAGTCCAGCTCTCACTCCTGACGCTGTTCTGAAGACTGCCAATGGTGCCCTTGATCTCTCAAGTGATGAAGATCTTGGTGACGATGCTCTGGAGCTACTGATCAAGAGCAAGCAAGATGCTGAAATCTTCAATGATTTGCCGCTCTTTGACGTGGAAGTGCTCAATAACTTCATTGATGAATGGTTTGACACCCCCAACCTCAGCTTCGACGATCTTCAACTTCCAGTTGGCCTCAGCGTCTCATTCCATGGCGCCATCGCTTCTGAGCTGGATCTGGCTCAGAGAATTGTTGAGCTGAAGCAAAAGATCGACTATGAAAAGGCTCAGTTCAAGAAGCATGTGGACAAGCTCAGCGTACAAGAAATTCAAAACTTCAAAGTTATGATGCATGAGCTCAAGGAAGCCTTTCGCCAGAGGCCTGATGAAGCTAAAGGTTCTCGTGAGCGAATCAAGGACTTGGCTGCCAAATGCGTTTAAGCGTTCAATGAAGCTGAAAAGCGCAAGGCCCTTGGGCGTCTAGGCATTGACCCAAGAATGGCTGCCAAGAAAAAGAAGAAGCAACCTGTGCCCGAAGCTGAAGAATCAGGGCAGGAAATGCCTCACATAGTCTTCCCAGCTAGCATGACTGGCACGAAGCCTAAGGCAACCCCAACCGCTTCAAAGCTCAAGAAGACAAAGGTGGCTGAAGCTGAAGCTCGCAAGCGCAAGCAAACTACTGATGAAGCTCCACCCACCAAGAAGCGCAAAACCAAGAAGGATAAGGCTGCTTCCAAATAGCCTATCTTTGTCGAGCCCATCTCAGTTGCTCGCCCTGCATCTGCCCAAAGAGAACATCGAATGATTGTTCATGAGCTTGCTCCCACAGAGGCTGAAGACATTCCAGCTGTTGACCCCACCGCAACTAAAGACATTGGTTCTCATGACAATGTTGAAGATGATGAAGTCCTTCCTCAGATCAAGTACAATGTTGAATCTTCGCCTGTTCTTACGAACAGCGAACGCATCAGCATTGGTCGTCCATTACCGCCAATTGCACAGGATGACTCGTGGGCTGATCACCCACATGATACACCAGCCACACCTCAGCCAACTCAAGACACCAGTTCGGTGCTTGAAGATGAAGACTTTGAGGCCCAACAACCTCCATCCCCTCAAGCGTCGCCAGCTTTTCGCAGGCTTCGCAAAGCACCAAGGCCTCAAGTCGTCGCCCCAAGTGTTCCAGAAGGAGTAGAGCAACCATCTGTACCTAATGCTGCTCCTAATGTGAACCCCTCAGAATCTGAAGCGAAAACGGCTGAAGATATTCCGGCTGCATCAGCCGAAGAAGAACCACCCCAAGGAGAAGAACAACCCCAAGCGGAAGATGAACGTACTGCCACACCCCCTGTTCTCGAGGAGAACGTGTCCGACCCTCCAGCTCCTAAAGTGGAGGTTACAAATTCAGAGGCTGCCACCACCAACACTGAAGCCAATGACGTGGTCATGGCTGAAGCTAATGTGGCACCTGAAGACACAATGATGCCTAAAGTGATGGCGCCTGAAGACAGTGCTGCACCTGAAGCAAATCTGCAGACTGAAGCTAATGCCTCTGCTCCTGTTGCGCCTCCTAGGCCCCATACAATTGAGCAAGCATACAACCAAGATGATCAACTCATTACTGTCTGGTGGCCCATTCTGACTCCACCACCTACCACTGGACCGCATGCTGCTGGTCCTGAGTTTGATCATCATGTTGAGCACATGCCTCAAGTTCAGTAGCCTAAGCCAAGACTGCCAAGGTTTCCAGGTATTGCAACCTCTCAAGGGTCATTCAATGCAAATAGCTTCACTGCGCATAACACCTTCTTTGACAGCGCCAAGAACCCATATTCCAAGCCAAGAATATCATCAGATAGGTTCTGGAGCCATCAACAACGCAGTTACTACTCAAGAGTACTCTATGATCAAGGGCGCATTTTCCCTCATATGCGTCTTGACACTGAAGCTATTGCTGGTCTGCCTTTCCTGGAGGAAGCTCTTGACTGCTTCCGTGATGCTGGCCTGCTCAATTTTGTAACAGACAAAGAGCATTGGAATGAAGAGCTGCTTCTGCAATTCTATGCAACCCTCCACATTCGAGGCTACAGCAGGGATCCGAAGACATGGGTCCTTGAGTGGATGAAAGGCAATGTCCATCATGAAGCCAAAGCCTTTGATCTCATTGAGCTTACTGGTGTGCCCACTCCAGGAGATCTGTATGAACCTGGCTGTCAATTGCACAATGAAGCCTTGGAGATTATATTTCAGAAGCGCCAGCCCAACATGAGCCAAATGCTAAGCATGATGAAGCCTCTGCCAAGTGATGCTGAATATCCTAAGGACTTCTTTGTTGAAGACCTAGAGTACCTGCCGCGCACCATCTATCATATCATCAGGCGTACTCTATGGCCCATCAAAGGACATTCTTCATCATCCAAGCTTGAAGGCACCATGAAGACTTTGGTCTTCTATATCTTCAATGGCATTAGCTTCAATGCTCAAGATTTCTTCATTAGACAAATGGCTATGTCTAGATCTGATCTATTTGGTCTGAAATTCTATGCCCCTTGGATTATGTGCCTCATCAAGCTGCATTCAGCTATCACCTATCAGCCCTCTGCTCGCAACCATCATATATTCTTGCCTGAGGTTGATATGTCAGCTAAAGCTATCTACCAAGAGCCTGCCAAAGAGCCTGTTTGTCTTCACAACGCTGATCACCAGAGTTTCACTCACCAGATTGAAGGAGTTCCAGCAGTCTCACGCATTTATCCTCTGGCTGGCCGTACTCGTCTACCTCGACACGCTGAAACCGAAGCCACTGAGAGCACCATCACCCAAAGGCCTCAGAAGCGATATCGTGTTCTAAATAACCAAGAGCTTCTGGTTGCCCTTCATCAGAAACAGGATAAGCATCACCTCTGGCTAAAGCGTCAGATGCAAAGCCTCTTGGTGGATGTCAATCGCATTCGCAATCTTGCCACCAAGAATGCCTTTGTTGCTCATGAAACCTGTCGGAGGTCTTGGAAGAGTTTGACCTTGTTGAGTGCTGAAGCAGATCTTCAAGACGATGGCTTCACAAAGAGATTCAAGTTTGACCACACTCCTCCAAGGACTGCTGTTATGCGTCGAACTCCATCTCTTGAAGATTCTGAATACTCCTCCTCCGCTGCAACAATTGACACCAGGGTGATCGATGATCAAGATGATGCTACCTCACCTCCTCCTACTTCAACGCGCATCGACACTGCACCAACTACTTCTGCACCGCCAAACACCAACGTCGACCCTGCATCCTCTCCTGCTCCAACTGGGAACGAGTAGAGGCTCTATGTCTTCAAACCTTTTTGGTCCTTACTGAAAAAAGGGGGAGAAGCATATGAGTTGATAGTCTTCAAGCGGGTCCATATGGGCGGGTGCTTTATAATTTGCCTAGTGTTTACAACTCTCGTTTTGCTACATTTGGTTCTTTGAGTTGTAACACTTAAACTGATGGTCGTCTGCTACGTTTTTATGCTACTCTGTAATGCGATGATAAATTCCGCATCTGCTACCTTATATTCCGCACTTAGTCATTATTGCAGACGTCCATTTTTCATTATGCATGTCATTATCTTCGACATATCAATCGTGCATGATGAATTGTCTTCATAAGTTGAAGAGGATCTCCACAAGTACAACCTGCCATGTGCATTTGCATTCGAAAGCAAATCAACTATATGCACATATTCAGGGGGAGCCTTTTGCTACTTACAAAGACAATACCTTTATCCTTTACAATTTCACATATCTTTATCCCCGTTGAAAACTTCAACCAGTTTGTCATCAATCACCAAAAAGGGGGAGATTGTAAGTGCATCTAGTGCCACCCCTAGTTGGTTTTGGAGTATTGACGACAAACCTGGTTGAGGGACTAATGTGTTTGTGAGAATTGCAGGATAACACAGGTAGTAGTCCCTCATTGATTCGATTTACCTACCAGAGATGACCCCTAAAAATGTATGAAGACATTGACATCAGTGGTGGTATATGAAGATAATCATACTGAAGACTATGACAGGAGAAGACATTGTGTGAAGACTATGGAGAGCGAAGACGTAGATGTTTCGTTGTTTCATTTTCTTCTTTGTTGAGTCATAGGAACCACCGTACTGTTAAGTGGGGTCCAAGTGAACTAAGTCAGAGTGACTGAAGTGATGCTCAACCAAATCCTATGTCTTCGAGCGAAGACTATGAGAGCAAATCTTATCCAGAGTCGGATGAGTCAGCCTTACTTGTTGCCCAAGTAAAGTTGCCGTGTGAGTGTTTGAAATCTGACCGTTGGAACACGTGTCAGTTCCTTAGTGACCCAGGGTCACTTCGGACAAATCAGGTCGGGTTGCCCAGTGGCTATAAATAGCCCACCCCCTACACCATAAATTGGTGGCTGCTCAGAGTTATTACACGGCTTTTGTCGTTTGAGAGCAACCCACCTCCGAAGCGTTTGAGAGAGAAATCCTTGCGAGGACAAAGCCAAAACACCCAGAGCCAAAGAGTGTTAGGCATCACTGAAGTCTTTCTGTCTGTGTGACCTGAAGACTTATTACACTTGAGGATTGTGTTTCCTCCAGCCGGTTAGGCGTCGCATTCTGAGCATCCAAGAGTCATTGTGGATCGCCGGTGAACGAAGTCTGTGAAGGTTTGGAAGTCTACCTTGAAGACTTACCAGAGTGATTGGGCGAGGACTAGGTGTCCTTAGCTCAAGGGGAACAAGGTGAAGACGCGGTCTATAGAGTTAAATCGCAGCCTCCCTAATCAGACGTACAGTTGTCACAGCAACTGGAACTGGTCTAACAAATCACTGTCTTCCCCGAGCTACTGGTTCTATCCTTTCCTTCCCTTTACTTACTGCTCTATGTTGTGAAGTCATTGCATGCTTGCCTTATCTGATTGACTTCACTGAGTATCTATTTGCTATGATTGGCTTCATTCCTTCTTCCATCATGATCCCTACTGCCTAGCTGCTATTAGTCTTCGTGCTTTCACTTCATTGAATACATGACTATGGCTAGTCTAGTATAGTCTACTTTCCGCTGCATACTAATAGGTTTGAGTTTATCTTTTGTCTTCAAAACTATCATGTTTTGAAGCATTTCATAAAAATCGCCTATTCACCCCCCTCTAGTCGATATACTGCACTTTCCTTTAGTCTGTGGCTCGGGCAACTTAACAGATTCAATTCCACAATCAAATAAAGAATAGAAACTAGAATATTCTCAACTGTAATAGCAGGGGCATTAAAGATAATAACAAGTGGTTAGCCTTGAGAAATAAAATTGTGGAGTCCAATAGTGACATTATCTGTCTTCAGGAAACTAAAAGAGAATCTTTTGATGCCAGATACCTCAAGAATTTCTGCCCCTGGAAAATTAATAAATTTGAGTTTATACCTTCTATGAGAGCATTTGGTGGCCTTCTCATTGCTTGGAATGACTCGATTTTCTCTGGAGAAAAGATTTTTCAGAATGCATTTTCCCTCTTTGTCAGACTCATTTCAAAGTTAACTGCTGACTCATGGATACTCACTAACATTTGTGGTCCCTGTCAAGGGGCTGAAATGGCTATTTTCCTGGACTGGCTTAAAAACATCCAAATGCCTGAAGATACCAAGTGGATCTTAATGGGAGACTTCAATTATATCAGGTACCTAAGCAATATAAACAGGAAAGGAGGTAGTTTCTTAGATATGCTTAACTTCAATGAGGCTATCAACTCTCTGGCTCTAGTAGAGATCCCACTTAAGGGAAGGAATTACACTTGCAGCAACATGCAGAGTGCACCTTTGCTAGAGAAGCTTGACTGGGTGTTTACATCAGAAGCTTGGACAGTACACTACCCCAACACCCTTGCTTTTCCCCTAGCAAAACCTGTTTCTGATCACACTCCCTGTCTGATTCAGATTGGAACTCACATTCCCAAACCATCCATCTTCGGATTTGAATTTTTTTGGCTGCAAATTGATGGTTTCAAGAACTTTGTGAAGCATAACTGGGAACAAGATTTGCAGATTTTTGATAGTGCTAAGAGAATCAATGCAAAGTTTAAAAGATTAAGGAAAGGTCTAAAGATTTGGGCCAAGTCTACTTCAAACCTCAACAATTCTATTCAAGCCACTAATGAGGTTCTTTTGTTGTTGGACTCCTTGGAAGACTTCAGACCACTTTCTGATGCTGAATGGAATGGCAGGGTTTTCCTTAAAGAACACCTTCTGAAACTTCTCCACTGGCAGAAACTTTATTGGGAGCAGAGGGCTACTAACAGATGGGTTAAGTTTGGTGAATCTAACTCCAAGTTTTTTCAGGCCAAAGCAAAAATCAAATATAGAGTCAATCACATAGATTGTTTGCAAGATGATTCAGGCAAAAGTTTCAAAGATCACTCTGCTAAGGCCAACATCCTTTGGAAGGCTTTGAAATAGTGGATAGAACTTGCGTGTGCATAGATTTTGTTTTTGTTTTCCATGCAACATTCCCCAACAGTGGCATCATGAGCCAGGCCTATGCGTAGATGATATGCACGAGTAGAACACAAAGAGTTGTGAGCGGTGATGATCATACTTCTCACCACCAACGTCTTATTTTGATCCGGCGTTATTGTAAGATGAAGCGGCCCAGACCAACCTTACATGTCCACGTACATGAGACCAGTTCCACCGACACATGCAACTTGTTTTGCATAAAGGTGGCTGGCAGATGTCTGTTTCTCATACTTTAGTTGAATCGAATTTGACTGCGGCCGGTCCTTGAAGAAGTTTAAAACAACAAACTTGATAAATCACCGTTGAGGTTTTGTGCCGTAGATAAGAACGGTTCTTGCTAGAAGCCAGTAACAGCCACGTAGAACTTGCAACAACAAAGTAGAGGACGCCTAACTTGTTTTTTGCAGGGGATGTTGTGATGTGCTATGGTCAAGACGTGATGAGTTATACGTTACTATATGATATGATCATGTTTTGTAATATCGACAACCAACAGGAGCCTTATGGTTGTCTCTTAATTATTGTATGAAATGCAAGCGTTATGTAATTGCTTTACTTTATCGCTATGAGTTAACAATTGTTGTAGAAGCAATAGTTAGCGAGACGACCTCAACACAACGATGGAGATCAAGGTGTCGAGCCGGTGACGATGCTTTGGAGATGGAGATCAAAAGCGCGAGATGATGATGGCCATATCATGTCACATATTTTGATTGCATGTGATGTTTATCCTTTATGCATCTTATTTTGCTTAGAACAGTGGTAGCATTATAAGATGACCCCTCCTCTTAATTTCAAGACAAAAGTGTTCTCCCTGAGTATGCACCGTTGCTACAATTCGTCGTTTCGAGACACCACGTGATGATCGGGTGTGATAGACTCTACGTTCACATACAATGGGTGTAAGCCAGATTTACACACATGGAATACTTGGGTTAAACTTAACGAGCCTAGCATGTACAGACATGGCCTCGGAACACTGGAGACCGAAAGGTCGAGCATGTGTCATATCACTGATACGTCTCCACCGTATCTACTTTTCCAAACACATTTGCCCTTGTTTTGGACTCTAACTTGCTTGATTTGAATGGAACTAACCCGGACTGACGCTGTTTTCAGCAGAACTGCCATGGTATTATTTTTGTGCAGAAATAAAAGTTCTCGGAATGACCTGAAATTCAACGGAGAATTATTTTGGAATATATAAAAAATATCTGCGGAAAGACCAGACCAGGGGGCCCACACCCTGTCCACGAGGGTGGGGGGCGCCCCCTGGGCACGCCCCTTGCCTCGTGGGCCCCCTGTTGCTCCACCGACATCTCCCCTGACTCCATATATTCACTTTCGGAGAGAAAAAATCAGAGAGAAGTAATTATCGCGTTTTACGATACGGAGCCGCCGCAAAGCCCTAATCTCTCTCGGGAGGGCTGATCTGGAGTCTGTTCGTGGCTCTGGAGGGTGGAGATCATCGCCATCGTCATCATCAACCTTCCTCCATCACCAATTCCATGATGCTCACTGTCGTGCGTGAGTAATCCCATCGTAGGCTTGCTGGACGGTGATGAGTTGGATGAGATTTACCATGTAATCGAGTTAATTTTGTTAGGGTTTGATCCCTAGTATCCACTATGTTCTAAGATTGATGTTGCTATGACTTTGCCATGCTTAATGCTTGTCACTAGGGCCCGAGTGCCATGATTTTAGATCTGAACCTATTATGTTTTCATGAATATATGTGTGTTCTTGATCCTATCTTGCAAGTCAATAGTCACCTACTATGTGTTATGATCCGGCAACCCTGAAGTGACAATAGTCGGGACCACTCCCGGTGATGACCATAGTTTGAGGAGTTCATGTATTCACTATGTGTTAATGCTTTGGTCCGGTACTCTATTAAAAGGAGGCCTTAATATCCCTTAGTTTCCACTAGGACCCCGCTGGCATGGGAGGGTAGGACAAAAGATGTCATGCAAGTTCTTTTCCATAAGCACGTATGACTATATTCGGAATACATGCCTACATTACATTGATGAATTGGAGCTAGTTCTGTGTCACCCTATGTTATAACTATTACATGAGGAATCACATCCGACATAATTATCCATCACCGATCCAATGCCTACGAGCTTTTCACATATTGCTTGTTGCTTATTTACTTTTCCGCTGCTACTGTTACCATCACTACAAAACTACTATCGCTACTTTTGCTACCGTTACCATTACTTCCATATTACCTTGCTACTAAATTACCTTGCTGCAGATACTAAGTTTCCAGGTGCGGTTGAATTGACAACTCAGCTGCTAATACTTGAGAGTATTCTTTGGCTCCCCTTGTGTCGAATTAATAAATTTGGGTTGAATACTTTACCCTCGAAAACTATTGCGATCCCCTACACTTGTGGGTTATCAAGACTATTTTCTGTCGCCGTTGCCGGGGAGCATAGCTATATTCTTTAAGTCACTTGGGATTTATATCTGTTGATCACTATGAAGATCTTGAAGGACTCAAAAACCAAGATCTTTTACTCAACTACGAGGGGAGGTAAGGAACTGCCATCTAGCTCTGCACTTGATTCACCCTCTGTTATGAGTAAATTTGCGATACCTACTCCTGCTATTGAATCTGATATGTCGCATGTTCTTGATGATGCCACTTCTGCTATGTATGATGAAACTACTTCTATGCTTGATAACACTGTGCCACTAGGTGAATTTCTAGATGAACAAATTGCTAAGGTTAGGGAGAATGCAAATATTGAAAATGATAATATAGATGAAAGTGATGATGAGGATTCTCCCCCTAGATATGAATTGCGTGTTATTCCTGAGGGTTATGTTATGGATGAAGAAACTGCTAGAGACTTTCTTGCTTGCAACTATAGATATGATCTTAAGAAATTATTAGCTAAGCTGAAAGAAAAGTCTTTGAATGCTAGAATGAAATATGACCCTGCTTTTGCTACTTCACCTATCTTTGTTACTGATAAGGATTATGATTTCTCTATTGATCCCGAGTTAGTTACTTTGGTTGAATATGATCCTTTCCATGGCTATAAATCTGAAACTGTTGTGGCACATCTTACTAAGTTGAATGATATAGCCACCCTTTTTACCAACGAGGAAAAGATTCGTTATTACTATATCCTTAAGTTATTTCCGTTCTCATCAAAGGGTGATGCTAAGACATGGTTTAATTCTCTTGATCTTGGTTGTGTGCGTAGTCCCCAGGATATGATTTATTACTTCTCTGCTAAATATTTTCCCGCTCATAAGAAACAAGCTGCCTTACGGGAAATATATAATTTTGTGCAAATCGAAGAAGAGAGTCCCCCACAAGCTTGGGGGAGGCTTCTCCAATTACTTAATGCTTTGCCTGATCATCCTCTTCAGAGGAATGAAATACTTGATGTCTTTTATAATGGACTAATGTGACGCCCCCGGCCCGACCGTGCACTAATCATACACGCAAATGCACACGATCAAGCCTAAGGACTCACGTGAAGGGATCACAGCACAACTCTAAAACATAAATAAAACATACAAGTTATATATTACAAGCCAGGGGCCTCGAGGGCTCGAATACATAACAAGTGTCACACATAGTCAGCGGAAGCGTTAGGTATCTGGGTACAGATACAGAACACAAGTACAGAAATAGGCCTTTGTCAAGGCGGGGCAAAAGAAAAGCTACGATCGAAAAGGCGCAGGCCTCCTGCCTGGGACCTCCGATCCTACTCCTGGTCGTCGTCCGCCGGCTCCTCGTAGAAGTACTCGCCGGCCGGGTAGTAGTAGTAGCCAGCCTCGGGCTGGTAGTAGTAGTCGTCAACGGGGGCTGCAGGCACCATGGCTCCGTCGTCTGGTTTATCAAGCGGGAAGGACAAAAGGGGAAGCAAAGCAACCGTGAGTACTCATCCAAAGTACTCAGCAAGACTTACATCAGATCTATACTAAGCAATGCATTATTTTCAAAGGAGGCTTTATGTGGGTGGACTAGACTGCAGAAAGCCAGAGTAGAGAGGGGAAAAAGCCTAGTCCTGACGAAGACTAGCATCTTCAGGGTCTTGCAGCAATTAGAAGGGAGCAGAATAGTACATCATAAGGTATAGTGTTTATAATAATATCAACCTCATATCTCAAGTCACCAGTTCTAGTTGTACCGAAGTGGATACAACTCCGAGTGTCCGTTATCGTAGGACAGGCTATCGATAGATGTTTTCTTCCCTGTAGGGGTGCACCAAGTTACCCACCACGCTCGCTTAACTCCGGCCGGACACACCATCAGGTCATGCCCGCCCTCGGTCAAACAATACGACGCAACCCGACCGGAAACCGCCAGAGAGGATCGAGCACGCCGGACTAATCCTATGCCCCCGGGGGTCATGGCCGTCGCCCCGGACACTCCTGCACGTTGCGAGGCCGTTCGGTAGCAGACCTAGCAACCCCTTATACAAGCACGCAGTTGCATCCTGGGTCCAATCCGAACGGGCCGCTCAATCGCTGACGTCGTGACGACTCCGGCTGATGTATACGACGCAGAGCACCCACTCACACCCACGTGGTGGTTAGTGCTATCGGACCCGGAGGCCCCTCGGATCAAATATCCAAATCGCTTAGTGTATTGGGAGCGCGCGGTAACGAGCAGAGCCTACGATACTGTTGGCCCCGTCGTCCCGTCTCGAGGACTTGTGACAAGGACTGGAATGACCGGCCATGCCTCGTAGTTATCTCGCGGGTACCCTCACTGGTCACCCGACTCCACAGCTCACGCCTCAAAGGCACTCGCGGGTACCCCTCTGGGTCAACCCGCCTCCATCCAACATGTGTAGTAGTAACTTCAAAGTGTCATCAGACGCACGATACCTCTGGCCGCACGCCTTTGTTCCTGGCGACGTCCGGCCTCGGGGATCGATACGTCTTTAAACACGGTAAACTTCAAAGTGTCTTCAGACGCACGATACCTCTGGCCGCACGCCTTTGTTCCTGGCGACGTCCGGCCTCGGGGATCGATACGTCTTTAAACACGGTATGGTGAAACAGGGCATCCGTGTGGTTTCCATGCCGATGAGGAATCCGAGGAATCACCCTCGTTGGACTCCTAAACGACAAGTCCCGTTAAGGTGATACCGGAGGAATCACCCTCGGCGGTAATCACCATAGCGGATGCACGACAAAAGCTAAGTCGGAAGTGGGAAGAGGAATCACCCTCGGTAACCCACAACGAGCTAGCTATACTACAGGGACAACATCGGAAGTGAGTTCGGAGGTATCACCCTCGTCACCTGATGTTAACTCTGCGGAGTCGAGCATATTAGGGGGGGTGTGCGGTGGTGTGAAGAAGGTCAGGGGAAGGGGCTCGATCGCTTGATCGAGGCAAGGGTACTAAGCGAGGCAACTACCAGAAAGCGGGACCACAGCAGTGCTACCCAACCTATACTAAGCAGTTTATGAATAAAGACAGGTATCAACATAATTGCAAAAACAGGCTATGCAACAGTAATAGGAGCAGTAGCAGTAGCAGCAATTCTAATGCAAGAATAAGAGAGAATAGACATAGGCGATATCGGAATGATCAAAGGGGGGTTGCTTGCCTGATTGCTCGGTGGCAAAAGCAAGGTCGTCGGAGGGGGAACCAATCACCGGGACGGCGTCGGTCTCTGGAACGGCGCCAGCGTCGGACTCTACCGAGAGAGAAGAGGGGGGGAAGAAACAGATAAATACACAGAATACAAGCATCACAAAGCGTGCTAGGCTAATGTGCAGTGCAGGGTTGCCTAAAAACATGTCTAAGTTATATTGGTTATTTTTAGGATTTATCTGGAATTATTTACCGGGTGTATGTGCACTATTCATCTACCGGAAACGGGCTAAAAGTTGCGGGTTCACCTCCGTAGAGGGTCCCGACACGGAAACAGATAGCACGGTTAGCTTCGTCTCGTCGTTCTGAGCAACTTTCATATAGAAAGTTTTTCGATCCGAGCTACGGTTTAAAAGTTATGAATTTTCGAAGTTTAAATGATTTTCTGGAATTATTTTAAATAACAGAAAAGATTTATGACGTCAGCATGTAGTCATCACTGCGTCAGCAGTCAACAGCCGCACTGGTCAGGTCAAACCTGACCAGTGGGTCCCACCTGTCAGCCTCTGTGACTAAACAGAGTATTAAAATAAACTAACAGTGCTATTTAGTGGGGTGGACCCCACATGTCAGTGAGAGTATTAGTTAAACTAATTAAGTTAATTAACTAACAGTTAAACTAATGCGTTTTATTTATTTATAAAAACAATTTAGCGTACGGGCCCACTCGTCAGTGGGTCAGGGTTGCCCAGTCAGCCTGTTGACTTGGTCAACAGGTCAACGTGGGGCCCCAGGG
>LR738714.1:13055422-13222945 GCA_902687465.1 Secale cereale | reverse complement strand
TGGCGGCAGCTGTCGGCCGGGGCGCGGTGGCGAGCGCGGCGACCACGGCGGCGTCGACACGGCGACGGGAGCAGGTAGAACAGGGGAGGAGAGGTGGGCCGGGCCGGCTTCGGGCCAGAGGAAGGCGACAGGTAAGTTCTGCCTTTTCTTTACTTTTCTGTTATTTCTTTTAGTTAAATAACAGAGAGGTAAAAAGATTTATTTGGGCAACCAAATTAATTTTGAAAAATGTGAAACCAAGTCACATAATTCTTTAGCAATATTTGGCACTGCCATATAAGGTTGGAGGAAATATTTGAAGTTGTTTTGAATTTATTTAAATGCAAAGGCATTTAAATTTGCTGGAATGGCTCTGTTTTAGGTGCTACTGTTCATCTTTGCACAATAGTGATATTGTTTTTCTTAACAAATAATTGTTATGGAATATTTGACAGAAGGTGAACATTTTTCCAGCAACTTTGGTGCAACTTCAATTTGCAGATAGAATTTGGATTGATTTCAGAGGAAATTTGGAATTGGGTGTTTATCCCCTGTGATCACATTAGGCAAATGATGATGACATGGCATGACTAAGAGGTGATCACTGTGGTAAGAATCTGGGGGTGTTACAACTAACCGATGCTTCCAGAAACCACTTGGATACTTGTGCTGGTTGTGTTTTCAGGGAAAGAACTGTTGATCAAGCTGAATTGTTATTGAATAATATGTTAACCAATGAAAACAACTGGACACTTCCTGAACCATCCCCTAAGCCAACTCCGAAGAAAAGGGGTGTTCTGTTTCTCAGTCCTGAAGATATGCAAGAGGCAAAGAAATCTATGAAAGAGAAAGGTATTAAAGCTGAAGATGTTAAGAATTTACTGCCTATTTAAGAAATATATGGTCTTGATAACCCGACACAGGTAGTAAAGGTAAATTCTCTTTATAGATTTGATGAAGGTGATATCCCTCATTATAAGTCTGCTAGCCAAGGCTTAGATGAGTTTGACAATTTTATTGTGAAACAAGAAAACTTCAATGCTTATGTTGGTAGACAATTGCAATGTAATGCTTGTATGATCGAACGCTTGAGTGATTTTATGTCTAGAGTTAAAGGTGAATTGAAACTCATTAGTAAACATGCTTCTATGGTTACCACTCAAGTAGAACAAGTTCTTAAATCACAAAATGATTTGCTCAATGAATTAAATAGTAAGAAGAATGATAATGCTGTTAGAGTTATGACTAGAGGTGGTAAAATGACTCAGGAACCTCTGTATCCTGAAGGCCACCCTAAGATAATCGAGCAAGATTCTCAGAGAGCTAATTTAGATGCACCTAGTTCTTTTAAGAAGAAGAAAAAGAAAAAGATAGGACTTTGCATGCTTCTAGTGAACCTGTAGCTCACACACCTGAGAATCCCAATGATATCTCTGTTTCTGATGCTGAGACACAATCTGGTAATGAACATGAACCTAGGGATAATGTTAATGATGATGTTCATGATGATGCTAAACCTAGCAATGATAATGATGTAGAAATTGAACCTGATGTTGATCTTGATAACCCACAATCAAAGAATCAATGTTATGATAAGAGAGACTTTGTTGCTAGGAAGCACGGTAAGGAAAGAGAACCAAGGGTTCAGAAACCCATGCCTTTTCCTCCTAAACCATCCAAGAAAATGGATGATGAGAATTTTGAGCATTTTGCTGAAATGATTAGACCTATCTTTTTGTGTATGCGTTTGACTGGTATGCTTAAAACAAATCCTTGTGCTAAGTATATGAAAGATATCATTACCAATAAAAGAAAGATACCTGAAGTTCAAATTTCCACCATGCTTGCCAATTACACTTTTAAAGGTGGAATACCAAAGAAACTAGGAGATCCAGGAGTACCTACTATACCTTGCTCCATTAAAAGAAACTATGTTAAAACTGCCTTATGTGATCTTGGAGCCGGTGTTAGTGTTATGCCTCTCTCTTTATATCGTAGACTTGACTTGAGTAAGTTGACACCTACTGAAATATCTTTGCAAATGGTCAATAAATCAACTGCTATACCTGTCGGTATTTGTGAGGATGTACCTGTTGTGGTTGCAAATGTTACTATTCTAACGGACTTTGTTATCCTTGATATTCCCGAGGATGATAGTATGTTTATTATCCTTGGTAGACCCTTTTTTAATACTGCAGGGGCTGCTATTGATTGCAACAAAGGCAATGTCACTTTTCATGTCAATGGTAATGAGCACATGGTACACTTTTCGAGGAATCAACCTCAGGTCCATAGTATCAATTCTATTGGAAAAAATTCAACTATTACTATCGGAGGTTTTGAATTTCCTCTTCCTACTATCAAGAAGAAATATGATATTCTTATTGTTGGGGACATGCATATCCCCATTGAGGTAACCTAGTGTAATTCGAAAATTCTTCGGTTTCATGTTATTCAGAAAGAGTTTACTAACAAGACACGATCAACCTTGTTAATGGATTCCTTTTGATGAGCATGAGATGGGTGAATCTAGAAAGCACAACCTTATGTACCCTCCTTTTACTTTCTGTAAATTGATTAAATAAAGAAAAAAAATAGTATTTTCTGTTTGTTTCCAGAGTTATCCGTGCAATAAAAAAATACCCCGAAAATAAAAGTTCTCCAAATGCCCCGAAATTGAAATATAATTTTTTCCAGAATATTTGAGAATGTTTGGCACTAAGAACACAACAGGGGGAGCCAACACCTGGCCACGAGGGTGCAGGGCACGCCCACCCCCTGCCTTGTGGGCCCCACGTGGCCCCCTCCACTTATTCCTGCACCCACACACTCCTTCTTCATCCCAAAAAAATTACTATCCAGGTCAAGCACGAGTTCTAGCTCATCTTGCTGCCATTTTCGATCTCCTTGCTCAAAGCTCCATTCACAAAACTGTTTGGGGAGATTGTTCCTTGGTATGTGACTACTCCATTGGTCCAATTAGTTTTTGTTCTAGTGCTTTATTTATTGCAAATTTTTGCTGCTTAGGTAACCCCGTTCTTGAGCTTACATGTCAAATTTATGTGGTTCCAAGTAGTTGTAATGCATGATATAGTCTCTAGGCACTTATAGGAGTAATTGCTATCAATATTGTTGAGCTTGGTTCAATTTTATTTTGAGTCACTAAAAATTTCAGAAATTTTCAGAGGAAGAAAATGATAAGGAGATTGTTGAGAGGCTCTTCCAGTCAAAGTTCAAAGGATAAGCAAAAGGAAGAGAATAAGAAGCCCAAATACAACCTTCCTCGCACCGCGGAAGTTCGGCCGTGTGATTGGCCTTGCAATGAGTTTTTGGAAGCCGCTAGGATTTATAAAGACTTCTATTATTTGTTGGAGAATGCAGGCCTCGCTGACTTCCTTCACGACCAGTGTGAACAGTATCTCTTGCTCACTAATATTTTCACGCAAAACTTTCATTTTCATGCTAAGAAATCACCACCTTCAGTGGAGTTTCATTTATATGATGAGGTTAAGGAGATGTCGTTCTATGAATTTTGTCAAGTATGTAAGATACCCTTTGCTGGTAGTCTTGAGGAACCACATCGCAAAGATGTTGAGGGGTTTATTGATATGATAGCTGTAGGGGAAACGAGGCAAGTTTCAGGGGCAAGAATTACTAGTATACATTTTCCTGTTCTACGCTACTTTGCTATATTTGCTAGTAGATGCTTAATTGGTCGCGGGAACAGTGGGAATCTTAGTGCCCCTGATATTGTCATTTTGCGCCATGCTTTGTTTCGAGACACAACTTTTAGCTTGGGTGCTCTTGTTGCTAAACGATTAAGTCTGAACCGTACAAAGGGTCCTATCTTTGGAGGCATCTTTGCTTCATGCCTTGCTGAATACTTTAGAACACCTATTAGGCATCATGAGAAGGAAGAAAAGTTGCTGAACCCGATATTTCTAGATTATAAGAGTATGGTAGCACATGATTTTATTGTTGAAGACAAGAAGAAGTTGCTTAAGTATAAATTGAGGTTTGATGAAAAATATTGTGAGATCATTACCTTGCCTGCACCATCTCTGTTTGATCTATTTTCAGGCATGTACCTCGTTTTGCCAGATGCCATCTATAAATACGGGAGCCAGGAACAAGCTTCAGAGCCGGAGCCGGAACCACCACTTGACCCTTACCGACAGTCGGTTTATCGGTGGGATCCGGATGAGATTGCCAACCAGTGGCACCCAGAGGACGCTTCTCCTTACACGGGAGAAAGTAGCTTTGACCCATGGCCATAGACCAACTTAGGCCAAAAGCCTAAGCTTGGGGGAGTACGTATTTATCACCGACATTACATTCATGTTCACACACTTATTCCAGTAGTCGGTGCTCACACTCTTTCATTTTACTATCCATGCTGGTTTCATTTCTTTTCTTAGCCTTTTTCTTGTGTGTTAGAAAAACCTTAAGAAAAAATAGCTGCAGTCCTTTTTAGCTAGTTTACTTTCCATGCATGTAGTAGTAGTAATTAAAAGAAAACCCAAAAAGATTTCTCGTTCTTCTTTTGCTTGTCGGGAGCTTTCCCGTGTAAATAGTTTCTTTTCTTTTCTTTGGAGGTCAAGAGGAGAAGACCACGATGAAAATGTTTAGTGGCTCTTATATGCTTTATTGTCGACTTAACCTTGAGCCATATTACTTTGTCTTCTCTCTTGTATTAAAAGCTTACAGATTCCAGCTTTGTCCAATGCACGGGCACTATTATTATTTTCCACACCGTTCAGTCGTGCGAGTGAAAGGCAATAATGACGATATATGATGAACTAATTGAGATGAGAAAAGCTGGTATGAACTTGACCTCTCTTGTTTTTGTAAATATGATAGTTCATCGTTCCTGATTCAGGCTATTATGAATAAACATGCTTGCAATGAAAATTAGATATCATAGCTGCTCATGCCATGCTTAATTAGCTAAGAGTTGATAATGGTTTATCTTGCGTGCCAACATGATATTAAAATGGTTGTGATGTGGTATGATAGGGTGGTATCCTCCTTTGAACGATTCAAGTGGTCTGACTTGGCACATGTTCACGCATGTAGTTCAAACAAAATCAACATAGCCTCGACGATATTTATGTTCATGGTGATTTATATCCTACTCATGCTTGCACTCATTGTTGATTAATTTTAATGCATGTTCATGACTGTTGTCGCTCTAGCTGGTCGCTTCCCAGTCTCTTTCTAGCCTTCACATATACTAAGCAGGAATACTGCTTGTGCATCCACTTCCATAAACCCCAAAGTTATTCCATATGAGTCCACCATACCTTCCTATATGCGGTATCTACCTGTCGTTCCAAGTAAATTTGTATGTGCCAAACTCTAAACCTTCAAATGAAATTCTGTTTTGTATACTCGAACAACTCATGTATCAACTAAGGCTGTCTATATCTTCCATGCTAGGTGGGTTGTTCTCACGATGAGTGGACTCCGCTCATCATTCATGAGAAAATGGCTGGTAACCGGGATGCCCAGTCCCATGCTCAAATCATAATAATCAAACAAAACTCCCCCAGGCTGTTGCTGGTTTGGAAAGTACTCATTGTTTTGGGCTAGCCGTGGAGTGTGCTTATTGGTGGTTGGGGGGGGGGGTATAAACTTTACCATTCTGTTTGGGAACCGCCTATAATGTGTGTAGCATGGAAGATATCAAGATTCTTGGTTGTTATGTTGACAATTAAAGTATACCGCTCAAAATATTATTCATCTCTGTTTCAAAATCGAGCTCTGGCACCTCTACAAATCCCTGATTCCCTCTGCGAAGGGCCTATCTATTTACTTTTATGTTGAGTCATCATCCTCTTATTAAAGAGCACCAGTTGGAGAGCACTGCTGTCATTTGCATGTATTGATATTAATTTGCGTTGAGTATGATTGTGATTGGGTATCTTTTACCATGAATTACAATGTCTAGTCAGTCCTTGATCTTTAAGGGTGCTCTGCATTTATGTTTTGCGGTTTCAGAAAGGGCTAGAAAGATACCATCTTGTTATATCATATTATGATTGTTTTGAGAAAGTGTTGTCATCCGAGGTTTACTATTATCGCTCGCTAGTTGATTATGCCATTGATATGAGTAGACATGAGACCTAAAAGTTATTGTGAACGTGGTTAGTTCATGATCTTTGCTGAAAACTTGGATGCTGGCTTTACATATTTACAACAACAATAGCAAATATAGTTTGTCAAAGTTTTTCTTTATCACTTTCAGTTTATAAACGGAATTGCTTCAGGACAAGCAAAGGTTTAAGCTTGAGGGAGTTGATACGTCTCCAACGTATCTACTTTTCCAAACACTTTTGCCCTTGTTTTGGACTCTAACTTGCATGATTTGAATGGAACTAACCCGTACTGACGTCGTTTTCAGCAGAACTGCCATGGTGTTATATTTGTGCAGAAATAAAAGTTCTCGAAATGACCTGGAATTCAACGGAGAATTATTTTGGAATATATATAAAATATCTGCGGAAAGAACTAGACCAGGGGGCCCACACCCTGTCCTAGAGGGCGGGGGGCGTGCCCCCCTGAGCGCGCCCCCTGCCTCGGGGGCCCCCTATTGCTCCACCGACATCTCCCCCGACTACATATATTCACTTTAGGAGAGAAAAAATCAGAGAGAAGGAATTATCACGTTTTACTATACGGAGCCGCGGCCAAGCCCTAATCTATCTCGGGAGGGCTGATCTGGAGTCTGTTTGGGGCTCCGGAGAGTGGAGATCGTCGCCATCGTCATCATCAACCTTCCTCCATCACCAATTCCATGATGCTCACCGCTGTGCGTGAGTAATCCCATCGTAGGCTTGCTGGACGGTGATGGGTTGGATAAGATTTACCATGTAATCGAGTTAGTTTTTTTAGGGTTTGATCCCTAGTATCTACTATGTTCTAAGATTGATGTTACTATGACTTTGCCATGCTTAATGCTTATCACTAGGGCCCGAGTGCCATGATTTCAGATCCGAACCTATTATGTTTTCATGAATATATGTGTGTTCTTGATCCTATCTTGCAAGTCAATAGTCACCTACTATGTGTTATGATCTGGCAACCCCGAAGTGACAATAGTCGTGACCACTCCCGGTGATGACCATAGTTTGAGGAGTTCATGTATTCACTATGGGTTAATGCTTTGGTCCGGTACTCTATTAAAAGGAGGCCTTAATATCCCTTAGTTTCCACTAGGACCCCGCTGCCATGGGAGGGTAGGACAAAAGATGCCATGCAAGTTCTTTTCCATAAGCACGCATGACTATATTCGGAATACATGCGTACATTACATCGATGAATAGGAGCTAGTTCTGTGTCACCCTATGTTATAACTGTTACATGAGGAATCACATCCGACATAATTATCCATCACCGATCCAATGCCTACGAGTTTTTCACATATTGCTTGTTGCTTATTTACTTTTCCGCTGGTACGGTTACCATCACTACAAAACTACTATCGCTACTTTTGCTACTGTTACCGTTACTTCCATATTACCTTGCTACTAAATTACCTTGCTGCAGATACTAAGTTTCCAGGTGCGGTTGTATTGACAACTCAACTGCTAATACTTGAGAGTATTCTTTGGCTCCCCTAGTGTCAAATCAATAAATTTGGGTTGAATACTTTACCCTCGAAAACTGTTGCGATCCCCTACACTTGTGGGTTATCAATCACTACTGCAGGATGCTGCTAATGCGACACTACGATCAGAGACCCTTTGACGAAACTATGTGCGATGCGTTAATTGCAAACCGTGATGTAAAAATGTCAAAAAAGATGCAAAACGTTTGCGATGAAGGATTCATCGAACACGGTTCATATTTTAGTTGTGTGTGCGATGCGGGGCATACAGTTCAGTTCAATTAACTGTTTGCGATGAGGAAGAAGAATAGAAAGGGACAGCCAGATGAAAGCGTGTGTGATATACGACATTCAGTTCACTCGGATTAACTATTTGTGATGAGGCGGAACAATAGAAATGGGCAGCCAGATGAAGGTGTGTGCGATTGAGGTCTGATACATCTCGAACGTATCTATAATTTTTGATTGTTTCATGCTATTATATTATTTGTTTTGGATATTTTATATGCATTATTATGCTATATTATGTTATTTTTTAGACTAACTTATTATCCTAGAGCCTAGTGCCAGTTTCTGTTTTTTCCTTGTTTTTGAGTTTCGCAGAAAAGGAATACCAAACGGAGTCCAAACAGAATGAAACGCTCACGGTAATTTTTCTTGGACCAAAAGACACCCAGGGGACTTGGAGTCCAAGTCAGAGGAGCCACGAGGCGGCGACAAGGGGGGAGGGCCTGCCCCCACCCTTGTGGGCCCTCATAGCTCCCCTGGCCGACTTCCTTCGCCTATATATTCTCAAATATTCCCCAAACCCTAGAGTAGGCATCGAAACCACTTTTCCACCGCCGCAGGTCTCTGACTTCGTGAGATCCCATCTGGAGACCTTTTCTGATACTCTGCTGTAGGGGGATTCGGCCACGGAGGGCTTCTACATCAACACCATTGCCCTTCCGATGAAGCGTTAGTGGTTTACCATACACCTACGGGTCCATAGCTAGTAGCTAGATGGCTTCTTCTTTCTCTTGGATTCTCAATACCATGTTCTCCTCTATGTACTTTGAGATCTATCCGATGTAATCTTCTTTTGTGGAGTGTTTGTTGAGATACGATGAATTGTGGATTTATGATCAGATTATCTATGAATATCATTTGAATCTTCTTTGAATTCTTATATGCATGATTTGGTATATTAGTAATTCTCTTCGAACTATCGGTTTGGTTTGGCCAACTAGATTGGTTTTTCTTGTAATGGGAGAAGTGCTTTGCTTTGGGTTCAATCTTGCGGTGTCCTCGCCCAGTGACAAAAGGGGTAGCGAGGCACGTATTGTATTGTTGCCATCGAGGATAACAAGATGTTTTTTTATCATATTGCTTGAGTTAATTCCGCTACATCATGTCATCTTACTTAAGGTGTTACTTTGTTCTTCATGAACTTAGTACTCTAGATGCAAAATCGTTTCGGTCGATGTGTGGAGTAATAGTAGTAGATGCAGAATCGTTTCGGTCTACTTGACACAAATGTGATGCCTATATTTCATAATCATTGCCTTATATATCGTATTAACTTTGCGCTTTTCTGTCAATTGCTCGACAATAATTTGTTCACCCACCGTATTATTTGCCTTCAAGAGAGAAGCCTCTAGTGAAACCTATGGCCCCCGAATCTATTTTCCATCTTATTACTTTCCCATCTACTATTTTGCAATCTTTTAATTTCCAATCTATAAACCAAAACCCCAAAAATATTTTACCTTTTGTTTATTTATCTCTATCAGATCTCATTTTTGCAAGTAATCGTGAAGGGATTGACAACCCATTTATCGTGTTGGGTGCAAGTTGTTTGATTGTTTGTGCATGTATTTGTGATTTGTGCATAGTCTCCTACTGGATCGATATCTTGGTTCTCAAACTGAGGGAAATACTTATCTCTACTTTCCCGCATCACCCTTTCCTCTTCAAGGGAAATACCAACGCAAGCTCAAGAAGTAGCAGGAAGAATTTCTGGCGTCGTTGCCGGGGAGATCTACGCCAAGTCAAGACATACCAAGTACCCATCATAAAACTCTCATCTCGTGCATTACATTATTTTCTATTTGTCTCTCGTTTTCCTCTCCCCCACTTCTAAAATGATTTTCGAAAAGATTTGCCTTTTTATTCGGCCTTTTTCCGTTCGTCTCACTTTGTTTGCTTGCTAGTGTGTTAGATTGCTTGCTTTGTCACAATGGATCAAGAAAATACCAAATTATGTGACTTTTCTAATAATGATGATTTTACTAGTACTCCGTTTTCTCCCGCCACTAGTGCGGAATCTTGCGAAATTAATTCCGCTTTGTTGAATCCTGTTATGAAAGATCAATTTTCTGGCCTTCCTAGTGAAAATTCCGCATCTCATCTAAACAATTTTGTTGATTTGTGTGATATACAAAAGAAAAGATATGTGGATAATGATATTGTTAAATTGAAGCTATTTCCGTTCTCACTACGAGATCGTGCCAAAACTTGGTTTTCATCTTTGCCTTCATGGAATAAGTGTAAAGATGCTTTTATTTCCATGTACCTTCCTCCCGCTAAGATCATCTCCCTTAGGAACGATATTATGAATTTTAAGCAACTTGATCATGAGCATGTTGCACAATCTTGGGAGAGGATGAAACTAATGATAAGAAATTGCCCTACACATGGTTTAAATTTATGTATGATCATACAATTTTTTTTATGTCAGATTAAATTTTGCTTCTAGAAATCTTTTAGATTCGGCCACGGGAGGTACTTTTATGGAAATAACTTTAGGAGAAGCTGCTAAACTCCTACATAATATTATGGTAAATTATTCTGAATAGCATACCGAAAGATCCTCTACTAGTAAAAAAGTGCATGCAATTGAAGAAATTAATATTTTGAGTGGAAAGATGGATGAACTTATGTAATTGTTTGCTAGTAAGAGTGCTCATATTGATCCTAATGACATGCCTTTGTCTACCTTGATCGAGAATAATAATGAATCTATGGATGTAAATTTTGTTGGTAAGAACAATTTTGGTAATAACGCGTATAGAGGCAATTTTAATTCTAGGCCGTTTCATAGTACTTCCTCTAGTAATTATGGTAATTCCTACCACAATTCTTATGGAAATTATAATAAGATGCCCTCTTACTTTGAGAATAGTGTTAAAGAATTTATGATTTCGCAAAAGAGTTTTAATGCTTTGGTTGAAGAAAAATTGCATAAGATTGATGATTTGGCTAGGAATGTGGATATAATTTCTCTTGAGATTGATTTTTTGAAAGTTTGATCTATTCCACCCAAGCATGATATTAATGAATCTCTAAAAGCTATGAGGATTTCTATAGATGAATGTGAAGAAAGAACCGCTAGGATGCATGCTAAACGAGATTTGTTTGGATGTGACGCCCGGATAATCATGCTACAGTAATCTCCCCCTAAATCCTAATGGTGGCCATGTCATCATGATTACTATGCACATTGCCACTTAATAAAAATGAAAGTCAAATTCAAATTTCGAATAAGAAGTCGAATTATTATTTCTTCGAACTAACAAATAAAAATGTTCGATGCGTTGCAAATATTCGCTAAGTAATTAACATGTTGGAACCAACCTCATTTGGTTTCCCAAATTGCCCCTGGAATTAATATAGTGGAACAACAAGATTAAATAAACACATTTTAATTCAACTATAATTTTGAACAGTTCGAATTGGCCTAAACCTTTTTGTGCAACCTTATGGTATTGACTAGGACTTGCGTGCAAAGTTTCATAGTTAACAAAAAGTCATTTGGTAGCTAAAATAAATAGAAAACATGAGCTAAAATAAAACAGAAATTGAAATATAGGAAGAAAGAAAAGGGCCTAAACCTAGTACTTACCAGGCCTTAGTGGCAGAGGAGGCCCAGCCCACCTGGGTTTTCCCCTTCCTCCTGCTACAGGCGACAAAGGAGGGGCGTGGCGGCCATCCGGGCCGCCATGGTTGCCGTGGCAGTCATCCCGTGACTCCCCGTCGTTTCCCCTGGTGGATAAGAGCCTCCCCGCGACCCCCGATGAACCCTAGTCCCTCACTCCTTTCCCCCTCGCCTCTCTTCCTCTATGTCCCGCTCAACCGAGCGCAGCCGGCACCATCACTGCCATCGATCCCGCGGTCACCAGTCACCCCGCGCGGCACGGAGACGTCCAGGAGGACCGCCGACGACTGCTTCTTCATCTACGGGCTCTCAATCGATGGGAGCTGCACCGTATCGCCGCCAGCACCGTCTTCCCCAACCTCGGCCTCCCTCATCCACCTCGTCACATCGCTCTGCACCGGCCATCCTGACCTCCCGAGCTTGTCGTCGAGCAACTCGGTGAGGCCCTCGACCAATTTCCCCCTTCCCCCATCGGGTTCGTTGCCGTAGGAGCCGTCCTCAAGCCCGTCCGAGCTCCCGCGTATGCGTACGTGTACGTGCATACTAGCTGTCGTTGCCTGCTGCTGATATGCTCCACTGCTGCTGCTGCGCTCCCGCAGCCACTGCCACCGTGCGCGTCCGCCGCTGCGCTCGCCTAGCTCCCGCCGCCGCTGGTCGTTGGCCGAGCGCCATGGCCGCCGGTCTGCCCCGCTTACCGCTACTGCCTCGGCGGCCACTTGCCGTAGCCGCAACGACCGCGGCCGCGCCTGCTCGCCCCCGTCCCCCTGCGCCCCGCTCGCGCCCCGCCACCACTGCTTATCTCCGCTCCATCGGGCGCGCCACTCCCTCTGGCCTCGCGAGCACTGTCGCCGTGCACGCCGTGGCCGCCCCCGCATTGCCGCGCTTGCCTAGCCCCGCACCCAGCCAGTCACGCCCCCTGCTCGCCCTCCGGTGCCCGCTCGCCCCGCCAAGCATAACCGCCACCCCGCACCTCCTCTCCTCCGGCTACCGCTGCGCGCACGAGCTCCGCCTTGCCGGCGCAACTCCGACGCTCGGGCCCAGCACCCCGCCGTGGTCGCGGCCGTCGGTCGGCTCCGCCCCGACGGGCGCCCCGCCGGCGCCCATTCGGGCTAGCGCCCGTCGCCCGCACTCCCGTACCCAGCACCCGTTAGGCCCCCCGGTCCACTGACTAGTGGGGCCCAGCTCCAGAAACAAACAAAAAAGAACATGAAAATAATAATAATAAATGATTAATTAATTAATTAGGATAATTAATTACCTTAATCAACATGTGTTAGTTAAAGCTAATTAGCTAACTAAACTAAATAATCTGTTAGTTAATTAGTTAGTCTATGACAGGCACAACCCACCCGTCAGTTTGACTGGTCAACGGTCAACTTTGACCGCTGACGTCATGATGACATCATGATGACACAATATTTCTTTTTGAATTAACTAAATAATAATAATCCCAGAAAACGATTTAAAACTTTAAAAAATAATATAAAATAATTCGTAACTCGGATGATAATACTTTGTACATGAAAGTTGCTCAGAATTTCGAGACGAATCCGAATACGCGGTCCGTTTGTCCGCCACGTGCCTCTAACTATGTGAACATGGAACATTCCCTCTCCGGTCCTTTGTCTGAACAGGTCCGGAACCGGGATAACATTCCCGGTTGACTTCCCTCTTCACTTATATCATGTAGACATATGTTAGACCACACATAGCACCGCGTATTGCCTTGTTATGCTTTGTGATGCTTTGATTGCTCTGTTACTTATTGTGTTCCCCCTCCGTTACTTCTTTCCGGTAGACCCCGAGACTGCTGACGATACCCCCATGATCGACTACATCGATGACGACCCATCCTTCTAGCCAGAGCAACTAGGCAAGCCAAACCCCCTTGATCACCAGATATCGCCCATTCTCTTCTCTCTTATTCTTGCATTAGATTTGCTACTGTTGATGATTCGATAGCTCCTATTCTGTTGCATAGCCTGTCATTGTTACTGCAACTATTGATACCTTTACCTGCTATCCTAATGCTTAGTATAAGATGCTAGTATTCCATCAGTGGCCCCACATCCTTGTCCGTCTGCCATGCTATACTATCGGGCCGTGATCACTTCAGGTGGTGATCACGGGTATATTACTATATACATACTTTACATGACACATGATGTGACTAAAGTGGGGTCGGCTCATTGAGTACCCGCAAGTGATTCCAATGTGGGGGCTGAAAGGACGGGTGGCTCCATCCAGGTAGCGGTGGGCCTGGGTTCCTGACGGCCCCCCCCCAAGTGGATCTTTGTGGCGGAGCGACAGGGCAGGTTGAGACACCCAGTCGAGAGGTGGCCTAGCCCTGGTCGTTGTATGTGGTTGTTTCATAATAACACGCTTAACGAGTTTGGATATTTGATCTGAGTCTGGCCGCTGTCCTATACGCACTAACCAGCTACGTGGGAATAGTTATGGGCTCTCGATGTCGTGGTATCAGCCGAAGCCTTCTTGACGTCAGCGACTGAGCGGCGCGCTCTGGGTTGGACCGTGCAACGTAACTTCCTTAGTAATGGAGGTTTCTAGGTATGCTCACCGGCCGCGTACGCAACGTGCAGGTGTGCGTTGGGCGATGGGCCCAGACCCCTGCGCGCTTAGGGTTTAGACCGGTGTGCTGACCTCTCTATTGCGCTTAGGTAGGGGTGCGACGTGTTGATCTTCCGAGGCCGGGCATGACCAAGGAAAGTGTGTCCGGCCAAATGGGATCGAGCGTGCTGGGTAATGTGGTGCACCCCTGCAGGGAAGTTAATCTATTCGAATAGCCGTGTCCCTCAGTAAAAGGATGACCCGGAGTTGTACTTCGACCTCATGATAACTAGAACCGGATACTTAATAAAATACACCCAGATAAGTTCCAGAGATATGCCGGTGATCGCTTTCCAACAGGGCGATGAGGGGAGGATCGCCGGGTAGGATTATGCTATACGATGTTACTTGGTGAACTTACCATCTACTTTCTTCTACTGCTACAAGACGGAGGTTCCTAAGAGCGAGGATACTTGTTACTTTCCAGCTGCTCTCTTCTACTGCTGCAAGATGGAGGTTGCCAGAAGCGTAGTCTTTGATTGGATTAGCTATCCCCCTCTTATTCTGGCATTCTGCAATTTAGCCCACATATATTACCCCTTTACACAGATATCATTGCATATGTAGTGTAGATCCTTGCTTGCGAGTACTTTGGATGAGTACTCACGGTTGCTTTGCTCCCTCCTTTCCCCCTTTTGTCCCTTCTTCTCGGATGATGCAACCAGATCGGTGGAGTCCAGGAGCCAGAGGATCCCGAGGATGTTTCTACATGGAGTTCGGCTTCGAGGAGTAGTTAGGAGGTCCCAGGCAGGAGGCCTTGCCTTTTCGATCGTTGCTACTTTTATGCTAGCCTTCTTAAGGTATACTTGTTTAACTTATGTCTGTACTCAGATATTATTGCTTCCACTAACTCTTGTGTTTTTGAGCTTATGTATTCGAGCCCTCGAGGCCCCTGGCTTGTAATTTAAAGCTTGTATTATTTTAATTTGTGTCTAGAGTTGTGTTGTGATATCTTCTAGTGAGTCCCTGATCTTGGTCGTACACATTTGCGTGCATGATTAGTGTACGATCAAATCAGGGGCGTCACAAGTTGGTATCAGAGCCGACTACGTGTAGGAATCCCCCTTTCCAACTCCTTGGCCGAAGTTGAGTCTAGTCGTTGAAAAACTTTTACTAACTTGGTTGTGTGGCTTATAGGCCCACGTCGCCATTGGCTGGTATTAGGATCTTTTATTCCTCGTCTATGCTTTGGGACTCTGATCTCTCTTCTATTCAAGTTAAATGATTTTGCTAACTCCAACTCTAGGTTCTCGTAAATAATTTCTCCCGGAGAGCCCCTCAATCCAGATGATCGCCTGCTGCACCAGAAGATTCTGAAGATACTCTTCGATGTTCTCTTGAGACTTTGTGCCTATTGCTTTTGCGATTCCCTACCATCGAAATATCCCCGTGGATAAATAACTACACATGTCACTCTTACCATTATTCTCAATTGCTCTTGTTATTACAAGATACCCTGAAATACTTTGTGATATTTCAAGAATCTTTTGTGCCTACTGCCTTCCAGCTCTTTTCCGCGTGAAACCACCTATGAGTAATACCTCACACTTATCGAGTATTCGTTGATCCCCAGTTGTTCATGTGTTCCACATAATACTTCGTAATGCTATTCGATCTTCTGAAATCCTCGGTAGCCTATTGCTCCTGAATTCCTTGCCTTCCTGCATTGTGGATAATCCCATAAGTCTAGTAATCTTATGGACATCCTTTGTCATTATCATTTTGAGTTCGCCGGTTCGTTATGATTGCGAATGCTCGCAATCCTCAACCGGGTCCTAGAATTCATCCTTCCCACTCAGACATCGTTTTAGAGATGAGCTGGGTCTCGACCAATCAAATTGTCATCGATTGCACCCCTAAGCTTACTCAACTTATCCATCCTTAATCAAAGTGTTTGCTTATGATCCCTTGAGTTGGAAATCATAATTCCTTCGCATTTGAGCTTTGAATTAGTCAGTTGTTTCTATGATCCCATGCCATTGCATTGTTTCTTCCTGGTTGTGAGCTGATGCTCACATCAGCTCCATTATGGACTGTTTGATTCTTTGTTGAATTATTATTCGACATTGTCCTTCATATTCTATAACTTTGTGAGTCTTTCCTCAGATACATAATGCCTTTGGTAAATTGTATCCTCTGCTTTGTCAACCATGCTCTACTATCGAGCTTGTGATAATTACTCCTAAAAGTTTGTAGAATATGTTCCTAAGATGCCCTGATGGGTTGATCCTATACCCCATAAAGCCGTGTGAACCCGAAAGATTTCACGGGTCCTACTCATCTGATATTTCACTAGGTAAAACTTTCAACACTAATGCCATTTTCGAAACAAGAAGTGAATGAAAGGTTATGCATTGAAGAAGTGGGAGTCAACCTTGAACTTTCTATTCATGCCATGGACATGGTGTAGATCTTATCGTTAAAGCTTCTCTTAAAATTAATTATCCCCTTGATATAAGTTCATCTTATATCTGGGATCTGGCCTTTTACAATCGTGGTTCCGACCATGTTCTCCTTTAAATACCATTTATCATGCAAGTTTAAGTACTTGTCTCCTGCAGAGCAATACCCCAGCCCAACCTCTACTTTGAGCTATCGTTGAGTTTTACCCCCCTGGTATCTCGAGATTATCGCGGAACTGCATAGCTTTTTATGAGTTCTTCATTATGTGTTACATTTTCACTGACTCCAATTTTCCTCGGGTTCTGAGTTGTTTGACTCTCAAGGATACCGATAACTGAATCGAGTTCGTACCACGACTAAACAAGTCTTAGTAATCTTCTATACTTACGAGTTTAATACTCCATCATGTCATTCCTAGCCTAATCGGCTACATCATTATCGTACTAATTTTAACTCGGCTACCTGGCCCTTCTTCCCAGAGCACAATTTTCGACGATGAGCTAAGCTTACGTCGATTTTCCTCGTCATATAATTTCTCCTTGAACAACATATATTGAGTTGGTGTCATACCCGTGGTTCCACTAACCTTTCGCTTCATCATTCCTTTGGCTTGATGTCCTCGCCGGCCGATTACATCTTCATGAAATCTCTCGACAACAGTATCATGATCATCAGCAATATTCTGAGCTCTTCCAGGTTATCAATCGAATTCACGATGAGAAATACCATCCTTACCCCTCGATGATTTGAGTTATCATCGACAACATTATTGCCTCCCCCCTCATGTTTCATGTTATACCTTGAGATCCTTGCTATCCAGCATTTGTTCTTTACCTTGCAGTATTACCATCTATTATGTCAAGAATGTCGTGAGAATTTCACCACCTCTTAAGAATTCTTGATACAGGTGATTCTTCTTGCCAAATCCAATCAATCCTTGGTCCCTGTGTTGTTTCTAACCAAAAACCCAACAATTGAAGTATGTCGTGCAAATTCAAAACTTCTAGAAACCCTATTGCTTTGAAGTGAGTGGTCGATAGTCTCATTCTCGGTCTTATGGTTATTGGTTCACCATTATAACATTGTCTGTGCTACTTCTTGCTACGTCTTGAGCTTGCGTTGTATTCCCTCGAAGAGGAAAGGGAGATGTAGCACAGTAGCGTAAGTATTTCCCTCAGTTTTTGAGAATCAAGGTATCAGTCCAGTAGGAGACCACGCGCGAGTCCCTCGCACCTGCACAAACAAATAAGAACTTCGCAACCAATGCGATAAGGGGTTGTCAATCCCTTTACGGTCACTTAAGAAAGTGAGATCTGATAGAGATAATAGTTCATATTTTTGGTATTTTTAATTTATAAGAACAGCAAATAAAAGCGATAAAAGTAAAGTGGATGTAGATTGATATGTTGAGAATAGACCCGGAGGCCATAGTTTTCTCTAGAGGCTTCTCTCATGATAGCGATATTCTACGGCGGGTAAACAAATTACTGTCGAGCAATTGATAGAAAAGCGAATAATTATGAGACTATCTAGGCATGATCATTGTATATAGGCATCACGTCCGAGACAAGTAGACCGAAACGATTCTGCATCTACTACTATTACTCCACACATCGACCGCTATCCCGCATGCATCTAGTGTATTGAGTTCATAAGAACAGAGTAACGCCTTAAGCAAGATGACATGATGTAGAGGGATAAACTCAAGCAATATGATATAAACCCCATCTTTTTATCCTCGATGGCAACAATACAATACGTGCCTTGCTGCCCCTACTGTCACTGGGAAAGGCCACCGCAAGATTGAACCCAAAGCCAAGCACTTCTCCCATTGCAAGAACTATAGATCTAGTAGGCCAAACCAAACCAATAATTCGAAGATACTTGCAAGGATATTATGAGCACACATAAAAAGTTCAGAGAAGAACCAAATATCTTTCATAAATAACCTTGATCATAAACTCACAATTCATCGGATCTCGACAAACACACCGCAAAAAGAGATTACATCGAATAGATCTCCTCGAAGACCGAGGAGAACTTTGTATTGAGATCCAGAGAGAGAAGAAGCCATCTAGATACTAACTATGGACCCGAAGGTCTGAGGTAAACTACTCACAACTCATGGCGAGGGCGATGATGATGATGATGATGATGAAGCCTCCGTGATGGATCCCCCTCCGGTGGAGCTCCGGAACAGGCTCCAAGATGGGATCTCCACGGGAACAGAAGGTACGGCGGTGGAATTGGGGTTTTCTCTTTGTTCACGAAGTTTCTGGGGTACGTGGACTTATATAGGAAGAAGGAGGGCACCCGGGGAGTCACGGGGGCCCCACGAGACAGGGGGCGCGCCCTGGGAAGGGGGGCGCCCCCCCCTCGTGGGCCCCTCGTGGCTCTTCTGACGTGGTTCTCAAGTTCTTCATGCGTGATTTTCTCCAAAAATATCTCCTGCGAAGGTTTCATTCCATTTGGACTCTGTTTGATATTCTTTTTCTGCAAAACCCTGAAACAGGCAAAAAACAGCAATCTGGACTGGGCCTTTGGGTTAGTAGGTTAGTCCCAAAAATGATATAAAAGTGAATGATAAGGCCCATTAAACATCCAAGACTTCATAAATAATAGCATGGAACAATAAAAAAATTATAGATACGTTGGAGACGCATCAACCATCCCCAAGCTTAATTCATGCTCGTCCTCGAGTAGGTAAATGATAAAGAAATAATTTTTGATGTGGAATGCTAACCAATATAGTTTTTCAATGTAATTCTCTTAATTGTGGCACGAATGTTTAGATCTGAAAGATTCAAGATAAAAGTCTATATTGACATAAGAAATAACAATACTTCAAGCATACTAACAAAGCAATCATGTCTTCTCAAAATACTATGGCTAAAGAAAGTTATCGCTACAAAATCATATAGTCTGGCTATGCTCCCTCTTCATCACACAAAATATTCATATCATGCACAAGCCCGATTTAAGCCAATCATTTGTTTTCATACTCTATCTTTTCAAACCTTTCAACTTTCACGCAATACATGAGCGTGAGCCATGGATATAGCACTATGGGTGGAATAGAGGTGGTTGTGGAGAAGACAAAAAGGAGGGAGATAGTCTCACATTGACTAGGCGTATCAACGGGCTATGGAGATGCCCATCAATAGATATCAATGTGAGTGAGTCGGGATTGCCATGCAACGGATGCACTAGAGCTAAATATGAATGAAAGATGCATCCAACTTGCTTGCTCACAAGACCTAGGGCATTCGAGGAAGCCCATCGTTGGAATATATAAGCCAAGTTATATAATGAAAATTCCCACTAGTATATGAAAGTGAATAAGCATGAGACTCTCTACAATGAAGAACATGGTGCTACTTTGAAGCACAAGTGTGGAAAAAGATAGTAGCAATTGTCCCTTCTCTCTTTTCTCTCATTTTTTTGGAGGGGCTTTTTTTATTAGCCCCCCTCTATTTTTTTGGGCCATCTCCCTTTTTTTATTGGCCTTTCCTCACATGGGACAATGCTCTAATATTGATGATCATCACACTTTTTATTACAACTCGAAATTACAACTCGATACTACAACAAGTATGACTCTACATGGATGCCTCCGGCGGTGTACCGGGATATGCAATGAATCAAGAGTGACATATATGAAAAATTATGCATGGTGGATTTGCCACAACTACGATGTCAACTACAAGATCATGCATGGTAATATGACAATACGATGCGTGTCATATGAACAGAACGGTGGAAAGTTGCATGGCAATATATCTCGGAATGGCTATGGAAATGCCATGATAGGTAGGTATGGTGGCTGCTTGAGGAACAATATGGTGGTTTTTTGGAGGAAGGATATATAGTGGGTTTATGGTACCGGCGAAAGTTGCGCGGTACAAGAGAGGCAAACAATGGTGGAAGGGTGAGAGTGCGTATAATCCATGGACTCAACATTAGTCATAAGAACTCATATACTTATTGCAAAAATCTATGAGTCATCAAAACAAAGCAATCAACGCATGCTCCTTGGGAGGAGGTTGGGACGAGTTAACCATCGCGCGCCCCCGACCTCCACACAAAGTTTGGCAGTCTACAAATACCTTATGCTCTAACTTCGTCACATAGCGGTTCACCATACGTGCATGATACGGGAATCACTAACCTTAACACAAGTATTTCTCAATTTCATAATAACTCCACTAGCATGAATCTAATATCACTATCCTCATGTCTCAAAACAATTATCAAGCATCCAACATCCCATTCTATTCAATGCACTTAGTGTGATATTTTTTACTAAATTGACATTGGATGTTTATCATGTGAAGACTAGTTTCTTTAGCCTAAACACATTACCATGCTGTTTTAATAGACTCTCAAAAGGATATAAGTGAAGCATGAGAGTTCAACAATTTCTACAAAATATTACCACTACCGTGCTCTAAAAGATATAAGTGAAGCACTAGAGCAAAAACCATTCAACTCAAAAGATATAAGTGAAGCACATAGAGTGTTCTAATAATTTCTAAGCCATATTTAAATCTCTCAAATAGGTGTGTCCAGAAAGGATGATTGTGGCTAACTAACAAGCAAAGACTCAAATTATACAAGATGCTCCAAGCAAAACACATAACACGTTGCGAATAAAAATATAGCTCCAAGTATAGTTACCGATGGATGAAGACGAAAGAGGGGATGCCTTCCGGGGCATCCCCAAGCTTAGGCTTTTGATGATATTGAATTTACTTGGGGTGCCATGGGCATCCCCAATCTTAGGCCCTTGCTACTCCTTGTTCCATAGTCCATCAAAGCAATACTCAAAACTTGAAAATTTCACAACACAAAACTTAGACAAAAATTCTCGTGAGCTCCGTTAGTATAAGAAAGCAAACCACTACTCAAAGGTGCAGCAATGAATTCATTATTTGTTTATATTGGTGTTAAACCTACTGTATTACAACTTCTCTATGGTTCATATCCTCCAATACTACTCATAGATGCATCGGAATAAGCAAACAACACACGAAAAACAGAATCTGTCAAAAACAGAACAGTCTGTAGTAATCTGCAGGTTTTGTCTACTTCTGGAACTCCAAAAAATTCAAACTAAATTGGTAAATTTGCGGAATTTGTCTACCAATCATCTGCAAAAATAATCAACTAAAAAGCACGCTCCAGTAAAATCTGAAGACTACTTTAGCGAGCTCTAACGATTCTGTTTATCACAGCAAGATCACATAAACTTCACACAGGTCATCCCAAAGGTTCTACTTGGCACAAACACTAAAGAAAACATGAAACCACATCTAATCAGAGGCTAGATGCAATATTTATTCCCTGACAACAACAAAAAGAAAAAAAATAAAAGGTTGGGTTGCCTCCCAACAAGCGCTATCGTTTTACGCCCCTAGCTAGGCACGATACAAGATAAATCTAAGGATAGCCATAGTGGTACGATATGTCACGAAAGCTCATCTCATATTCTCTACGTTCAGCAGCAAGCTTGCTTTGAGGCAAGCAAAAGTAATCAAAAGGGATAAATTTAATGGGATAATAGTCCCCTACATCAATCTCGAGAGGAACAGGTTCCTCCTTTGGCCCTTTGTAGTGGATAACCAATTCATCATTATAGGCATTCTTTTGGCAGAAGGTCATAAGCCTTCGCTCAAGGGAGAAGCCTAACCCATTATTTTGAACAGCAAAATCGTCGTTTATCTCATAAATTCTATCAATCAAGATCTCAATAGGAACCTTCTTTCTAAGGTTTTCATTAAAAGCAACATGATCAGGAGATCGCAACCGCATTAGGTCTTCTTGATTGAATAAGATAGCCTCTATAGGAGGTCGACCGTCATCTACTCCGTAATGATCAAAGATTTCTCTGGCCTCTTTCATGATATATATGAATTCATGAGACAAAAAGATAGTAGCTGCACACTTAACAGAAGAATGCTCAATGTTGGAGAACTCCAAAAAGATTCTCTGAATACAGGGATGCATATGGATAAATTGCCTTTCAATTTCTACTATAAGCATAGATACAACATCTGCAAGGCAACTAGTTCTGTGAAGAATAGAGCCACCCATTGTCGGTGTACTAAGGTAGGGGTACCTCAGTACCCCAACTTGTGCACGGGCAGTAGCAGCTTCCCGCGGCAGGGCTCACCACGTGCTTGCCGGGGACCTTCCTGCTCCATATAAAGCCATTCAAAAACAAAGTATACAAGACAGAAGATCAAGGCCCCGGCAAGTGGAGCTTGCCGGGAAGGCCGTCCCAGGCTCAAGATTACCTCACTAGCACAAGACCCTGGCAAGAGGAGCTTGCCAGGAAGACTAGAAGATTACATTACAGAAGACACGCCTCGGCGCAGCATGCGCCCCGGCAGGGCCCGGGGAGCGACAAGCTTCAGAGCCCGACAAGCTTCCGGGCCCGGCAAGGTCAAGGCCCCGGCAAGGTGCTTGCCGGGGAGAGTTACGCTGTGTGCCCGCGCTCCAGCTCATCGAGCCACGCGTCGCCCTGGGGTTATTCCAGGGACGCGTGGCGGATGGCTGTGCAGCTTGGGGGACACGGTGGCACTACACGGTGACGAAGCCATCGCCGTGGCAAACGGAGACGCAAGGGCGGGCGCTTTTGGGGTCGACGGTGACGGGCATTTAATGCCCTTGTCCCCCACTGTCAAAGTAGGTGATGACCACTGTTCCCGCACTGTTACAACTACCACCAAAGTTACATTTTTACCCCTTTCTCCTACGTTGACACCTGTCGGTGACCCCTTGAGCTATAAAAGGAGGCCCATGCGCAACGTAGAAAGGGTTCGAAACCTAGATCGCTCATTCGCTCGGTGTAGCTAGTTCTTCAAGCTCCCGAGCTCCTCAACTCAATACAAACTAAGCAGGAGTAGGGTTTTACGCGTCCACCGCGGCCCGAACCTGGGTAAACTGCCCGCGTGCTCACCACGATCTGCTCTTTCTGCTCCCTCCGCTCCCTTACCGCACGAACAAGGGGCTCCGGTCCCATAGGTGCTCGTGGTGTCGCAGCTCACTTAAGTCGTTGAGCGTACTCGAAAACAAGATAAGGGTGCGGCTAGCCACGACAAGGTTGCTTGCCGGTAAGACCTTGGCCAGCAGGCTGCTCAGAGTCCAGCACTCAGCACTCGCGGCAAAGGCCTCTTGCCGGCAAGCTCCCTGGAAGCGTAGGGTGAAAAGCATACAAAGTAAAGGACCAAGACAAGGAAGATAACATTGCACTGATTGATCAAAATAATTTAATATATTGCAAGGGATAACTTGTCGCAATGACTAATAAGTTCATGGCACACTATGCAGCAACAAAAGAGATAAAGGAAAAGGAGGCCTAGTCTACCCGGTCGCCTTCAATCCTGGAGATCTTGTTCACTTTGGCGATAATGTGGGCGACCTGCGCCTTCAGCGCCTCCATATCCGCGTCGGCCGGCAAGCTGCGGAGAACGTTGGCGAGGTTTATACCAGGATTGCGGTATACTATCTTCGTTAGAACGCGCTCCAAGGTTCCCGCGCAGAGCTGGCGTGACTCCTCGGCCAGTTGCGCGGGGAGCTTCTTCTGAAGATCTGCAAGAGCCGGCGCGATCCCTCTGAAGAAGAGACTGAGCTTGGCGCTGTGGGGGAGGTTTGGATCCGGAGAGTATATGAGATGCTCAACCTTCAGCGCCATCAGCTCCTTGTCGATGTTAGCTGCGGAGGCCACCAAGTCTTCTGTCCATACCTCGACGGTTTGGCGGAAGTTGTTGGCCGCTGTGGTGGCGCTCTCCACCAAGCCTCGCTCCTTGCGGAGCTCTTCCTTCAGCTTGGTTTCGCGGTCCCGAACGGCGTCAAGAGAGTCCTTCAACGTGGAAACCTTCAGCTCCAGATCCTCAATCGAGTCCTTGGCGGCCTTCAGCTCGTCGCCTTGCTTGGAAAGGCGCACCTGGAGTTCAGAGTTCGTATGGGCGTCCTTCTCGCGCTCTAGGTTCAGCGCGGTGACCCTCTCCGTGCTCGCCTTAAGGAACTCCTCCAGCTGCGCCACTTTAGCCTCAAGGTCTTTCTTGGCGGTCTCTGCTGTGGCGGCGGTGGCCTTCGCCTCCTTCAGCTCTCCGCCAAGGGCCTGCTCCCGGGCGGCAAGGTCTTCCTCGTGGGAGTCGAGGTTGACCTTCCGTTGGGTGAGCTCTCCTTCTCGCCGGGACAACTCCTCTCCGGCGAGTCGCTGCTGCTCCTCGGCCTCGGCCTTCTCCAAGAGCCACTCCTGGTACTCCCCGGCGAGCCTCTCGCGCTCCTCCGCCACGTCGCGGAGGGCCGCCTGGTTGGCGGCGCGGAGCTCCGCCGCGCGCTTCTCCATGTCAGCTGTGGCCTTGGCGGTAAGGGCCTCCCGAGACGCGAGCTTCGCCTGCCTGGCCCGGTAAAGGGCCAGGAGCCGGTGGAGCAACTTCTCCTCCTCGGGCTCGTCACTTCCGCCGGGCGCCTCGACAATCTTCAGCCCCGCGGAGGCGAGGACCTCTCCATCGAAGGCCTCTCCCTCCTCGGGGGCTCGCGACGAGGATCCCCACGGCACTTGGATGAAGACGCCGTTGGGAGCCTCAAGATAGTAGGCGGACTGCTCCTTCTCGGTGGAGGGGTCGGCGGCCGGCGCAGCGCTCGACGCTCCTGCCGCCTCCGGGCCGGCAGTATGGCCGCGGTCCCCCTCCCCGGCCGCTGCGTCTGCGGTCGGAGCAGTCTCCTCCGCAGCCGGCTCGGCGGCTCCCGCCGTGTCCTCAACGACAGGGGCGTTGCCGCCGTCGCCCTGCGCGCCCTCCTCCACGACGATGGTTTCCGTCTCCATCTGCTCTGGGGGAGGAGGATCTAGAAGAAGAAGAAAAAGAAGAAGAAGTTCAAGCAAATATCCAAAAAAAGACGAATCCAAGAAGACAAGATTACAAGACCTACCTTGGCGGACTTCGTCAACGGCAGGCTCCCTCGCCGGGGAGCTCTGCCTTGGCGGGGTGGCCGCCCTCGCCGGACTGCTCGCCCTTGGCGGGGTACTCGCCCTTGGCGGAGTACCCGCCCTTGGCGGAGCGCTCTCCCTCGCCGGAGAGTTCGTCCTTGGCGGGGACGGCGGGGCCTGCAGCTCCTCGGGAGTGATCTCCGGGTGCTCTTGTGGCTGCGGCTCCACCTCTGCACAAGACATTCAAAGCAAAACAAGAACAACAAGATGTTAGTGTAAACAAGTTCCTCAAGCGCGCCCGACAAGTGGAAATATCGAGCCCAGACTTACGCTGGGGGCTGCGCTGGGGGCTGCTCCTCGGAGCAGCGCTCGGGTCCGGCAAGCTCGTCGCTGGGGTGTCCCCTGTCGCCGCGACGGGCGAGTCGTCCTCGACCTCGACGACAAGAACCTTGGCCTTCTTTGCCGCTCGCTGGGCCAGGGTCCTGAAATTAAAGCAAGAAGCAAGATCAGAATCAACGAAAGAAGAATCAAGACAAAGTTAAAGAAGATACAAAACTTCAAGTCCTTACTCCTGTTCCTCGTCGTCGTCGTCGTCGCTCAGGGCGGAGAAGTCAAACGCCACCTAAGGCGCGTCCGCGCGAGGAGCGGGAGGAGAAGGCTCCCTCGGGCGCTTGGCAGTCCCCGGGGCTGGGGGCTGCGAAGACCCAGCCCCTGTGGACGCCGAGGCCCGGGGAGCAGGCGGAGCAGCTGCTCCGCTCTGTGAAGACCCTCCTCCGCCTGGCGCTGACGTGTGGGGCGCCTCCGCCGTAGCCTGTGTGCGGGGCGCCCCCGCCGCGGGTGGTGCGCCGGGCGCTCCCGTCGCAGCTTGGCTCCCCCGGGTAGCTCGCGCCGCCCGGCGAGCTGGTTGTTGTCGGGGCGCCTGCGTCCTCGTCGCCGTCGTCGCCTTGCGGAGACGCTTCAGCGGAGATCGCCTGGGACTTGCCCGAGGCGGGGAGGTCTCCGATGACGAGGAGACGTCGTCGTTGTAGAGCCCCAGAGACCCATCAGAGTCCTCGCCGGCCCCGGCCTCCTCCTCCTCCTCCTCCTCCTCGGCCGGCTCGCTGGGCCCAGCGCCCTGCCCTGCAGCCGTGCTCCCTCTGGCGCCTCCGCTCCCTCCGGCGCCACCGCTCCTTCCGGCGCCTCTGTTTCCTCCGGCAACCTCGCCCCTTGCCGCGGCCTCGGTCACAATTCCGGGGATCCCGGCGTGTCTCAAAGAAGGGACCCCGGCGAGCTCGTCGGGCGGAAGCTTCAGTAGCCTGCGGATCTCCGCCTCCTCTGCTTGGCAGGACGCTTCCGCAGCCTCTGCCTCTTCAACCGTGAAGCCGAACTCTCCTGCCGCTGCAGCTGCAGCGGCCTCTTCTACCCGAGAAGCTATATAAGCAATTTCCCGGTCAGTGGTGTCCCGGGTGAGCCCCTTGATCTCATCCTTGTTCTTCGGCACCTCCACCAGGTTGTCGAAGAAGCTCATGATGGCATCTGGCTTGGGCGGTATCCATGTGCGGTCGACGCCGTGCGAGTCGCAGGCGGGCATCATCGCGCGCAGGGGATCCCGGGCCGTGCTGTTGCAGAGGGGCACCACTCCCCGGGGAGCTCTGAACCACTCGGGGTGGGCCGGGTCGTGCTTAAAAAGTTCCCGGACCATCCCCTTCAGCTCCAGCGACGTGAAGTTGAAGTTTAGCCCCGGGCGCAGTCTCATTATGTCCGCCGCATTGCCGTACTCCCATGCTGGCCTCTTCCTATCCTGTAGAGGGGCGATGCGGCGGCGGAGGAAGTCTGCTCCCACTTCTCCCATGGTCAGCCTGGCTACTCGGAGACGAAGGATTCTGACAAGGGCGACGTTGAGCTTGATGTCGTCCGAGTCCAGCTCGCTCCAGTCTCTGCCGCGCACTATGGCAGTTGTGCGCGGCGCGGTGAAGGGCTGCGGCTCGTCCTCTACTATCCAACACCAGTCCGCGCGCCACTCCTCCCACTTGCCGCGGAGCTCTCCTTGCAGATAGGACTCCTTCTTGTTCAAGCGGAAGACCCAAGAGATTCCTCCGGAGAGGGGAGCGCCGGCCTCTACTCTAGGCGTAAAGAAATGCCTAAACAGCGCTACATTCGGATAGATCCCAATATAGTTTTCGCACAGATGTGCGAAAACCGCCATCGTGAGGATGGCGTTGGGGGTGAAGTCTAGAAGGTGGAGGTTGTAGGTGTTCATGATGTCACAGAAGAATTCAGAAAAGGGGGGACAAAGGCCGCAGTGGAAAAAAACAGCGAAGAAGTAGTACCCGCCGGGGTAGATGTCCTTGGCGGCGGCGGGATAGGCTCTGGTTCGGGGGTGCGCCTTGGTCTCCTTGGCCCAGAACAAGTAGTACTTGTTCCAGAGCTCCCGCGCACTGAGCCTCGGCGAGAAGACGACATTCCTCTTCCGCAGAAGAGCAAGCCTCGCCGCCTGCTCAGATTTCTCCTTCTTGGTCTTCTCCGCCTTCGCCTTCTCGGTCTTCGGGGCCATGGCGGAGGCGGCGAGGGAAGGGGAGCGAGGAGTACGGCGGCGCTGCAGATGCAAGAGACGGCGGAGGAGGTGTGGAGGCGGAGCGCAAAGGGGAATTTCTGGAGATGGAAGAAGAAGCAATGAAAGCGTAGGAGGGGAAACGCTCCTGTTTCCTCTGCTTTTATGGGGAAGTGGGGGACGTTTCGCTCTTTCCATTAAAAGAACGTGGCCACGTTCCCTCCCACGACGCCGCAATCGACGCGTGCCGTTACGGAGGGACGCGGCGGATGCGGAAGTGGATTCGGCGTGCCGTGGGCCACGCGTGCCCGTGCACTGTCTTGGGCCTGGCCCAACAGCGCTCGGCACCGTGTGTGGCCCAGGCCCGGGGGCTCCTGTCGGTGTACTAAGGTAGGGGTACCTCAGTACCCCAACTTGTGCACGGGCAGTAGCAGCTTCCCGCGGCAGGGCTCACCACGTGCTTGCCGGGGACCTTCCTGCTCCATATAAAGCCATTCAAAAACAAAGTATACAAGACAGAAGATCAAGGCCCCGGCAAGTGGAGCTTGCCGGGAAGGCCGTCCCAGGCCCAAGATTACCTCACTAGCACAAGACCCTGGCAAGAGGAGCTTGCCAGGAAGACTAGAAGATTACATTACAGAAGACACGCCTCGGCGCAGCATGCGCCCCGGCAGGGCCCGGGGAGCGACAAGCTTCAGAGCCCGACAAGCTTCCGGGCCTGGCAAGGTCGAGGCCCCGGCAAGGTGCTTGCCGGGGAGAGTTACGCTGTGTGCCCGCGCTCCAGCTCATCGAGCCACGCGTCGCCCTGGGGTTATTCCAGGGACGCGTGGCGGATGGCTGTGCAGCTTGGGGGACACGGTGGCACTACACGGTGACGAAGCCATCGCCGTGGCAAACGGAGACGCAAGGGCGGGCGCTTTTGGGGTCGACGGTGACGGGCATTTAATGCCCTTGTCCCCCACTGTCAAAGTAGGTGATGACCACTGTTCCCGCACTGTTACAACTACCACCAAAGTTACATTTTTACCCCTTTCTCCTACGTTGACACCTGTCGGTGACCCCTTGAGCTATAAAAGGAGGCCCATGCGCAACGTAGAAAGGGTTCGGAACCTAGATCGCTCATTCGCTCGGTGTAGCTAGTTCTTCAAGCTCCCGAGCTCCTCAACTCAATACAAACTAAGCAAGAGTAGGGTTTTACGCGTCCACCGCGGCCCGAACCTGGGTAAACTGCCCGCGTGCTCACCACGATCTGCTCTTTGTGCTCCCTCCGCTCCCTTACCGCACGAACAAGGGGCTCCGGTCCCATAGGTGCTCGTGGTGGACAGTTTCCCCCGACACCCATAGTGGGCAAAGCGCCGACACAAGTAAAGAAGCCTTGAAGAACTCCTTTTCCAATAATATTACCACTACCAACCCGGAACTTCTTAATATGTAGAGTGGTAGCTTCATCCGGGGGGTCAACATGGACGTTGCCCTCAACATTGCTACCCTTCTCGATCAAATCGTCCCCCATCTCAGACATGAGGGTAATCAGGCAAGCAAACATCACACGAAAGCAAACAAGAAGCAGGTGAACGATAAACACACGGCAGAAGAAGGGAAAATAAAACGGCAAGGGTGAAGTGGGGGAGAGGAAAACAAGAGGCAAATGAATGTAATGCGAAGGATAAGGGTTTGTGATAGGTACTTGGTATATGACTTTTGCGTAAGCCTCCCCGGCAACGGCGCCAAATATTCTTCTTGCTACCTCTTGAGCTTGCGTTGTATTCCCTCGAAGAGGAAAGGGAGATGCAACACAGTAGCGTAAGTATTTCCCTCAGTTTTTGAGAACCAAGGTATCAATCCAGTAGGAGACCACGCGCGACCCTCGCACCTGTACAAACAAATAAGAACTTCGCATCCAACGCGATAAGGGGTTGTCAATCCCTTCACGTTCACTTACGAAAGTGAGATCTGATAGAGATGATAGTTTATATTTTTGGTATTTTTAGTTTATAAGAACAACAAATAAAAGCGATAAAAGTAAAGTGGATGTAGATTGATATGTTGAGAATAGACACGGAGGCCATAGTTTTCTCTAGTGGCTTCTCTCATGATAGTGATATTCTATGGTGGGTAAACAAATTACTGTCGAGCAATTGATAGAAAAGCGAATAATTATGAGACTATCTAGGCATGATCATTGTATATAGGCATCACGTCCGAGACAAGTAGACCGAAATGATTCTGCATCTACTACTATTACTCCACACTTCGACCGCTATCCGGCATGCATCTATTGTAGTTGAGTTCATAAGAACAGAGTAACGTCTTAAGCAAGATGACATGATGTAGAGGGATAAACTCAAGCAATATGATATAAACCCCATCTTTTTATCCTCGATGGCAACAATACAATACGTGCCTTGCTGCCCCTACTGTCACTGGGAAAGGACACCGTAAGATTGAACCCAAAGCCAAGCAATTCTTCGATTTCAAGAACTATAGATCTAGTAGGCCAAACGAAATTATTCGAAGAGACTTGCAAGGATATTATGAACACACATAAAAAGTTCAGACAAGAACCAAATATCTTTCATAGATAACTTTGATCATAAACTCTCAATTCATCGGATCTCGACAAACACACCGCAAAAAGAGAATACATCAAATAGATCTCCTCGAAGGCCGAGGAGAACTTTGTATTGAGATCCAGAGAGAGAGAAGAAGCCATCTAGATACTAGCTATGGACCCGAAGGTCTGAGGTAAACAACTCACAACTCATGGTGAGGGTGATGATGATGATGATGAAGGCCTTCGTGATGGATCCCCCTCCGGTGGAGCTCCGGAACAGGCTCCGAGATGGGATATCCACGGGAACAGAAGGTACGGCAGTGGAATTAGGGTTTTCTCTTTGTTCATGGAGTTTGTGGGGTACGTGGACTTATATAGGAAGAAGGAGGGCACCGGGGGAGTCACGGGGGCCCCACGAGGCAGGGGGGCGCGCCTTGGGAAGGGGGGCGCCCCCCACCCTCGTGGGCCCCTCGTGGCTCTTCTGACATGGTTCTCAAGTTCTTCGTGCGTGATTTTCTCCAAAAATATCTCTCGCAAATGTTTCATTCCGTTTGGACTCCGTTTGATATTCTTTTTCTGCAAAACCCTGAAACAGGCAAAAAACAGCAATTTGGACTGGGCCTTTGGGTTAGTAGGTTAGTCCCAAAAATGATATAAAAGTGAATGATAAGGCCCATTAAACATCCAAGACTTCATAAATAATAGGATGGAACAATAAAAAATTATAGATACGTTGGAGACGTATCACTACTTAGTCCATTTTCCATGTGCACGTTCCGTTCAATGTTTACTTATGGATGTTATCCTCTAACATACTGCGTCATGTCCAATGTTATCATCTTGTTCACCTAAATGTAGAAATCCATGCTTATGGAAATCGCGATGAATTGTTGCTGAGCCCGTCGGCCACATCGTCATCTTTTCCTTGCTGGAAAATGTAAGACTTATTCTATAAGTTGATCCTGATGGATCCTTTGAGTATTCGAAGTCTGATCATTACCCAATGACCATGTCGGTGCTATCCTGAAGCATGTCTGTGGTACTCCAAAGATCCACTGTAATGCCCAGGATGGGACTATATCTCCTACGTGTCGAGGCACGACTTAAAGATATAAGCCCATTCTGGAATGATCGCAAGTTTGGTACCTTTGCACATCTCATGTAAAAATAGGGATGAAAGCTGAAAAGATAGTTGGCTTACACTCGCCACGTCACACAAATTCATTACATAGCCAAACATCATCCAAATAAACATCACAGCCCATCTAAGGGTAAAGATCCAAATGACAAGATACCAAACATAACATTAAACCACAGGTCTAGATCGAATCCTAGTAGAAGCTCTATTGATCAACCGGATAGTTCACGTAGTAATGGCTATGCTCATCATCGTACTCCCAGTCTAGCTCAGAGCCATCGCCTGTATAGCTCACCGTCGTACCTGCATCTGGTGTGGTGAAGTAACTGTGAGCCACAGAGGACTCATCAATCCCGTTCTCGGGTAACACGACTATTCAAGCCTTGGGTGAGGAACAAGGCTGAAGAAAGAACAAGAGTCTGCAGCAGCACTAGCCTAGCTTACGTAAAAGAGAGCGAGAAGAGAACGTGCCTCGGTCAAGAGATGATCATGAAGTGATCCTAACTAGCAAGTCAAACATAACCCCACCGTGTTCACTTCCCGAATCCCTTTCGGAAAATGACCGTCACGGTACTCACGCTGGTAGTGTATTGGAACATGGTGTCAAGTTTTCTACAACCGGATATTAACAAGCTCCCATCTGCCACATAACCGCGGGCACGGCTTTCGAAAGTTCATAACCCTGCAGGGGTGTTCCAACTTGGCCCATGACAAGCCCACGATCCGCGGAGTCGCAACTCCAAGGTGGGAAGGCCCGAGTATCCTCGGAATCCCGTGCTCAAGATACTCCGACTAAGGTAAGGCTAATCCAGCAAATCCTTCCGGCGTGCCGACACCCTGATAGTAGCCGCGCGTATCTAGTCTCAGGCCACGACCGGATGAGCAGTACGTACAGATACCGAAGACCCCAGCAAACTGGGTGGCACCGCAAGTGGCTCTAGTTTGGACCAACACTCAAATCGAGCACTGGCCCAGGGGGGTTGATTAATTAATCCTCGGGTTAATTACTCCCTCGGTAAGTTTTTAGTTGTTTAGGCAAATAGTACCAATGTTGGGACTTGCTGGAAAAGACTTAGCACTTAGCGGTTTATCGAGGGGGTCCCATAACCCCAACCGTGTGAGGAACGCATAATCAAGGAACATAACACCGGTTTATACGGTTCCTAGGGAGGCATGAGTGGAACAAAACACCAAGCAAAAGGCTTAGCCTTCCACCCATTACCAATATATAGATGATTTCATTTAATAATTAATATAGTGTGATATCCCAACAAGCTTCAACAAAAAGCAAGAATCTTCAATCTTCACCTGCAACTAACAATGCTATAAGAGGGGCTGAGCGAAGCCTACGTATAGCCAATCAATGGTTTGCATAGGTAGGGTGGTTAAGCAGGTTCATGGTTACAATAGGAGGCTGACAGGAAAACATGGGCATCGAGGCAAAAACTATAGAGCGAGACTTCTAGCAATAGACAAAGATAGTAATGTTATCGGGGTTCGGTCATCTTGCCTGAAGAGTTGTCGATGTGATCGTAAGAGAGCTCCTCGTTCTCAACCTCGGTAGTAACCTCGTGCTCGTACTCGTACTCGGTCTCAGCTTCCGGCTCTACTCAACAGAAACACACAAGGCACGAAATCAACAAGATGCATTGCACAAGACTACTGGATGCATGGCTGATGCACTATGGAAGCAAAACAGATGCACTTAGGAAGCACAGAAAGTCTACATAGGAAGCACAGTGTTACAGCACAAGGAGCATGGAAATATGCATTCAAGCAAAATACTTCAAAACATGATAACAATAGGATAATATGATTCTACATGCAAAAACACACAAGTTTCATATAGGACTTGCTCAAAACGGAGCAACGGGCTAAAAGTTACACCCGAAACAATAAACATGCACAAGCTGAAATTAACAGCCACATAGCAACTTCGGAGCAAGAGATAAATGGCTTACAGCACTCAAACAACATGGCAAGGAGCATGGACATAAAGTAGACATATCCTACAGCAAACAATTCCATTGGAGCATCCCTTTAAGGAGCCATGGATCAATAGCAACAAGCTATGACATTTTGAACTTGACAACAAAATCCTGACAACAGTAATTTGTTGCAACTTGGGAGCAAGAGTTATATATGCTACAGCCACTCAAATAAGCATGTGAGAACATGAATGGATAGCCAACAACTTATACAACAAGGAATCATCAAGAGTCACCCCAAAACTATCATGGATTTGCCTAGAACAACAAGCAAACATGGCATCTGGAAATTACATATTCCAGACTTAGTGAAATTTCACTAAGTGTTAAAACAATAGTAACATCATGGCATCTTTGTGAGCAAGTTTAAGTCACCTCAAAGCATATCAAGACAAGTGATAAGCACCACAGCAAAGTACACATGATGGGGCGTCCAAAACATCTAAGCATGCATCAAGGGGACAACCACATCAATAGCAACGAGCTCCTCAACTAGGCATCTCGTAACAAGTTTAACGACATAACAGCCACATAGCATTTTGCAAAGGAGATAAACATGGCAAGATGAGATCTATCATGCAAGCTAAAGCAACCAACATGTAGAGCATAACATGATGAACACGTGGACATATCATTTGCTTCATTTGGATAAACATGCACCAAGTTATCACATTGCAAAGATGGCATGAAAACAGCTAATAATAGCAGTTTATAACAAGTAGCACTCTTCTCATGAAGATTAAGACATCTAGATGACCTCAAACATGCATGTCACAATGGAACAAAACGTAGTACATGTCTCCACGAACATTTTGATATATCATTCACTCAAATCGGACATGCACACAAAAAGTTATCCACATTGCAAAACTGCTCCAGAAACTGAAATTACAGGGACTTAGTGAAAAACAACCTCCTCGAAGTCAACGGGCCGGCGGAGTCAAACGGGCCCGCAGGCTGGCGGATCGGGCCGGTGGATCTGCGGATCGGGCAGCGGACTAACGGGCTGGGCCCTTTAGGGTTGGAGGCGAGGCGAGGCAATCTGTATCGGGGGATCGATCGATCCCCTCGACCGAGCGGCGGCGCTGGACGGGAGGGCGTGGGCTGGAAGGTGGCTGGGCTCGCGCGCGGGGTGGGCCGGCCCGACAGAGCGGCGGGGCGCTGGGCCAGGCGCCGGCCTCGGCTGGCGGAGGGAGGAGGCCCAGGCGGGGCGACTCGGGCCCAGGAGGGGTCGGCCGGCGGAGGGAGATCGAGATCGGGGCTCCTCCCCGATCCGATCGAAGCGGTGGCGGCGGCTCCCCGAGCGGCGCGACGGCACGGCGGGAGGAGGGAGATCGCGGGGTGCGGCGATCCGGCCAGTGAGGAGGAAGGCGGCTGGCGGTGGCGCGGTGGCGTGGAGAGCTTCGGCCGGCGGCGATGGAGATGGATTCCGACCAGCGAGCTCCCGATCTGGAGGTTGAAGATGACCCCGCGGGTCCGCACGTGGGACTGGAGGCACTAGGGTTTCTGGGGCAAAAATTGGGGAAGATGGACGTTTATATAGGCACAAGGAGCTAGGGTTGTCCAAATGAGGTGAGGTTTTCGGCCACGCGATCAGAATTGGATGGCCTAGATGAAGGGAGGGATTTGGGTTGGTTTGGTGGCCTATTGGAGGGGTGTCTTGGGCCTCAAAGAGGAGGTACTTTCAGCCCACGAGAAAAACTGTTGGGGCATCAAACGAACTCCAAACGCGACGAGATTTGACAGGCGGGTTACACACACCAAAACAACATCGCACGACAGGTCCCATACCAAAACGGAAACGTTACACGGCCAAACACCAAAGTAGGCCTCGGGGATGCCACGGACACGTGAGAGAGCTCCGGAACTCGAAACGGACAACGGGAAGGAACGAGTTGGACCGGATGCAAACGACAACAGAAATGCAATGCAATGTATCATGAATGGATGAATGAACACACGCACACGACAAAAGAACGAAAAAAACCCGAAAAGACAAAGAACCCGGAATGGAATAGATGGAGCCAAAGATATATATATATATATATATATATATATATATATATATATATATATATATATATATATATATATATATATATATATATATATTGCCCAAAAGGGAAAGTATTACATCCGGGCATTACAAACTCTCCTCTACTACAAAAAGATCTCGTCCCGAGATCTAGGATTGGAAGAAGGAAGGGTACTCGGAACGAAGGTGATCTTCTCGTTCCCACGTAGCTTCTCGGTCGGTATGGTGTGACCATTTGACTTTCAAGAATTTGATGGACTTGTTGCGGGTCTTGCGCTCGGTTTCTTCGAGAATAGCAACGGGATGCTCTCGGTAAGACAAGTCTTGTTGAAGATCAATCTCCTCAAACGGAATGGTGCGTTCAGGTGTCTTGAAGCACTTGCGGAGTTGAGACACATGAAACACATCATGAACATTGGCGAAGTTGGAGGGGAGCTCAAGTTGATAGGCTAGATCGCCTCTTTTGCCAAGGATCTTGAAAGGCCCGACGTATCTAGGAGCAAGCTTTCCTTTGATACCGAATCTTTGGCTGCCTTTCATAGGAGAAACACGGAGATAGACATGATCCCCAATGTTGAAGGCCAAATCACGATGCTTGCCGTCATAGTAGCTCTTCTGACGCGACCGAGCGGCCTTGAGATTCTCACGTATGACTTTGCACATCTCTTCGGCTTCTGAGATCAAGTCATTGCCAAGAAATTGACGTTCACCCGTCTCGGACCAGTTGAGAGGGGTACGACACTTTCTGCCATAGAGGATTTCAAACGGAGCTTTGCCGGCACTTGCTTGGAAGCTGTTATTGTAAGAGAACTCGGCAAATGGAAGGCAATCTTCCCATTTCATGCCAAAAGATATGACACAGGCTCTGAGCATGTCTTCTAGAATCTGATTCACTCTCTCGACTTGACCACTAGTCTGAGGGTGAAATGCAGTGCTGAACCTGATCTTAGTGCCCATGGCAGACTGAAAGGAGTCCCAGAACTTGGAAGCGAACAAACTTCCACGGTCTGAGGAGATAACTTGAGGAATGCCATGTAAGGACACAATTCTGGAAGTGTACAATTCTGCAAGTTGAGCTGCATTGATGGATTCTTTGACTGGAAGGAAGTGAGTGACTTTTGTAAGCTTGTCAATCACCATGAAGATAGAATCATTCCCTCTCTTGGACTTAGGAAAGCCAGTGACGAAATCCATTTCAATGTGGTCGAACTTCCACTCGGGAATAGGAAGAGGTTGGAGAAGACCGGCTGGACGTTGATGCTCTGCCTTCACTCTTCTGCAGACATCACATTCATTCACGAATTGGGCAATCTCCCTTTTCATGCGAGTCCACCAGTAAGATTGCTTGAGGTCTTGGTACATCTTGGAACTACCAGGATGAATGGAAAGGAGGGAATCATGTGCTTCGTCCATTATGAGCTTCCTGAGATCACCTTTTGGAACGACGAGTCTGTCCTCAAAGAACAAGGTATCTCTCTCATCAACGCGATAGCACTTGTATTTTGGAGTACCCTTTGCAATACCATGTTTCACTTTCTGCACCATAGCATCACTGAGTTGGGCCTCACGGATCTGATCTTCCAAGGTAGGAGCAACTTGAAGATTTGCAAGAAAGCCCTGCGGAACAACTTGGAGGTTGAGCTTCCTGAATGCTTCACAATGCTCAGGCTTGAACGGCTTGATAAGGAGGCTGTTGCAATATGCCTTTCTGCTCAAAGCATCTGCAATCACATTCGCCTTGCCAGGAGTGTATTCGATACTGGGATCATACTCTTGGATCATTTCGACCCAACGAGTCTGGCGGAGGTTCAGATTCGGCTGTGTGAAGATGTACTTCAAGCTCTTGTGATCGGTGAAGATGTCGACTTTTCTACCCAACAGAAGGTGTCTCCACGTAATCAAAGCATGTACCACAGCTGCTAGTTCAAGATCATGTGTGGGGTAGTTCTTCTCACTTGGCTTTAGTTGACGAGAAGTGTATGCCACAATTCTCTTGTCCTGCATAAGCACACCACCAAGTCCTTGAAGAGAAGCATCACAGAATACTTCATAGGGCTTGGAATCATCTGGAGGAGTAAGAACTGGAGCAGAGACGAGCTTTTCTTTGAGAGTTTTGAATGCCACTTCACAATCTGGAGACCAGTTGTACTTGACATTCTTCTGCAGCAAGTTGGAGAGAGGCTTGGCAATCTTGGAGAAGTTCTCAACGAACCTTCTGCAATAGCTGGCAAGACCAAGAAGCTTCGGAGTTGCTTGACGTTCTGAGGAGGTTCCCAGTTGACAATTGCTTCAACTTTCTCGGGGTTTACTGCAATACTGTCAGCGGAGATGATATGGCCCAGATACAAGACCTTATCGAGCCAAAATTCGCACTTGGAGAACTTGGCATAGAACTTATGTTCACGGAGTCTGTCGAGAACCAGACGGAGGTGCTTTTCGTGATCTTCTTCATTCTTGGGGAATACCAAAATATCATCCAGATACACAAGCACAAACTCGTCGGTGTAGGGGTTGAAAATGTAGTGCATCATTCTCGAGAAGGTAGGTGGAGCATTAGCGAGACCAAAAAACATGACTGTATACTCATAGGAGCCGTAGCTCGTTCTGAAGGCAGTCTTGGGGATATCTTCTTCTCGAATGCGAATCTGGTGATAGCCCATTCGGAGATCGAGCTTAGATAACACTTTAGCTCCTTTGAGCTGCTCGAACAATTCATTGATGTTGGGGAGCGGATACTTGTTCTTTATTGTCTTCTTGTTCAATGGCCGGTAATCGACGCAAAGGCGCTCCGTGCCATCCTTCTTCTTGACAAATAAGACACCACAACCCCAAGGAGACGTACTAGGCCTGATCAGACCCATACGCTCCTGTTCATCAAGCTGTTTCTTCAATTCCTTCAACTCTTTAGGAGAGAGCTTGTACGGACGCCGGCATGCTGGCTCAGTACCAGGCTCGAGTTCAATGACGAATTCCACTTGACGGTGTGGAGGCATGCCTGGAAGTTCTTCAGGAAAGACGTCTTCGTATTCGTTAACCACCGGAATTTGAGATATGGCACTAATCTCTCCCTTGTCATTGAGAGAGAATAGCCTGATTGTGTTATCCCTGGAGGCGAAGATAATCACATCTTCATCAGGATGAGTAATCTTGACTTCCTTATTTGCACAATCAATTTGAGCATCATGCTGAGAAAGCCAATCCATCCCGAGGATGAGGTCGATGTCGGAATTGCCGAGAACCACCGGATTAGCCAGAAAGCGATAATCACCCATGCGAATAGATACATCCGGAACATGCACCCGAGAGGACATTTGCAATCCAGGAGAAATAATGCTCAATGGCTTTGGCAACACTTGAGTGACGAAATCATGCTTGGCAACAAAAGGTCTTGAAATGAAGGACAACGATGCACCCGAATCAAACAAAACTTTAGCAGGTATAGAGTTAACTGAGAGGTTACCCAAAATCACATCAGAAGAATTCTCCGCTTGCGCTGCATTCATCAGATTCACCCTTGCAGACTTTGGATTATGCTTGACAATAGCTGTGCTGACAGGTGGAGGAGGCGGAAGGCGCCTTGGGTTGGGGCACTTGTTAGCATAATGACCCTTCTGGCCACACTTGTTGCACACCACTTCTGAGAGATGACGGTAATGAGAACCACTTGACTTGGAACCTTGAGACTGAAACTTTGACTGGTTGCTTGGGTTGGGTGGGTGGGAGAAACCACGGCCACCGGAGTTCTTCTTGTTGTTGTTGTTGTTGTAGGGAGCTCGGATCACCGGAGGAGGTGGAAGCCAAAACTTCTGTTGCTTCGCGACCACTTGAGAAGATGAGGAGGAGTGAACAGCATCTCGAATCCTCTTTTTGGAAGCTTCCATCTTGAGCTTCCATGTTATAGAATTTGTCAAACTCATCAGGCTCGAAGAAGATGAGAGCAAGTTGAAGTTCATCTTTGAGACCTCCACGAAACTGATAGATCTTGCTCTTGGCATCTGGGATGTCTTGCTTGGCATAACGGGCAAGATTCTGGAACTTGACATTATACTGGTAGACAGCCATAGAGCCTTGCTTCAGGTTGCGGAATTGCTCACGCATACCCTCGATGACACTTGTTGGAATGTGGTGAGAGCGAAAGTCCTTGCAGAAATCATCCCAAGAGATCACACGCCCTTCTCTGGAGTCTTTGTACTGCTGCCACCAATCAGCTGCTTGGTCCTTGAGTTGGAAGGCTGCAAACTTCACATAGTCCTCTTCCCTTACGTTACTGCACTCAAAATGCTTCTTGATATCGGTTATCCAATCTTCAGCATCGAGAGGGTCGACACAGTAACTGAAAGCCTTTGGTTGATTGGCCAAGAACTGGTTGAGCGTAGCATGGTGCTGTTGGTTGAAGAATTGCCTTGGTTCCCTGGAGCACCCTGATTTGCTTGATTTTCTTGAATTTGTTGCATCATCTGCATCAACATCTGGGTGTTCTGATTTGTAGTCTGCATAATCGCTCTCCAGGCCTCAGACGGAGGAGGAGGGGAAGGATGACGATCTGGAACCTCTTCACCCTCTGGGTTAGCGTTGGGAACCCGTTTCGGAGCCATCCTGAAAGAGATGACCACCAATCAGCAATTGATTGAAAGAAGATATAAGCTGAAACAACGGATAAAAATGCAACATAGTCTTCACAAGAATCATTCGAACAAGAGGAACGAATGAAATTCTCAGTTTAATGGTAACAACAATCTTCACGAGAAGCCACTGGGAGACAAAAGGTAAATAAGAAAACAACAAGGTACAGATAGAACAAACACACGATAGGAGCTTCGTTCGACATCTTTTTGCTGTAAGCTTATGGAACGTGTTACGAAAGGGTTTTGCAATCCCCGGATCAGCATAGCCAAGGACCCTTTAAGATGCAACTCCCGATCGGAACATCGGCCATAAAACCACTTCACTCAATGTAGAACCCCAAACTCCGTCACCTGCATTCGTTGGAAGAATGCCTACGATCTACTGGATGAACCCACCTATTAATTTCCGAAAGTTTCCAGTTATGCAATCAGGTGTTGGGGATACAGGGGAAGCATCGCGCACCCAACTCTAATCCTACATCCAGCTGTATCCATCCTTCAACACATAACCAGTTGTTCTCGGAAACCGTCTACCTCGGACCTTCGTAACGCATCTACTATACAAGCTATGGCAATACTCCCGAACTACCTCCCCAGTACTGGGTGATGTCGGGGTTATCTTGCCACTAACCGTATAGGAGAGTTTTCGATGTCGGCCGTCTTAAGTATTCTAGTATTGCCGCGATATGCTTGTGACGACAATACCCCGAAGCTCAACTCCTCGAGACACTGCCACAACCCCTAATGTCAGGAGGCATCGAGAACAATATTCTCGTCACAAAGACATCGAAACAATCCAACAATACTCGCGAGATTCCTAAAAAAAATTTGTACAATTTTTGAAAGTAGAAGAGGCAAGAGTAGTCGCCAGGAGTCCTCACCAGAATGAAAAGAGATGAGGAGCAAAACAATTCCTACTCTCCGATATAAATATAGGACTCAAAACATTTTAAGTGTGTGCCTAGACTCGACCGTCAACGATTCGATCAAACAGTGGGGGCTTCTAGGTCGGAGAAGGCTCTGAATACCAACTTGTAATGCCCAGGATGGGACTATATCTCCTACGTGTCGAGGCACGACTTAAAGATATAAGCCCATTCTGGAATGATCGCAAGTTTGGTACCTTTGCACATCTCATGTAAAAATAGGGATGAAAGCTGAAAAGATAGTTGGCTTACACTCGCCATGTCACACAAATTCATTACATAGCCAAACATCATCCAAATAAACATCACAGCCCATCTAAGGGTAAAGATCCAAATGACAAGATACCAAACATAACATTAAACCACAGGTCTAGATCGAATCCTAGTAGAAGCTCTACTGATCAATCGGATAGTTCACGTAGTAACGGCTACGCTCCTCGTCGTACTCCCAGTCTAGCTCAGAGCCATCGCCTGTATAGCTCACCATCGTACCTGCATCTGGTGTGGTGAAGTAACTGTGAGCCACAGAGGACTCAGCAATCCCGTTCCCGGGTAACACGACTATTCAAGCCTTGGGTGAGGAACAAGGCTCAAGAAAGAACAAGAGTCTGCAGCAGCACTAGCCTAGCTTACGTAAAAGAGAGCGAGAAGAGAACGTGCCTCGGTCGAGAGATGATCACGAAGTGATCCTAACTAGCAAGTCAAACATAACCCCACCGTGTTCACTTCCCGAATCCCTTTCGGAAAATGACCGTCACGGTACTCACGCTGGTAGTGTATTGGAACATGGTGTCAAGTTTTCTACAACTGGATATTAACAAGCTCCCATCTACCACATAACCGCGGGCACGGCTTTCGGAAGTTCATAATCCGCGGAGTCGCAACTCCAAGGTGGGAAGGCCCGAGTATCCTTGGAATCCCGTGCTCAAGATACTCCGACTAAGGTAAGGCTAATCCAGCAAATCCTCCCGGCGTGCCGACACCCTGATAGTAGCCGCGCATATCTAGTCTCAGACCACGACCGGATGAGCAGTACGTACAGATACCGAAGACCCCAGCGAACTGGGTGGCACCGCAAGTGGCTCTAGTTTGGACCAACACTCAAATCGAGCACTGGACCAGGGGGGTTGATTAATTAATCCTCGGGTTAATTACTCCCTCGGTAAGTTTTTAGTTGTTTAGGTAAATAGTACCAATGTTGGGACTTGCTGGAAAAGACTTAGCACTTAGCGGTTTATCGAGGGGGTCCCATAACCCCAACCGTGTGAGGAACGCATAATCAAGGAACATAACACCGGTTTATACGGTTCCTAGGGAGGCATGAGTGGAACAAAACACCAAGCAAAAGGCTTAGCCTTCCACCCATTACCAATATATAGATGATTTTATTTAATAATTAATGTAGTGTGATATCCCAACAAGCTTCAACAAAAAGCAAGAATCTTCAATCTTCACCTGCAACTAACAATGCTATAAGAGGGGCTGAGCGAAGCCTACGTATAGCCAATCAATGGTTTGCATAGGTAGGGTGGTTAAGCAGGTTCATGGTTACAATAGGTGGCTGACAGGAAAACATGGGCATCGAGGCAAAAACTATAGAGCGAGACTTCTAGCAATAGGCAAAGATAGTAATGTTATCGGGGTTCGGTCATCTTGCCTGAAGAGTTGTTGATGGGATCGTAAGAGAGCTCCTCGTTCTCAACCTCGGTAGCAACCTCGTGCTCGTACTCGTACTCGGTCTCAGCTTCCGGCTCTACTCAACACAAACACACAAGGCACGAAATCAACAAGATGCAATGCACAAGACTACTGGATGCATGGCTGATGCACTATGGAAGCAAAACAGATGCACTTAGGAAGCACAGAAAGTCTACATAGGAAGCACAGTGTTACAGCACAAGGAGCATGGAAATATGCATTCAAGCAAAATACTTCAAAACATGATAACAATAGGATAATATGATTCTACATGCAAAAACACACAAGTTTCATATAGGACTTGCTCAAAACGGAGCAACGGGCTAAAAGTTACACCAGAAACAATAAACATGCACAAGCTGAAATTAACAGCCACATAGCAACTTCGGAGCAAGAGATAAATGGCTTACAGCACTCAAACAACATGGCAAGGAGCATGGACATAAAGTAGACATATCCTACAACAAACAATTCCATTGGAGCATCCCCAAAGGAGCCATGGATCAATAGCAACAAGCTATGACATTTTGAACTTGACAACAAAATCCTGACATCAGTAATTTGTTGCAACTTGGGAGCAAGAGTTATATATGCTACAACCACTCAAATAAGCATGTGAGAACATGAATGGATAGCCAACAACTTATACAACAAGGAATCATCAAGAGTCACCCCAAAACTATCATGGATTTGCCTAGAACAACAAGCAAACATGGCATCTGGAAATTACATATTCCAGATTTAGTGAAATTTCACTAAGTGTTAAAACAGTAGTAACATCATGGCATCTTTGTGAGCAAGTTTAGGTCACCTCAAAGCATATCAAGACAAGTGATAAGCACCACAGCAAAGTACACATGATGGGGCGTCCAAAACATCTAAGCATGCATCAAGGGGACAACCACATCAATAGCAACGAGCTCCTCAACTAGGCATCTCGTAACAAGTTTAACGACATAACAGCCACATAGCATTTTGCAAAGGAGATAAACATGGCAAGATGAAATCTATCATGCAAGCTAAAGCAACCAACATGTAGAGCATAACATGATGAACACGTGGACATATCATTTGCTTCATTTGGATAAACATGCACCAAGTTATCACATTGCAAAGATGGCATGAAAACAGCTAATAACAGCAGTTTATAACAAGTAGCACTCTTCTCATGAAGATTAAGACATCTAGATGACCTCAAACATGCATGGCACAATGGAACAAAACATAGTACATGTCTCCACGAACATTTTGACATATCATTCACTCAAATCTGACATGCACACAAAAAGTTATCCACATTGCAAAACTGCTCCAGAAACTGAAATTACATGGACTTAGTGAAAAACAACCTCCTCGAAGTCAATGGGCCGGCGGAGTCAAACGGGCCCGCAGGCTGGCGGATCGGGCCGGTGGATCTGCGGATCGGGCGGCGGACTAACGGGCTGGGCCCTTTAGGGTTGGAGGCGAGGCGAGGCGATCTGGATCGGGGGATCAATCGATCCCCTCGACCGAGCGGCGGTGCTGGACGGGAGGGCGCGGGCTGGAAGGCGGCTGGGTTCGCGCGCGGGGTGGGCCGGCCCGGCAGAGCGGCGGGGCACTGGGCCAGCCGTCGGCCTCGGCTGGCGGAGGGAGGAGGCCCAGGCGGGGCGACTCGGGCCCAGGAGGGGTCGGCCGGCGGAGGGAGATCGAGATCGGGGCTCCTCCCCGATCCGATCGAAGCGGCGGCGGCGGCTCCCCGAGCGGCGCGACGGCGCGGCGGGAGGAGGGAGATCGCGGGGTGCGGCAACCCGGCCAGTGAGGAGGAAGGCGGCTGGCGGTGGCGCAGTGGCGTGGAGAGCTTTGGCCGGCGGCGATGGAGATGGATTCCGGCCGGAGAGCTCCCGATCTGGAGGTTGAAGATGACCCCGCGGGTCCGCACGTGGGAGTGGAGGCACTAGGGTTTCTGGGGCAAAAATTGGGGAAGATGGACGTTTATATAGGCACAAGGAGCTAGGTTTGTCCAAATGAGGTGAGGTTTTCGGCCACACGATCAGAATTGGATGACCTAGATGAAGGGAGGGGTTTGGGTTGGTTTGGTGGCGTGCTGGAGGGGTGTCTTGGGCCTCAAAGAGGAGGTACTTTCAGCCCACGAGAAAAACTGTTGGGGCATCAAACGAACTCCAAACGTGACGAGATTTGACAGGCGAGTTACACACACCAAAACAACATCGCACGACAAGTCCCATACCAAAATGGAAACGTTACACGGCCAAACACCAAAGTAGGCCTCGGGGATGCCACGGACACGCGAGAGAGCTCCGGAAGTCGAAACGGAAAACGGGAAGGAACGAGTTGGACCGGATGCAAACGACAACACAAATGCAATGCAATGCACATGACTACACGATATGGATGAATGAACACACGCACACGACAAAAGAACGAAAAAAACCCGAAAAGACAAAGAACCCGGAATGGAATAGATGGAGCCAAAGATATATATATATATATATATATATATATATATATATATATATATATATATATATATATATATTGCCCAAAAGGGAAAGTATTACATCCGGGCATTACATCCACAAGAACATTGTAAGCGCAATGCTAAATTTTTCTTGATCAACTATCCAACATCGTTGTGTGGGTACATATCATAATTCTTCTTACCCCTTTTATCTCTATGGTCATGACTTTGATCTCCTGACACGTATATCATTCCCTGCTTAATCTTGGGAATGATATACTCCTATTCATTGTGTTTAAACAGATTTTCCTTTCCATTTGTTTGTTTAACCTTTATTGATCTACATATAATCTAAGCAGTAATAATTTTCTGCTTATGTAAACACCTTGTTGATAGCATTCCGGTAACCGCCGATGGACGAGAACTTCGCCTATTGGTATGCCTCATTTCAACGAGCAGGAAAATGGTTCTCTTCGTCCCTCGCCCTTGGTACCGATGTTGTGGCCGACATAACTGACATGCTATCCTCTGTCATGCGTTGCTTACTTGAATGGGAAAGACGTCACCGTCCTTCCTACTTTCAACCCACATGGTGGGCCCATAACCCATAGTTCCACAGGATCGAAACCTGACTCTCCCGTACACCCCATGTTTCCAAAGCTATTCCTCACGCTTGGCTTCATATGTAGATCACGAGCCACCTTCCTAGGGGTGATCTATTCTAGTATCTAACGCAATATTTATTTCGTTGCTCTGAACCCTTTCACCTTCAGATTAGGCATTGAACGATTGCCTGCCTATTCAAAACTTATCATGATACCTCCTTACTTTGCTCTCGATATTTCCTGAAGTTTCAATTCGAGAGTTACTTTCCGCCACCTTCCCCGATGTGAACGACCCGATAGTCAACCTCGCAGAGGTCCGTTCTTCCGGAATACCCCCTTATTCTGACGTAAGTACGATGGAGATCCTGAAGAAAGGATGTCGGCTGCATCATGATGCATTGATGCATAGGAATGAAAACATCAACGCTGAGGATCGACCTCTTTGAGAAGAGCAAGCAAGACCGAAGAGGTTCGATAGAATATCGTAACCAGACCTTTCCCCCTACCATACCTCTTAAATCTCGGGAAGAGATTTCTTGTAGTGGAGGAGAATTTTGACGCCCGAATAATCATGCTACAGTAATATCCCCCTAATGGTGGCCATGTCATCATGATTACTATGCACATTGCCACTTAATAAAAATCAAATTCAAATTCAAATTTCAAATAACAAGTCGAATTATTATATTTTTCGAACTAACAAAAAAAATGTTCGATGTGTTGCAAATATTTGCTAACTAATTAACATGTTGGAACCAACCTCATTTGGTTTCCCAAATTGCCCCTGGAATTAATATAGTGGAACAACAAGATTAAATAAACACATTTTAATTCAACTATAATTTTGAACAGTTCGAATTGGCCTAAACCTTTTTGTGCAACCATATGGTATTGACTAGGAGTTGCGTGCAAAGTTTCATAGTTAACAAAAAGTCATTTGGTAGCTAAAATAAATAGAAAACATTAGCTAAAATAAATACAACAAAAGTTGAAATATAGGAAGAAAGAAAAGGGCCTAAAGCTAATACTGACTGGGCCTTAGTGGCAGAGGAGACCCAGCCCACCTGGGTTTTCCCGTTCCTCCTACTACAGGCGACAGAGGAGGGGCGTAGCGGCCATCCAGGCCGCCATGGTTGCCGTGGCGGTCATCCCTCGAATCCTCGTCGTTTCCCCTGGTGGATAAGAGCCTCCCCACGACTCCTAATGAACCCTAGTCCCTCACTCCTTTCCCCCTCGCCTCTCTTCCTCTCAGTCCCGCTCAACCGAGCGCAGCCGGCGCCATCACCGCCGTCAATCCCGCGGTCACCAGTCACCCGGCGCCGCACGGAGACGTCCAGGAGGACTGCCGTCGACTGCTTCTTCATCTACGGGCTCTCAATCGAAGGGAGCCACACCGTATCGCCGCCATCGCCGTCTTCCCCAACCTTGGCCTCCCTCATCCACCTCGTTACATCGCTCTGCACCGGCCACCCCGACCTCCCGAGCTCGTCGTCGAGCACCTCGGTGATACCCTCGAACGATTTCCCCTTTCCCCCGTCGGGTTCGTTGCCGTAGTAGCCGTCCTCGAGCTCGTCCAAGCTCCCGCGTACGCGTACGGGTACGTGCATACTAGCTACCGTTGCCTGCTCTTAATATGCTCCACTGCTGCTGCTGTGCTCCCGCAGCCACTGCCATCGCGCGTGTCCGCCGCTGTGCTCGCCTAGCTCCCGTCACGCTGGCCGTTGGTCGAGAGCCATGGCCGCCGGCCTGCCCCGCTCACCGCGCGCGTCCACCGCCCGCGCCCCGCTACTGCCTCCGCGGCCACTTTCCATAGCCGCAACGGCCGCGGCCGCGCCCGTGCCGGCTGGCTGTGTCGGCCGCGCCTGCTCGCCCCCGTTTCCCTGTGCCCCGCTCGCGCCCCGCCCCGGCCGCTTAATTCCGCTCCATCGGGCGCGCCACTCCCTCCGGCCTCGCGAGCGGTGTCGCCGCGCACGCCGCGGCCGCCCCCGCATTGCCACGCTCGCCTAGCCCCGCACCCGGCAAGTCGTGCCCTCCTGCTCGCCCTCCGGCGCCCGCTCGCCCCGCCAAGCATCACCGCCACCCCGCACCTCCTCTCCTCCTGCTGCCGCTGCGCGCGTGAGCTCCGCCTTGCCGGCGCAACTCTGGTGCTCGGGGCCAGAGCCCCACTGTGGCCGCGGCCGTCGGTTGGCTCTGCCCCGACGGGCGCCCCACTGGCACCCATCGCCCGCACGCCTGTACCCAGCACCCGCTAGGCCCCCCGGGCCACTGACTAGTGGGGCCCAGCTCAAGAAACAAAAAGAAAAAGAAAAAGAAAATAATAATAATATGAATTTTAATAATAATAAATGATTAAATAATTAATTAGGATAATTAATTACCTTAATCAACCTGTGTTAGTTAAAGCTAATTAGCTAACTAAACTAAATAATCTGTTAGTTAATTAGTTAGTCTATGACAGGCATGACCCACCCGTCAGTTTGACTGGTCAACGGTCAGCTTTGACCGTTGACATCATGCTGACGTCATGATGACGCGATATTTATTTTTGAATTAACTAAATAATAATAATCCCAGAAAACGATTTAAAACTTTAAAAATTAATATAAAATAATCCATAACTCGGATGAAAATACTTTGTACATGAAAGTTGCTCAGAATTTTGAGACGAATCCGAATGCGCTGTCCGTTTGTCCGCCACATGCCTCTAACTATGTGAACATGGAACATTCTCTCTCCTATCCTCTGTCTGAACAGGTCCGGAACCAGGATAACATTCCCGGTTGACTTCCCCCTTCACTTATGTCGTGTAGACATACGTTAGACCACACGTAGCACCGCGTATTGCCTTGTTATGATTTGTGATGCTTTGATTTCTCTATTATTTATTGTGTTCCCCCTCTGTTACTTCTTTCCGGTAGACCTCGAGACTGCTGACGATACCCCTATGATCGACTACATCGACGATGACCCATCCTTCTTTCCAGAGCAACGGGGCAAGCCAACCCCCCTCGATCACCTGATATCGCCCATTCTCTTCTCTCTTATTCTTGCATTAGATTTGCTACTGTTGATGATTCGATAGCTCCTATTCTGTTGCATAGCCTGTCATTGTTACTACAACTGTTGATACATTTACCTGCTATCCTAATGCGTACAATAGGATGCTAGTATTCCATCAGTGGCCCCACATCCTTGTCCGTCTGCCATGCTATACTATCGGGCCGTGATCACTTCGGGTGGTGATCACGGGTATATTACTATTTACAAACTTTACATGACACATGATGTGACTAAAGTCGGGTTGGCTCATTGAGTACCCGCAAGTGATTCCAATGTGTGGGCTGAAAGGACGGGTGGCTCCATCCAGGTAGCGGTGGGCCTGGGTTCCTAACGGCCCCCCGAGTGGATCTTTGTGACGGAGCGACAGGGAAGGTTGAGACACCCAGTCGAGAGGTGGCATGGCCCTGGTCGTTGTCCATGGTTGTTTCATAATAACACGCTTAACGGGGTTGGATATTTGATCTGAGTCTGGCCGCTGGCCTATATGCACAAACCAACTACGTGGGATGATGCAACCAGATCGATGGAGTCTAGGAGCCAGAGGATCCCGAGAATGTTTCTACATGGAGTTCGGCTTCGAGGAGTTGTTAGGAGGTCCCAGGCAGGATGCCTTGCCTTTTCGATCGTTGCTACTTTTGGGCTAGCCTTCTTAAGGCATACTTGTTTAACTTATGTCTGTACTCAGATATTATTGCTTCCGCTGACTCTTGTGTTTTCGAGCTTATGTATTCGAGCCCTCGAGGCCCCTGTCTTGTAATTTAAAGCTTGTATTATTTTAAATTGTCTCTAGAGTTGTGTTGTGATATCTTCTAGTGAGTCCCTGATCTTGGTCATACACATTTGCGTGCATGATTAGTGTATGGTCAAATCAGGGGCGTCACATTGGAAAAGCGTGTTCTTCTAGTTTTTGTGAAAATAATGATGAGGATCTTAAAGTGATTGATGTGACTCCTATTGAATCTTTTTTTCCAATATAAATCTTGATAAAGATGGATAAGTCAACTTTAGTAAAAAGGCGTCGCAATGATTCAGAGTTTTTAGATCTTGATGCAAAAATTGAAAAAAGTGAGATTGGCGAGGTCAAAACTTTAAGTAGCAATGAGCTCACTCTTTTGGATTTCAAGGAATTTAATTATGATAATTGTTCTTTAATAGATTGTATTTCCTTTTTGTAAACCATGTTGAATTCTCCTCATGCTTATAATCAAATAAAGCTTTTACTAAACATATTGTTGATGCTATGATGAAATATTTTGAAGAAAAGCTTGAATTGGAAGTTTCTATACCTAGAAAACTTTATGATGAGTGGGAACCTATTATTAAAATTAAGATTAAAGATTATGAGTGCCATGCTTTGTGTGATTTGGGTGCTAGTGTTTCCACGATTCCAAAAACTTTATGTGATGTGTTGGGTTTCCGCGAACTTGATGAGTGTTCTTTAAATTTGCATCTTGCGGATTCCACTATTAAGAAACCTATGGGAAGGATTGATGATGTTCTTATTATTGCAAATAGGAATTATGTGACTGTAGATTTCATTCTTCTTGATATAGATTGCAATCCTACATGTCCTATTATTCTTGGTAGACCTTTCCTTAGAACGATTGGTGCAATTATTGATATGAAAGAAGGAAACATTAGATTTCAATTTCCGTTAAGGAAGGGCATGGAACACTTTCCTAGAAAGAAAATCAAATTGCCTTATGAATCTATTATGAGATCTACTTATGGATTGAGTACCCAAAATGACAATATTTAGATCTATGTTTTATGCCTAGCTAAGGGCATTAAACAATAGCGCTTGTTGGGAGGCAACCCAATTTTATTTTTGTTCTTTCTTTTTTGGTCCTATTTTGCTTTGATTTTTTCATCTAGCCTCTGGTTAGAGAAGTTTATAGAGTTTTTATTAGTGTTCGTGCCAAGTAAGACCTTTGGGATGATTTGGAAGATAGTAGATTGGTTTTGCTGAAAAACAGAAACTTTTGCGCCCAGTGTTAGAATTTTTTATGATTACAGGAACGTGATAAATTCTTGATTTTTTGGGGTCTCTAACCTACAAATTGCCCACGTTGTCCTAATTTTTCAGAATTTTTAGAGATACATAGGTTTTACATCAATTCGCATCTTTACAGACTACCCTATTAAAGACATATTCTATTTTCTTGTGTTGTTTACTTATTTTGATGCATCTATGGCTAGTATCGGCGGGTATGAACCTTGGAAAAGTTGGAATACAGTAGATATTACATCAATATAAAATAAGAATGAGTTCACAATAGTACCTACTTGTAAGGATTGGATTTGTTTTACTAACGGATCTCACGAGTTTTCTGTTGAGTTTTGTGTTGTGAAGTTTTCAAGTTTTGGGTAAGGATTTGCCCAAAATTTGCCCAAATTTTGCTTAGGTTATGAATTTAGTCCTAATATGATGGGCATCCAAGGGAGATATAATATAAACTTTCATATATAGAACATTGAATACTATGAGAAGTTTGATTCCTTATGCTAGTAGTAAATTGTGGGGTTGAAGAAATAACTGTATTAAGGTTTGTGATTCCCGTAGCATGCACTGTAGGAGATATGCCCTAGAGGAAATAATAAAGTTGTTACTTATATTTCCTTATACATCATGATAAATGTCTTTTATTCATGCTAGAATTGTATTAACCGGAAACTTGATACATGTGTGAATACATAGACGAAACATAGTGTCCCTGGTATGCCTCTACTAGACTAGCTCGTTAATCAAAGATGGTTATGTTTCCTAACCATAGACAAGATTTTTCACTTGATCAACGGGATCACATCATTAGGAGAATGATGTGATGGACAAGACCCATCTGTCAGCTTAGCAACTTGATCGTTTAGTTTTTTTTTCTGCTATTGCTTTCTTCATGACTTATACATGTTCCTATGACTATGAGATTATGCAACTCCCGAATACCGGAGGAACACCTTGTGTGCTATCAAATGTCACAACGTAACTGGGTGATTATAAAGATGCTCTACAGGTGTCTCCAAAGGTGTTTGTGGTTTTGGCATAGATCGAGAATAGGATTTGTCACTCCGAGTGTCGGAGAGGTATCTCTGGGCCCTCTCGGTAATACACATCATAATAAGCCTTGCAAGCAAACAAATAATGAGTTAGTCATGAGATCATGTATTACGGAATGAGTAAAGAGACTTGCCGATGACGAGATTGAACTAGGTATGATGATACCGATGATCAAATCTCGGGCAAGTAACATACCGATGACAAAGGGAACAACGTCTGTTGTTATGCGGTTTGACCGATAAAGATCTTCGTAGAATATGTTGGATCTAAGATGAATATCCAGGTTCCACTATTGGTTTTTGACCGGAGATGAGTCTCGGTCATGTCTACATAGTTCTCGAACCCGTAGGGTCCGCACGCTTAACGTTCGATGATGATCGGTATTATGAGTTTATGTGTTTTGACGTACCGAAGGTAGTTTGGAGTCCCAGATGTGATCACGGACATGAGTAGGAGTCCCAAAATGGTCGAGACATAAAGATTGATATATTGGAAGGATATATTTGGACACCTGAAGTGTTCCGGGGGTCACCGGATAAATACCGGAGTACCTGGAGGTTACCGGAACCCCCTGGGGAGTATATGGGCCTTAATGGGCTTTAGGGGAGAAAGAGAGGGCTGGCTAGGGCTGGGACGCGCGCCCCCAAGCCTTTTTCGAATTGGACTAGGGGGGAGGGGCGGTGCCCCCTCCTTTCCTTCTCCTCCTCTCCTTCCCTTCCCCGTCTCCTACACCTACTAGGAATAGGGGAGTCCTACTCCTAGTGGGAGTAGGACTGCCCCTTGGCGCGCCCTCCTTCTTGGCTGCCTCCTCCTCCCTCCCTCCTTTATATACGTGGGGAGGGGGCACCGCATAGACACACAAGTTGATTTGCAAGCCGTGTGCGGTGCCCCCCTCTACAGTTACACACCTTGGTCATATCGTTGCAGTGCTTAGGCGAAGCCCTGCACCGATAACTTCATCATCACTGTCACCACACCGTCGTGCTAATGAAACTCTCCCACGACGCTCAACTGGATCAAGAGTTCATGGGACGTCATCGAGCTGAACGTGTGTTGAACGGGAGGTGCCGTACGTTTGGTGCTTGGTTCGGTTGGATCACGAAGACGTTCGACTACATCAACCGTGTTACTAAATGCTTCCGCTTTCGGTCTACGAGGGTACGTGGACACACTTTCCTGCTCGTTGCTATGCTTCTCCTAGGTAGATCTTGCGTGATCGTAGGTAATTTTTTGGAATACTACGTTCTCCAATAGTGGTATCAGAGCCAGGTCTATGCGTAGATGATATGCACGAGTAGAACACAATGAGTTGTGGGCGATAATAGTCATATTGCTTACCAGCATGCCATATTTTGATTCGGCGGTATTGTGAGATGAAGCGGCCTGGACCGACATTACGCATACGCTTGCGTGGGACTGGTTTCACCATTACGAGCACTCGTTGCTTAAAGGTGATCGACGGGTGTCTGTCTCTCTCACTTTAGATGAATCTAGTGTGGCTACGCCCAGTCCTTGTGAAGGTTAAAACAACACACTTGACGAAAAATCGTTGTGGTTTTGTATGCGTAGGTAAGAACGGTTCTTGCTAAGCATGTAGCAGCCACGTAAAACTGGCAACAACAAAGTAGAGGACGTCTAACTTGTTTTTGCAGGGCATGTTGTGATGTGATATGGTCAAGATGTGATGAGCTATACGTTATTGTATGAGATGATCATGTTTTGTAAATTATCGATAACTGGCAGGAGCCTTATGCTTGTCTCTTTATTGTATGAATTGCGAAGGCCATGTAATTGCTTTACTTTATCACTACACTATAACTTAGCAATAGTAGTAGTAGAAATAGTTGGAGAGACAACCACGACACTATGATGAAGATCATGGTGTCAAGCCGGTGACGATGGAGATCATGATAATGCTTTGGAGATGGAGATCAAAAGAACAAGATGATGATGGCTATATCATGTCACATATTTTGATTGCATGTGATGTTTACTTATTATGCTTCTTATTTTGCTTAGTTCAGCGGTAGCATTATAAGATGATCCCTTACAAAATTTCAAGGTACAAGTGTTCTCCCTGCGTATGCACCATTGCGAAAGTTCGTCGTGCCGAGACACCACATGATGATTGGGTGTGATAAGCTCTACGTTCAAATACAACGGGTGTAAGATAGTTTTGCACATGCAGAATACTCGTGTTAAACTTGACGAGCCTAGCATGTACAGACATGGCCTCGGAACACTGGAGACCGGAAGGTCGAGCGTGAATCATATAGTAGATATGATCAACATAAGATGTTCACCATTGAAAACTACTCCATCTCACGTGATGATCGGACATGGTTTAGTTGATTTGGATCACGTGATCATTTAGATGACTAGAGGGATGTCTATCTAAGTGGGAGTTCTTTAGTAATATGATTAATTGAACTTTAATTTATCGTGAACTTAGTCCTGATAGTTTTTTCATATCTATGTTGTTGTAGATCAATGGCCCATGCTACCGTTCCCTTGAATTTTAGTGCGTTCCTAGAGAAAGCTAAGTTGAAAGTTGATGGTAGCAACTACACGAAGTGGATCCGTAACTTGAGGATTATCCTCATTGCTGCACAGAAGAATTATGTCCTGGAAGCACCGCTGGGTGATGATACGTCTCCAACGTATCTACTTTTCCAAACACTTTTGCCCTTGTTTTGGACTCTAACTTGCATGATTTGAATGGAACTAACCCGGACTGACGCTGTTTTCAGCAGAACTGCCATGGTGTTGTTTTTGTGCAGAATAAAAAGTTCTCGGAATCGTGTGAAAATCGACGGCGATTTATTTCAGAAAATATAAAAAATACTGGCAAGAAGATCCACACCTGGGGGCCCACGGGCCGTCCTCTAGGGTGGGGGCGCGCCCCCCTTCCTAGGGCGCGCCCCCTGCCTCGAGGGCAGCCCGGTGCCCCACCGACGTACCCCCAGGTCCTATATATTCCGTTTCATGGAGAAAAAATCAAGGAGGAAGAATTATCGCGTTTCACGAGACTGAGCCGCTGCCAAGCCCTAATCTCTCTCGGGAGGGCTGATCAGGAGTCCGTTCGGCGCTCCGGAGAGTGGAGATCATCGCCATCGTCATCATCAACCTTCCTCCATCACCAATTCCATGATGCTCATTGTCATGCGTGAGTAATTCCATCGTAGGCTTGCTGGACGGTGATGGGTTGGATGGGATCTATCATGTAATCAAGTTAGTTTTGTTAGGGTTTGATCCCTAGTATCCACTATGTTCTGAGATTGATGCTGCTATGACTTTGCTATGCTTAATGGTTGTCACTAGGGCCCGAGTGCCATGATTTCAGATCTGAACCTATTATGTTTTCATGAATATATGTGTGTTCTTGATCCTATCTTGCAAGTCTATAGTCACCTACTATGTGTTATGATCCGGCAACCCCGAAGTGACAATAATCGGGACCACTCCCGGTGATGACCATAGTTTTAGGAGTTCATGTATTCACTATGTGTTAATGCTTTGGTCCGGTACTCTATTGAAAGGAGGCCTTAATATCCCTTAGTTTCCAATAGGACCCCGCTGCCACGGGAGGGTAGGACAAAAGATGCCATGCAAGTTCTTTTCCATAAGCACGTATGACTATATTCGGAATACATGCCTACATTGCATTGATGAACTGGAGCTAGTTCTGTGTCACCCTAGGTTATAACTTCTACATGATGAATTGCATCCAACGTAATTTCCCATCACCGATCAAATGCCTACGAGCTTTACCTATATTGCTAGTTGTTATTTACTTTTTCATTGCTATTATCACAAAAACTACAAAAACACTATATTTACTTTTATTGCTGCTACCACCACTATCATATTACTATGCTACTAAACTATCTTGCTGCAGGTACTAAGTTTCCAGGTGTGGCTGAATTGATAACTCAGTTGCTAATACTTAAGTGTATTCTTTGGCTCCCCTTGTGTGGGGACCCCGACTTAAGAGTCGAGATCACCGAATGCACGTGTATAGTGATCCCAGAGATCAATGCCCACTGAGCACACAGAAGCTGAATAACAAGAGTCTTACATCCATACATACCGTCTTACACATTTTATGACCATTATGGCCAAGTCTTACATAGATAAAGCCTCATGGGCTGAATAGCAAATAAACTGGAATAGCGGAAGTCTTCATAGATAAGTACAACCCATGCCATCTGCCTTAACCCTACAGACATTCTGACTGGGAAAGCATCCTAGTTCGCATGTTCGTCTCCATAGAATTCTTCTTCAAATTCCTGCTCTTCCATGCCTGGCCAATTAAATAACCAGTGGCAAGCCAATGAGTACTTTGAATGTACTCGCAAGCAACCCATGTTTTTGGAACAAGTATGACAAGGTATGAAACAATACTAGATAGGATATGTTTGCAGAAAGCAAAATATGTGAGTGCAATGACATGAGCTATCTGAGGCATGCATCATAGGAAATATAGGTTACAGATATCAACATAGCGAAGTTATGATCTCTTCCATCCTTTCAAGTCTTTTTTGACTTAAATCAGACGGAGCTATTACACACACACACACACACACACACACACACACACACACACACACAGGGTTTCACAAACATTGGACATAGCCCAAGAGCGGTTTCCCAACTGTCCTTGACCGTGGACACGGCTATTCGAATAGTTTTACACTCTGCAGAGGTTGCACACTTTACCCACTAGATCCGGGGAACTTCCGTGTCATCCACGACCCGCGGTACCTCAAGTACCCAGGGTAAGCACCCGATCACTATCTTTCCCTAGACGACACTAACATGGAGTCCACTCGATTGGTAGCAATCCCCGTGCCCAACATTTCACATCTTAAAAATTGTGGAGACTTCCTCCCATATTCAACACATACCACTGACACGAGGTACCAACAGTGTGTTTGGTGCCCTGTAAAAACAGTCATGGCCGCCTATCCAAGCACGGCCCCGTCCCGAGAGGGACCTCATGTCACCCCTGTCACTAGTAATGCGGGCACCATGCTAGTATCGACCTAGGTAATCAATAATGCCCTTTCCCATATAAGGGTAGAGTGGTTGCGCATGTAAAGTTGGAATAACGGTCACAACTTAAACCAATCCATTTAAAAAACAACACACACACATATACTTGTCTCGGTACACCACTTCGTCATCAAGTGGTTACCCAACTCATCATCTCCCTCGGGCATAAGTGACACCCGATGGGTTTTTTGAAAGAGTCCCTCGAAAGAACTATGCTTTCACCATTATGCATATCCCCGTTCCGCTTGCATAGCTACTACTATAGCAACCTATCTACTCCCACCGGCATAACCCTCATAAGAAGGTATGGTCATGCACAAATGCAAGTATCAACGAGGAAGTACAGTGGCAAACCAACAAAGTGGTTATCACCTCATCATGATTCCGTTGCAACAACAATATGGTGCTATATGACATGCATAAAAAGGGTTCCTTAGACATGGTCAAAGGGCTGCTTGCCTTGGTTGGCTGGGTCTTCAAAACATTCAAGTCCTTCTCCTTCTTCTTCTTCAGCAACCTCGTCAAACACGGTATCTAATCGTCGCAATAAATAACTGAAAAAAATAAGACAATAATAAAAACAGAAAAATCAAAGTGCTCAGAAAAATGTCAACTTATTTTTATAAAATACTAGAGGGAAAACTAAGATGACAAAAATTCTTAGCTTGGGATTTGGAGTGACAGAATGGGGTACGTGGATTTTTGAACAGAGGTTTTAGTGTTTAAATTTAGATTTAAATTTGAACAGTACATAAAAGGTTCATGAATATGTGTGGAAGTTATATCATTAAATAGGTTGGAATATTACAAGTTTTTAGGAACTGGAATTATTTTATTTGGATTAATATTTAATCCAGAGGAAGTTTTTTAAAACAGACAGAAAAGAAAAAGGAAAAGTGGCACTGTGCCACTGGGCCAGAACAGCTGCAGTGCAGCAGGCCCAGCCAGAGAGGCGACCCAGCGCACTGGTGCCTGCGCGCGCGCCAGGTTTCAAACCTGACGGGCGGGGCCCAGGCGTCAGCGAGAGGGGAGAGAGGCGAGGGACAGGAGAGACTGATAGGCGGGGCCCGCCTATCATCCCTAACCCTGCTGCAGAGGGCCGGCGAGCTCACCGGCGACAATGCAGGGTACGACGAGGTTGGGCGAGGGCACGGCTGGACTCAGCGTCGAGTCGCCGTTCGGGTGGAGGTGGCTGCAGTCGCCGGGGTGGCCTGGTTCGCCGGCGGCGAGGTCACACAGCGGAGGTGCTTCGGGCGGTGGTGGTTCCGGCCGTTTCTGGCTGCAAAAGAAGTGGGGGAAAGAGGGGAAACGATCAGTGTGGTCGTGCGGTTCTAGATCGAGCGAGAGGAGCGGCGGAGAGGGCTTATACCTCTGGATTGACGGCGACCCGAGGCGGCGGAGCTCGAGCTCGATCTCGAGCTCGGGCCCGTCTGGAGAGGAGTGGCTGGTGCTGGCGTGTTCTTGGGAGTGTGAGAGAACGGCTGGTGAGGAGAGGGAGGCGCGGGGGTGTCCTTTTATAAGCGAACGACGGGGTGCCGTGGACCCATGCGCCGGCGAGCTTCTGCTCGTTGCCACAGGACTCGAGAGGGGCTGGATCCGCATCTGTGGCGTTGCTGGATGCGGTCCAGAGCCGGGGAAGAGTAGAGAGAGAGCAAGGGGAGGCCAGAGCATCGCGCGTGTGTGCATGCCCATTGGAGCTCTCGGGCGGCCGCCGCGCGTGCGAACTGGGGCAAGAGGAGGGAGAAGGAGGAGGGGGCCGACCGGCTGCCGTGTCGTGGACGTTGAGGCGGCCTCGGGAGACACGATTCCGACGCCCTAGGTGGTCGGGCGCCTCGGGCAGGTCGCGGCTATAGTGTGGGAGCGCACTATAGCACGCTCCAAAGCGCCCATATGGCCGGCATGACCGTGTCCCACGCGCTCTGGGCGCGGCCACCGTGTCCATTGGCTCTAGGGGGGAGTAAACAACGTAGGAGAGGCATTGGATGCCAGGGAAAGCTTCTAGAAGAAGAGAGGGCTGAGATAGAAAGGTGAAAATTGCTATCCAGAATGTAAAATGGGGTTTTACCCCTACTCAATCATTGAGCTGAGGCCAGGGGGAGTTGCTGGAGGTGCAAGGGAACCTAGGGAAGCTGTGGTAAAAGTTCGGCTCAAGGAGAACAAGGGAAGAGGTGAAAATGGTAACTTTGGAAAATCACTAGAAGGTGTTTGATGTGGTTTTGAGCAATCAAATGATTTCCACTAGACATGAGACTTAACACTTAACAGGATCAAATGGCATATAGAAATAGGGTGTTCCACCAAGTTTGGGCTCATTTGAAGAAACTTGCCAATGTAACTTTGGTGAACCCTAGAAATCAACATAAATGGATTTACCAAGTTTGAGTTAAGCAAATCATCCCTCCTTTATGCACCACTTGGTGTAGTGTCATCATTTGGGGTTGTGATCCTGCCCACAAAGTTTGAGATCACAAGTAAAAAGTTGGTAATGTAAAGTTGTTCAAATTTGAATCTGAACAGAAATGGTTTTGGGGTACTCTGATCAAGTTACCCTTCTCCAAAACTTGTGCCATTTGGTCTAGATGCATTATTAGAGCATTCTAGCATGTGTACCAAGTTTGAGAGCGTATGGACAAGTTTGGCAATGTAAAGTTGCTCAAACTTCAAAAATGGACAGAATGGTTTTGAGGGGTTTTGATGATGTTTTATTGCTTCCCAAGGCATGGGGTTTGGCAAGATCATCAAATATGTCATATATGACATGATAGAATTTCCCTGGATGTTTTAGAGAATATTTCCTTTGTAAATATTTCAAAAGCTTGAAATATCCAGAAAGGGTTTCTGAGGGATTTGCCCAATATTTTGAACATGACCAAGTGTTGAAACTCTTATATATGGAAAATATATGTCCTAAGAGTCTCCCTGAATTTTGGCAAATATTTTTTAAATAGTTAAATAGTTTTTCCCTATTAAAGACCATTTCTGGCCTTAAGAGAAAGCTCTTAAATAAAATAGGAAAATAACTTTTAAAATTATATTTTGTGGTTTATGGGAGTCCTATATCTACTAGGTTTCAAATATACTCTTTGAAATATTTTTCTCACCCTAAGTCAAGCACTTGCAGTGCAAACCTCAATTCAGGGGTTTTTGGAAAACTAATTTTCTGAAAATACTTTTTGGCCAAATTATTTTTGTAAGAAAATACTATACTGTTATATACACTTGGTATGATCATTGGGCAGAAGTTTGGGGTAAGGAGATGAAATATATAAGAGGGAGTAGTTGACTTTAGAGAGCACTTGAAAATCACAGAGAGAAAAACTTAATTCCAAATAAAAGCCAAATGATGCCAAAAAATATTGTTAGTCCAAATTTTCATGCTTTATTAATGCAATGACATGTTACAAAATGCAGGGTGTGACAGACCTACCCCCCTTACAAGAATCTCGTCCCCGAGATTCCTAAACTAGGTCTTAAAAGAGATCGGGATACTCGGATCTAAGATAATTTTCACGTTCCCAGGTTGCTTCTGCTTCTGTGTGGTTGCTCCACTTGACCTTGAAGTACTTGATGGTGCGGCTTCGCATCCGTCATTCTGCTTCATCCAGAATGCGAATGGGCTTCTCGCGGTAGGTCAAATCAGGCTGAAGATCAATGGCTTGGTGATTGACATCCTTGTAGAGATCAGGCTTGTCCGGAACTTGGAGACATTTCCGGAGTTGTGACACGTGGAATACGTTGTGCACATCGGATTGCTCAGGTGATAGTTCCAACTGGTAAGCCACCTCTCCTCGTCGATCGGTGATCTTGAAGGGGCCAATAAATCTTGATGCAAGTTTCCCCTTAACGTGGAAACGTTTGGTTCCCTTCTGAGGAGTTACTCGTAGAAACACATGATCTCCAACATGGAAACTCATATCTCGGCGACGAGTGTCAGCATAGCTCTTCTGCCTTGATTTGGCGGCCTTCAAACATTCTCTGACTAGTTGGACTTGCTCTTCTGCTTCGCTGAGTATATCTGGTCCAAAGACTAGCCCTTCTACAGTCTCTGACCAATTGAGGGGTGTGCGACACTTGCGTCCGTACAACACATCAAATGGTGCCATCTGAAGGCTCGGCTGATAACTGTTGTTATAGGAGAACTCGGCAAAAGGGAGGCAATCTTTCCACTTGGCTCCATATGCCAAGACACAGGCTCGGAGCATGTCTTCGAGAATTTGATTTACTCGTTCCGTCTGACCTCCTGTCTGCGGGTGAAAAGCGGTGCTGAAAGACAACTTGGTTCCCAAGGCTTCTTGGAATCTTTTCCAGAACCTTGAAGTAAACTGGGTGCCTTGATCTGACACAATCTCCTTTGGAACACCATGGAGGCTCATGATTCGATCGATATAAAGGCTGGCCAGCTGGTTTCCACTCTAGGTTGTTTTGACGGGAATGAAATGGGATACTTTGGTCAAATGGTCGACTATGACCTAGATGGAGTCATGTCCTTTATTCGACCTTGGTAATCCAGTGATGAAATCCATTCCGACTTTATCCCACTTCCACTCAGGAACCTTGAGTGGTTGGAGCAATCCAGCGGGTCGCTGATACTCAGCCTTGACCCTTTGGCACACATCACACTTTGCAACATAGGTGGCAATCTCTCTTTTCATCCCGTGCCACCAAAATCTTTCCTTCAAGTCTTGATACATCTTGGTTCCTCCGGGGTGGATGGAATACGGAGTGTCGTGGGCTTCTTGTAGGATCAAATTCTTCAGCTCCATCTTGTTTGGTACGCAGATGCGGCCTTTGTACCAAACAATCCCGTGTTCGTCCTTGGAGAATCCTGGGGCCTTGCCTAGCTTCATCTTCTTCTTGATGCCTTCAATGCTTGCGTGCCCACCTTGTGCTTTATTGACTTCGTCCATCAGGGTTGGTTTGACTTCCAGATGGTCTAGAAATCCATGGGTGACCAATTCCAAACTGAATCGTTCCAGCTCTTCAAACAGGGCTGGCTGCCTTCTTTGAATTATGGCATTCAGGGAGCAAGCCTTTCTGTTTAAGGCATCGGCTACCATGTTAGCCTTCCCGGGGTGATATTGAACACTGAGGTCATAATCCTTGATTAGCTCCAACCATCTTCGTTGCCTCATGTTCAATTCCTTCTGGGTGAAAATATACTTCAGACTTTTGTGGTCTGTGTATATCTCACACCGTTTCCCTAGGAGGTAATGTCGCCATGTCTTCAAGGCATGAACTACTGCTGCTAACTCAAGATCGTGAGTAGCGTAGTTCTCTTCATGAGGTTGTAGTTGCCTTGAGAGGTAAGCTATGACTCACCCTTCTTGCATCAGAACGCTTCCCAATCCGGTTCGAGAGGCATCACAATATATCACGAACTCCTTGTGAATATCAGGTGTTGCCAGAACTGGGGTGGCGGTCAATCTCTTCTTGAGCTCTTGGAAGCTTTCTTCACATTTTGGCGTCCATTCGAATTTCTTGTCCTTCTTCAGGAGCTGAGTCATTGGCCGGGCAATGCTAGAGAATCCTTCCACGAATTTGCGGTAATGGCCCGCAAGTCCGAGGAAGCTTCTAACTTCCTTGACGGTCGTTGGGGATTGCCATTGGGTCACAGCTTCAATCTTCGCGGGATCAACTGACAATCCTTCTTCGGTCAAGACATGACCTAAAAATCCAACTTTATGCAGCCAAAACTCACATTTGCTGAATTTGGCATATAGTTGGTGCTCTCGAAGCTTGTCTAGGACCATCCTCAAATGTTGCTCGTGCTCTTCCTCCGTCTTCGAGAAGACAAGAATGTCATCTATGGAGACAACAACAAACTTGTCCAAGTATTCCATGAAGACTTTATTCATGAGATACATGAAGTAAGCTGGGGCATTGGTTAATCCAAAGGACATGACCGTGCACTCGTACAGTCCATATCTTGTTACAAATGCCATCTTCGGAATATCTTGGGGGTCTGATCTTCAGCTGGTAGTACCCAGACCGAAGGTCGATCTTGGAGAACACCTTGGCTCCGTTGAGTTGATCAAACAGATCTTCAATCATGGGAAGTGGATACTTGTTCTTGATTGTAACCTCATTGAGGGAACGGTAGTCAATGCATAAGCGGATGGTGCCATCCCTTTTTGCCACAAACAGAACAGGCGATCCCCAAGGGGAGGCACTTGGGCGGATAAATCCCTTCCTCAGCTGCTCTTCCAGCTGCTTCTTCAACTCGGCTAATTCGATAAGGCTTCTTATGGATAGGTCATGCCCCGGGCATGAGCTCGATGATGAACTCAATGTCACGGTAAGGGGGCATTCCCGGTAGCTCATCCGGAAAGACATCAGGATACTCGCATACTACCGGCACTTGCTCCAGTCCAACTTCAGACAGACAGTTGACTTGAGCGGTTTGAGCAGAAGAGGAGTTGGAAGCATACTTAACCTCGACTCCTTGGTCATTGGTCATAGTGACAGTCCGATTGGCACAGTCTAATAAGCCTTGGTGCTTGCTGAGCCAATTCATGCCTAGGATCACATCCAAGCCTTGTGATCTCAGGAAGATAAGGTCTGCTAGGAAATCTACCCCGTTAATGATGATACTGACTCCCTTATAGCCTATCTTGGCTCTCATCTTTGCTCCGGGGGTTTGTACCACCATGGGGTTGTTCAGGGGTGTAGGGGTCATGCCACTTTTTAATACAAATCTTTGAGTGACAAATGAATGCGTTTCTCCAGAATCGAACAAGACAGTTGCAGGTGCTGAGTTGACAAGGAACGTACCCAGCACGACGTCCGGGTCTTCTTGGGATTCTTCAGCAGTGACGTGATTCACACGCCCCTTCCCATGGTTGGGCGGGTTGCGAGGAGCTTGGTTCCTTGGTGGCATTCCGCGGCCTTGTCCTGGGTTCTGCGCATTGGGGCGCGGGAAATCTGGCTTCTTGTTGGGGCACACCTTAAAGATATGCCCAGACTGGCCACAACCAAAGCAAGTGACTTGGTTTGGGCTGTTGATCCTGTTCCCACGACTGTTATTGGGGTTGAAAGCTGGCCTTGGGTTGGCATACTGCTGAGGCTGATAGTTGGTGCGAGGTGCAGGAGCTCTTGGCTGCTGATAGGTTGGCTTGACCGGGGCTGGCTGCCACGGGTGAGGCTTCTGGTTGCTGGAACTTCCCTTGCTGATCATCTTGCGCTTGCGAGTGTCTTCCAGAGCACGCCGCTTGTCTTCAAGCATGAGTGCTTTGTTCACCAGGTCGGGAAAGGTTGAACAGTCACACACGACAAGCGAGTACTGCAGAGTCTGATTGAGGCCTTCCATGAAGTGCTCCCTTTTTGCAGCATCTGTGCTGACATCTTCAGGGGCATACCTTGACAGAACACTGAACTTCTGCATGTACTCCTTGACAGTGCCACTTCCTTGCTTTAGGGCTCGAAACTCACGCTTTTTGATAGCCATGATTCCGGGAGGAATATGGGCCTTGCGGAATTCTGCCTTGAAGTTGTCCCAAGTGATGTCTTGCCCAGCGTGCATGACCTTGAATCCATCCCACCAAGCTCTAGGAGTCCCCCCGAGGCAGTGGGCAGCATAAGCCACCTTCTCGCGGTCTTCGGTGCAACCGACTAGTTCCAGCAAGCCCTCAATGGTGCGGACCCAGTCGCCTGCATCCAGGGGTTCAGCAGTCTCGATGAAGGTTGGCGGTGCATGCTTCTTGAATTCTGCCAAGGTGGAATGTCCATTGCCATTCCCCGCCGGCTGGTGGTTGTTGGTGACAGCTTAAGCAATCATCTGGAGGGCTGCTGTGTTGGCTTGGCATTCCTCTCGGAAGGCTTGGAGAAGCTGAGCCATGTCCATGTTCGGGGGAGGTGGTGGTGGAGCTTGTTCGTGGGTTTGGTCTTGGCCGACCTCTGTTTGGGCGGATGCTCCGGCTTCGGGCTGCTGGGTAGAGGTACCAGTACGAGTTACAACACGCATCCTGTTGGAGCGGTAAAGGTCTCATGATTTGGAATGAAGAGGGAAAGCAATACATGGACTGGCTGACTAATCTACCTTAGTTCTTCTGTATAGGTTAACTAATTTGTAAGTATTTCTAACTTTAGATGTCACTGTACTTTGTAATGGTTTGCTTTTTATGCTTTTAATAAAGAGGACTGTGAGGCTTTTTGCCTTGCAGTATATAGTCAAAAAAAAAACACCAGCTCCAAGATCACATAAAGCAGTTTTAACATAGTGTCATTTAATGGAGCAAGGTATAGTTGGTACTCCTGGATCTCCTAGTTTCTTTCATATTCCACCTTTAAAAGTATAATTGGCAAGCATGGTGGAAATTTCAACCTCCGGTATCTTTCTTTTATTTGTAATAATATCTTTCATATACTTAGCATAAGGATTTGTTTTAAGCACATCAGTCAAACGCATACGCAAAAAGATAGGTCTAATCATTTCAGCAAAGCGCTCAAAATCCTCATCATCCTTTTTCTTGGATGGTTAGGTAGGAAAAGGCATGGGTTTCTGAACCCATGGTTCTCTTTCCTTACCGTGCTACCTAGCAACGAAGTCTCTTTTATCATAACGTTGATTCTTTGATTGTGGGTTATCAAGATCAACAGCAGGTTCAATTTCTACATCATCATTATTGCTAGGTTGAGCATCATCATGAACATCATCATTAGCATTATCACTAGGCTCATGTTCATTACCAGATTGTGTTTCAGCATCAGAGATAGAAATATCATTGGGGTTCTCAGGTGTGTCAATAACAGGTTCACTAGAAGCATGCAAAGTCATATCATTTTTCTTTTTCTTCTTCTTAGAAGGACTAGGTGCATCAACATTAGTTCTCTGAGGATCTTGCTCAATTCTCTTACGGTGGCCCTCATGATACAAAGGTTCCTGAGTCATTCTAACCCCTCTAGTCATAACTCTAACAACATTATCATTTTTCTTACTATTTAATTCATTGAGCAAATCATTTTGTGCTTTAAGTACTTGTTCTACATAAGTGGTAACCATAGAAGCATGTTTACTAATGAGTTTAAGTTCACCTTTAACTCTAGACATATAATCACTCAAGTGTTCAATCATATAAGTATTACGTTTCAATTGTCTACTAACATAAGCATTGAAGTTTTCTTGTTTAACAATAAAATTGTCAAACTCATCTAAGCATTGGCTAGCAGACTTATAACGAGGAATATCACCTTCATCAAATATATAGAGAGAATTTACCTTTACTACCTGTGTCGGGTTATCAAGACCATGTATTTCTTCAACAGGCGGTAAATTATTAACATCTTCAGCTTTAATACCTTTTTCTTTCATAGATTTCTTTGCCTCTTGCATATCTTCAGGACTGAGAAATAGAATACCCCTTTTCTTCGGAGTTGGCTTGGGAGTTGTTTCAGAAAGTGTCCAATTATTTTCATTACTCAACATATTATTTAATAGTGATTCATCTTGATCAACAGTTCTTTCCCTGAAAACACAACCAGCACAACTATCCAGGTGGTCTCTGGAAGCATCGGTTAGTCCATTATAAAAGATATCAAGTATTTTATTTTTCTTAAGAGGATGATCAGGGAAAGCATTAAGTAATTGGAGAAGCCTCCCCCAAGCTTGTGGGAGACTCTCTTCTTCAATTTGCACAAAATTATATATTTCCCTTAAGGCAGCTTGTTTCTTATGAGCGAGAAAATATTTAGCAAAGAAGTAATAAATCATATCCTGGGGACTACGCACACAACCAGGATCAAGAGAATTAAACCATGTTTTAGTATCACCCTTTAACGAGAACGGAAATAGCTTAAGGATATAGTAGTACCATTTTTTTCCTCATTGGTGAATAGGGTGGCTACATCATTCAACTTAGTAAGATGTGCCACAACAGTTTCAGATTCATAGCCATGGAAAGGATCATATTCAACCAAAGTAATTAACTCAGGATCGATAGAGAAATCATAATCCTTATCAGAGATAAAGATAGGTGAAGTAGCAAAAGCAGGGTCATATTTCATTCTAGCATTCAAAGACTTTTCTTTCAGCTTAGCTAATAGTTTCTTAAGATCATACCTATCATTGCATGCTAAAAGATCTCTAGCAGTTTCTTCATCCATAACATAACCCTCAGGCACAACAGGCAATTCATATCTAGGGGGAGAATCTTCATCATCACTTTCATCAATATTATCAATTTCAATAATTTCATTCTCTCTAGCCCTAGCAAGTTGTTCATCAAGAAATTCACCTAGTGGCACAGTATTATCAAACATAGAAGTAGTTTCATCATAAGTATCAGGCACAGCAGAAGTGGCATCATCAAGAACATGCGACATATCAGATTCAATACAGGAGTAGGTGTCACAAATTTACTCATAACAGAGGGTGAATCAAGTGCAGAGCTAGATGGCAGTTCCTTACCTCCCCTCGTAGTTGAGGGATAAATCTTGGTTTTTTCATCTTTCAAGTTCTTCATAGTGATCAACAGATATAAATCCTAGGTGACTCAAAGAATATAGATATGCTCGCGGGCAACGGCCCCAGAAAATAGTCTTGATAACCCACTAGTATAGGCGATCGCAACAGTTTTCGAGGGTAGAGTATTCAACCCAAATTTATTGATTCGACACAAGGGGAGCCAAAGAATATTCTCAAGTATTAGAAGTTGAGTTGTCAATTCAACCACACTTTAAAGACCTAATATCTTCAGCAAAGTATTTAGTAGCAAAGTAGTATGGAAGTAACGGTAACAGTGGCAAAAGTAACAGTAGCAGTTTTGTAGTAATTGTAATAGTGGCAGTGGAAAAGTAACTAAGCAAAGATCAATATGTGAAAAGCTCGTAGGCATCGGATCAGTGATGGATGATTATGTCGGATGCGATTCCTCATACAACGGTTATAACATAGGGTGACACAGAACTAGCTCCAATTCATCAATGTAATGTAGGCACGTATTCCGAATATAGTCATACGTGCTTATGGGAAAGAACTTGCATGACATCTTTTGTCCGACCCTCCCGTGGCAGCGGAGTCCTATTGGAAACTAAGGGATGTTAAGGCCTGCTTTTAATAGAGTATCGGACCAAAGCATTAACACTTAGTGAATACATGAACTCCTCAAACTACAGTCATCACCAGGAGTGGTCCCGATTGTTGTCACTTCGGGGTTGCCGGATCATAACACATAGTAAGTGACTATTGACTTGGAAGATAGGATCAAGAACTCACATATATTCATGAAAACATAATAGGTTCAGATCTGAAATCATGGCACTCGGGCCCTAGTGACAAGCATTAAGCATGGCAAAGTCATAGCAACATCAATCTTAGAACATAATGGATACTAGGGATCAAACCCTAAAAAAACTAACTCGATTACATGGTAAATCTCATCCAACCCATCACCGTCCAGCAAGCCTACGATGGAATTACTCACCCACGGCGGTGAGCATCATGAAATTGGTGATGGAGGAAGGTTGATGATGACGACGGCGACGATCTCCACTCTTTGGAGCCCCGAACAGACTCCAGATCAGCCCTCCCGAGAGAGATTAGGGCTTGGCGGCGGCTCTGTATCGTAAAACGTGATGAATCCTTCTCTCTGATTTTTTCTCCCCAAAAGTGAATATATGGAGTTGGAGTCGAGGTCGGTGGAGCCTTAGGGGGCCAACGAGACAGGGGCGCCCAGTGGGGTGGGCGCCCCCCACCCTCGTGGACAGGGTGTGGGCCCCCTGATCTTGATTGTTTCGCCAGTATTTTTTACATATTCCAAAAATATTCTCCATGGATTTTCAGGTCAGTCCGAGAACTTTTATTTCTGCACAAAAATAACACCATGGCAATTCTGCTGAAAACACCGTTAGTTCGGGTTAGTTCCATTCAAATCATGCAAGTTAGAGTCCAAAACAAGGACAAAAGTGTTTGGAAAAGTATATACGTTGGAGACGTATCAACTTGCCTAGACAGTTCCTGGATCCTCACCATAAGTTCAAGAAAGACAAGAAGAACTTCATGAAAGGTAGAGTTGTCAAAAACTCTGCACCACCTCTGTTGACAGGCCAAGAGACCCTGGATCAGTCAAACGCTCTCAAGCCAGATCCAGAGCGTCCGGGGTATTTCAAGGGGTATAATTCGAAACACGCCTGGACTCACAAGACCTGCTTGTGGGATCTGCCTTACTTCAAAAACCTCCTTTGCCCACACAACATCAACGTGATGCACACTGAAAAGAATATTGATGAGGTACTTTTTGGTACATTGTTTGGCATAGAGGGGAATTCAAAGGATAGTACTAAGGCTAGAGTCGATCAGGAGGCGCTGTGTGATAGGCCATTACAAAACATGCAAGAACCGAAAGGAAAGCTGAACTGGATGAAGCCAAAGGCATGGTTTAATTTTGGAAGGCCAGCTATGAGGGAAATTATCTTGTGGGTGAAAATGCAGTTGATGTTCCCCGATGGTTATGCAGCTCATCTAAAGAGGGGAACGAATCTTGAGAAATTGAAAATATTTGGTCTCAAAAGTCATGATTGGTGCATATGGATTGAGCAGGTAATGCCGGTGATGTTGCGTGGCTTCATCCCTGAGCATGAATGGCTAGTACTGGTAGAGCTGAGCTATTTCTTCCGTGTTCTTTGTGCCAAAGAACTATCGCCTGTTGTGCTAGAAAAAATGGAAGAGTTGGCGCCGGAGTTGATCTACAAATTAGAGAAGATCTTTCCGCCGAGCTTCTTTAATCCAATGCAACACTTGATTTTGCATCTCCCGACCGAGGCAAGACTGGGGGGGCATGCAAAATCGTTGGTGCTACGCAACTGAGAGGATGTAGAAGACGCTCTGAGCAAAATGTAAAAATAAACGTCAAATTGAAGCATCGATGGCCGAGGCATTCATTACTGAGGAGGCGGCAAACTTCGTGACAACACACTACAAAGCCAAAAATCGTCATTTGCATAAATTGAAGCCTCGGTACAATGCTGGGGACCCTAAAAAGGGTGGATCCAACCTCAGCCTATTCAAAGGGAAGCTCACACCAGCCGATACTTCTACTCCCAATTCGTTGGATGTCGAAGAATGGCAGACCATTTCATTGTATATATTCACCAACCTAACAGAAGTGCAGACGTACATCGAGTAAGTTCTCGTGGTACATTGTTTCGTAACCTACAATTCCTTTGAACTGCTCTTATTCCTGGGTAATTTTTGATATAGTCGATACGTCGCCAAATTCTCAGATGGAGCGGTGATCCAAAAGGAATCCATCGAAGAGTATGAGCTTCTGGCAAACCAAGGAGGCGTCTTTCCTGGTTTCATCTCTTGGTTTAAACAAACGGTAATTTCCATAAAACAATTCTCATTTCTTCGTAATTTGCGGCTGATGCAACAATCCTTTCATATTAAACTTGTAGGCTAATTCAGAGTTTATGGATGCCGAATTGAGACAAGTCGCTAATGGATTTGACTATAAGGTTCGTTCATTTGACAAATACAACATCAACGGGTATCACTTTCGTACCTACGGCAAAGAGCAATCTATGGCTGACCGAAAGTCTACAAATTGTTGTGTCTCTGCTATCGGTGATGGAGGTATCGAGTATTATGGGAGAGTTGAAGCAATTTATGAACTTCTATTCTATGGTCAAAATGCACCGAACGTCGTAGTCTTCAAATGTTACTAGTTCCAGTCGAAGGAGACTAGGAGGACTCATGAACATATAGGGCTAGTCGAAATCAAACAAAGCACCCATTTATATGTTTCTGATGTCTATATTATGGCTCAACAGGTGACCCAAGTTTTCTATCTACCATGAGCCTGCCAAACTTATCCAAATCTGAATGGTTGGGATGTCGTTTATGAAGTGTCGCCACGTGTTAGACCACCTACCCCCAATGAAGAGGATTATGAACCTCACATTAACCTAGACACATATGAAGGTGAATTCTTCCAAGAAACACGTCTTTCCAAAAAACGCTTCAAGACACGCTCTACTTCACACCAGAACATTGAAGTAGACAGCAACAGTGAACCCGACTTCACCCATGAGCCGAAACAAGAAGAGCCTGAAAGAGAAGAGGTTACTGCTGCGGATGACTTATCAATGCTTGACCGATTACGTAAAGGTGGCCTTCCACATGTTGATTCCGCTGAACCCGATGAGCACTTCATTCATGATAGTGATGATGATGATTATGCATTTATTGATCCCAGAGCATTTATTGAACCCGGCGATCAAGATTATTTTTAGGTATTCAATTTTTTATGTTGTACTTGATTTATATACTTACTTGTATGATTGTATGATTTATATAGTTACTTGTATAATTTTCTTACTTTGTATGATTGTTTGTTATACATAGTGCCATGGTCTTGATATCCGTCCCCGTCGGCCCTCGCCCGGTTTATGATTCGGATGTGGTATATTATCTTTTATAAATATTTGTTGCATTTCGCATTTATGAAAATTATGGCCATCAAGTTGACAGAGAGATATTTTTATCTAGGAGGTATGTGAACCAGAAATTGCAACCGACCCTCTTGTCGAGAAGTTATATTTAGTTGAAAAACAAAATGAGTATTTGAAAGAAAAAATCAAAAGAATTGAAGAAGAGAAGATGGAATTGGAGTTGTATGTTGCTGATGTCTTCGATGATCAAAAGATGAAGATGAATGCAATGTGCTTGAAGATGGATGCAATGTGCTTGAAGATTAACAAGATTAGAAAATATGCCATTGATAATGAGGCTTGGTATCATTATGCCAATGGATCAATTGTTACCTTAGTTGTGAACTTCATCGCATTTGTTGTGATGAGGGTAAGTCTTCTCTTCTTCTTCTTTCTTCTTCTTCTTCTTCTTCTTCTTCTTCTTCTTCTTCTTTTTCTTCTAGTCTTCTTCTTCTTCTTCTTCTTCTTCTTCTTCTTCTTCTTCTTCTTCTTCTTCTTCTTCTTCTTATTCTAGTCTTGTTCTTCTTCTAGTCTTCTTATTCTTCTTCTTCTAAGTTTCTTACTCCCATTTTTGCAGGTTTGATTCACTTCATGGAAGTAGCATTGATGGACTACTAGTGTTTAGTTCTTGTTTTCATTTGTATTGATGAACAATGTGAAACTATGTATGTATATGTGGATGAACTCTGTGAAACTATGTATGTATTGGATCTTGTAATACCCTATGTGTTATGTTGCATTGCTGGACTGCTAGATGTTTGATACATGGGCTAGTTTGATGTTGAACTATATATATCATATATATCTTTTGAAAATGCAGGGATATAACAGAAAAAAAACATCAACAATACAGGCACTTTGCCGTCAGCCGCGGATGGCAAAGAAGTCATGTGGCAACAACCTGTGCAACCTGTGACCATACCCATTTGGTCAATTTGCCGTCGGTGGCCAGCAACAAAGAGATGGGTCTGCAGACGCGTCTGTTGACGTCAGGACTGGCAGCTTCGCCATCCGCTAGCGGTCGACATTAGTTGCTGTTAGCCACCTAACCTGACTGGCGCATGATTTTTCCATCCATGTTCTTTTCCGTCCGCCGCCGGTGGCGAATGAACTTTGTCGTCCGCTATTAGGAAACAGGCGACAATGAACATGTTTACCGTCACTCTCTTTGCCGGGCAGGTTTGCCGTCGATGGCGAACGGCAAGGAGCTTTTTCGTCCACTTTTGGTGCCTTCGTTGTCTGCCATGGAAGACGGCAAATAAGTTGATTCCTGTAGTGTAAGCTAATAATTATGCATTTTCCATTTGCCTGTAGTTTCCTAGAAGTATTCCTCACTTTTTAAAGATATTGTTTTGTGAAGTATAGTGTCTGAAGAAATCTAAAATGTGCTTGCGGTATTTTTCTTCCTTAAGTTTTTATTGTCTTGTGAAATGATAGAAATAGATGGTTCCGAGTAAAAAGAGGATATGAGCAGTCGGTAGTTGAAGGTAGTATAATTGCCAGTTAGCATTGTTTTCAGTAGGATTCATTGAGGTAATATAGGAGACTAGGAAGCGCCTTCTCAAACGAATTCACATAATTATTGATCTTTCCTACCAATTAGCATTGTTTTCATTCAGTAGGGTCATCGACTGATTCAGCTTCTTCAGCTGGGATAATAATTTATTGTTTATTATGTCTACATGGTCGATGCTGTGATATGTCTACATTGATGATCTGTGTTAGAGCACCCCAATCCAACAATGGCTTTGTAAGCATGTATTTTATGGTGGTTCTGCTGGCCTTTCGATCTTTGGGTTGTTGATGAACGTGTCTTGATGAGATATTGTGTCATTGCCATTTGGGGGGGTCAAATCATGCATTGTGTGAGCCCTGAGACTTGACATGGACAAAGTTATCACATCTAAAGATAAAAGGCTTCTCCCAAGGCGCCGTACTTACAATAGTGTTGTTTTCAGCTTCTTGATACTTTAGAAGCTGAACTACTATTCTCTTAACTTATTGACAAGCCCAAAGAATCTTGCGATGATTCTCCAACCATTTAATGTGTGTTGTTGAGCACTTTAGTTAACATAGTACTATTTGAAGTAACAAGAGTACCTTCAGGTGCTTGTAACACATGTAGAATGTGGACTGCTAGGAGCTGTGCGTTTGCTGATCATGGAGAATGAATAGTCGAAGGAAATATGCCCTAGAGGCAATAATAAAGTTGATATTTGTATTTCCTTATATCATGATAAATGTTTATTATTCATGCTATAATTGTATTAACCGGGAACTTAGTACATGTGTGAATACATAGACGAAACCGAGCTTCCCTAGTATGCCTCTATTAGACTAGCTCATTGATCAAAGATGGTTATGTTTCCTAACCATAGACATGAGTTGTCATTTGATCAAAGGGATCACATCATTAGGAGAATGATGTGATGAAAAAGACCCATCCGTTAGCTTAGCAACTTCATCGTTTATTTTTACTGCTATTGCTTTCTTCATGACTTATACAAGTTCCTATGACTATGAGATTATGCAACTCCCGAATACCATAGGAACACCTTGTGTGCTATCAAACGTCACGACGTAACTGGGTGATTATAAAGATGCTCTACAGATGTCTTCGAAGGTGTTTGAGGTGTTGGCATAGATCAAGAATAGGATTTGTCACTCTAAGTGTCGGAGAGGTATATCTGGGCCCTCTCGGTAATACATATCATAATAAGCCTTGCAAGCAAATGACTAATGAGTTAGTTCTACCTCTTGAGCTTGCTTTGTTTTTCCCTTGAAGAGGAAAGGGTGATGCAGCATAGTAGCGTAAGTATTTCCCTCAGTTTTTGAGACCCAAGGTATCAATCCAGTAGGAGACCACGCGTGAGTCCCTCATACCTACACAAACAAAGAAGAATCTTGCAACCAACGTGATAAAGGGGTTGTCAATCCCTTCTCGGCCACTTGCAAAAGTGAGATCTGATAGAGATGATAATATAATATTTTTGGTATTTTTGGTATTTTTGTTATAGATTGTAAAGTAACAGTAAAGTAAAGGTAAATAGTTGATGGAAGATTGATATGATGGAAGATAGACCCGGGGGCCATAGGTTTCACTAGTGGCTTCTCTCATGATAGCATATTTCTATGGTGGGTGAACAAATTACTGTCGAGCAATTGATATAGTTATGAGAATATCTAGGCATGATCATTGTATATAGGCATCACGTCTGTGACAAGTAGACCGAAACGATTTTTGCATCTACTACTATTACTCCACACATCGACCGCTATCCAGCATGCATCTAGAGTATTAAGTTCAAAAGAACATAGTAATGCCTTAAGCAACATGACATGATGTAGAGGGATAAACTCATGCAATATGATGTAAACCCCATCTTTTTATCCTCGATGGCAACAATACAATACGTGCCTTGCTGCTCCTGGAGTCACTGGGAAAGGACACCGAAAGATTGAACCCAAAGCTAAGAACTTCTCCCATTGCAAGAACTACCAATCTAGTAGGCCAAACAAAACTGATAATTCAAAGAGACTTGCAAAGATATTTAAATCATGCATAAAAGATTTCAGAGAGGAATCAACTATTGTTCATAGATAATCATGATCATAAACCCACAATTCATCAGATCTCGACAAACACACCGCAAAAAGAATTACATCGAATAGATCTCTAAGAAGATCGAGGAGAACTTTGTATTGAGATCCAAAGAGAGAGAAGAAGCCATCTAGCTAATAACTATGGACCCCAAGGTCTGTGGTAAACTACTCACAACTCATCGGAGAGGCTATGGTGTTGATGTAGAAGCCCTCCGTTATCGATGCCCCCTCCGGTGGAGCTCCGGAATAGGCCCCAAGACGGGATCTCACGGGTACAAAAGGTTGCGGTGGTGGAATTAGGGTTTCGTGGTGCTCCTCGATGTTTTCAGGGTATATGGGTATATATAGGAGGAAGAGGCACGTCATGGGAGCAATAGGGGGCCCACGAGGGTGGGGGCGAGCCTACCCCCCTGGGGGCGCCCCTTCCCTCATGTTCGCCTCGTTCCTTCCCAGGCGTGTACCCCAAGTCTTCTGTGTTGTATTTGTTCCAAAAACTACTCTGCCGAAGGTTTCATTCCGTTTGGACTCCGTTTGATATTCCTTTTCTGCGAAACACTGAAATAGGCAAAAAAAACAGCAATTTGCACTGGGCCTTGGGTTAGTAGGTTAGTCCCAAAAATAATATGAAAGTGTATAATAAAACCCATTAAACATCCAAAATAGATAATATAATAGCATGGAACAATCAAAAATTATAGATATGTTGGAGACGTATCAAGCATCCCCAAGCTTAATTCCTGCTCGTCCTCAAGTAGGTAAATGATAAAAACAGAATTTTTGATGTGGAATGCTACCCAACATAATTCTCAATGTAATTTTCTTTATTGTGGCATGAATGTTCAGATCCGAAAGATTCAAGACAAAAGTGTAATATTGACATAAGAATAATAATACTTCAAGCATACTAACAAAGCAATCATGTCTTCTCAAAGTAACATGGCCAAAGAAAGTTATCCCTACAAAATCATATAGTCTGGCTATGCTCTATCTTCATCACACAAAATATTTAAATCATGCACAACCTTGGTTTCAGTCAAGCAATTGTTTCACACTTCAATTTTTTCAAACCTTTCAACTTTCACGCAATACATGAGCGTGAGCCATGGATATAGCACTATAGGTGGAATGGAGTGGTGGTTGTGGAGAAGACAAAAGAGGAAGATAGTCTCACATCAACTAGGCGTATTAATGGGCTATGGAGATGCCCATCAATAGATATCAATGTGAGTGAGTTGGGATTGCCATGCAACGGATGCACTAGAGCTTTAGGTGTGTGAAAGCTCAACAAAAGTAACTAAGTTGGTGTGCATCCAACTTGCTTGCTCACGAAGACCTAGGGCATTTTGAGGAAGCCCATCATAGGAATATACAAGCTAAGTTTTATAATGAAAATTCCCACTAGTATATGAAAGTGACAAAACAAGAGACTCTCTATCATGAAGATCATGGTGCTACTTTGAAGCACAAGTGTGGAAAAAGGATAGTAGCATTGCCCCTTCTCTCTTTTTCTCTCATTTTTTTCCTTTTTTTTCTTTTTTTGGGCCTTTTCTCTTCTCTTTATTTATGGCCTCTTTTTTCTCTTTTTTTATATTTTTTTTCGTCCGGAGTATCATCCTGACTTGTGGGGGAATCATAGTCTCCATCATCCTTTCCTCACTGGGACAATGCTCTAGTAATGAAGATCATCATGCTTTTATATACTTACAACTCAAAGATTACAACTCGAAGCTAGAACAAAATATGACTCTATGTTAATGCCTCCGGTGGTGTACCAGGATGTGCAATGAATCAAGAGTCACATGTATGAAAAATTGTGCATGGTGGACTAGCGACAAATACGATGTCAACAACATGGTCATGCAAAGCAATATGACAATGATGGAGCATGTCATAATAAATGGAACGATGGAAAGTTGCATGGCAATATATCTCAGAATGGCTATGGAAATGCCATTAGGTAGGTATGGTGGTTGTTTTGAGGAAGGTATATGGTGGGTGTATGGTACCGGTGAAAGTTGCACGATACTAGAGAGGCTAGCAATGGTGGAAGGGTGAGAGTGCGTATAATCCATGGACTCAACATTAATCATAAAGAACTCATATACTTATTTCAAAAATATACGAGTCATCAAAACAAAGTATTCAACGCCTGCTCCTAGGGGAAGGGTTGGTAGGAGTTAACCATCGCGCGATCCCGACCTCCACACAAAGGATGACAATCAATAAATAAATCATTCTCCAACTTCATCACATAACGGTTCACCATACGTGCATGCTACGGGAATCACAAACTTTAACACAAGTGTTTCTTGAATTCACAATTACTCCACTAGCATGACTCTAATATCACCATCCTCATATCTCAAAACAATCATCAAGTATCAAACTTCTCATAGTATTCAATGCACTTTTATATGATTTTTTTATTATACCTATCTTGGATGCCTATCATATTAGGACTAATTTTATAACCAAAGAAAATTACCATGCTGTTATAAAAGACTCCCAAAATAATATAAGTGAAACATGAGTGATCAATAATTTCTATAAAATAAAACCATACGTGCATGCTACGGGAATCACAAACTTTAACACAAGTGTTTCTTGAATTCACAATTACTCCACTAGCATGACTCTAATACCACCATCCTCATATCTCAAAACAATCATCAAGTATCAAACTTCTCATAGTATTCAATGCACTTTTATATGAATTTCTTTATTATACCTATCTTGGATGCCTATCATATTAGGAATAATTTTATAACCAAAGCAAATTACCATGCTGTTATAAAAGACTCCCAAAATAATATAAGTGAAGCATGAGAGATCAATAATTTCTATAAAATAAAACCACCGCCGTGCTCTAAAAAGATATAAGTGAAGCACTAGAGCAAAACTATCTAGCTCAAAAGATATAAGTGAAGCACATAGAGTATTTTAATAAATTCCGATTCATGTGTGTCTCTCTAAAAAGGTGTGTACAGCAAGGATGATTGTGGTAAACTAAAAATCAAAGACTCAAATTATACATGACGCTCCAAGCAAAACACATATCATGTGGTGAATACAAATATAGTCTCGAGTAAAGTTACCGATAGACGAAGACGAAAGAGGGGATCCCTTCCCGGGCATCCCCAAGCTTAGGCTTTTGGTTGTCCTTGAATTTTACCTTGGGGTGCCTTGGGCATCCCCAAGCTTAGGTTCTTTCCACTCTTTGTTCTATAGTCCATCAAATCCTTACCCAAAAACTTGAAAACTTCACAACACAAAACTTAACTGGAAATTCCGTGAGCTCCGTTAGTATAATAAAACAAACCACCACTTCAAGGTAATGTAATTAACTCATTCTTTATTTATATTGGTGTTAAACCTACGGTATTACAACTTCTCAATGATTCATACCCCCCATACTACTCATAGATTCATCAAAATAAGCAAACAACACACGGAAAACAGAATCTGTCAAAAACAAAACAGTCTGTAGGAATCTGTAACTTTCGAATACTTCTGTAACTCTAAAAATTCTAAAATAAATTGGTGGACGTGAGGAATTTGTCTATTAATCATCTTCAAAAAGAATCAACTAAAAATCTCTCTCCATTAAAAAAATGGTAGCTAATCTCGTGAGCGCTAAAGTTTCTGATTTTTACAGCATGATAGCAAAGACTTCACCCAAGTCTTCCCAAAGGCTCTACTTGGCACAAACACTACTTAAAACACAAAACCACATCTAAGCAGAAGCTAGATGCATTATTTATTACTAAACAGAAGCAAAATCGAAGAAAATAAAATTGGGTTGCCTCCCAACAAGCGCTATCGTTTAACGCCCCTAGCTAGGCATGATACAAGAATAGATCTAGGTATTGCCATAATGATAAGGTACATCGCGAAAACTCATCTCATATTCGCTATGTTAAGCAGCAAGTTTTCTTTGTGGAAAGCAAAAGTAATTGAATGGGATAAATATAATAGGACAAAAGTCCCCAAGATCAAGCTCGGGAGGTATGGGTTCCTCCTTTGGCCCCGTGTATTGCAGAACCAATTCATCGTTATAAGTATTCTTTTAGCAGAAGGTCATGGGCCTGTTTTCAAGAGAGAAACCTAACCCATTGTTTTGAATAGCAAAATCATCATTCAGTTCAGAGATTCTATCAACTAGAACAATGGTAGGAACCTTTTTTCTAAAGTTTTCATTATAAGCAACATGATCTAGAGATTGTAAACGCATTATGTCTTCTTGATTAAATAGGGTAGCCTCTATGGGAGGACGACCAGCGTCCACCCTATAATGCGCAAAAAAAATTGGCCTCTTTCATTATAAATCTGAACTCATGTGCCAAAAAGATAGTAGCTGCATGCTTAACAGAAGAATGCTCAATATTGGAGACTTCTAGAAAGATTCTCTGAATACAAGGATGCATGTGGATAAATTGTCTTTCGAGTTCAACTACAAGCATGGATATAGCATCCGCAATACTACTGGTTCTATGAAGAATAGATCTACCCATAATGGGCAAAACACCGGCACAAGTAAAGAAATCATGAATAACTCCTTTTCCAATAATATTACCACTACCAATTCGGAACTTCTTAGTATGTAAAGTGGTAGGTTCCTCGTGAGGATAATCAAAACCGTCAAAGTTTCTCCCAAGGTTACTATCCTTTTCAATGATATCCTCCCCCATCTCAGACATGATAGCAACAAACCGCACTAAGGACGAACACACAAGAGGCAAGCGAATGGAAAAAGAAAGGCGAATAAAACGGCAAGGATGAAGTGGGGGAGAGGAAAACGAGAGGCAAATGGCAAATAATGTAATGCGAGGGATAAGTGTTTGTGATGGGTACTTGGTATATGACTTGTGCATAGATCTCTCCGGCAACGGCGCCAGAAATCCTTCTTGCTACCTCTTGAGCTTGCGCTGTTTTTCCCTTGAAGAGGAAAGGATGATGCAGCACAGTAGCGTAAGTATTTCCCTCAGTTTTTGAGAACCAAGGTATCAATCCAGTAGGAGACCACGCGCGAGTCCCTCGTACCTACTCAAACAAATAAGGACCTTGCAACCAACGCGATAAAGGGGTTATCAATCCCTTCTCGGCCACTTGCAAAAGTGAGATCTGATAGAGATGATAAGATAATATTTTTGGTATTTTTGTTATTTGAAAGTAAAGGTTGCAAAGTAAAAGTAAAGTAAAGGTAAATAGTTGATGGAAGATTGATATGATGGAAGATAGACCCGGGGGGCATAGGTTTCACTAGTGGCTTCTCTCATGATAGCAGATTTCTACGGTGGGTGAACAAATTACTGTCGAGCAATTGATAGAAAAGCGCATAGTTATGAGAATATCTAGGCATGATCATTGTATATAGGCATCACGTCCGTGACAAGTAGACCGACACGATTCTGCATCTACTACTATTACTCCACACATCGACCGCTATCCAGCATGCATCTAGAGTATTAAGTTCATAAGAACAGAGTAACGCCTTAAGCAAGATGACATGATGTAGAGGGATAAACTCATGCAATATGATGTAAACCCCATCTTTTTATCCTTGATGGCAACAATACAATACGCGCCTTGCTGCCCCTGCTATCACTGGGAAAGGACACCGCAAGATTGAACCCAAAGCTAAGCACTTATCCCATTGCAAGAACTACCCATCTAGTAGGCCAAACCAAACTGATAATTCGAAGAGACTTGCAAAGATATTTAAATCATGCACAAAAGATTTCAGAGAGGAATCAAATATTGTTCATAGATAATCATGATCATAAACCCACAATTCATCGGATCTCGACAAACACACCACAAAAAGAATTACATCGAATAGATCTCCAAGAAGATCGAGGAGAACTTTGTATTGAGATCCAAAGAGAGAGAAGAAGCCATTTAGGTAAAATATGGACCCGAAGGTCTGTGGTAAACTACTCACAACTCATCGGAGAGGCTATGGTGTTGATGTAGAAGCCCTCCGTGACCGATGCCCCCTCTGGTGGAGCTCCGGAACAGGCCTCAAGATGGGATCTCATGCGTATAGAAGGTTGCGGCGGTGGAATTAGGGTTTCATGGTACTCCTCGATGTTTTCAGGGTATATGGGTATATATATGAGGAAGAGGCACGTTAGGGGAGCAACAGGGGCCCGCGAGGGTGGGGGCGCGCCTACCCCCTGGGCACGCCCCCTGCCCTCGTGGCCGTCTCGTTCCTTCCCTGGCGTGTACTACAAGTCTTCTGTGTTGTATTTGTTCCGAAAACGACTCTCCCGAAGGTTTCATTCCGTTTGGACTCCGTTTGATATTCCTTTTCTGCGAAACACTGAAATAGGCACAAAAAAAAACAGCAATTTGCATTGGGCCTTGGTGAAAGGATCGATATGGTTGACTAGAGGGGGGTGAATAGGCAACTAACAATTTTTACCTTTTCTTAACCAAATTAAACTTAGCAACAAAGTAAGTTGTCTAGATATGCAACTAGGTGGACAACTTATAGGAAGCAACAATAACAACCACACAAGCAAGCAAGCTAAGGTATACAAAGAAAGCTTGCACAAGTAAAGGAAAGAAATAACCACAAGTGGAGCCGGTGAAGACGAGGATGTGTTACCGAAGTTCCTTCCCTTTGAGAGGAAGTACGTCTCTGTTGGAGCGGTGTGGAGGCACAATGCTCCCCAAGAGCCACTAGGGCCACCGTATTCTCCTCACGCCCTCACACAATGCGAGGTGCCGTGATTCCACTAGTGGTGCCCTTGAAGGCGGCGAACAAACCTTTACAAACAATGTTGGGGCAATCTTCACAACCGAATTGGAGGCTCCCAACGACACCACGAAGCTTCACCACAATGGAATATGGCTCCGAGGTGACCTCAACCGTCTAGGGTGCTCAAACACCCAAGAGTAACAAGATCCGCAAGGGATTAGTGGGGGGAACAAATTTCTCTTGGTGGAAGTGTAGATCGATGCCTTCTCAAGCAATCCCTAGGAAATCAACAAGTTTGATTGGCTAGGGAGAGAGATCGGGCGGAAATGGAGCTTTGAGCAAGAATGGATCTTGGGGAGGAAGAGGTAAGTCTCCTTGGGGAAGAAGACTCCCTATATATAGTGGGAGGGCAAATCCAACTGTTATCCCTCAATTCTGCCCGCAGAGCACGGTACTACCGCACTTAAAGTGCGGTACTACCACACGGCCCAGCGGTACTACCGCACAGGGTGCGGTACAAGTCAGAACTAGCCCCTATTGCGTTAAAACACCGGGCGATAGTACTGCCGGAGCGGTACTACCGCAAGGCAGGGTCAGACTGGCCGAGGAGGAGTGAGGACTAAATAAAATACGTCCGCAGCTACTTCCGCAGAGTTACGGTCGTTGCAAAAACCCGACACGGTACTACCGCTTGCACGAAGCGGTAGTACCGCGTAGGACGCGGAAGTAAAAAATTACTTCCGCGCCTACTACCGTACTAGTTACGACGCTGGTCCGGTCACACGGTACTACCGTGTCCATGGTACGGTAGTACCGCATGGTGCGGTACTACCTTAACCCTGGAGCGGTACTACCATGGGGCCGTGCGGTACTACCGCGTTCTTTGAGCGGTACTACCGCATGCCCAGTAGTGGTAGTCGTAGGACACCACTGTTTTTGTAATGACAAGGAAAACAGCCGGAGCTCCAAAGAAGTGAAGGAAAGGTGGTGCGAATAAATAGACGTGTACGTGTTGATTCCACCCAAACCTTTCCGAAGCGGACCCCCTCTTAATAGTACGGCTTTCCTATGACTCAAATCTACTGAAAAGAACCAAAAGGAAACACTGTCTTCCATAGGTTCCGAGGGGCACTGAATCGTCTTGTGCCTAGGTGTGATATATCTGAAAAGCTCAGTGCACACGATTAGACCGCAAAAGCATTGTCATCAATCACCAAAAGTACTTAGGGAGAAATATGCCCTTACAATCTCCCCCTTTTTGGTGGATTGATGACAATACGGGGTTTGCACAAAGATATATATATAACAGAATAGTAAGCAAACCCAACATAATTATAAAATATAGGTAAGCTCCCCCTAGATGTGTGCACACATAAGAAGATGCTTTGGACTGCATAGCACACATACTAGGATCAACGCTCCCCCTATATTTTATAAGCAACATACTCCTTGCAACAAAGAATAAGACTCTACGCATGGATGCAAGGAGGATAACGTGAGCACATATTAACAGGGCAAGTGAAGCAAACGCTCACAACCTAGCAAATAGCATAGACATAATAACGAGATAACGAGTAGAATGCATATGTCTCACACCATATGAAAGGTATCACACACACGACACAAACCAACGAAAGCAGATAAGGTTCGACCAACGAAAAGCAAATAAAACATGGCACACGACGCAAATCCTACACTCTCTCCCCCTTTGGCATCGAGACACCACACAGGGAAAGAGGACACCTAAGACATAGGTGGTAGCTCAGGCGGAATAGATCAGTCGTCACGAGCTCCGTCAGACTCCTTCTGCTCCTCCTCGGAATCAGACCACTTGAAGCCCTGTTTGGCAATCCACTCAGCCTCTGGAGTGATGGTCTCCTCTGACCCATTAGACGCATCCTCACCAAAGATCCTCATTATATTCTTGTCACACTCGCGAGCCTGCTTCTAAGTCACATGAGCCTTGTATTGCCCCTTTGCCTGCATACAAAATGGAGCCTTCATCTTGCTCTTCAGCTTTTTAGCCCACGAGGGCTCAGACGAGGGGGGGGCATACCCTCCAGAACTATCCTCATCAGCTGCCTCATCCTCATCCATCTTAGCTACAGCAGCCTCTGCACGGGTAGTAGTGTTAGCCCATCGACTCTTGATGCGAAGTCGGATGGGCTCATGACGAATCCAGTGAGGGGCCTCAAACTCTTCATCAGGATATAGCTTCTCCCAAGTCTTGGAGATCAGCAAAAACAGATAAGGACCGTAGATAGGCACTTTGCGGGTGAATATTGCAAAGCGGAGCTCACACCACATGATATGTGAGATATCAAGTGGTTGAGTCTGAGCACTGCGGGCCTTCTCACACATAAGCATCATGTCCACGAGGTATGAATGTACCTTGTCCTTTTCCCAAATGCGAGGAAACAATGAGTTGCCGAAGATCATATGCATGATATCCAGAAAGGGGTTCATCACCCAAGTCTTCTTGCCACTAGCGAGCGTCTTCTCCACATAGAAAGGCAGCAGCCGGTCCTTGTTGGCAGATTCTTCGTTGGCATGAGGGCGAGCTCCAACAGGAGTGTGGAGCCCCTCATCAGCAACCTGAAGCAGATCCATAAAGTCCTTCCATGTAGCAGTCATCTTATGTCCATTTGTGATCCAAGTCATGTTGCATTCCTCCTTAGGATGGAAGTGAACTGAAGCATAGAACTGTGCCACAATTTCTGGGTCAAAGTCCATCTGAAATGACATGATAGGCTCAATGCCAAACTGCTCCAGAAGATCTAGAGCCTTAGCAAAATAGGCCCGGTGCTCCTCCTTCCTCATGTGATTCATGTCAATCCAATGTGCATCCACATATAGGTTGTGTTTGCTCTTGAGTACTTCTGTGAAGATACGATACTGCCGCTTGGTCCAGAACAATTCATCTCCATGGAACTGAGCCCGGGGATCTGCATAAAGATTGATCTTCCTCCTAGCAATGAACTCATGTGATGGTATCTCGTCCATGCTCATAGTTGGTTCCTTGTTCTTGGTGGCAGTGGTCTTGGTTCTGCGTTGTGGGGCATTGGAGCCCTCAAGAACATCACTTTGGGTGCGTAGACGCTTTGACCCTGTGTCACAGCTGGGATTCGAGCGACGGACATTGGAACCGGAGCCACCACCTATGACACAAAAACAAGAACACGAAAGAAAGACAAAGAGAATCAATGCAAAAGCCACAATAAAGCACAAGAAACATGTAGAAAAGATAATATGTATGTGCTATGAAGAAGGTGTGGACCGAACGATAGTACTGTTCAAAGCTTGCGGAAGTAAAGTTTTAGTGCCGCCAAGGGGGCGGTAGTACCGCACCGAAGTGTTACGGTAGTACCGCACCAGACGCGGTACTAAAATTTTACTTCCGCGTCCATTACGGTAGTACCGCACCGTAGGAGCGGTAGTACCATGACGCGTCAGAGCGGTAGTACCGCTGTCAGCCAGCGGTAGTACCGCTCGGGGTCAGATCCGAAAGCGGATCTGGACAATGAACGTGTAGGACGGGCGAACGGTACTACGGTTGATCACAACTCCTTTGTAGCAACATACTTACTAGAATTTCTACTGCACTACAACTCTTCTACACCCTAATCTTCCATGGATAAGGTCAACAAGAACACAAGAACAACATGCATCTCCCCAAAACCTAGAAACAACACAAGGGCAAAAAGAGGAGGGGATTTTGGGGAGAAACCTTCATCCATGGCAAGAGGTCGAGGTGGGGAGCGATCCCACCGGTCGGAATGCGAGGAGAGTGGCCGGGGACGGAGATCCGGCGAGGTCCTCCGGCACCGTTCTTGAGAGAGAGAGAGAGAGAGAGAGAGAGAGAGAGAGAGAGAGAGAGAGAGAGAGAGAGAGAGGCGGTGTGGGGGAGATCAGATGAAAGGGTATGGGAGAGTTAGAACTCCCCCTGCCCGCTTATAACCCCCAGTCATTGAAACCACTGTGGTAGTACTGCGGTCATTGCGGTAGTACCTCCCGGGCGGAAGTACCACACGCAGGGCCGTAGTACCGCTCTCCAGCGGCAGTAAAAAATTACTGCTGTGCTGGTTGCGGTAGTACGGGAATTCTCTCTTGTGGTAGTACCGTGACTATTCACGGTAGTACCGCTCCCCCAAGAAAGTGCAAGTTTCGACAAGAAGGCTTAAGAGCGCACACACACGGCAAAAAGGAAAAAAGGACAACAGACTGCTGGAACAACACATGAGACACTCCTCCTTGAAGGAGGTCGGTGGCTGAAGCCACCTATGTTTGAGTTATTTGGTATGGCATCGCGAAGAATTATCCTTGGGCCCATGACCAACACTCGTCTTGGAGCACTCATACCATCTAACATGGCAAACAATAAAGACTTGATCGATTTATGCATAACGGGGGGGAGGAGGAGTTCATTGAGAGAACAATACTCCCCCTATGTCCATGCCTACACCTAGGCAAGATAATCATGTTGAGTGGGAGGAGGGTGTGCAAGGTTTCAAACCACATTGCTCAAATCTATGATATTTAGCTCATCCCTTAACTCACAAAATCTTGCTTCATCCAATGTCTTCGTGAAGATATCTGCAAGGTTATCATGAGTGTTGACATAGTGAAGCTCTATTTCTCCTCGCCGAATATGATCCTGGATGAAGTGATACCGAATCTCAATATGCTTCGTCTTGAAGTGTTGCACTGGGTTGAGAGAAATATTGATGGCACTTCCATTGTCACACCAAAGAGGCACTTTGTCACAAGTGACACCGTAATCCTTTAAAGTTTGCCTCATCCATATAAGTTGAGCACAACAACTGCCAGCTGCCACATACTCCGCTTCGGTGGACGAGAGAGACACACAACTTTGCTTCTTGGAAAACCAACTTACCAGAGAGCAACCAAGGAATTGGCACCCTCCGGAAGTGGACTTCCTATCCACTTTGTCTCCCGCCCAATCCGAATCAGAGAAACCTACAACGTTGAAGTTTGCTCCTCTTGGGTACCATAAGCCAAAGTTTGGGGTATGAGCCAAATATCGAAAGATTCGCTTGACTGCCACAAAGTGACTTTCCTTAGGTGAGGCTTGAAACCGTGCATAGATTCCCACACTCAACATAATATCCGGTCTAGATGCACAAAGGTAAAGCAAGGAACCAATCATAGAACGATATACCTTTTGATCCACCGCTTTACCATTTGGATCAATGTCAAGTTGGCACTTGGTTGGCATTGGAGTAGTAGCCAGCTTGACATCACTTAGATTAAACCTCTTGAGCATGTCTTGAGTATACTTGGCTTGTTTGATGAAGATTCCTTCTCTTCTTTGCTTAATCTCAAATCCAAGGAAGTACTTCAACTCTCCCATTGTCGGTGTACTAGAGTAGGGGTACCCTAGTATCCCGAACTTGTGCACGGGCAGTCGCAGCACCCCACGGCAAGGCTTGCCGGGTGGCCGTCAAGGTCCTCCGTGGTTCCTTTGGAGCCATTCAAGAACAAAGTATCCAATCCAAGGAGACAAGGCCCCGGCAAGAGGAGCTTGCCGGGAAGGCCACTCAAGGCGCAAGACCCTGGCAAGAGGAGCTTGCCGGGAAGGCCAACCAAAGCATCTCAAGAAACTTGCCGCGACGCGCCACGCGTCCCGGCAAGGCCCGGTGAGAGACAAGCTCCCGGACGCGATAAGACAGCGACCCCGGCAAGGCGCTTGCCGCGGCAAGCTACCACTCTGTACCCGCGCTCCAGCGCATCCACCCACGTGTCACTCTGGGACCCTTCCAGGCATACGTGGCGGGAGGCTGTGCAGCCAGGGGTACGCGGTGGCAAGCGGCGCTGACAAGGTTGCCATCGTGGCGAACGGTGGCGCCCCTGACGGCCCCTTTTTGCACTGTTTGGGCGACGACGACGGACATTTAATGCCCTTGTCCCCTGCCGTCAGGGTTAGTTATAGAACATTGTACAGGTAGCTGTACCAACTAGAACTCCTTTCCATTTTTGCCCTTGCCTACGTTGCCACCTGTCGGTGACCCCTTGAGCATATAAAAGGAGGCTCATGCGCAACGTAGAAGGGGGTTAGAGACTCAGAACTCTCACGCTCGGTCTCGTTAGCTGCTGAAGTGTACTGTAGCTCTCAGCGCTCCCGAGCATGAACTCAATACAAACCAAAGCAGGAGTAGGGTTTTACGCATCCGTGCGGCCAGAACCTGGGTAAACTGCTCGTGTGCCTTGCCTCGATCCGCTCTTCGTGCGATCTCCGCCCCCCGCTGTACCGAAAGGGGCTCCGGTCCCATAGGTGTTCGTGGGTCGATCTGTTTCCCCGACATCTTTGGCGCGCCAGGTAGGGGGGCTGCGTCGAGGTTGTGCGAACCTGATCCGGCGTCTACACGAGCTAGATCTTCATCATCTTCATCAATATGCCACCGAAGAAGAAGGCTTTGGAGGCAGCTGCTCCGTCCGCGTCGATCCCACCACCGCCGGAGCCAACGGCTGGTGGGGTAGATGCCGGCGGAAGAACGGGCGCCGACGAGGGAGCTCACGGTGCTGCCAGGTCCAAGGACAAGGCTGCGCTGCCCATCGGCGGCGTAGCCAGCTCCCACGACGACCGGGCGCACTCCAAGACCTCTGCGTCCGTGCATGCACCGCGCCCATCTCAGGAAGCGCGGGACCGGCAGCGTCATGGTACTCACGGTACCATACGTTTGCTGGACCAAGATCGAGCTGGCGGATCTCGGAATGCTCAAGACCAGCATGCACACCAACATGCCGGCACGAGCAAGGCACGGTCGCTTGGATGGGATATTGCTCCTTCTAACATAGTTAGAAGTCCGAGCATATCCCGCTCCTCGCACCGTTCGCCACCGCTACCCACCACTCCAGCAGAAGCTTTAGCACGAGCTCAACTGCTCCTGGACTTCCCTCCAACGGCCGACAAGGTCGACGACTGGAGGGCCACCATTCAGAGTCTCATCGCCTTCGCCAACGGCGACACTCCACGGCAGCCAAGCACCTCGCAGCCGCGGCAAGTCAGCCAGGCACGGGCTGATGGCGACAAGACCGGTGGGTGTGCAACCACCGTGCACTCTCCACCCCGAAGGCCAAGATCGCCGACTCGCCGGATCAACATCGACGAAGACTCCACCGCGTCATCAGATCCACGAGCTCGTCGCAATCAGCGCCAAGTTCTCCACGAACGACAGCAAGAGGACGCTCGTACTCGCATCGAGCGCCGAAGAGAAGCGCGGCGACAATCCGACCAGTGCACTGGGCCCGCTGTCGACATGCATGCACCAGGGGAACCAGGCGACTTGCCGTACGCGGTAGGTTGTCCTGCGTTTACCCGTGAGCTGCGGCAAGTCCAGTGGCCCAGCATGAAGAACTTCAAGCCCGACGTACCGGAGAAGTACGACGGCAAGACGCATCCGTCGGAGTTCCTCAGCATCTACACCATCGCGGTGCAAGCTGCTGTGGGGCGTGACGACAAGATCCTTGCCAACTACTTCCCGCTGGTACTCAAGCCCAACGTCAGGTCCTGGCTCATGCACTTGCCGGACAACTCCATATCCTCTTGGGCTGACCTGTGCCACCAGTTTGTTGGCGCCTTTACGGGCGGCCACAAACCTCATGGCCAGGAGAGTGACCTTCATCTGCTCGCCCAGAAGGAAGGAGAGCCCCTGCGCAAGTATATCCAGAGATTCAGCCGTGTACAGCACAACATCCCAGACGTCCACCCTGCCGCGGTCATCAGCGCGTTCCATCAGAACGTGCGTAACCGCAGGATGCGGGAGGAGATGGCGATGTGTAAGATCAAAGACGTCAGCGAGCTGTACGCGCTGGCCGGCAAGTGTGCACGTGCTGAGGAGGGGAGGAAACTCCCCGGAGAGGATACAGGAGCAGGAGGATCTGGCAGTGAGGATGCTGCCCCGGCAAAGAAAAACCGGCGGCGGAACAACAGGAAGAAGAAAAACAAAGAGGTGCTAATCGTTGAGCAGTCCGGCAATGAAGGTGGCGCCAAAAAAGCCCAAGTTGGTAGCTCCGGCAAGGAGACTGCCGCATGCACCAACTGCCAGGCTGTGGCGGCCGCCGACAAGCAGGACGGCACCGACAAGCAGTACTGCAAGATCCACCGCACCAAGGGTCATGACCTCCAGAACTGCAAGAGGGTCGAGCAGCTCGTCGAGCAGCAGAAGGCTGAGTACGAGCGACGCGACAAGGAGAAGGCCCAAGGAGGTGGTGGGGGATCCAGCCAGAAGCGCCCCGGCCGGGGAGGACGTCGCGGCAAGGCCAAGCAGCGGCAAGGAGACAGACCTCCCCGCGGCCGCGACAAGGAGGAAGACGACGACGACGAAGAAGACATGGATGATGTTGAGAACAGTGAGCAGGAGTTCCAAAAAGCCACAAAGGTTTTGTGCGTTGACGGCGGTGCTTCTCTGCATACTTCACACCGCCAACTCAAGCAGTGGGTGCGGGAAGTCAATTCAGCAGAACCACCTGTCGAATCGCGAAAACTTCTGAAATGGTCCAGCACGCCTATCATCTTTGATATTGAGGACCACCCTGATCGCACAACTGCGGTCGGGTGCTTGCCGATGTTGGTTTCACCAACCATCCGCAACCTCAAGGTCACTAAGATGCTAGCTGACGACGGGGCCGGCTTGAACCTGATCTCCTCCGCTGTACTCCAAAAACTCCAGATCCCTGACAGCGAGCTCGAAGAGACCGGCACGTTCCAAGGAATAAACCCGGGAAGGAGCAAGCCGAAGGGGAAGGTCACGTTGCCGGTAACATTTGGCAGCGAGTTGAACTTCAGGACTGAGAGGGTCACTTTTGACGTTGCCGATTTTCCATTGCCTTACAATGGGATACTCGGCCGTCCAGCACTCGCCAAGTTCATGGCAGCCTCTCACTATGCATACAACATGCTGAAGATGCCAGGCCCAATAAGCGTCATCTCTGTCCCTGGCGATAAGAAGGATGCTCTTATCTGCGCCGACAAGATCTATCGGGAAGCAGCAGCCGCAACAGATAGCAAGACACTTGCCGCTGAAGCTCCCGGGGGGAAGAAGAAGACCAAGTCCGAGAAGAGCTCTGATGCCCACTCCGGCAAGCGCACCTCTTCGGAGTGCTGCGCTATCGTCGAGGACGCACCATCGAGCTCCATCGGCAAGTGTAAGAAGACAATGGCAGCTCCGCCAGCGACCAAGAAGGTGTCCGCCAAGGAGGACGGCACTGGTGGTACCTTCACCATCAGTGCCACACTTGACCCTAAATAGGAAAGCGCGCTCATTGCTTTCCTGCGGGCGAGTGTCGACGTGTTTGCGTGGCAACCGTCTGACAACTCCGGTGTTCCCAGGAGAGTAATTGAGCACCATCTTGCCGTCTGTCCTCACGCGCGGCCCGTCAAGCAGAAGGTTAGGAAGCAAGCAGTGGAGCGCCAAGAATTCATCGCAAAAGAGATCAAGAAGTTGGAAGCAGCAGGCCTTGTCAGAGGAGTGCTCCATCCTACGTGGTTGGCCAATCCTGTAGTCGTGCGCAAGGCAAACGGGAAATGGAGGCTTTGTATCGACTTTACCGATGTCAATAAACTTGTCCCAAAGACCCATTTCCCTTGCCGCGCATTGACCAGATTGTTGACTCCACGGCCGGATGTGACCTGCTTTCATTTCTTGACGGATACTCAGGATACCATCAAATCTTCATGGCAGAAGAAGATGAGGAGAAGACCGCATTCATCACTCCATGTGGCACGTACTGTTTTATACGGATGCCTTTCGGTTTGAAGAATGCTGGTTCAACATTTGCAAGGGTAGTCCATACAGCTTTTGAGCCACAAATACACAGAAATGTGGAAGCATACATGAATGACATAGTGGTCAAGAGCAAGGACAAGGCAACTCTGATTCAAGATTTAGACGAAACCTTTGCAAATCTGCGCAAGATCCAGCTCAAGCTCAACCCCGAGAAGTGTGTGTTTGGAGTCCCTTCCGGCAAGCTTCTCGGGTTCTTCGTGTCTCAGAGGGGGATTGAAGCCAATCCTGACAAGATCAAGGCCATTGAGCAAATTGAAGCACCAAAACGCATCAAGGATGTACGAAGACTTGCCGGTTGCGTGGCTGCTCTCAGCAGGTTTATCTCTAAGTCTGGTGAGCGCGCCCTGCCGTTTTTCAAAATTTTGAAAAAGGCAAGTCCAATGAAATGGACTCCGGAAGAGGAGGCTGCGCTGCAGGACTTGAAGAGATACCTGTCCTCCACTCCAATACTTGTCGCACCTAAGCCACAAGAGAAGTTGCTGCTGTATATAGCGGCAACCAATCAAGTGGTTAGTGCTGCGTTAGTAGCGGAGAGGGAGGCAGATGATGAGCCAGCAACCGCGGCAAGCACACCCAGCGACAAGCAGGGGGCTCCCCCAACAAGCTCTGGTCCCGACAAGGATGGATCTGCGTAGGCAAGCGAAGAGGTACAGAAGAAAATGGTGCAGCGCCCAGTTTACTTTGTCAGTTCCCTTCTGCAGGGGGCTAGGTCAAGGTACTCTGGTGTGCAGAAATTGCTTTTCGGCCTTCTTATGGCATCGAGAAAGCTGCGCCATTACTTCCAAGCACATGAGATCACAGTTTTCACTCGCTTTCCGCTGAAGAGGATACTGCAAAATCCAAAAGCAACGGGCAGGATTGTTGAGTGGGCACTGGAACTGTCAAGCTTTGGCCTTAAGTTTGAGAGCGCTTCAACTATCCAAAGCAGAGCATTGGCAGAGTTCATAGCAGAGTGGACGCCAACACCAGATGAATAAATTCCAGAGACGAGCATCCCCGTCAAGGAAGCAAGCAAAGAGTGGCTTATGTACTTTGATGGTGCCTTCTCGCTGCAAGGTGCCGGTGCTGGCGTGCTGCTTGTCGCACCCACCGGAGAGCACCTCAAGTACGTAGTCCAGATGCACTTTCCCAAGGAGCAAGCAACAAACAATACCGCAGAGTATGAAGGTTTGCTTGCCGGTCTCAGGATCGCGGCAGACCTTGGGATCAAGAAGCTCATTGTCAGGGGTGACTCGCAGCTTGTCGTCCGCCAAGTGAACAAGAATTATCAGAGTCCGCTGATGGAAGCCTACGTTGATGAAGTGAGAAAGCTAGAAGAGCACTTTGACGGCCTACAGATGGAGCATGTTCCAAGAGCTCAGAACGACATCGCGGATGGCCTGTCGAAGTGCGCCGAGCTTAAGTTACCTGTGGAACTAGGGATCTTTGTGCTCAAGCTGACTCAACCATCCGTAACACCGTCAACTGGACAAAGCAAGAAGAGGAAGTTGATTTCTGGTGACTACCTTCCGGCGGAGCTCCCAGAAGCCGCCGCCAAGAAATTCCCCAAGATCAACACCAAGAGTGCTGAGGGGCAGTCTGCTTCGGCAAGCCCTAGGGTTTGTTCCGTTGAAGCAAACACTCCCGACAAGTTTTGCTCCGGCAAGCTTGCCGGGGAACATCAAGCTCCGGCTGAGCCACAGGTTCTCGCCGTAGAAGCAGATGTTCCCGCAGCAGCAGATGTGCCTTTAGTCCTTGTTGTCGAGCCACAAGCTCCAACATGGGCACAGCAGATTGTCCATTTCCTTCAGACAGGAGAACTTCCCGAAGAGCAAGAAGAAGCGGAAAGAGTAGCCCGGCAGTCAAGTATGTACAAGTTTGTTGACAACACACTGTACATAACAAGACTCAACGGTGTGAAATTGAAGTGTATTCCCCGGGAAGACGGACAAAAGTTGTTGGCAGAGATACACGGAGGCATATGTGGTCACCACATTGGCGCAAGAGCACTTGCCGGCAAAGCATTCCGGCAAGGTTTCTTTTGGCCGACAGCCCTCCAGGATGCAACTGCACAAGTAACCAAGTGTGAAGCGTGCCAGTTCCACTCCAAGCAGATACACCAGCCAGCTCAAGCTCTCTAGACGATCCCTTTATCCTGGCCATTTTCGGTCTGGGGGCTCGACATCCTCGGCCCCTTTCCCCGCGCAGCCGGGGGCTTTGAGTACTTGTACGTTGCAATCGACAAGTTCACAAAGTGGCCGGAAGTGGAAGCAGTGAGGAAGGTGACCGCACAGTCAGCAGTCAAGTTCTTCAGGTCGATTGTTTGCCGTTTCGGGATCCCTAACAGGATCATCACCGACAACGGTACGCAATTCACGAGCCGCACCTTCATGCAGTACGTCCAAGATCTTGGCGCCAAGGTCTGCTTTGCTTCTGTTGCTCACCCGAGAAGCAACGGTCAAGCGGAGAGGGCAAATGCTGAAGTGTTGCGTGGACTCAAGACCAGTACTTTCGACAGGCTGCACAAGTGCGGAAGAAACTGGATCGAGGAGCTGCCAGTGGTTCTTTGGTCGATCAAGACGACGCCAAATCGAGCCACTGGGCAGACACCTTTCGCTCTAGTCTATGGAGCAGAGGCAGTTCTCCCCACGGAACTCGTATACGGGTCACCTCGAGTGCTCGCTTATGATGAGCTCGAGCAAGAGCAGCTGCGACAAGATGACGCGCTGCTCCTTGAGGAAGACCGTCTTCAGGCTGCTGTACGAGCTGCTCGATACCAGCAAGCTTTGCGCCGCTACCATAGCCGCAAAGTTAACGCCAGAAGTCTCGAGGAAGGTGACCTTGTTCTTCGGCGTGTTCAGTCCGCCAAGAATTCCAACAAGTTGACGCCGAAGTGGGAAGGCCCTTACCGGGTGAAACGAGTCACTAGGCCCGGCGCTGTCCGCCTTGAGACCGAAGATGGCTTTCCGGTGAGCAACTCCTGGAACATTGAGCATCTTCGTAAGTTTTACCCGTAAGGCGCGGTTGCCGGAACCCGTTTCCGCAACCACCTTTTGTACAAGTCTTGTCGCTGTTGCATGTAATCCTTTGTACAAAGCCGGGCGCAGACCCCGTGCATCAGTAAAGCTCATGTGCTCCGCACATCTTGTCAATTTCATGCTTTCTATATTTTGCATGTGTTATCTGACACTTTGTGCAGCACCTACCCCCGGTAAGCAATAACGAGCCTTAAGGCTCCATATCTTTGTTTTCTCTTCTTTCTTTTTCTCAAGCAAAGGAAGATCCCTTCGCGCACAAGTTTGCCGAGGGGGGAAGGAGAAGATAGTGGTATGGGCCAGGCGTCGTTCAAGAAAGTTTCGCCTTGCCGGGAAACAAACAACACGAAAGCTAAGTTGCCAAAGTCTGAGCAATCAGATTTTTAAATTTTTAAGTTATCTTCCTTGAACGACCGTGCTTTGTATGGAAAACCTGTGCGCGGAGGAACCAACTCGTAGCTAGTTGCGCCCTTACGTTGTTTCGAGTCCGCTCAACGGCTTAAGTGTGCTGCGACTAGTGTCGCGCCCTTACTTCGTTTTCGAGTCCGCTCAACAACTTAAGTGTGCTGCAACTAGTTGCGACAAGGTTTCTTGTCGGTAGCGGCACCGCCAGCAGGCTGCTGAAGTCCCGCACTCAGCGCTCGCGGCTAAGGTGCCTGCGCCAGCAAGTTCCCTAAAAGAGTAGGGCAGAAACATACAAAGGAAGGAATCCAGTAAAGGAAATAACATAGCAATTACTACCCAAAATAGAGTTATATTACAAAGTGGTTTGTCGCAACTCTAACAGATTGTTTTCATAATATGACTAGCAGCGACAAGGAAAGCAGAAAACGGGCGACCTAGTCTGCGCGATCGCCCTCAACCCTCTTGATCCCGCTCACCTTGTCCACAATGGGTGCGACAAGGGCCTTGAGCGCTTCCAGGTCAGCGTCCGGAGGCAGGGACTTGAGGACGTTGGTGAAGTTGAGGCCAGGATTGCGAAAGGCCACCTTCACCAACACCTTTTGAAGGGCTCCCGCGCAGAGCTTGCGCGACTCGTCCACCAGCTGCTTTGGGATCCTCTCCCGGAGTCGCTGGAGGGCCGTCGCCACGCCCCTGAAGAACAAGGTGAGCTTGGCGCTGGGGTGGAGGTTCTCATCGGAGGAATACCCAAGATATTCCGCCCCCAGCTGTGCCAGCCCCCTGTCGATATCTGCGGCAGCATTGATGAGACCCTCCGTCCAATGCTCCACAGTCTCCCTGAAGGTGTTCTGGACGACGGCAGCACTTGCCAGCAGCGCCTTCTCGGCATTGACCTCCTCCTTCAAGGCCGCCTCCCGCTCCTTGGCGCCGTCCAGCGTCTTGGTCAAAGTGGTCGGCTTCAACTCAAGATCAGCATTGGAGTCCTTGGCGGTGCTGAGCTCCTTGCCCTTCTCGGCGAGACGAACCTGTAGCTCTGAGTGGTTGTGGGCGTCCTTCTCCCACTCAAGCTTGAGCGCGGCGATCTCTTCACCTCTCGCCTTGAGATCGGCCTCCAGCTGCGCCACCTTCGCCTCCAGTTCCTTCTTGGCGGTCTCAGCAGCTGCGGCAGCGTCCTTTGCTTCCTGGAGGGCCCCGCCAAGTGATTGCTCGCGCGCGGCAAGCTCCTCCTCGTGGCTGTCGAGGTTGACCTTCCGCTGCGCCAGCTCACCCTCCCGCGTGGATAGCGTCTCGGCGGCAAGCCGCTGTTGCTCTTCGACTTCGGCCTTCTCGAGGAAGAAGGCCGTCTGCTCTTCGGCAAGTTGCTCCCGCTCCTCTGCCAAGGACCGGAGAACTGCCTGGTTGAGGGCCCGGAGCTCCTCCGCGCGCTTCTCAATGTCGGCTCCCGCCTTGGCGGCTAGCGCTTCGCGGGACTCCAGCTTGGCCTGCCGAGCGCGGTAGAGTGATAGCAGTTTCCGCAGCAGCCGCTCCTCCTCAGGCTCGCCGCTGCTGCTGCTCGGCGCGTCGACCAATGTCAGCCCGGCGGAGGCGAGCACCTCTCCGTCGAAGATTTCTCCCTCGACCGGCGCCCTGGAGCTTGAGGCCCAGGGGACTTTGATGAAGACGCCGTCGCCGGCCTTCAAGTAGGCGCCTGGCTCGGACTCTTCGAAGCCTGGGGCTGCGGCAGCGGCGGAGGGCTCGGCGATCAGTGTAGCGCCTGGCGCTCCTGCGGCCTCAGGGCCATCAGTGCGATCGCCAGACCCCTCGTCGGCTGCTGCGGCGGCAGCCTTGGCGGCCTCTGCGCCGGCGGGGTCGTCAGCGCCGGCTGTTTCTTCGGTAGCAGCGGCGTCGTCCGCAACAACCTCAGTCTCCATTGGCTCACCAGTAGATGGATCTGACCGCCGGAAAGGGGAGAAAAACAATCAAGCAAATATCCAAAGAAGAAGAATCAAAAGAAGAAGAAAAGCCCGAGGGAAGTTTTGAGCGAGAAGATTACCTGCGCGAGCCGGCTCCACGGCAGGCTCCCTTGCCGGAGAGTTTTCCCTTGGCGGCGCAGTCGTAGTCTCCGCCGGCGGGGGGGGGGGCGCTGGTGCTCTCCTTTGCCGGAGAGCTCTCCCTTGCCGGAGGACTCTCCCTTGCCGGGGAAACCCTTGCCGGAGAGCTTTCCCTTGGCGGCGTAGTTGAAGCAGATGGCACGTCGGGGGCGGTCTCCGGGCGCTCCTGGTGTTGCTGCTCTGCTCCTAAACAGATCAACAAACAAGACGTCAGCAAAGATAGAACACCCACGCGCGCCTAACAGCGGAAAGTAAACCATACACTTACGCTGGGGGCTGCGCTGGGGCCTGCTCTGAAGATCAGTTGCCGGGTCCGGCAAGTTTGTCTTAGGCGCACCCCCTGCTGGCACGGTGGGCTCGTCCTCGATGACAATCACTGGGACCTTGGCTCTCTTTGCCACCCTCTGGGCCAGAGTTCTGAAAAAAGGAACAGGTTCAAAGTGAGGCAAATGAGATACAAGACCGAACAGCAGAAAATCGAAGAAATACAAGAACAACAAAGTCTTACTCTTCTTCTTCCTCGTCGGAGCTGAGCGCGGAGAAGTCGAAGTCCGGCTCATGCCCGGCGCGAGGAGGCGGAGGAGTAGGCTCCTTGGCCGCTTGGCGGGAGCAGCGGCGGTGGTCTGAGACGACCCTGCTCCGGCTGCCGCCGTGGCGCGAGGAGCGGCAGGAGCAGAAGCGGCGGTCCGGGAAGACCCCGCTCCAGTTGCTGCAGAAGCGCGAGGTGCTCCCACGGCAGCCGTGCTTGCCGCGGTGGAGCGTGTTGCGCGGCGCGGCGGCTGTTGACCCGTCTGCCGCTTCGTAACGTCCCCGGCCTTGCGGAGACGCCTTCTTGGTGGAGCTGGAGGCTCTGCTGGTGGCGAGCTTCCTGAAGATGAGGAGGAAGAGGAGTCGATCTCCAGCGAGCCACTCGTATCCTCGGCGAGCTCGCTCGACTCGTCGCCCTGCTCGGTGGGCTCCCTCGACCCGACACCCTGCTCGGCGGGCTCGCTCGACTCGGCGTCTTGCCCGGCAGGCTCCCCCTCGCCGGCAAGCTCCCCTCGCTCGGCAAGGCTTGCCGCCTTTGCTGCATCCGCCTCCTCCACGGTGAATCCAAACTCACCCGCGGCTGCGGCTGCCGCCGCCTCTTCCAGCCTAGTGGCAATGTACGCCATCTCCTGGTCAATGGTGTCGCGGGTGAGGCCTTTCTTCTTGTTGGAGCGGACCGGCACTTCTTCCAAGTTGTCGAAGAACGCCTGCACGGCGTCCTCTGCAGGCTCTTGCCAAGTTGGGTCGATCCCATGAGAGTCGCACAGCGGCATCATTGCGCGGATGCGGCTGAGCGCAGAGTTATTGCACAGTGGAACTACGCCCCTCGGCAACCTGAATACTTCGGGGTGGTCGGGGTCATACTTGAACAGCTCCTGGAGCATCGCGTTGAGCTCCAGGACAGTGAAATTGAAGTTGAGGCCCGGGCGCAGCCTCATGATGTCCGCCGCATTCTCGAACTCCCAAGAGGGTCTTTTCCTCTCCTGCAAGGGGGCGATGCGGCGGCGAAGGAAATCTGCGCCAACTGCGCCTACAGTGAGCCTGGCAAGCCTGAGGCATCGGATCCGGGCGGTGGCAATCTTCAGCCTATTATCCTCCAGGGCCAGGTCGCTCCAATCGTTGCCGCGTACTACTGGGGCTTGGCGCCGGGCGGTAAATGGCTGCGGGTTCACCTCGATGATCCAGCACCAGTTGGCTCTCCACTCCAACCATTTGCTGCGGAGCTCTCCCTCCAGATAAGCTTCCTTCTTGTGGGCTCTCGAGATCCAGGAGATTCCGCCGGATAGAGGCTCTCCTCTCTCAACTCGAGGCATAAAGAAGTGGCGGAAGAGGGCTACATTGGGGTTGACTCCGACAAAGTTTTCGCAGAGATGTGCGAAAACTGCCATGGTCAGAACGGCGTTGGGGGTGAAGTCAAGGAGGTGGAACCCGTAGGTGTTCATGATGTCGCAAAAGAATTCAGAGAAGGGCGGGCAGAGCCCGCAGTAGAAGAACAAGGCGAAGAACGCATATCCATTCGGAACCATTTTATAAGCGGCGGCTGGGAGTACCTTGGTGCGCGGATGCGCCCGCGTCTCCCCCGACCAGAAGAGGTAATAGTTCTCCCTCAGCTCCCTCGCGGCAAGCTTGGGGGGGAAGACAGCCCGCTCCTTTCGCAGCGCCGCGAGCCACAGCGCCTCGGCCGACTTCGCCTTCTTCCCCTTCTCGGTTTTCGGAGCCATGGCGGAAGTGGTGAGGGAGGTCGACGGCGTTGGTGGTGCTGGTGGCGATGGGGGGCTGAGCGCTGCTCTCTTTCAGCTTTGAGAAGAAGGGAAGCGGCGGAGGTTAGAGTAGCAACGGGCGAATGGACGAACTGACCCTGTTTCCCCTGCTTATAAGGAGGGAGGGGGCGGACGTTCCGCATTTCCGAGTAAAGAAACCGCCCACGATCTCTCCCACGACGCCGCAATCAACGCGTGTCGTTAAGGGAGGGCGCGGTGGATACGGAGTAAGATACGGCATGACCCAGGCCGCGCGTGCCCGTGCACTGTTTTGGGCCTGGCCCAACAGCGCTCGGCACCGTGTATGGCCCAGGCCCGGGGGCTCCTGTCGGTGTACTAGAGTAGGGGTACCCTAGTATCCCGAACTTGTGCACGGGCAGTCGCAGCACCCCGCAGCAACGCTTGCCGGGTGGCCGTCAAGGTCCTTCGTGGTTCCTTTGGAGCCATTCAAGAACAAAGTATCCAAGCCAAGGAGACAAGGCCCCGGCAAGAGGAGCTTGCCGGGAAGGCCACTCAAGGCGCAAGACCCTGGCAAGAGGAGCTTGCCGGGAAGGCCACTCAAGGCGCAAGACCCTGGCAAGAGGAGCTTGCCGGGAAGGCCAACCAAAGCATCTCAAGAAACTTGCCGCGACGCGCCACGCGTCCCGGCAAGGCCCGGTGAGCGACAAGCTCCTGGACGCGACAAGACAGCGACCGTGGCAAGGCGCTTGCCGCGGCAAGCTACCACTCTGTACCCACGCTCGAGCGCATCCACCCATGTGTCGCTCTGGGACCCTTCCAGGCGTACGTGGCGGGAGGCTGTGCAGCCAGGGGTACGCGGTGGCAAGCGGCGCTGACAAGGTTGCCATCGTGGCGAACGGTGGCGCCCCTGACAGCCCCTTTTTGCACTGTTTGGGCGACGGCGACGGACATTTAATGCCCTTGTCCCCTGCCGTCAGGGTTAGGTATAGAACACTGTACAGGTAGCTGTACCAACTACAACTCCTTTCCATTTTTGCCCTTGCCTACGTTGCCACCTGTCGGTGACCCCTTGAGCATATAAAAGGAGGCCCATGCGCAACGTAGAAGGGGGTTAGAGACTCAGAACTCTCACGCTCGGTCTCGTTAGCTGCTGAAGTGTACTGTAGCTCTCAGCGCTCCCGAGCAAGAAATCAATACAAATGAAAGCAGGAGTAGGGTTTTACGCATCCGTGCGGCCCGAACCTGGGTAAACTGCTCTTGTGCCTCACCTCGATCCGCTCTTCGTGGGATCTTGGCCCCCCGCCGTACCGAAAGGGGCTCCGGTCCCATAGATGTTCGTGGGTGGATCAGTTTCCCCGACACCCATCATGGACATCTAAAAATGCGTGGTCATGATTGCGGCAAACTCATCATTTAAAGCTTTGTTAGGTGAACCAAAGATAATATCATCAACATATAGTTGGCAGACAAACAACTCCCCTTTGACCTTCTTAGTAAAAAGAGTGGGGTCGATTTTTCCAATTTCAAACCCACGATCTTGCAACAACTCGGTAAGATGCTCATACCACGCACGTGGGGCTTGTTTAAGGCCATAGAGTACCTTATCGAGTTGATACACGTGATTGGGGATCTTAGGATCTTCAAACCCCGGGGGTTGTTTGACATAAACCAACTCTTTAATAGGACCATTAAGAAACGCACTTTCCACATCCATTTGTTGCAATTTAAAGTTATAATGAGAGACATAGGCAAGCAACAAACGAATAGATTCAAGGCGAGCAACGGGGGCAAGGTTTCACCATAGTCGATACCCTCGACTTGGGAGTAGCCGTGAGCCACCAAACGCGCCTTGTTGCGAATGACAATGCCATGAGCATCCTACTTGTTCTTAAAGATCCACTTGGTTCCAATGACATTATGGTTCTCCTTTGGCTTTGGCACCAGATGCCACACTTTGTTGCGCTCAAAGTTATGGAGTTCTTCATGCATGGCATTGAGCCAATTAGGGTCTTCGAGCGCCTCATAGACCTTTTGCGGTTCAACACAAGAGACAAAAGCTTGGTGATCACAATATTTTGCTAATTGTCTACGAGTGCTTACCCCCTTTGTGATGCTTCCAAGAATATTCTCCATGTGATGTTCTCTAGAAGCAAGCCTGGAGGCAACTTTTGCAGCACGATGCTCCAATTTCTCTTCAAGTGATAATTGAGGAGCACTGAGTTGATCATCTTGAGCGACGTCAAGAGCTTGATCTTAATCTTGAGCTTCCTCTTGATCTTGATCTTGCTCAGAGGAGAGAACTTGGCCTTGTGCATCATTTGGTGGCTCACCACCGTCTTGTGATTGATCTTGCACTTGGCCTTGTTCGTCCGGTTGAGGGCCTTCACTTTGTTCTTCGGAAGCGTGTGGGTATTGGGTTGATGATGGTTCCACTTGTGTGGAACATTGTCCTTCTCCTTTGGCCACAAGGGGTTCCTCAATGGGTAGGATATAGCCAACACCCATTCTTCTTATGGCTTGAGGAGGAATTTCATCACCTACATCACAAGTACCACTTTGCTCCACTTGGGAGCCATTATTCTCATCAAACTCTATGTTACACGTCTCCTCAATGAGTCCATTGGACTTGTTGAGGACACGGTAAGCATGAGAGTTTGTAGCATAACCAACAAATATGCCCTCATGAGCTCTAGACTCAAATTTAGACAAACGAGCACCTTTCTTGAGGATGAAACACTTACACCCAAACACTCGGAAGTACTTGAGATTGGGCTTGTTACCGGTAAGAATCTCATACGGAGTCTTGTTCAAGCCTTTGCGGAGATAGAGCCTATTGGATGCATGACACGCGGTGTTGATGGCTTCGGCCCAAAAGTTGTATGGAGACTTGAATTCTGCCATCATGGTCCTTGCGGTGTCCATCAATGTCCAGTTCTTTCTCTCTGCTACACCATTTTGTTGAGGGGTATAAGGTGAGGCATATTGATGTTTGATCCCCTCATCACTAAGAAGCTCATCCAAGGTGTAGTTCTTGAACTCGGTGCCATTGTCACTTCGGATCATCAAGATCTTTGCCTCATGTTGACGTTGAGCTTCATTTGCAAAGTTGATGACGGTTTGTTGGGTCTCACTCTTCTTCTTGAAGAAATATACCCATGTGTATCTTGAATAATCATCTACAATCACCAAGCAATACTTTCTGCCCCCAAGACTATCAAAGGATGGAGGCCCAAAGAGATCCATGTGAAGGAGCTCTAACGGTCTTTTTGAGTATATGATAGTTGTGGGAGGGTGAGCTGTCTCATGTAACTTTCCTTCAATACAAGCACTGCAAGCACGATCTTTGGCAAAGCTAACATTTGTTAGTCCATGGACATGGTCCCCCATGAGAAGACTTTCCAAAGATCTCATATTGACATGGGCTAACCGGCGATGCCAAAGCCATCCCACATCAACTTTAGCCATTAGGCATGTCGCGGTCTTAGTGGGTTGCTCCGAGAAGTTAACCACATAGAGATCGTTCTCGACATGTCCAACATAGGCTACTTTAAGAGTCTTGATCCACAAGAGGGCTACGGTATCAATATCAAAGAATGTGGCAAAGCCCATGAGTGCAAGTTGACGAACAGAAAGTAAGTTGTATGCAAGGGACTCAACAAGCATGACTTTCTCGATTGTGAGATCATGAGAAACAACAACCTTGCCAAGCCCCAATACCTTAGAAGATGAAGCATCACCCCATTCGACGTTGGTGGCCATGGATGAACCTTGATGCACGTCCACCACCAAGTCTTTGCTTCCGGTCATATGATTTGTGGCTCCACTATCGAGCAACCATGATCCCCCACCGGAAGCAAACTCCTACATGAGATCAATGCTTGGATTTAGGTACCCATTTGGTAATGGGTCCTTTGAGGTTAGTAACAAGGGTCTTAGGAATCCAAATAGACCATTCAATGTACTCATAAGAAGAACCAACAAATTTAGCAAAAACATGACCATCACTAGCACGACATAAAACATATGAAGGATTAAAGTCGCCGGCTATGTTTGATGGCATGGCGGGGTTTTTCTTGACTCCACCACTTTTCACATTGTTCTTTGATGTCTACTATGCACCCTTCTTCTTGTAGACGTTGTTGGGCCTCCAAGTGCAGAGGTTTATAGGACAATAGCAAATTTCCCTCAAGTGGATGACCTAAGGTTTATCAATCCGTGGGAGGCGTAGGATGAAGATGGTCTCTCTCAAGCAACCCTGCAACCAAATAACAAAGAGTCTCTTGTGTCCCCAACACACCCAATACAATGGTAAATTGTATAGGTGCACTAGTTCGACGAAGAGATGGTGATATAAGTGCAATATGGATGGTAGATATAGGTTTTTGTAGAAGGAAAATATAAAAACAGCAAGGTAGCAAGTGGTAAACGTGAGCATAAACAGTGTTGCAATGACAGTAGGCAAGGCCTAGGGTTCATATTTTCACTAGTGTAAGTTCTCTCAACAAGGATAACATAATTGGATCATATTACTAGACCTCAACATGCAACAAAGAGTCACTCCAAAGTAACTAATAGCGAAGAACAAACGAAGAGATTATGGTAGGGTACGAAACCACTTCAAAGCTATTCTTTCAGATGGATCTATTCAAGAGTCTGTAGTAACGTTCAATCTATCATAGAGTTCATACTAGAATAACACCATAAGACACAAATCAATCAAAACCCTAATGTCACCTAGATACTCCATTATCACCTCAAGTATCCGTGGGCATGATTATACGATATGCATCACACAATCTCAGAAACATCTATTCAACCAACACATAGAACTTCAAAGAGTGCCCCAAAGTTTCTACCGGGAAGTCAAGACGAAAACGTGTGCCAACCCCTATGCATAGGTTCCCAAGGTCACGGAGCCCGCAAGTTGATCACCAAAACATACATCAAGTAGATCACGTGATATCCCATTGTCACCACAGATAAACACGTGCAAGACATACATCAAGTGTTCTCAAATCCTTAAAGACTCAATCCGATAAGATAACTTCAAAGGGAAAACTCAATCCATTACAAGAGAGTAGATGGGGAGAAGAAGATCCAACTAAAATAGCAAAGCTCGCGATACATCAAGATCGTGCCATCTCAAGAACACGAGAGAGAGAGAGAGAGAGATCAAACACATAGCTACTAATACATACCCTCAGCCCCGAGGGTGAACTACTCCCTCCTCGTCATGGAGAGCGTCGGGATGATGAACATAGCCACCAGAGAGGGATTCCCCCCCTCCGGCAGGGTGCCAGAATGGGTATAGATTTGTTTTCGGTGGCTATAGAGGCTTTCGGCGACGGAACTCCCGATCTAGGTTAATTTATGGAGGTTCCAGTATTTATCGGAATTTTTGGAGTCGGGGCCAAGTAAAGGGGAGCTACGGGCCGTCCTCGAGATAGGAGGGTCCAACCACCTTCACAGGGCGGGTCCTCCACCCACGAGGGCAACCCGTGGCTCTCCTGGCCCACCTCTTTTGCTTCGGGGGCTTCTTTTGGTCCAGAAAAATTCATAAAAAATTGGCTCGTCAATTGGACTCCGTTTGATATTCCTTTTCTGTAAAACTCAAAAACAAGGAAAAAACAGAAACTGGCACTGGGCTCTGGGTTAATAGGTTAGTCCCAAAAATCATATAAAAGTGTATAATAAAGCCCATAAGACATCCTAGTAGGATAATATAATAGTAATGGCAATATGACAATATGATGCGTGTCATATGAACGGAACAGTGGAAAGTTGCATGGCAATATATCTCGGAATGGCTATGGAAATGCCATGATAGGTAGGTATGGTGGCTGTTTGGAAGAATATATATGGTGGCTGTTTTGAGGAAGGATATATAGTGGGTGTATGGTACCGGCGAAAGTTGCGCGGTACAAGAGAGGCTAGCAATGGTGGAAGGGTGAGAGTGCGTATAATCCATGGACTCAACATTAGTCATAAAGAACTGATATACTTATTGCAAAAATCTACAAGTCATCGAAACAAAGCAATCAACGCATGCTCCTAGGGGGGAGGTTGGTAGGAGTTAACCATCGCGCGCCCCCGACCTCCACACAAAGGTTGGCACTCTACAAATACCTCATGCTCTAACTTCGTCACATAGCGGTTCACCATATGTGCATGATACAGGAATCACTAACCTTAACACAAGTATTTCTCAATTTCATAATAACTCCACTAGCATGACTCTAATATCACTATCCTCATATCTCAAAACATTTATCAAGCATCCAACTTCTCATCATATTCAATGCACTTAGTGTGAAAGTTTTTACTACATTGATATTGGATGTCTATCATGTGAAGACTAGTTTTATAGCCTAAACACATTACCATGCTGTTTTAATAGACTCTCAAAAGGATATAAGTGAAGCATGAGAGTTCATCTATTTCTTCAAAATAAAACCACCGCCGTGCTCTAACAGATATAAGTGAAGCACTAGAGCAATAACAAACTACTCCGAAAGATATAAGTGAAGATCAATGAGTAGTTGAATAATTATGTAACTATGTGAAGACTCTCTAACATTTAAGAACTTCAGATCTTGGGATATTATTCAAACAGCAAGCAAAACAAAATAAACTAAATTGACGCTCCAAGCAAAACACATATCATGTTGCGAATAAAAATATAGCTCCAAGTATAGTTACCGGTGGATGAAGACGAAAGAGGGGATGCCTTCCCGGGGCATCCCCAAGCTTAGGCTTTTGGTTGTCCTTGAATTTTACCTTGGGGTGCCTTGGGCATCCCCAAGCTTAGGCTCTTGCCACTCTTTGTTCCATAGTCCATCAAAGCAATACTCAAAACTTGAAAACTTCACAACACAAAACTTAGACAAAAATCTCGTGAGCTCCGTTAGTATAAGAAAACAAACCACTACTCAAAGGTACTGCAATGAATTCGTTCTTTGTTTATATTGGTGTTAAACCTACTGTATTCCAACTTATCTATGGTTCATACTCCCTCCGTCCGGAAATACTTGTCATCAAAATAAATAAAAATGGATGTATCTAGATGTATTTTAGTTCTAGATACATCCCTTTTTATCCATTTTAATGATAAGTATTTTCGGACGGAGGGAGTACTTCCCAATATTACTCATAGATGCATTGAAATAAGCAAACAACACACGAAAAACAGAATCTGTCAAAGACAGAACAATCTGTAGTAATCTGTAGGGTTCGCCTACTTCTGGAACTCCAAAAAATTCAAACTAAATTGGTAAATTAGCGGAATTTGTCTACCAATCATCTGCAAAAAGAATCAACTACAAAGCACGCTCCAGTAAAATCTGAAGACCACTTTAGCGAGCGCTAACGATTTTGTTTTTCACAGCAAGATCACATAAACTTCACACAAGTCTTCCCAAAGATTCTACCTTGCACAAACACTAAACAAAACATGAAACCACATCTAATCAGAGGCTAGATGCAATATGTATTCCCTAACAGCAACAAAAACAAAAATATATGAAGTTGGGTTGCCACCCAACAAGCGCTATCGTTTTACGCCCCTAGCTAGGCACAATGATTTCAATGATGCTCGTGTAAAAGATAATAATTGAAACATAAAGAGAGCATCATGAAGAATATGACTAGCACATTTAAGTCTAACCCACTTCCTATGCATAGGGATTTTGTAATCAAACAACTTATGGGAGCAATAATCAACTAGCATAGGAAGGGAAAACAAGCATAGCTTCAAAACTTTAAGCACATAGAGAGGAAACTTGGTATTATTGCAATTCCTACAAGCATATGATCCTCTCTCATAATAATTTTCAGTAGCATCATGAGTGAATTCAACAATATAACCAGCACATAAAGCATTCTTTTCATGATCTACTTGCATAGAAATTTTACTACTCTCCACATAAGCAAAATTCTTCTCATTCGAAATAGTGGGAGTATCATAAGAGACTTGAATACTATAGATGGTTTCCACATTAAAAGAGTAATGTTCAGAAAAAGGGTAATCGTAATCATGACAAGTTTTATCAGTATAATCATCACTACTTTTTATAGCATAAGTGGCATCACAATAATCATCATAAATGGGAGGCATGCTTTCATCATAATAGACTTGCATATCAAGACTTGGTAGGCTAAAAATATCATCTTCATCAAGCGTAGCATCCCCAAGCTCAGGACAAACATTAATTGCAGCAAATAAATTCTCAAATATATCATTCTCATCAAACATAGCATCCCCAAGCTTGGGCCTTTCCATATCATAAGCATAATCGATGTCATCGTTAATAGTATGGATAGCACCGATAGTATAGCAATTATCATCATCACAATGAGTAATGGAAGCAACATCATTTGGAAGGGATACCTTTTTATCTTTGCTTCTCCGTCTTTTCTTCTTCTTCTTCACATTATGTGTGGATTCAATCTTCTTTTCGGGGCTCTTTATTAATGAGATTGGTTGAATAGAAGGCTCCTCCTCGTTACCTGATTCATCATAAGAAATAATAGGAGGATATTGGGAAATCTCTTCCCTTTCATTAGTATTCTCTTCATCTCCTATTTGTTTTCTTATCTTAAGGTAATTGGCAATATAAGGATCTTCAATGCAATTCACCGCACAATACATATATATTTCCTCTATATCAAATTCAAGAAGTTTATCAATGGCAAATCCTGGAAGAAACTTAGTTCTACATTTAATTTCTTCATAACCCAAAAGCAAGATAAGTTCATTATGATGTGCAAGGGAAATCAAGTCATCACAATGTTTGGACACGATTCGATCATGAAACAATTCATATTGGGTAATGAAATGACCACGTTCATTGCAAAGTTCACAAGTACGGCTAAGATATTTTAAATTTTCAGAACAACCATCTAGCATCTGTAGCAACCATTTAGTTTCTAAATACTTATGCCTCTTGCAAAATCTATCTTCCCTCCTTGGTATGTACTTCAAAACTCTATACACTCCACAAAAATCAACATGCTTATATGAGATATTTTCATCATGACTAGTGCAATCATCATTAGTACCATGGATATTCAAAGGATTCACACTAACAACATTGCAAGCATGCTCATCATTCAAGACTTTAGTGCCAAGCATTCTATGTAATTCTTCTTCTAGTACTTGAGCACAATTTTCCTTTCCAGCATTTTCACGAAAGATATTAAAAAGATGAAGCATATGAGGTAACCTCAATTCCATTTTTTGTAGTTTTCTTTTATAAACGAAACTAGTGATAAAACAAGAAACTAAAAGATTCGATTGCAAGATCTCAAGATATACCTTCAAGCACTAACCTCCCCGGCAACAGCGCCAGAAAAGAGCTTGATGTCTACTACGCACCCTTCTTCTTGTAGACGTTGTTGGGCCTCCAAGTGCAGAGGTTTGTAGGACAGTAGCAAATTTCCCTCAAGTGTATGACCTAAGGTTTATCAATCCGTGGGAGGCGTGGGATGAAGATGGTCTCTCTCAAGCAACCCTGCAACCAAATAACTAAGAGTCTCTTGTATCCCCAACACACCCAATACAATGGTAAATTGTATAGGTGCACTAGTTCGGCGAAGAGATGGTGATACAAGTGCAATATGGATGGTAGATATAGGTTTTTGTAGAAGGAAAATATAAAAACAGCAAGGTAGCAAGTGGTAAACGTGAGCATAAACGGTGTTGCAATGACAGTAGGCAAGGCCTAGGGTTTATATTTTCACTAGTGCAAGTTCTCTCAACAAGGATAACATAATTGGATCATATTACTAGCCCTTAACATGCAACAAAGAGTCACTCCAAAGTAACTAATAGCGGAGAACAAACGAAGAGATTATGGTAGGGTACGAAACCACTTCAAAGCTATTCTTTCTGATCGATCTATTCAAGAGTCAGTAGTAACATTCAATCTATCATAGAGTTCGTACTAGAATAACACCTTAAGACACAAATCAATCAAAACCCTAATGTCACCTAGATACTCCATTGTCACCTTAAGTATCCGTGGTCATGATTATACGATATGCATCACACAATCTCAGAAACATCTATTCAACCAACACATAGAACTTCAAAGAGTGCCCCAAAGTTTCTACCGGGAAGTCAAGACGAAAACGTGTGCCAACCCCTATGCATAGGTTCCCAAGGTCACGGAACCCGCAAGTTGATCACCAAAACATACATCAAGTAGATCACATGATATCCCATTGTCACCACAGATAAACACGTGCAAGACATACATCAAGTGTTCTCAAATCCTTAAAGACTCAATCCGATAAGATAACTTCAAAGGGAAAACTCAATCCATTACGAGAGAGTAGAGGGGGAGAAGAAGATCCAACTAAAATAGCAAAGCTCACGATACATCAAGATCGTGCCATCTCAAGAACACGAGAGAGAGAGAGAGAGAGAGAGAGAGAGAGAGAGAGAGAGAGAGATCAAACACATAGCTATTGATACATACTCTCAGCCCCGAGGGTGAACTACTCCCTCCTCGTCATTGAGAGCGCCGGGATGATGAAGATAGCCACCAAAGAGGGATTCCCCCCCTCCGGCAGGGTGCCAGAACGGGTGTAGATTGGTTTTCGGTGGCTATAGAGGCTTTCGTCGACGGAACTCCCAATCTAGGTTAATTTCTGGAGGTTCCAGTATTTATAGGAATTTTTGGAGTCGGGGCCAAGTAAAGGGGAGCTACGGGCCGTCCTCGAGATAGGAGGGCCCAACCACCTTCACAGGGCGCGCCCTCCACCCTCGAGGGCAGCCCGTGGCTCTCCTGGCCCACCTCTTTTGCTTCGGGGGCTTCTTTTGGTCCAGAAAAATTCATAAAAATTTGGCTCGTCAATTGGACTCCGTTTGATATTCCTTTTCTGCGAAACTCAAAAACAAGGAAAAAACAGAAACTGGCACTGGGCTCTGGGTTAATAGGTTAGTCCCAAAAATCATATAAAAGTGTATAATAAAGCCCATAAGACATCCTAGAAGGATAATATAATAGTAATGGCAATATGACAATATGATGCGTGTCATATGAACGGAACAGTGGAAAGTTGCATGGCAATATATCTTGGAATGGCTATGGAAATGCCATGATAGGTAGGTATGGTGGCTCTTTTGAGGAATATATATGGTGGCTCTTTTGAGGAAGGATATATAGTGGGTGTATGGTACCGGCGAAAGTTGTGCGATACAAGAGAGGCTAGCAATGGTGGAAGGGTGAGAGTGCGTATAATCCATGGACTCAACATTAGTCATAAAGAACTCATATACTTATTGCAAAAATCTGCAAGTCATCGAAACAAAGCAATCAACGCATGCTCCTAGGGGGAGGTTGGTAGGAGTTAACCATCGCGCGCCCCCGACCTCCACACAAAGGTTGGCACTCTACAAATACCTCATGCTCTAACTTCGACACATAGCGGTTCACCATATGTGCATGATACGGGAATCACTAACCTTAACACAAGTATTTCTCAATTTCATAATAACTCCACTAGCATGACTCTAATATCACTATCCTCATATCTCAAAACATTTATCAAGCATCCAACTTCTCATCATATTCAATGCACTTAGTGTGAAAGTTTTTACTACATTGATATTGGATGTCTATCATGTGAAGACTAGTTTTATAGCCTAAACACATTACCATGATGTTTTAATAGACTCTCAAAAGGATATAAGTGAAGCATGAGAGTTCATCTATTTCTTCAAAATAAAACCACCGTCGTGCTCTAACAGATATAATTGAAGCACTAGAGCAATAACGAACTACTCCGAAAGATATAAGTGAAGATCAATGAGTAGTTGAATAATTATGTAACTATGTGAAGACTCTCTAACATTTAAGAACTTCAGATCTTGGGATATTATTCAAACAGCAAGCAAAACAAAATAAACTAAATTGACGCTCCAAGCAAAACACATATCATGTTGCGAATAAAAATATAGCTCCAAGTATAGTTACCGATGGATGAAGACGAAAGAGGGGATGCCTTCCCGGGGCATCCCCAAGCTTAGGCTTTTGGTTGTCCTTGAATTTTACCTTGGGGTGCCTTGGGCATCCCCAAGCTTAGGCTCTTGCCACTCTTTGTTCCATAGTCCATCAAAGCAATACTCAAAACTTGAAAACTTCACAACACAAAACTTAGACAAAAATCTCGTGAGCTCCGTTAGTATAAGAAAACAAACCACTACTCAAAGGTACTGCAATGAATTCATTCTTTGTTTATATTGGTGTTAAACCTACTGTATTCCAACTTATCTATGGTTCATACTCCCTCCGTCCGGAAATACTTGTCATCAAAATAAATAAAAATGGATGTATCTAGATGTATTTTAGTTCTAGATACATCCCTTTTTATCCATTTTAATGATAAGTATTTTCGGACGGAGGGAGTACTTCCCAATATTACTCATAGATGCATTGAAATAAGCAAACAACACACGAAAAACAGAATCTGTCAAAGACAGAACAATCTGTAGTAATCTGTAGGGTTCGCCTACTTCTGGAACTCCAAAAAATTCAAACTAAATTGGTAAATTAGCGGAATTTGTCTACCAATCATCTGCAAAAAGAATCAACTAAAAATCACGCTCCAGTAAAATCTGAAGACCACTTTAGCAAGCGCTAACGATTTTGTTTTTCACAGCAAGATCACATAAACTTCACACAAGTCTTCCCAAAGATTCTACTTGGCACAAACACTAAACAAAACATGAAACCACATCTAATCAGAGGCTAGATGCAATATTTATTCCCTAACAGCAACAAAAACAAAAATATATGAAGTTGGGTTGCCTCCCAACAAGCGCTATCGTTTTACGCCCCTAGCTAGGCACAATGATTTCAATGATGCTCGTGTAAAAGATAATAATTGAAACATAAAGAGAGCATCATGAAGAATATAACTAGCACATTTAAGTGTAACCCACTTCCTATGCATAGGGATTTTGTAATCAAACAACTTATGGGAGCAATAATCAACTAGCATAGGAAGGGAAAACAAGCATAGCTTCAAAACTTTAAGCACATAGAGAGGAAACTTGGTATTATTGCAATTCCTACAAGCATATGATCCTCTCTCATAATAATTTTCAGTAGCATCATGAGTGAATTCAACAATATAACCAGCACATAAAGCATTCTTTTCATGATCTACTTGCATAGAAATTTTACTACTCTCCACATAAGCAAAATTCTTCTCATTCGGAATAGTGGGAGTATCATAAGAGACTTGAATACTATAGATGGTTTCCACATTAAAAGAGTAATGTTCAGAGAAAGGGTAATCGTAATCATGACAAGTTTTATTAGTATAATCATCACTACTTTTTATAGCATAAGTGGCATCACAATAATCATCATAAATGGGAGGCATGCTTTCATCATAATAGACTTGCATATCAAGACTTGGGAGGCTAAAAATATCATCTTCATCAAGCGTAGCATCCCCAAGCTCAGGACAAACATTAATTGCAGCAAATAAATTCTCAAATATATCATTCTCATCAAACATAGCATCCCCAAGCTTGGGCCTTTCCATATCATAAGCATAATCGATGTCATCGTTAATAGTATGGATATCACCGATAGTATAGCAATTATCATCATCACAATGAGTAATGGAAGCAACATCATTTGGAAGGGATACCTTTTTATCTTTGCTTCTCCGTCTTTTCTTCTTCTTCTTCACATTATGTGTGGGTTCAATTTTCTTTTCGGGGCTCTTTATTAATGAGATTGGTTGAATAGAAGGCTCCTCCTCGTTACCTGATTCATCATAAGAAATAATAGGAGGATATTGGGAAATCTCTTCCCTTTCATTAGTATTCTCTTCATCTCCTATTTTTTTTCTTATCTTAAGGTAATTGGCAATATAAGGATTTTCAATGCAATTCACCGCACAATACATATATATTTCCTCTATATCAAATTCAAGAAGTTTATCAATGGCAAATCCTGGAAGAAACTTAGTTCTACATTTAATTTCTTCATAACCCAAAAGCAAGATAAGTTCATTATGATGTGCAAGGGAAATCAAGTCGTCACAATGTTTGGACACGATTCGATCATGAAACAATTCACATTGGGTAATGAAATGACCACGTTCATTGCAAAGTTCACAAGTACGGCTAAGATATTTTAAATTTTCAGCACAACCATCTAGCATGTGTAGCAACCATTTAGTTTCTAAATACTTATGCCTCTTGCAAAATCTATCTTCCCTCTTTGGTATGTACTTGCAAACTCTATACACTCCACAAAAATCAACATGCTTATATGAGATATTTTCATCATGACTAGTGCAATCATCATTAGTACCATGGATATTCAAAGGATTCACACTAACAACATTGCAAGCATGCTCATCATTCAAGTCTTTAGTGCCAAGCATTCTATGTAATTCTTCTTCTAGTACTTGAGCACAATTTTCCTTTCCATCATTTTCACGAAAGATATTAAAAAGATGAAGCATATGAGGTAACCTCAATTCCATTTTTTGTAGTTTTCTTTTATAAACGAAACTAGTGATAAAACAAGAAACTAAAAGATTCGATTGCAAGATCTCAAGATATACCTTCAAGCACTAACCTCCCCGGCAACGGCGCCAGAAAAGAGCTTGACGTCTACTACGCACCCTTCTTCTTGTAGAAGTTGTTGGGCCTCGAAGTGCAGAGGTTTGTAGGATAGTAGCAAATTTCCCTCAAGTGGATGACCTAAGGTTTATCAATCCGTGGGAGGCGTAGGATGAAGATGGTCTCTCTCAAGCAACCCTGCAACCAAATAACTAAGAGTCTCTTGTGTCCCCAACACACCCAATACAATGGTAAATTGTATAGGTGCACTAGTTCGGCGAAGAGATGGTGATACAAGTGCAATATGGATGGTAGATATAGGTTTTTGTAGAAGGAAAATATAAAAACAGCAAGGTAGCAAGTGGTAAACATGAGCATAAACGGTGTTGCAATGATAGTAGGCAAGGCCTAGGGTTCATATTTTCACTAGTGCAAGTTCTCTCAACAAGGATAACATAATTGGATCATATTACTAGCCCTCAACATGCAACAAAGAGTCACTCCAAAGTAACTAATAACAGAGAGCAAATGAAGAGATTATGGTAGGGTACGAAACCACCTCAAAGCTATTCTTTCTGATTGATCTATTCAAGAGTCAGTAGTAACGTTCAATCTATCATAGAGTTCGTACTAGAATAACACCTTAAGACACAAATCAATCAAAACCCTAATGTCACCTAGATACTCCATTGTCACCTCAAGTATCCGTGGGCATGATTATATGATATGCATCGCACAATCTCAGAAACATCTATTCAACCAACACATAGAACTTCAAAGAGTGCCCCAAAGTTTCTACCGGAAAGTCAAGACGAAAACGTGTGCCAACCCCTATGCATAGGTTCCCAAGGTCACGAAACCCGCAAGTTGATCACCAAAACATACATCAAGTAGATCACATGATATCCCATTGTCACCACAGATAAACACGTGCAAGACATACATCAAGTGTTCTCAAATCCTTAAAGACTCAATCCGATAAGATAACTTCAAGGGGAAAACTCAATCCATTACAAGAGAGTAGAGGGGGAGAAGAAGATCCAACTAAAATAGCAAAGCTCGTGATACATCAAGATCGTGCCATCTCAAGAACACGAGAGAGAGAGAGAGAGAGATCAAATACATAGCTACTGATACATACCCTCAGCCCCGAGGGTGGACTACTCCCTCCTTGTCATGGAGAGCGCCGGGATGGTGAAGATAGCCACCGCAGAGGGATTCCCCCCCTCCTGCAGGGTGCCAGAACGGGTGTAGATTGGTTTTCGGTGGCTATAGAGGCTTTCGGCGACGGAACTCCCGATCTAGGTTAATTTTTGGAGGTTCCAGTATTTATAGGAATTTTTGGAGTCGGGACCCAGTAAAGGGGAGCTACGGGCCGTCCTCGTGATAGGAGGGCCCAACCACCTTCACAGGGCGCGCCCCCCACCCTCGAGGGCAGCCCGTGGCTCTCTTGGCCCACCTCTTTTGCTTCGGGGGCTTCTTTTGGTCCAGAAAAAATCATAAAAAATTGGCTCGTCAATTGGACTCCGTTTGATATTCCTTTTCTGCGAAACTCAAAAACAAGGAAAAAAACAGAAACTGGCACTGTGCTCTGGGTTAATAGGTTAGTCCCAAAATTAATATAAAAGTGTATAATAAAGCCCATAAGACATCCTAGAAGGATAATATAATAGCATGGAACAATCAAAAACTATAAATACGTTGGAGACGTATCATTCTTCTTCTTAGAAGCACCCTCTCCCTCTTTCACAAAGGTTTGTTTGAGAGGAGGAGGTTGCTTGGTCTTGTCGTTCTTCTTCTTCTTGGGCTTGGGAGCAAACCCAATTTCTTCCTTTGCCACAACTTCCTTTTGATTGCTCAAAAGATCGTTGAGGTTCTTCTCACCTTGTATACATGACACAAGGCCTTTCTCAAGCTGCTTCTTCAACTTGGCATTCTCTTAAGCAAGATGCACATGTTCGCAACATGGGTTAGTAGCATTTGCATTATCAATCAACACCATGCGAGGAAAGATAGCTTTCTCCTTGGTTAGCGAAACTTGAAGTTGATCATGAGACTCCTTGAGAGAAGTATGTACACCTTTTAAGACCTTGTGAGCCTTGTCAAGCGTAACAAACTCCTCCTTGAGTCTAGCATGGTCAACCACAAGCTTTGCCTTCTTGGAATTAATCACACGAGAGAAAACTAAAGCATGATCAAGATCTTTCCTTAATTTAGCATGATCATCGTTGTGTGACTCCTCAAGAGCCAAACAAAGGCACGCTCTTCCTGAAGAGCATTAGAGAGATCCGATATCTCATCGGCATAGTCTCGACTATGACCTTCCATTTTAGAAATGGTCTCCTCATGAGCCTCGATCATGTCATTGGCCTCACTGAGTTGTTCCAAGAGAGCAACGAAGTGCTTCTTGGATTTGCCCTTGAGTTTACTCATAAACAACTCAAATTCATTTTCTTCCTCCTCTACCCCCTCACTCTCATCAATACAATCCGTCAATGAAGGATTATAGGTGATGGTACTATTGATGTTGGGAGTTACCTTGTTGGTGGCCTTAGCCATGAGGCACTTGGCGGTGATGTTCTCATTTGGTGAGTCAAAGAGAGATGAACGTGGAGTAGTTGCAATAGCAATGGTGGCCATAGTGACCATCTCATCATCTTCTTCATCATCATCATCCTCAACATATTCTTCTTGGTCCACCAACCCTTTGGGAGGGGTCTTCTTGTTGAGGTTGTTCTTGTTGGGATAAGACTTGGCCTTGTCCTTTCGGATAAGCTTGCCTCCATTGTCTTCTCTTTTCTCATATGGGCAATCTACAACAAAGTGGCTCACATCCCCACAGTTGTAGCACGTCCTCACTCGTTGCTTGCCCTTGTTGCCACTTGAGTTGTTCTTGTTGAAGTTGGGCCTTGAGTTCTTCTTGTTGCCCCAAAATTGTCGTGATGCAAGAGCCATGTGCTCATGATAGGCATATTTGGTGTCCTCAGGGCAACTCTCATCGTCATCCTCTTCCTCCTCTTCTTCCACGCAATCCTTGGCCTTCAAGGCAAGGTTAGGCTTCTTTGATCATTGAGCTCTTAAAACCGCATTGTCGGCGGTCTTGTCCAAGATCCTCATGGCAACGAACTCATCCAACACTTCACTTGATGAAAAAGTGTGGAAGTCCGGTCTTTGACGAATGACGGAGGACATGGCCTTGTGATAAGGCATCATGGCCTTGAGAAACTTGCATTTGATCCAATTCTCACCCGTGTCCTTGCTCCCATGATCTCGATGTGAAACCGCGAGAATTGGTTAATCTCCGATAAAGTTCACGGGGATCTTCATCTTCGATCATAGCAAACTCATCGGCTTCATCTTGCACAACTTCATAGTTTGAGCGTTGAATGCTTGCGCTTCCCTTGTACATGGAACCAACATGCTCCCATGCTTCCTTGGCCACGGTGAAGGGTCGAAGATGTGCAATGTCTTCGGGAGGGATAGCATCTTGAAGTATGCAAAGAACGGACTCGTTGAATTGATGATCCGCAGCTTCTCTCGGAGTCAAGTTGTCGGGATCATGTGGGTAGAAACCCTGCTCAATGATTCTCCAAATATTAGTAGAACAATGATTTAAATGACGTCTAAAGCGAAACATCCAAGTAGCAAAATCAGAATTTTTCACAAACTTAGGAGGAGGGCCAACAGAATTTAAATGCGGAGTAGGAACGGGTCCTCCATAGTGGGTAGGAGGAGCGGAGTGGGCAAAAATCCCACTCCCAATCTTAGTAACCGGGACTTCCTCACTACTAGCTTCTCCCTTGTCAGGAATAGCCTCCGACACGTTGGTAGCGGGACGAACCACTTCCAACTGTGTGGTGCATAATTTGAGTCCTTCAAGTAATTCCTTAAACATGCCTTTGACCTCGGTCGCTAGTGATTCTTTCAATGTGTCCAACGCCACATTGAACTCCTCACGAGAGACCGCGGTTCCCCCATCGGACGTAGGCAAGGACGGAGTTCCACCGGAGTGTCCCTCCGTCTCGACTACGTTGTCAACCATACTCTTTGGACGGTAAAGTCCTTGAGGCTCTGATACCAATTGAAAGGATCGATATGGTTGACTAGAGGGGGTGAATAGGCAACTAACAATTTTTAGCTTTTCTTAACCAAATTAAACTTAGCAACAAAGTAAGTTGTCTAGATATGCAACTAGGTGGACAACTTATAGGAAGCAACAATAACAACCACACAAGCAAGCAAGCTAAGGTATACAAAGAAAGCTTGCACAAGTAAAGGAAAGAAATAACCACAAGTGGAGCCGGTGAAGACGAGGATGTGTTACCAAAGTTCCTTCCCTTTGAGAGGAAGTACATCTCCGTTGGAGCGGTGTGGAGGCACAATGCTCCCCAAGAAGCCACTAGGGCCACCGTATTCTCCTCACGCCCTCACACAATGCGAGGTGCCGTAATTCCACTAGTGGTGCCCTAGAAGGCGGCAACCAAACCTTTACAAACAAGGTTGGGGCAATCTTCACGACCGAATTGGAGGCTCCCAACGACACCACGAAGCTTCACCACAATGGAATATGGCTCTGAGGTGACCTCAACCGTCTAGGGTGCTCAAACACCCAAGAGTAACAAGATCTGCAAGGGATTAGTGGGGGGAAACAAATTTCTCTTGGTGGAAATGTAGATCGATGCCTTCTCAAGCAATCCCTAGGAAATCAACAAGTTTGATTGGCTAGGGAGAGAGATCGGGCGGAAATGGAGCTTTGAGCAACAATGGAGCTTGGGGAGGAAGAGGTGAGTCTCCTTGGAGAAGAAGACTCCCTATATATAGTGGGAGGGCAAATCCAACCGTAATCCCCCAATTCTGCCCGCAGAGCACGGTACTACCGCACTTAAAGTGTGGTACTACCGCACGGCCCAGCGGTACTATCGCATAGGGTGCGGTACTACCGCTGGCACGGTACAAGCCAGAACTAGCCCCTGTTGCGTTAAAACACCGGGCGGTAGTACTGCCGGAGCGGTACTACCGCACATCCTTGCGGTACTACCGCAAGGCAGGGTCGGACTGGCCGAGGAGGAGTGCGGACTAAATAAAATACGTCCGCAGCTACTTCCGCAGAGTTACGGTCGTTGCAAAAACCCGACACGGTACTACCGCTTGCACGAAGCGGTACTACCGCGTAGGACGCGGAAGTAAAAAATTACTTCCGCGCCTACTACCGTACTAGTTACAACGCTAGGCCGGTCACACGGTACTACCGTGTCCATGGTACGGTACTACCGCATGGTGCGGTACTACCTTAACCCTGGAGCGATACTACCGTGGGACCGTGCGGTACTACTGCGTTCTTTGAGCAGTACTACCGCATGCCCAACAGTGGTAGTAGTAGGACACCACTGTTTTTGTAATGACAAGGAAAACAACCGAAGCTCCAGAGAAGCGAAGGAAATGTGGTGCGAATAAATAGACGTGTACGTGTTGATTCCACCCCAAACCTTTCCGATGCGGACCCCCTCTTAATAGTACGGCTTTTCTATGACTCAAATCCACCGAAAAGAACCAAAAGGAAACACCGTCTTCCATAGGTTCCGAGGGGCACTGGATCGTCTTGTGCCTAGGTGTGATATATCTGAAAAGCTCGGTGCACACGATTAGACCGCAAAAGCATTGTCATCAATCACCAAAACTACTTAGGGAGAAATATGCCCTTACACTTGGGTTAGTAGGTTAGTCCCAAAAAATAATACGAAAGTGTATAATAAAGCCCGTTAAATATCCAAAACAGATAATATAATAGCATGGAACAATCAAAAATTATAGGTACGTTGTAGACGTATCAGTTAGTCACGAGATGATGTATTATGGAACGAGTAAAGAGACTTGCCGGTAACGTGATTGAATTAGGTATGATGATACCAACGATCGAATCTCGGGCAAGTAACATACCGATGACAAAGGGAACAACGTATGTTGTTATGCGGTTTGACCGATAAAGATCTTCGTAGAATATGTAGGAACCAATATGAGCATCCAGGTTCCGCTATTGGTTATTGACCGGAGATGAGTCTCGGTCATGTCTACATAGTTCTCGAACCCATAGGGTCCGCACGCTTAACGTTCGATGACGATCAGTATTATGATTTTATGTGTTTTGATGAACCGAAGGTAGTTCGGAGTCCCAGATGTGATCACGGACATGACGAGGAGTCTCGGAATGTCCGAGATATAAAGATTCATATATTGGAAGGTTATATTCGGACACCGAATGAGTTCCGGGGGTTATCGGATAAATACCGGAGTACCACAAGGTTACCGGAACCTCTCGGGGGGTTATTGGGCCTCATGGGCCCAGGTGGAGGAAGAGGAGGCGCGGCCATCTAGGGGCGCGGCCCCCCCTGGCCCAAACCGAATTGGACTAGGGGCTGGCCCTCATTTCCTTCTTCTTCTCCTTCCCTTCCTTTCCCCTCTCCTACTAGGACTAGGAAAGGGGGGGAATCCTACTTGGAGTAGGATTGCCCCCCTAGGCGCGCCTCCTCCTCCTTGGCCGCCTCCTCCTCCTCTCCCTCCTTTATATACGTGGGGAGGGGGCACCCCATAGACACACAAGTTGATTTTAGCCATGTGCGGTGCCCCTCCCCACAGTTACACACCTCGGTCATATCGTCGCAGTGCTTAGGCGAAGCCCTGCGCTGGTAGCTTCATCATCACCGTCACCACGCCGTCGTGCTGACTAAACTCTCCCGTGATGCTCAACTGGATCAAGAGCTCGTGGGACGTCATCGAGCTGAACGTGTGCTGAATGCGGAGGTGCCATATGTTTGGTGCTTGGATCGGTTAGATCGCGAAGACGTTCGACTACATCAACCGCGTCACTAGACGCTTCTGCTTTCGGTCTACGAGGATACGTAGACACACTCTCCCCGCTCGTTGCTATGCTTCTCCTAGATAGATCGTGCGTGATCGTATGGTTTTTTTGAAATACTACGTTACCCATCAGTGGCATCATGAGCCAGGTCTATGCGTAGATGATATACACGAGTAGAACACAATGAGTTGTGGGCAATAATAGTCATACTGCTTACCAGCATGTCATACTTTGATTCGGCGGTATTGTGAGATGAAGCAGCCCGGACCGACATTACGCGTACGCTTACGCGATACTGGTTTCATCGTTATGAGCACTCATTGCTTAAAGGTGACCGGCGGGTGTCTGTCTCGCTCAAATTAGTTGAATCGAGTGTGGCTACGCCCGGTCCTTGTGAAGGTTAAAAATCACACTTTACGAAAAATCGTTGTGGTTTTTTTGTATGCATAGCTAAGAACGGTTCTTGCTAAGCCCGTAGCAGCCACGTAAAACTTGCAACAACAAAGTAGAGGACGTCTAACTTGTTTTTGTAGGGCATGTTGTGATGTGATATGGTCAAGACATGATGAGTTATACGTTATTGTATGATATGATCATGTTTTGTAAATTATCGGCAACCGGTAGGAGCCTTATGGTTGTCTCTTTATTGTATGAATTGCGAAGGCCATGTAATTGCTTTACTTCATCACTATGAGTTAGCGATAATAGTAGTAGCAATAGCTGGCGAGACGACCACAACGCTACGATGAAGATCATGGTGTCTAGCCGGTGACGATGGAGATCATGACGATGCTTTGGAGATGGAGATCAAAAGCACAAGATGACGATGGCCATATCATGTCACATATTTTGATTGCATGTGATGTTTATATTATTATGCTTCTTGTTTTGCTTAGTACGGCGGTAGCATTATAAGATGGTCCCTTACAAAATTTCAAGGTACAAGTGTTCTCCCCGAGTATGCATCGTTGGGAAAGTTCATCGTGCCGAGACACCACGTGATGATCGGGTGTGATAAGCTCTATATTCAAATACAACGGGTGTAAGACAGTTTTGCACATGCAGAATACTCAGGTTAAACTTGACGAGCCTAGTGTGTACAGACATGACCTCGGAACACTGGAGACCGAAAGGTCCAGCGTGAATCATATAGTAGATATGATCTACATAAGATGTTCATCATTGAAAACTACTCCATCTCACGTGATGATCGGACATGGTTTAGTTGATTTGGATCACGTGATCATTTAGATGACTAGAGGGATGTCTATCTAAGTGGGAGTTCCTTAGTAATATGATTAATTGAACTTTAATTTATCATGAACTTAGTCCTGATAGTTTTCGCATATCTATGTTGTTGTAGATCAATGGCCCGTGCTACCGTTCCCTTGAATTTTAATGCGTTCCTAGAGAAAGCTAAGTTGAAAGATGATGGTAGCAACTACACGGACTAGGTCCGTAACTTGAGGATTATCCTCATTGCTGCACAGAAGAATTATGTCCTGGAAGCACCGCTAGGTGACAGGCCTGCTGTAGGAGCAACTCCGGACATTATGAACGTCTGGCAAGCTCATTCTGATGACTACTCGATAGTTCAGTGTGCCATGCTTTACGGCTTACAATCGGGACTTCAAAGATGTTTTGAACATCATGGAGCATATGAGATGTTCCAAGAGTTGAAGTTAATATTTCAAGAAAATGCCCAAATTGAGAGATAATAAGTCTCCAGTAAGTTCTATAGATGCAAGATGGAGGAGAACAGTTCTATCAGTGAACACTTGCTCAGAATGTCTGGGTACTACAATCATATGACTCAACTTGGTTGCAAAGTTGATGAAGATAGTGTTATTGATAGAGTTCTTCAATCACTACCACCGAGCTATAAAGGCTTCGTGATGAACTATAATATGCAAGGGATGCAGAAGACAATTCCCGAGCTCTTCGTTGTGCTCAAAGCTGCGGAGGTAGAAATCAAAAAGGAGCATCAAGTGTTGATGGTTAACAAGACCACTAGTTTCAAGAAAAAGGGCAAGGGAAAGAATGGGAACTTCAAGAAGAATAGCAAGACAGTTGCTACTCCCACGAAGAAACCCAAGTCTGGAGCCAAGCCTAAAACTGAGTGCTTCTACTACAAAGGGACTGGACACTAGAAGCGGAACTGCCCCAAGTATTTGGCGGATAAGAAGGATGGCGAAGTGAACAAAGTTATATTTGATATACATGTTATTGATGTGTACCTTACTAATGCTCGTAGTAGCACCTGGGTATTTGATACTGGTTCGGTTGCTAATATTTGTAACTCAAAACAGGGGCTACGGATTAAACGAAGATTAGCTAAGGACGAGGTGACGATGCGCGTAGGAAATGGTTCCAAAGTCGATGTGATCGCCATCGGCACGCTACCTCTACATCTACCTCCGGGAATAGTTTTAGACCTGAATAATTGTTATTTGGTGCCAGCGTTGAGCATGAACATTATATCTGGATCTTGTTTGTTGCAGACGGTTATTCATTTAAATCCGAGAATAATGGTTGTTCTATTTTTATGAGTAATATCTTTTACGATCATGCACCCTTGAAGAGTGGTCTATTCTTGTTAGATCTCGATCGTAGTGATACACATATTCATAATATTGAAGCCAAAAGATGCAAGGTTGATAATGATAGTGCAACTTATTTGTGGCACTGCTGTTTAGGTCATATTGGTGTAAATCGCATGAAGAAACTCCATGCAGATGGACTTTTGGAATCACTTGATTATGAATCACTTGGTGCTTGTGAACCATGCCTCATGGGCAAGATGAATAAAACTCCGTTCTCCGGAACAATGGAGCGAGCAACTGATTTGTTGGAAATCGTACATACTGATGTATGTGGACCGATAGTGTTGAGGCTCGCGGCGGGTATCATTATTTTCTGACATTCACTGATGATTTAAGCAGATATGGGTATATCTACTTGATGAAGCACAAGTCTGAAACATTTGAAAAGTTCAAAGAATTTCAGAGTGAAGTAGAGAATCATCGTAACAAGAAAATAAAGTTTCTACAATCTGATCGCGGAGGCAAATATTTGAGTAACGAGTTTGGTCTTCATTTAAAACAATGTGGAATAGTTTCACAGCTCACGCCACCCGGAACACCACAGCATAATGGTGTGTCCGGACGTCGTAACCGTACTTTATTAGATATGGTGCAATATATGATGTCTCTTACCGATTTACCACTATCGTTTTGGGGTTATACTTTAGAGACAGCTGCATTCACTTTAAATAGGGCACCATCTAAATCCGTTGAGACGACACCTTATGAACTGTGGTTTGGCAAGAAACCAAAGTTGTCATTTCTTCATAGTCAAAAAAAAAAGTTGTCATTTCTTAAAGTTTGGGGCTGCGATGCTTATGTGAAAAAGCTTCAACCTGATAAGCTCGAACCCAAGTCGGAGAAATGTGTCTTCATAGGATACCCAAAGGAAACTGTTGGCTACACCTTCTATCACAGATCCGAAGGCAAGATATTCATTGCTAAGAATGGATCCTTTCTAGAGAAGGAGTTTCTGTCGAAAGAAGTGAGTGGGAGGAAAGTGGAACATGATGAGGTAATTGTATCTTCTCCCGAATTGGAAAGTGGCACATCACAGAAACTAGTTCCAGTGATTCCTACACCAATCAGCGAGGAAGTTAATGATCATGATCATGAAACTTCAGATCAAGTTACTACTGAACCTCGTAGGTCAACCAGAGTATGTTCTGCACCAGAGTGGTACGGTAACCCAGTTCTGGAAGTCGTGTTATTCGACCATGATGAACCTGCGAATTATGAGGAAGCGATGATGAGCCTAGATTTCGCAAAATGGCTTGAGGCCATCAAATCTGAGATGGGATCCATGTATGAGAACAAAGTGTGGACTTTGGTTGACTTGCCCGATGATCGGCAAGCCATTGAAAATAAATGGATCTTCAAGAGGAAGACAGACGCCGACGGTAATGTTACTGTCTACAAAGCTCGACTTGTTGCGAAAGGTTTTCGACAAGTTCAAGGAGTTGACTATGATGAGACTTTCTCACCCGCAGTGATGCATAAGTCTGTCCAAATCATGTTAGCAATTGCCACATTTTATGATTATGAAATCTGGCAAATGGATGTCAAAACTACATTCCTTAATGGATACCTCAAAGAGGAGTTGTATATGATGCAACCAGAAGGTTTTATCGATCCTAAAGGTGCTAACAAAGTATGCAAGCTCCAGCGATCCATCTATGGACTGGTGCAAGCATCTCGGAGTTGGAATATACGCTTTGATGAGGTGATCAAAGCATAAGGTTTTATACAGACTTTTGGAGAAGCCTGTATTTACAAGAAAATGAGTGGGAGCTCTGTAGTATTTCTGATATTTTATGTAGATGACATATTGTTGATTGGAAATGATATTGAATTTCTGGATGGCATAAAAGGATACTTGAATAAGAATTTTTCAATGGAAGACCTCGGTGAAGCTGCTTATATATTAGGCATCAAGATCTATAGAGATAGATCAAGATGCTAAATTGGACTTTCACAAAGCACATACCTTGATAAAGTTTTGAAGAAGTTCAAAATGGATAAATCAAAGAAAGGGTTCTTGCCTGTGTTACAAGGTGTGAAGTTGAGTAAGACTCAATGCCCGACCACTGCAGAAGATAGAGAGAAAATGAAAATCATTCCCTATGCCTCAGCCATAGGATCTATCATGTATGCGTTGCTGTGTACCAGACCTGATGTGTGCCTTGCTATAAGTTTAGCAGGGAGGTACCAAAGTAATGCAGGAGTGGATCACTAGACAGCGGTCAAGAACATCCTGAAGTATTTGAAAAGGACAAAGGATATGTTTCTCATTTATGGAGGTGACAAAGAGCTCGTCGTAAATGGTTATGTCGATTCAAACTTTGACACTGATCCTGATGACTCTAAGTCACAAACCGGATATGTATTTTTATTGAACGGTGGAGCTGTCAGTTGGTGCAGTTCCAAGAAGAGCGTCGTGCGGGATCTACGTGTGAAGCGGAGTACATAGCTGCTTCAGAAGCAGCAAATGAAGGAGTCTGGATGAAGGAGTTCATATCCGATCTAGGTGTAATACCTAGTGCATTGGGTCCAATGAAAATCTTTTGTGACAACACTGGAGCAATAGCCTTGGCGAAGGAATCTAGGTTTCACAAGAGAACCAAGCACATCAAGGGACGCTTCAATTCCATTCGCGATCAAGTCAAGGAGGGAGACATAGAAATTTGCAAGATACACACGGATTTGAATGTCGCAGACCCGTTGACTAAGCCTCTTCCACGAGCAAAACATGATCAGCACCAAGACTCCATGGGTGTTAGAATCATTACTATGTAATCGAGATTATTGACTCTAGTGCAAGTGGGAGACTGAAGGAAATATGCCCTAGAGGCAATAATAAAGTTGTTATTTGTATTTCCTTATATCATGATAAATGTTTATTATTCATGCTAGAATTGTATTAACCGGAAACTTAGTACATGTGTGAATACATAGACGAAACAGAGTGTCCCTAGTATGCCTCTACTAGACTAGCTCATTGATCAAAGATTGTTATGTTTCCTAACCATAGACATGAGTTGTCATTTGACCAAAGGGATCACTTCATTAGGAGAATGATGTGATGGACAAGACCCATCTGTTAGCTTAGCAACTTGATCGTTTAGTTTTACTGCTATTGCTTTCTTCATGACTTATACATGTTCCTATGACTATGAGATTATGCAACTCCCGAATACCATAGGAAGACCGTGTGTGCTATCAAATGTCACAACGTAACTGGGTGATTATAAAAGATGCTCTACAGATGTCTCCGAAGGTGTTTGTGGTGTTGTCATAGAGCAAGAATGAAGATGGTCTCTCAAGCAACCCAGCAACCAAATAACAAAGAGTCTCTTGTGTCCCCAACACACCCAATACAATGGTAAATTGTATAGGTGCACTAGTTCGGCGAAGAGATGGTGATACAAGTGCAATATGGATGGTAGATATAGGTTTTTGTAGAAGGAAAATATAAAAACAGCAAGGTAGCAAGTGGTAAACGTGAGCATAAACGGTGTTGCAATGACAGTAGGCAAGGCCTAGGGTTCATATTTTCACTAGTGCAAGTTCTCTCAACAAGGATAACATAATTGGATCATATTACTAGCCCTCAACATGCAACAAAGAGTCACTCCAAAGTAACTAATAGCGGAGAACAAACGAAGAGATTATGGTAGGGTACGAAACCACTTCAAAGCTATTCTTTCTGATCGATCTATTCAAGAGTCAGTAGTAATGTTCAATCTATCATAGAGTTCGTACTAGAATAACACCATACGACACAAATCAATCAAAACCCTAATGTCACCTAGATACTCCATTGTCACCTCAAGTACCCGTGGGCATGATTATACGATATGCATCACACAATCTCAGAAACATCTATTCAACCAACACATAGAACTTCAAAGAGTGCCCCAAAGTTTCTACCGGGAAGTCAAGACGAAAATGTGTGCCAACCCCTATGCATAGGTTCCCAAGGTCGCGGAACCCGCAAGTTGATCACCAAAACATACATCAAGTAGATCACATGATATCCCATTGTCACCACAGATAAACACGTGCAAGACATACATCAAGTGTTCTCAAATCCTTAAAGACTCAATCAGATAAGATAACTTCAAAGGGAAAACTCAATCCATTACAAGAGAGTAGAGGGGGAGAAGAAGATCCAACTAAAATAGCAAAGCTCACGATACATCAAGATCGTGCCATCTCAAGAACACGAGAGAGAGAGAGAGAGAGAGAGAGAGAGAGAGAGAGATCAAACACATAGCTACTGATACATACCCTCAGCCCCGAGGGTGAACTACTCCCTCCTCGTCATGGAGAGCGCCGGGATGATGAAGATAGCCACCGGAGAGGGATTCCCCCCCCCCTCCGACAGGGTGCCAGAACGGGTGTAGATTGGTTTTCGGTGGCTATAGAGGCTTTCGGCGACGGAACTCCCGATCTAGGTTAATTTCTGCAGGTTACAGTATTTATAGGAATTTTTAGAGTCGGGGCCAAGTAAAGGGGAGCTACAGGACGTCCTCGAGATAGGAGGGCCCAACCACCTTCACAGGGCGCGCCCTCCACCCTCGAGGGCAGCCCGTGGCTCTCCTGGCCCACCTCTTTTGCTTCGGGGGCTTATTTTGGTCCAGAAAAATTCATAAAAAATTGGCTCGTCAATTGGACTCCGTTTGATATTCCTTTTCTGCGAAACTCAAAAACAAGGAAAAAACAGAAACTGGCACTGGGCTCTGGGTTAATAGGTTAGTCCCAAAAATCATATAAAAGTGTATAATAAAGCCCATAAGACATCCTAGAAGGATAATATAATAGTAATGGCAATATGACAATATGATGTGTGTCATATGAACGGAACAGTGGAAAGTTGCATGCCAATATATCTCGGAATGGCTATGGAAATACCATGATAGGTAGGTATGGTGGATGTTTTGAGGAATATATATGGTGGCTGTTTTGAGGAAGGATATATAGTGGGTGTATGGTACCGGCGAAAGTTGCGCGGTACAAGAGAGGCTAGCAATGGTGGAAGGGTGAGAGTGCGTATAATCCATGGACTCAACATTAGTCATAAAGAACTCATATAGTTATTGCAAAAATCTGCAAGTCATCGAAACAAAGCAATCAACGCATGCTCCTAGGGGGGAGGTTGGTAGGAGTTAACCATCGCGCGCCCCCGACCTCCACACAAAGGTTGGCACTATACAAATACCTCATGCTCTAACTTCGTCACATAGCAGTTCATCATATGTGCATGATACGGGAATCACTAACCTTAACACAAGTATTTCTCAATTTCATAATAACTCCACTAGCATGACTCTAATATCACTATCCTCATATCTCAAAACATTTATCAAGCATCCAACTTCTCATCATATTCAATGTACTTAGTGTGAAAGTTTTTACTACATTGATATTGGATGTCTATCATGTGAAGACTAGTTTTATAGCCTAAACACATTACCATGCTGTTTTAATAGACTCTCAAAAGGATATAAGTGAAGCATGAGAGTTCATCTATTTCTTCAAAATAAAACCACCGCCGTGCTCTAACAGATATAAGTGAAGCACTAGAGCAATAACAAACTACTCCGAAAGATATAAGTGAAGATCAATGAGTAGTTGAATAATTATGTAACTATGTGAAGACTCTCTAACATTTAAGAACTTCAGATCTTGGGATATTATTCAAACAGCAAGCAAAACAAAATAAACTAAATTGACGCTCCAAGCAAACCACATATCATGTTGCGAATAAAAATATAGCTCCAAGTATAGTTACCGATGGATGAAGACGAAAGAGGGGATGCCTTCCCGGGGCATCCCCAAGCTTAGGCTTTTGGTTGTCCTTGAATTTTACCTGGGGGTGCCTTGGGCATCCCCAAGCTTAGGCTCTTGCCACTCTTTGTTCCATAGTCCATCAAAGCAATACTCAAAACTTGAAAACTTCACAACACAAAACTTAGACAAAAATCTCGTGAGCTCCGTTAGTATAAGAAAGCAAACCACTACTCAAAGGTACTGCAATGAATGCATTCTTTGTTTATATTGGTGTTAAACCTACTGTATTCCAACTTCTCTATGGTTCATACTCCCTCCGTCCGGAAATACTTGTCATCAAAATAAATAAAAAGGGATGTATCTAGATGTATTTTAGTTCTAGATACATCCCTTTTTATCCATTTTAATTATAAGTATTTTCGGACGGAGGGAGTACTTCCCAATATTACTCATAGATGCATTGAAATAAGCAAACAACACACGAAAAACAGAATCTGTCAAAGACAGAACAATCTGTAGTAATCTGTAGGGTTCGCCTACTTCTGGAACTCCAAAAAATTCAAACTAAATTGGTAAATTAGAGGAATTTGTCTACCAATCATCTGCAAAAAGAATCAACTAAAAAGCACGCTCCAGTAAAATCTGAAGACCACTTTAGCGAGCGCTAACGATTTTGTTTTTCACAGCAAGATCACATAAACTTCACACAAGTCTTCCCAAAGATTCTACTTGGCACAAACACTAAACAAAGCATGAAACCACATCTAATCAAAGTCTATATGCAATATTTATTCCCTAACAGCAACAAAAACAAAAATATATGAAGTTGGGTTGCCTCCCAACAAGCGCTATCGTTTTACGCCCCTAGCTAGGCACAATGATTTCAATGATGCTCGTGTAAAAGATAATAATTGAAACATAAAGAGAGCATCATGAAGAATATGACTAGCACATTTAAGTCTAACCCACTTCCTATGCATAGGGATTTTGTAATTAAACAACTTATGGGAGCAATAATCAACTAGCATAGGAAGGGAAAACAAGCATAGCTTCAAAACTTTAAGCACGTAGAGAGGAAACTTGGTATTATTGCAATTCCTACAAGCATATGATCCTCTCTCATAATAATTTTCAGTAGCATCATGAGTGAATTCAACAATATAACCAGCACATAAAGCATTCTTTTCATGATCTACTTGCATAGAAATTTTACTACTCCCCACATAAGCAAAATTCTTCTCATTCGGAATAGTGGGAGTATCATAAGAGACTTGAATACTATAGATGGTTTCCACATTAAAAGAGTAATGTTCAGAGAAAGGGTAATCGTAATCATGACAAGTTTTATCAGTATAATCATCACTACTTTTTATAGCATAAGTGGCATCACAATAATCATCATAAATGGGAGGCATGCTTTCATCATAATAGACTTGCATATCAAGACTTGGGAGGCTAAAAATATCATCTTCATCAAGCGTAGCATCCCCAAGCTCAGGACAAACATTAATTTCAGCAAATAAATTCTCAAATATATCATTCTCATCAAACATAGCATCCCCAAGCTTGGGCCTTTCCATATCATAAGCATAATCGATGTCATCGTTAATAGTATGGATAGCACCGATAGTATAGCAATTATCATCATCACAATGAGTAATGGAAGCAACATCATTTGGAAGGGATACCTTTTTATCTTTGCTTCTCCGTCTTTTCTTCTTCTTCTTCACATTATGTGTGGGTTCAATCTTCTTTTCGGGGCTCTTTATTAATGAGATTGGTTGAATAGAAGGCTCCTCCTCGTTACCTGATTCATCATAAGAAATAATAGGAGGATATTGGGAAATCTCTTCCCTTTCATTAGTATTCTCTTCATCTCCTATTTTTTTCTTATCTTAAGGTAATTGGCAATATAAGGATCTTCAATGCAATTAACCGCACAATACATATATATTTCCTCTATATCAAATTCAAGAAGTTTATCAATGGCAAATCCTGGAAGAAACTTAGTTCTACATTTAATTTCTTCATAACCCAAAAGCAAGATAAGTTCATTATGATGTGCAAGGGAAATCAAGTCATCACAATGTTTGGACACGATTCGATCATGAAACAATTCACATTGGGTAATGAAATGACCACGTTCATTGCAAAGTTCACAAGTACGGCTAAGATATTTTAAATTTTCAGCACAACCATCTAGCATCTGTAGCAACCATTTAGTTTCTAAATACTTATGCCTCTTGCAAAATCTATCTTCCCTCCTTTGTATGTACTTGAAAACTCTATACACTCCACAAAAATCAACATGCTTATATGAGATATTTTCATCATGACTAGTGCAATCATCATTAGTACCATGGATATTCAAAGGATTCACACTAACAACATTGCAAGCATGCTCATCATTCAAGACTTTAGTGCCAAGCATTCTATGTAATTCTTCTTCTAGTACTTGAGCACAATTTTCCTTTCCATCATTTTCACGAAAGATATTAAAAAGATGAAGCATATGAGGTAACCTCAATTCCATTTTTTGTAGTTTTCTTTTATAAACGAAACTAGTGATAAAACAAGAAACTAAAAGATTCGATTGCAAGATCTCAAGATATACCTTCAAGCACTAACCTCCCCGGCAACGGCGCCAGAAAAGAGCTTGATGTCTACTACGCACCCTTCTTCTTGTAGACGTTGTTGGGCCTCCAAGTGCAGAGGTTTGTAGGACAGTAGCAAATTTCCATCAAGTGGATGACCTAAGGTTTATCAATCCGTGGGAGGCGTGGGATGAAGATGGTCTCTCTCAAGCAACCCTGCAACCAAATAACTAAGAGTCTCCTGTGTCCCCAACACACCCAATACAATGGTAAATTGTATAGGTGCACTAGTTCGGCGAAGAGATGGTGATACAAGTGCAATATGGATGGTAGATATAGGTTTTTGTAGAAGGAAAATATAAAAACAGCAAGGTAGCAAGTGGTAAACGTGAGCATAAACGGTGTTGCAATTATAGTAGGCAAGGCCTAGGGTTCATATTTTCACTAGTGCAAGTTCTCTCAACAAGGATAACATAATTGGATCATATTACTAGCCCTCAACATGCAACAAAGAGTCACTCCAAAGTAACTAATAGCGGAGAACAAACGAAGAGATTATGGTAGGGTACGAAACCACCTCAAAGCTATTCTTTCTGATCGATCTATTCAAGAGTCAGTAGTAACGTTCAATCTATCATAGAGTTCGTACTAGAATAACACCTTAAGACACAAATCAATCAAAACCCTAATGTCACCTAGATACTCCATTGTCACCTCAAGTATCCGTGGGCATGATTATATGATATGCATCACACAATCTCAGAAACATCTATTCAATCAACACATAGAATTTCTAAGAGTGCCCCAAAGTTTCAACCGGAAAGTCAAGACGAAAACGTGTGCCAACCCCTATGCATAGGTTCCCAAGGTCACGGAACCCGCAATTTGATCACCAAAACATACATCAAGTAGATCACATGATATCCCATTGTCACCACAGATAAACACATGCAAGACATACATCAAGTGTTCTCAAATCCTTAAAGACTCAATCCGATAAGATAACTTCAAAGGGAAAACTCAATCCATTACAAGAGAGTAGAGGGGGAGAAGAAGATCCAACTAAAATAGCAAAGCTCACGATACATCAAGATCGTGCCATCTCAAGAACACGAGAGAGAGAGAGATATCAAATACATAGCTACTAATACATACGCTCAGCCCCGAGGGTGGACTACTCCCTCCTCGTCATGGAGAGCGCCGGGATTCCCCCCCTCCGGCAGGGTGCCAGAACAGGTGTAGATTGGTTTTCGGTGGCTATAGAGGCTTTCGGCGACGGAACTTCCGATCTAGGTTAATTTTTGGAGGTTCCAGTATTTATAGGAATTTTTGGAGTCGGGACCCAGTAAAGGGGAGCTACGGGCTGTCCTCGAGATAGGAGGGCCCAACCACCTTCACAGGGTGCGCCCCCCACCCTCGAGGGCAGCCAGTGGCTCTCCTGGCCCACCTCTTTTGCTTCGGGGGCTTCTTTTGGTCCAGAAAAAATCATAAAAAATTGGCTCGTCAATTGGACTCCGTTTGATATTCCTTTTCTGCGAAACTCAAAAACAAGGAAAAAACAGAAACTGGCACTGGGCTCTGGGTTAATAGGTTAGTCCCAAAAATCATATAAAAGTGTATAATAAAGCCCATAAGAGGGACCCATAGGAAGAGAACCAAGCACATCAAGGGACGCTTCAATTCCATCCGCGATCAAGTCAAGGAGGGAGACATAGAAATTTGCAAGATACACACGGATTTGAATGTCGCAGACCCGTTGACTAAGCCTCTTCCACGAGCAAAACATGATCAGCACCAAGACTCCATGGGTGTTAGAATCATTACTATGTAATCGAGATTATTGACTCTAGTGCAAGTGGGAGACTGAAGGAAATATGCCCTAGAGGCAATAATAAAGTTGTTATTTGTATTTCCTTATATCATGATAAATGTTTATTATTCATGCTAGAATTGTATTAACCGGAAACTTAGTACATGTGTGAATACATAGACGAAACAGAGTGTCCCTAGTATGCCTCTACTAGACTAGCTCATTGATCAAAGATTGTTATGTTTCCTAACCATAGACATGAGTTGTCATTTGACCAAAGGGATCACTTCATTAGGAGAATGATGTGATGGACAAGACCCATCTGTTAGCTTAGCAACTTGATCGTTTAGTTTTACTGCTATTGCTTTCTTCATGACTTATACATGTTCCTATGACTATTAGATTATGCAACTCCCGAATACCATAGGAAGACCGTGTGTGCTATCAAATGTCACAACGTAACTGGGTGATTATAAAATATGCTCTACAGATGTCTCCGAAGGTGTTTGTGGTGTTGTCATAGATCAAGAATGAAGATGGTCTCTCAAGCAACCCTGCAACCAAATAACAAAGAGTCTCTTGTGTCCCCAACACACCCAATACAATGGTAAATTGTATAGGTGCACTAGTTCGGCGAAGAGATGGTGATACAAGTGCAATCTGGATGGTAGATATAGGTTTTTGTAGAAGGAAAATATAAAAACAGCAAGGTAGCAAGTGGTAAACGTGAGCATAAATGGTGTTGCAATGACAGTAGGCAAGGCCTAGGGTTCATATTTTCACTAGTGCAAGTTCTCTCAACAAGGATAACATAATTGGATCATATTACTAGCCCTCAACATGGAACAAAGAGTCACTCCAAAGTAACTAATAGCGGAGAACAATCGAAGAGATTATGGTAGGGTACGAAACCACTTCAAAGCTATTCTTTCTGATGGATCTATTCAAGAGTCCGTAGTAACGTTCAATCTATCATAGAGTTCGTACTAGAATAACACCATAAGACACAAATCAATCAAAATCCTAATGTCTCCTAGATACTCCATTGTCACCTCAAGTACCCGTGGGCATGATTATACGATATGCATCACACAATCTCAGAAACATTTATTCAACCAACACATAGAACTTCAAAGAGTGCCCCAAAGTTTCTACCGGGAAGTCAAGACGAAAATGTGTGCCAACCCCTATGCATAGGTTCCCAAGGTCACGGAACCCGCAAGTTGATCACCAAAACATACATCAAGTAGATCACGTGATATCCCATTGTCACCACAGATAAACACGTGCAAGACATACATCAAGTGTTCTCAAATCCTTAAAGACTCAATCAGATAAGATAACTTCAAAGGGAAAACTCAATCCATTACAAGAGAGTAGAGGGGGAGAAGAAGATCCACCTAAAATAGCAAAGCTTGCGATACATCAAGATCGTGCCATCTCAAGAACACGAGAGAGAGAGAGAGAGAGAGAGAGAGAGAGAGAGAGAGAGAGAGAGAGAGATCAAACACATAGCTACTGATACATACCCTCAGCTCCGAGGGTGAACTACTCCCTCCTCGTCATGGAGAGCGCCGGGATGATGAAGATAGCCACCGAAGAGGGATTCCCCCCCTCCGGCAGGGTGCCAGAACGGGTATAGATTGGTTTTCGGTGGCTATAGAGGCTTTCGGCGACAGAACTCCCGATCTAGGTTAATTTCTGCAGGTTCCAGTATTTATAGGAATTTTTGGAGTCGGGGCCAAGTAAAGGGGAGCTACGGGCCGTCCTCGAGATAGGAGGGCCCAACCACCTTCACAGGGCACGCCCTCCACCCTCGAGGGCAGCCCGTGGCTCTCCTGGCCCACCTCTTTTGCTTCGGGGGCTTCTTTTTGTCCAGAAAAATTCATAAAAAATTGGCTCGTCAATTGGACTCCGTTTGATATTCCTTTTCTGCGTAATTCAAAAACAAGGAAAAAACAGAAACTGGCACTGGTTTCTGGGTTAATAGGTTAGTCCCAAAAATCATATAAAAGTGTATAATAAAGCCCATAAGACATCCTAGAAGGATAATATAATAGTAATGGCAATATGACAATATGATGCGTGTCATATGAACGGAACAGTGGAAAGTTGCATGGCAATATATCTCGGAATGGCTATGGAAATGTCATGATAGGTTGGTATGGTGGCTGTTTTGAGGAATATATATGGTGGCTGTTTTGAGGAAGGATATATAGTGGGTGTATGGTACCGGCGAAAGTTGCGCGGTACAAGAGAGGCTAGCAATGGTGGAAGGGTGAGAGTGCGTATAATCCATGGACTCAACATTAGTCATAAAGAACTCATATACTTATTGCAAAAATCTACAAGTCATCGAAACAAAGCAATCAACGCATGCTCCTAGGGGGGAGGTTGGTAGGAGTTAACCATCGCGCGCCCCCGACCTCCACACAAAGGTTGGCACTATACAAATACCTCATGCTCTAACTTCGTCACATAGCAGTTCACCATATGTGCATGATACGGGAATCACTAACCTTAACACAAGTATTTCTCAATTTCATAATAACTCCATTAGCATGACTAATGAGTTAGTCACGAGATGATGTATTACGGAATGAGTAAAGAGACTTGCCGGTAACGAGATTGAACTAGGTATGATGATACCGACGATCGAATCTCGGGCAAGTAACATACCGATGACAAAGGGAACAACGTATGTAGTTATGCGGTTTGACCGATAAAGATCTTCGTAGAATATGTAGGAACCAATATGAGCATCCAGGTTCCGCTATTGGTTATTGACCGGAGATGAGTCTCGGTCATGTCTACATAGTTCTCGAACCCGTAGGGTCCGCACGCTTAACGTTCGATGACGATCGGTATTATGAGTTTATGTGTTTTGATGTACCGAAGGTAGTTCGGAGTCCCGGATGTGATCACGGAAATGACGAGGAGTCCCAGAATGTCCGAGACATAAAGATTCAAATATTGGAAGGTTATATTCGGACACCGGATGAGTTCCGGGTGTTATCGGATAAATACCAGAGTACCGGGAGGTTGCCGGAACCTCCCGGGGGGTTATTGGGCCTCATGGGCCCAAGTGGAGGAAGAGGAGGTGCGGCCAGCTAGGGGCGTGCGGCCCCCCTAGCCCAAACCAAATTGGACTAGGGGGGCGGCCCCCCTTTCCTTCTTCTTCTCCTTCCCTTCCTTCCTCCTCTCCTACTAGGACTAGGAAAGGGGGAATCCTACTTGGAGTAGGATTGCCCCCCCTAGGCGCGCCTCCTCCTCCTTAGTCGCCTCCTCCTCCTCCTCTCCCTCCTTTATATACGTGGGGAGGGGGCACCCCATAGACACACAAATTGATTTTAGCCGTGTGCAGTGCCCCTCCCCACATTTACACACCTCGGTCATATCGTTGCAGTGCTCAGGCGAAGCCCTGCGCCGGTAGCTTCATCATCACCGTCACCATGCCGTCGTGCTGACGAAACTCTCCCGTGACGCTCAACTAGATCAAGAGCTTGTGTGACGTCATCAATTTGAACGTGTGCTGAACGCGGAGGTGTCGTATGTTAGGTGCTTGGATCGGTTGGATCGCGAAGACGTTCGACTACATCAACCATGTCACTAGACGCTTCCGCTTTCGGTCTACGAGGGTACGTAGACACACTCTCCCGACTCGTTGCTATGCTTCTCCTAGATAGATCTTGCGTGATCGTAGTGTTGGGGATCGTAGCAGGAAATCAAAAAAATTCCTACGCATCACCAAGATCTATCTATGGAGTAATCTAGCAACGAGGGGGAGGGGAGTGCATTTACATACCCTTGTAGATCGCGATACGGAAGCGTTGCAAGAACGCGGATGAAGGAGTCGTACTCGTAGCGATTCAGATCGCGGTTGATTCCGATCTAAGCGCCGAACAACGGCGCCTCCACGTTCAACACACGTGCAGCCCGATGACGTCTCCCACGCCTTGATCCAGCAAGGAGAGAGGGAGAGGTTGGGGAAGACTCCATCCAACAGCAGCACGACGGCGTGGTGGTGGTGGAGGAGCATGGGACTCCAGCAGGGCTTCACCAAGCACTGCGAGAGACGAGGAGGGAGAGAGGTAGGGCTGCGCCAAGCGAGAGAGGTCAAACCGTATGTTGGGCAGCCCCAAACCTCAAGTGTATATAGGGGGAAGGGAGGGGCTGCGCCCCCTTTAGGGTTTCCCATCCCTAGGGGTGCGGCCACCCCAGATCCCATCTAAGGGTGGCGGCCAGAGGGGGAGAGGGAGAGGGGGGCGCACCAGATTGGGCCCTAGGGCCCATCTGCCCTAGGGTTTGCCCCCCTCCCCTCTTGGAGGTGCCTTGGGCCCTGGTTGGGGGGCGCACCAGCCCACCTGGGGCTGTTCCCCTCCCACACTTGGCCCACGTAGCCCTCTGGGGCCGGTGGCCCCACCCGATGGACCCCCGGGACCCTCCCGGTGGTCCCGATACGCTACCGATAGCGCCCGAAACTTTTCCGGTGACCAAAACGGGACTTACCATATATGAATCTTTACCTCTGGACCATTCTGAAACTCCTCGTGACGTCCGGGATCTCATTTGGGACTCCGAACAACATTCGGTAACCGCGTACATACTTTCCCTATAATCCTAGCGTCATCGAACCTTAAGTGTGTAGACCCTACGGGCTCGGGAACCATGCAGACATGACCGAGACAACTCTCCGGCCAATAACCAACAGCGGGATCTGGATACCCATGTTGGCTCCCACATGTTCCACGATGATCTCATCGGATGAACCACGATGTCAAGGATTCAATCAATCCCGTATACAATTCCCTTTGTCTATCGGTACAGTACTTGCCCGAGATTCGATCGTCGGTATCCCGATACCTTGTTCAATCTCGTCACCGGCAAGTCTCTTTACTTGTTCCGTAACATATCATCACGTGATCAACTCCTTGATCACATTGTGCACACTCTGATGATGTCCTACCGAGTGGGCCCAGAGATACCTCTCTGTCATACGGAGTGACAAATCCCAGTCTCGATTCATGCCAACCCAACAGATACTTTCGGAGATACCTTTAGTGCACCTTTATAGCCACCTAGTTACGTTGTGACATTTGGTACACCCAAAGCATCCCTACGGTATCCGGGAGTTGCACAATCTCATGGTCTAAGGAAAAGATACTTGACATTTAGAAAAGCTTTAGCATACGAACTACACGATTTGTGCTAGGCTTAGGATTGGGTCTTGTCCATCACATCATTCTCCTAATGATGTGATCCCGTTATCAATGACATCCAATGTCCATGGTCAGGAAACCGTGACCATTTGTTGATCAACGAGCTAGTCAACTAGAGGCTTACTAGGGACATGGTGTTTGCCTATGTATCCACACATGTATCTGAGTTTCCTATCAATACAATTCTAGCATGGATAATAAACAATTATCATGAACAAGGAAATATAATAATAACCAATTTATTATTGCCTCTAGGGCATATTTCCAACAGTCTCCCACTTGCACTAGAGTCAATAATCTAGTTCACATCTCCATGTGATTAACACTCACAGGTCACATCGCCATGTGACCAACATCCAAAGAGTTTACTAGAGTCAGTAATCTAGTTCACATCAATATGTGATTAACACTCAATGAGTTCTGGGTTTGATCATGTTATGCTTATGAGAGAGGTTGTAGTCAACGGGTCTGTAACATTCAGATCCCTATGTACTTCGCAAAACTTTATGTCATATCATAGATGTTGCTACCACATTCCACTTGGAGCTATTCCAAACTGTTGCTCCATTATACGTATCCGGTATCTCTACTCAGAGTTATCCGGATAGGTGTTAATCTTGCATCGACGTAACTCTTTACGTCGAACTCTTTATCACCTCCATAACCGAGAAACATTTCCTTATTCCTCTAAGGATAATTTTGACCGCTATCTAGTGATCTACTCCTGGATCACCTTTGTACCCTCTTGCCAGACATGTGGCAACGCACACATTAGGTGCGGTACTCAGCATGGCATACTGTATAGAGCCTATGACAAAAGCATAGGGGACGACCTTCGCCCTTCCTCTTTCATCTGCTGTGGTCAAGCGTTGAGTCTTACTCAACTTCACACCTTACAACTCAGGTAAGAACTCCTTCTTTGACTGATCTATTTTGAACTCCTTCAAAATCATGTCAAAGGTGTGTGTTCTTTTGAAAGTATCATTAGGCGTCTTGATCTATCTCTATAGATCTTGATGCCCAATTATGTAAGCAGCTTTATCCAGGTCTTCCTTTGAAAAACTCCTTTCAAACAACCCTTTAGGCTTTCCAGAAATTCTACATCATTTCGGATCAACAATATGTCATTCACATATACTTATCAGAAATGTTGTAGTGCTCCCACTCACTTTATTGTAAATACAAGTTTCTAACAAACTTTGTATAAACTCAAAAACTTTGATCACTCCATCAAAGCGTATATTCCGACTCCGAGATGCTTGCCCTAGTCCATGGAAGGATCGCTGGAGCTAGCATACCTTTTAGCATCCTTATGATCGACAAAACCTTTCTGATTGTATCACATACAACCTTTCCTTACGAAAACTGGTAAGGAAACTTGTTTTGACATCCATCTGCCAGATTTCATAAATGCAGCTAATGCTAACTTGATTCTGACGGACTTAAGCATCGCTACGGGTGAGAAAATCTCATCATAGTCAACTCCTTGAACTTGTGAAAAACTCTTTGCCACAAGTCGAGCTTCATAGACGGTGACATTACCGTCCACGTCCGTCTTCTTATTAAAGATCCATCTATCTCAATGGCTTGCCAATCATCGGGCAAGTCCATCAAAGTACATACTTTGTTTTGATACATGGATCCTATCTCAGATTTATGGGCTTCTAACCATTTGTCGGAATACGGGCCCACCATCGCTTCTCCATAGTTCGTAAGTTCATTGTTGTCCAACAACATGACCTCTAAGACAGGATCACCGTACCACTCAGGAGTAGTACATATCCTTGTCGACCTACGAGGTTCGATAGCAACTTGATCCGAAGCTTCATGATCATTATCATTAGTTTCCTCTTCAACAGTCGTAGGTTCCACAGAAACATCTTTCTGTGTTGCACTACTCTCCGGTTGAAGTGAGGGTTCGATAACCTCATCAAGTTCTATCTTCCTCCCACTCAAATCTTTCGAGAGAAACTCCTTCTCGAGAAAGGACCCGTTCTTAGCGACAAACATTTTTGCCCTTGGATCTGAGATAGAAGGTATACCCAACTGTTACCTTTGGGTATCCTATGAAGATGTATTTGTCCGCTTTGGGTTCGAGCTTTTTCCGGCTGAAGCCATAAGCATCGCAGCCCCAAACATTAAGAAAACGACAACTTTGGTTTCTTGCCAAACCATACGGCGTCGTCTCAACGGACTTAGATGGTGCCCTATCTAAAGTGAATGCATGTGTCTCTAATGCATAACCTCAAAATAATAGCGATAGATCGGTAAGAGACATCATAGATCACACCATATATCATAAGGTTCGATTACGACGTCCGGACACACCATTACGCTGTGGTGTTCCAGGTGGCTTCAACTGCGAAACAATTCCACAATGCCTTAAGTGATTGCCAAACTCATAACTCAAAAAATCTCCCCTTGATCAGATCGTAGGAACATGATCTTCTTGTTATGATGATTCTTAACTTCACTCTGAAATTGCTTGAACTTTTCAAATGTTTCAGACTTTTGCTTCATTAAGTAAATATACCCATATCTACTCAAATCGTCAGTGAAGATGAGAAAACAACGATATCCACCACACGCCTTAATTCTCATTGGATCACACACATCAGCATGTATGATTTCCAACAAGTCACTTGCCCGTTTCATTATACATGAACACGGGATCTTAGTCATCCTGCCCATGAGGCATGGCTCACATGTGTCAAGCGATTCAAAATCAAGTGACTCCAAACATCCATCAGCATGGAGTTTCTTCATGCATTTTATGCCAAAATGACCTAAGCGGCAGTGCCACAAGAAAGTGGTACAATCATTATTAACTCTACATCTTTTGGCATTAATATTATCATCATGTTTATTACCATGATCGAGATTCAATAAACCATTGGGTGCATGACCATAAAGGTATTATTCATGTAAACAGAATAACCATTATTCTCTAACTTAAATGAATAACCGCATTGCAATTAACATGATCTAATCATATTCATGCTCAATGTAGACACCTGATAACATTTATCTAGGTTCAACACTAATCTCGAAGGTAGAGGGAGCGTGCGATGGTGATCTTATCAACCTTGGAAACACTTCCAACACACATCGTCACCTCGCCCTTAGCTAGTCTCTGTTCAGTCCGTAGCTTTTGCTTCAAGTCACTAATAATAGCAACTGAACCGGTATCCAATACCCAAGCACTACTAGGAGTACTAGTAAGGACACATCAATAACACGTATATCAAATATACTTTGTTGAAGTTTCCAGCTTTCTTATCTACCATGTATTTGGGGTAGTTCCGCTACCATGTGACCGTTCCCCTTGCAATAGAAGCACTTAGTCTCGAGGTTTGGGTTCAACCTTGGGTTCCTTCATTTGAGCGACAACTGGTTTGCCATTCATGAAGTTTCCCTTCTAGACCTTGTCCCCTTTTGAAACTAGTGGTCTTGTTAAACCATCAACACTTGATGCTCCTTCTTGATTTCTACTTTTGCAGTCTTAAGCACCGCTAATAGCTCCGGGATCATCTCCATCCTTTGCATGTCATAGTTCATCACGAAGTTCTAGTAGCTTGGTGATGGTGTCTAGAGAATTCCGTCAACCACTATCTCATCTGGAAGGTTAACTCCCACTTGGTTCAAGTGATTTTAGCACCTAGACATTCTGAGCACATGCTCACAAGTTGAGCTATTCTCCTCCATCCTTTTGGCAAAAGAACTTGTCAGAGGTCTCATACCTCTCAACACGGGCATGAGCCTGAAATCCCAATTTCTGCTCTTAGAACATCTCATATGTTCTATGGCGTTCAAAATGTCATTGGAATCCCGATTCTAAGCCGTAAAGTATGGAGCACTAAACTATCAAGTAGTCATCAGGACGTGTCTATCAGGTGTTCACAACATCCACAGACAACGTTGTAGGGGTTTGCACATCGAGCGGTGCATCAAAGACGTAAGCTTTTTGTGTAGCAGTGAGGACACTCCTCGGACTACGAACCCAGTCCGTATCATTGCGTACATTATCTTTCAACTTAGTCTTTCTCTAGGATCGTATTAAACAGGGAGCTACAACGCAGTTATTGGTCTACAACATAATTTGCGAAAATAACTTAGACTATTGTTCATGACAATTAAGTTCATCTAATGAACTCCCACTCAGATAGACATCTCTCTAGTCATCTAAGTGATACATGATCCGAATCGACTAAGCCGTGTCCGATCATCACGTGAGACGGACTAGTCATCAACGGTGAACATCTTTATGTTGATCGTATCTTCTATACGACTCATGTTCGACCTTTCGGTCTTCCGTGTTCCGAGGCCATGTCTGTACATGCTAGGCTCGTCAAGTGAACCCTAAGTGTATCGCGTGTGTAAATCTGGCTTACACCCATTGTATGCGAACGTTAGAACCTATCACACCCGATCATCACGTGGTGCTTCGGAACAACGAACCTTAGCAACGGTGCACAGTTAGGGGAAACACAATTCTTGAAATTTTAGTGAGAGATCATCTTATTCACTACCGTCGTTCTAAGCAAATAAGATGTAAAACATGATAAACATCACATGCAATCAAATAGTGACATGATATGGCCAATATCATCTTGCTCCTTTGATCTTCATCTTCGGGGCTCCATGATCATCATCGTCACCGGCATGACACCATGATCTCCATCATCGTGTCTTCATGAAGTCGTCTCGCCAAACATTACTTCTACTACTATGGCTAACATTTAGCAATAAAGTAAAGTAATTACATGGCGTTATTCAGTGACACGCAGGTCATACAATAAAATAAGACAACTCCTATGGCTCGTGCCGGTTGTCATACTCATCGACATGCAAGTCGTGATTCCTATTACAAGAACATGATCAATCTCATACATCACATATATATCATTCATCACATCCTTTTGGCCATATCACATCACATGGCACATGCTGCAAGAACAAGTTAGACGTCCTCTAATTGTTGTTGCAAGTTTCACGTGGCTGCTATAGGTTTCTAGCAAGAACGTTTCTTACCTACGCCAAAACCACAACGTGATATGCCAATTTATATTTACCCTTCATAAGGACCCTTTTCATCGAATCCGATCCGACTAAAGTGGGAGAGACAGACACCCGCTAGCCACCTTATGCAACTAGTGCATGTCAGTCGATGGAACCAGTCTCACGTAAGAGTACGTGTAAGGTCGGTACGGGCCGCTTCATCCCACGATGCCGCCGAATCGAGATAAGACTAGTAACGGCAAGAGAATTGGCATGATCTACGCCCACAACTACTTTGTGTTCTACTCGTGCAAGATACTACGCATAGACCTAGCTCATGATGCCACTGTTGGGGATCGTAGCAGAAAATAAAAAAAAATTCCTACGCATCACCAAGATCTATCTATGGAGTAATCTAGCAACGAGAGAGAGGGGAGTGCATCTACATACCCTTGTAGATCGCGATGCGGAAGCGTTGCAAGAACGCGGATGAAGGAGTCGTACTCGTAGCGATTCAGATCGCGGTTGATTCCGATCTAAGCGCCGAACAACGGCGCCTCCGCGTTCAACACACGTGCAGCCCGATGACGTCTCCCACGCCTTGATCCAGCAAGGAGAGAGGGAGAGGTTGGGGAAGACTCCATCCAACAGCAGCACGACGGCGTGGTGGTGATGGAGGAGCGCGGGACTCGAGCAGGGCTTCGCCAAGCACTACGAGAGACGAGGAGGGAGAGAGGTAGGGCTGCGCCAAGCGAGAGAGGTCAAACCGTATGTTGGGCAGCCCCAAACCTCAAGTATATATAGGGGGGAGGGAGGGGATGCGCCCCCTTTAGGGTTTCCCACCCCTAGGGGTGCGGCCACCCCAGATCCCATCTAAGGGTGGCGGCCAGAGGGGGAGAGGGAGAGGGGGGCGCACCAGATTGGGCCCTAGGGCCCATCTGCCCTAGGGTTTGCCCCCCTCCCCTCTTGGAGGCGCCTTGGGCCCTGGTTGGGGGGCGCACCAGCCCACCTGGGGCTGGTCCCCTCCCACACTTGGCCCACGTAGCCCTCTGGGGCCAGTGACCCCACCCGATGGACCCCCGGGACCCTCCTGGTGGTCCCGGTACGCTACCGATAGCGCCCGAAACTTTTCCGGTGACCAAAACGGGACTTCCCATATATGAATCTTTACCTCCGGACCATTCTGGAACTCCTCGTGACGTCCGGGATCTCATCCGGGACTCCGAACAACATTCGATAACCGCGTACATACTTTTCCTATAATCCTAGCGTCATCGAACCTTAAGTGTGTAGACCCTACGGGCTCGGGAACCATGCAGACATGACCGAGACAACTCTCTGGCCAATAACCAACAGCGGGATCTGGATACCCATATTGGCTCCCACATTTTCCACGATGATCTCATCGGATGAACCACGATGTCAAGGATTCAATCAATCCCGTATACAATTCCCTTTGTCTATCGGTACAGTACTTGCCCAAGATTTGATCGTCGGTATCCCGATACCTTGTTCAATCTCGTCACCGGCAAGTCTCTTTACTCGTTCCATAGCATATCATCATGTGATCAACTCCTTGATCACATTGTGCACACTATGATGATGTCCTACCGAGTGGGCCCAGAGATACCTCTCCGTCATACGGAGTGACAAATCCCAGTCTCGATTCGTGCCAACCCAACAGATACTTTCGGAGATACCTGTAGTGCACCTTTATAGCCACCCAGTTACGTTGTGACGTTTGGTACACCCAAAGCATCCCTACGGTATCCGGGAGTTGCACAATCTCATGGTCTAAGGAAAAGATACTTGACATTTAGAAAAGCTTTAGCATACGAACTACACGATCTGTGCTAGGATTAGGATTGGGTCTTTTCCATCACATCATTCTCCTAATGATGTGATCCCGTTATCAATGACATCCAATGTCCATGGTCAGGAAACCGTGACCATCTGTTGATCAACGAGCTAGTCAACTAGAGGCTTACTAGGGACATGGTGTTTGCCTATGTATCCACACATGTATCTGAGTTTCCTATCAATACAATTCTAGCATGGATAATAAACAATTATCATGAACAAGGAAATATAATAATAACCAATTTATTATTGCCTCTAGGGCATATTTCCAACACGTAGGAATTTTTTTGAAATACTACGTTACCCATCAATAGTATCTTCATGTAACATGGTTGAGTATCAGTTTTAGTTTGAAAGTATATGCCAACTCCTGGAGTTTCAAATGACTTGAAGAAAGAATATAAGGCGCGAGTATAAGAGGATCTTGAACAACAGAGCAGTAGGGGAGGAACAAATGATGGCCTGGTCTATCACCATGGGTAAAAGAAAACTAAGGATAACGTCACCACGTGCAAAAACTATATTTGATTAACATCACAACAGTAGCAAGGTGAATGACAATGTAACATTATCTTTTCATTAGTTGATTCATTTGACTTTTGTTTCATACAATTGGCATGATATTTGGATAGTAAAGTTATTTGTTAACTTTGTAGTATCATTTTTATGTGTAAGCTAATAATTATGTATTTTCCATTTGCCTGTAGTTTCCTAGAAGTATTCCTCACTTTTTAAAGATATTGTTTTGTGAAGTATAGTTTCTGAAGAAATCTAAAATGTGCTTGCAGTATTTTTCTTCCTTATGTTTTTATTGTCTTGTGAAATGATAGAAATAGATGGTTCCGAGTAAAAAGAGGATAGGAGTGTTGAATATTAGTTGGGCTATAGGCCCATTTAACAATTTCAGAAAATCCCTAAGGGCCCATACTGTCAAGGGAGTGGTGAGCCGATGCAATGTTTTGCCGGTCAAAATTGGAGAGTCCACTACAGACACAAAATGAATATGAGACGTCATGTTCATTGGGGAAATAGAAACGTCCATAATAAATATGTTTTATTGTGGAGATGAAACGTCTGTAATTAAATGATTTTTATTGTTGTGTAATTAAACGAGTTTATGGCTGGACCATTAACGAGTTTATTGTTGTGTAATTAAACGAGTTTATGGCTGGACCATTAATGAGTTTATTGATGTGTAATTAAACGAGTTTATGGCTGGACCGTTCTCCTACCCGACTGGCTATATATATGAGGCATCGCAGCTCAGCAATATACACAACACTTCACACCTCCACTGCTCCCTCGTCGTTCCTTTCACTATCGTTGCCTATGGTGATCCCATCCCGTCTACCGCGTACAAGGCTGACGGGAGAGCAGGTCTCCGAAACACCGCCTCTCCGGATCCTGTATGGGAGAGGGGCGAATAGGTTTTGGGGCATCGACTACGCGAATGCTCGCTTTCGTTTGTCTACTTCCTCTACATCTGCGTCGCCCTCGTCATCACCATGTCCACCGACGCCGAACGTGCCGCCGCCAAGAAGATCGAATCCAAAAAGAAGGCAGCCGAGGACGCCGATGCTGCCACCATCACCGTCGTGGTCGCCTGGCCTACTGGAGGGTATAACACGTTTATCCCGCTCCTGTTTATTTCCGTACTTACAGTACTAGCATCATGTGTAGATCTGTCTACTGTTTGTGTAGTAAGTGCATGTTTAGATCAGAATCGGTATGTCGTCAATTCAGTCAATGACATGCTAGTGATTTATCTATGGATTAAATTAGTCGAAAAATACCTATTTTCTCAACAAGGAGCGGTCGGTAGTTGAAGGTAGTATAATTGCCGGTTAGCATTGTTTTCGGTAGGATTCATTGAGGTAATATAGGAGACTAGGAAGCGCCTTCTCAAATGAATTCACATAATTATTGATCTTTCCTGCCAATTAGCATTGTTTTCATTCAGCAGGGTCATCGACTGATTCAACTTCTTCAGCCAGGATAATAATTTATTGTTTATTATGTCTACATGGGCGGTGTTGTTAGATGTCTACATTGATGATCTGTGTTAGAGCATCCCAATCCAGCAATGGCTTTGTAAGCACGTATTTTATGGTGGTTCTGCTGGCCTTTTGGTCTTTGGGTTGTTGATGAACGTATCTTGATGAGATATTGTGTCATTCCATTTGGGGAGGGGGGGGGGGTCAAATCTTGCGTTGTGTGAGCCTTGAGACTTGACATGGACAAAGTTAGCACATCTAAAGATAAAAGGCTTTTTGATTGCTGCTATAACCGAAGGGTATAGCTTGCTATTCTTACAACTTGATGCATCTAGAAATGGTGAAGTTTAAGGATGACTGCAAGTGTGATTGCTGGTTAATTGGTTGTATCTTTATTTTGTTTTAGTCTCCCTTGAACCGAACATCTTTTCCCTTGTAATGGAATGCATTCAATCACATACATAGTTTAAAAGATATATTTTTCTGGTGAGGATATGTAATTTTATCAAAGAAAGGACATTCGATTTTTGAAATGTATATACACTTGCAAAAATGAATGGGGCGGAGTATCAGTCTATTTTCCTATGCATTTGGTGGTAAGAACACACGTTGTTTACTACTTCCTCTGTTCCCAAATATCTGTCTTTCTAGGCATTCCAAATGGACTACAACATAAGGATATATGTAGGCATATTTTAGAGTGTAGATTCACTCATTTTGCTTCGTATGTAGTCACTTGTTGAAATCTCTAGAAAAAAATATATTTAGGAACAGAGGGAGTTGCCGTAAAAAGCATTCGATTTTCCACTAGACTATTTCTTTTTTTAGAAACAAACTTTTTTAAATAAAAACACAATTGTACACATGTGTGCCCGCTCTCGCCATTGCCTTTTTTTAGCGAAAAAGTATCCTTTATTGAATGTTCAAACACATAGGGATACAAATAATATCCGGCAGAGAAATAAGCCACGCACGACGCCCGGGAGAGAGAGAGGCAACTGCCTTAGCTAAGGCATGAGCTTCCTCATTATGCTTTCTATTCTCATGCACAAACTGGATATCTTGGATGGAACGTCTTTTATGCTTGATCTCCTCCAAAACAGCAAAATACCGGCATGGGGCACCAGTATGAATATTGGTAACCACCTCGAGGCAATCCGATGCCACGCATACAGAGTGAGTATGTAGATCCGCAGCAAGAGCAAGAGCCTCATTGCATGCCTGGGCTTCAAGTATAGTTGGGTCTAGCAATCCTTCAAAAATAACCGCGGAAGCACCCAGGAACATACCATGCCTATCGCTGCAGATCACCGCCGAAGCACCTCGATCTCCAATCTTGGAAAGGCCGCCGTCAACATTCATCTTTACCTCATGCTTTGCAGGCGGGAGCCAAGCCAGCCGCATCAAAGGGTCTCACCTCACCGATGCATCCCTGGACATTGCATGCATGCCCTTGGATATTACATGTAGGTCCCTAGAATTTGCACATGGGTCCCTGGGCCGCACCTTCCTCTCGGGAATAGCCTCCAGCTCTGATAAAAATTTGTCAATGAACATGTGCGTGCTCAGAGGATTTTGGTACTGATCGTCGTGGATAGCTCAATGCCATGCCCACCAAATTGCCCACATCGTCACTAGGACATGTGCAAGTTCCATCGAGGGAAGAGTATCAACAAGCCACAACATCCATAGCTTGGCATCGTCGGTACGGTTCGAAACTATGGTTTCCGTGAGGTCCTCGTTAGCTAGAGCCCAAACACACCTAGCCATCTTGCGGTCAAAAAGAGAGTGACGCCAAGTATCCACCGTCGCCTTGCATAGGGTGCACTCCGGTGTCTCAGCCATGCTTCTATTCTTTCGGACCTCTTCTGTAGGGATGGAGGTGTTAGCCAATCTCCATGCAAAAACTCTAACCTTGGAGGGGACTGCAACTCCCCAAAGCTTTGTCCAGGACCGGCGATCGGCCTCAAAACACGAGTGGCCCTTGTTATACTCTAGCCAGTCCGTCTGTTGTTGCTTTGTGGATGCCAAAAGTCTGTATGCAGACGGTACTATGAAAGTGCCCCTTCTCTCATAATGCCAAGACCAAAAATCGCCACGGACTCTAGAGCTTAGTGGGATGTTTAGGATTGCTTCGACATCCATAGGATAAAGGTGTTGGTCAAGAGCAGCTCGGTCCCACGGCATATTAACTGGGTTGATAAGGTCCGAAACCTTATGAGGGGGATCCAAAGACTTGGGGCAAACTGGCCGAAGCTTGAAGTCTCGTGGAATCCAATTGTCACACCATATATCTGTATCCTCTCCCGAACCGATCCGTTTCACGAGCCCAAGCTTCAGAGTGTCCCTACCTTCAATTATGGAGCGCCATACTTGTGATGGGTGCTTTCCAACTTCTGCTTCAAGAATTGTGGTAGAGGGATAATAAATAGCCTTTAGAATTCACGCACTTAGGGAGGCGGGTTCCTGTAGTAGTCGCCAGGCCTGCCTAGCCAGTAAGGCCAGGTTAAAGAGCTCAATAACACAGAAACCCATTCCTCCCATAAATTTTGGTTGTGACATGACTTCTGTAATGCCCAGTATGAGATTATACCTCCTACGTGTCGAGGCACGACTTAAAGGTATAAGCTCATACTAGAATGATATCAAGTATGGTATCTTTGCACGACTCATGTAAAAGAGGGATGAAATTGTAAAAGAGTAGTTGGCTTACACTCGCCACGTCACACAATGTAATACATTAACATACATCATACAACAACATCAGAGTCCGACTACGGACGAAGATCCAAATGAAAGATACCATAGATAAAGCAACACAAGGTCCCGATCGCCCCTAGTAGGAACCACTACTGATCGTTGAAAACGTCACATACATACGACTACGCTCTTCAACGAACTCCCACTGAAGTTCTGATCCACCTCCTGCACTGTTCTCGGATGTACCTGCATATGGTGTGTGTAGTAACTGTGAGCCACAAAGGACTCAGCAATCCCGTTCCCGGGTATCAAAACTAACAAAGCCTTTAGGTGAGGAAAGGCTAATAAAGTGGCTGCAGCAAGCACTAAGCAACTAGCTTACGTGTTCAGAGCGAGAAGAGAGTAAGAGCCATCGATCGACGAGGTGATCAATAAGTGATCCTAGCTACTCACGTCAGACATAACCCCATCGTGTTCTTCTTCTCGAAATGCCTTCGAGAAGAGACAATCACGGAACTCACACATGTAGTGTATTCTTAAGGATAGAGTGTCATGTTTTCTACAACCGGATATTAACAAATTCCCATCTGCCACATAACCGCGGGCACGGCTTTCGAAAGATCAAAACCCTGCAGGGGTGTCCCAACTTAGCCCATCACAAGCTCATGATCTGCGGAGTCGCAACTCCAAGGTGGGAAGACCCGAGTATTCTCGGAATCCCGTGCTCAAGATATTCCGACTAAGGTAAAACTAATCCAGCAAGACCTCCCAGCGTGCCGACACCGTGACAGTAGCCGCGCGTATCTAGTCTCAGGCCACGACCGGATGAGACAGCCTATAGGAAAATACCAAATACCTCAGGTTTTCCCAAGGCGGCCCTGCAGTTTGCTCGGTTGGACCAACACTCATGTAGAGCACTGGCCCGGGGGTTGATTAAGAAGAGGGTTAATTACTCCTTATGCAAGTTTTAGTTGTTAGGAAAATGTAGAACCAAAGTTGGGCCTTGCTCGAAAAGCTTTAGCGCTAAGCGGGTTATCGAGGGGGGCCCATAAACCCCAACCGTGTTAGGAACGCAAAATCCGGGAACATAACACCGGTTTATCGGGTCCTAAGGTGGCATGAGTGGAACAAAACACCGAGCAAAATGCCAAGCCTTCCACCCATTGCCAATTATATAGGTGTGTTAATATATTTAAGAGATATTGTGATATTCCAACAAGTTCCAACATGGAGCAATCTTCATCTTCACCTGCAACTAACAACGCTATAAGATGGGCTGAGCAAGCGGGTAACATAGCCAAACAACGGTTTGCTGGCAAGGTGTCAAAGGTTAGAGGTTTCATGGCAACAATAGGGGGCTGACAAACAGACATAGGCATCAAGGCAATAAGCTAAAGAGCGAGACATCTAGCAATAGGCAAAGATAGTAGTGATATCTGGGTAAGGTCATCTTGCCTGGGATTCCGCAAGGAAGAAGAACAAGTCCATGAAGTAGTCGAACAAAACCTCACAACTCCGGAACGGAACCGAAGCTAACAAGAGAAGCATACCGGAAAGAAGCAAACAACACGGTAAACACACATATCATAACCATAGCATGATGCACAACCAAATATGATGCATGTCCGGTTTAATTCAACATGGCATGGCAAAGTGCACAAACAAATACTACAAGTTAAGTGGAGCCCAATATGCAACGAGTTGCATATTGACGAAACACCACATTATATTTATTTAGTTGACTCTCGTTTATTTACAAGACAAGGTTAAATGGTTTTATTAAACATGGCAAGAGGTGAAGCTTAAACAAACTACACTAACCAGACATTTTAAGTGAGGCCGGAAATAACAACAACAATTCCGAAAACTCCCCATGTGCATATTTAGCAATTATTAAGCAACAACAATTTAACATTTAAAGGTTGTTATCATGATGCGGATGCCATGATCAAGTTTTATGCAATTTTAGTTAAAGGTTGACATAAGAGATATGAAGCATTTGGTTGCCATGACGGAAGAAAAGGAGTGTCATGGCGACGAGAACGGAAACGGTGCCACGGTAACGTTCCGATGATCCGACAACTCGTTGAGAAGCCGGTGCAAAAGCAAGGTGGCGTGAGCGTGTCGAAGAAGATGATGGGGTGCTCCCGGCTTCCGGGTTCCCACGGGTCGACGACAAAAGAGGGGCACAACGGGCACGGCGCAAACAAGTACTTCATCTCATACGACACACATTCACAAGCGTTCATCCACGGGGTCGTCTCGGTGGTATACCTTCGAAGCGTGCGGTTCTGGGTGGTTCGAGTCTCGAGGGAAGTAGTGGTTCACGTGTCGTAGAGGAAGTAGTCGTTCACGTGGTCAAAAGGAAGTAGCCATTCTCGGACGTCGTGGAAGTAGTCGTTCACGTAGGAGATGCACACGCGGTCTTCGGCGACGGTAGCGGAACACGTTTCGTGGAATTTCATGTCGTCGGTAGAGGTACTTGGGGTCCTCGGACTTGCCGGTCTCGTTTCTTGCGACGGTAGTTGTACACGGTCGTCGTGGTACTTGTCGAGTCGAGTGGCACTTGAGGGGCTTCGACGTCGTGGTACTTGGCGTCTGTGGGTACTTCGGTCTCGGTCTTGCCGATCTCGCGATGGAGTCGAACTTGTCGAGGGAAACGGTACTTGGAACGTCCAAAATCTGCAGGCGTCGACGTCCAACAAGACAAATTGAACCAGCTGCAACCGCAGGCAGCAGTGCTTGCGGAAGATGTGCTCACGACAGAAGATGCTGGGGAAGTCAACTCGGGGGTGGGCATGGCCCGAAGCAGAAGATGTCGCGACGTCAAGGTGGCATGGACGCCGACGATGGTGGAGGCGCTGGCTGGTCGGGGGAGATGCGGAGGCCGATGCAGAGGGACGGGAGAAGACCGGGTCCGTCGTTGCAGCAGGCCGGCAATGTCGGGACGAAGGCAGGGGAGGCCGGAGGCGCGGCGCTGGAGGCTACTCGAGGGGCTCCTCCCCTCGGCGAGCTCGCGCGGGGCGGTGATGGAGGGACGGCGCGGTGAGCCAGGCGCCGGTGGCGGGCGGCGCGGAGGGGCGGCGCTGGAGGGGCGGCGCGGCGAGCTAGACGCGGGCGTCATGGCACGGCCGTGGTGCGGCGGAGGTCGACGGCTGAGGCGCCGACGGGAGCAGTGAGGAGGAGGTCGGGCGCAGGGGCCACTCCTCCCTCTGCCTCTCGGTGGAGGAGAAGGAGCTCGGGCGGCGCCATGGAGCACGGCGGCGGGGCATGGCGATGAGGAGGAGGTACGGTGGCACTGTCGGGGAAGGAGGACGCTGGGGAAGATCGGGCAGGAGGGGGTCGGTGAGAGGAGGGAGAGGGACGAGGGAGAGTGAGATGGGATCGGGAGGAGAGATCGAGCGAGAGAGCGGGGAGGCTGGCGGCGCTCGGGAAGGAACGAGCGATGGGGAGGGAGAGGGCTCGGTCGGCCTAGGGTTAGGATGCTGGCGATGGGCCTCGGAGGCTGGCCTGGGCCGCGAGGGAAGGGACGCTGGGCCTCGCCGGCTGCGGCTGGGCCTCGCCGGCTGCGGCTGGGCCTCGAGGAAAAAAGCCCAGCCTGGCTGCAGGCTCTCTTCTGCCTCTCTCTCTCTCTCAAATAAAAAAACAAAACAGAGAACTAAAGAGAGAGGAAAAGAAAAGGGCACCTGGGGAAAGAATTTACACATGAGGGTAATTTTCTCGGGCTCATAAAAATGAGCGTAATCCAAGAAAAATAGAAGCGGCAGATCGAAAGATATAATTCAAACATATTTGAATTTAATTCAAATGGGTCTGACTAAGACTTGATTTTCGAAGTGTCCAAAAATGTTGAGAATTTTGGTGGAGCTCAAGGAAAAGAGGAAAGAATTTATGGACAACGTTTGGGGACCAAACTTGAAGCGGAAAGGCACGGAATTATTTTGCAAGTGTGTTGAGGTAAATTCCAAAGAATGGAATATTTGTAATAGCTCCATAATTATTAGGAGGATATGTTATAGAGAAATCACCATGTGCATTTCCCTCAATTTAAATGGATCGAAGACCCATAGTGTTTATTTAGTTGAGTTTTTAAAATTAAAAGACTTGATGGCGTGATGACATGATGCAATGCAAAATAAATAAAGCAAGCACAAATGAAACACACGGGAAAAACCCAGAACATCTGGAATCTTCTCGTTCATCGGTCTTCGGGCGTTACAACTCTCTCACACTAACAGAGGATCTTGAACCGAGATCCTAGAGATGGCACCGGATAAAACGGAAAAAGGAAGAGGTGAAACAAAGTTGCTTCTTCGACAAACTGGTGAAACCACGAACCTTGGAGGGTTGGACAACTTGAAGGAAAGAATACAACAGAGATGAACGAAGTTAAGAGCACTTCGGTAAAAGGAGGAACAAGGAACATTATGAGAACCTTGTAGGTTGAACGACATGAAACAAGAGCTTACGAACCAAAAGAATATGAAACTGCAATGGTATAGCCAAGGAATAAGAATGACATAATTTGGACATCACCCCGTCTGAAAATGGAAGGAATTAACATGAACTTGAGGAGATGGAACGATACTTGATGAAATCAACAACACACTGCCTCTGAAACAATTGAACGAATGGCACAAGGTGTAAGAAAGATTTCAGACAGCACTCCGGTTAAAAGAGAGTTAAAACTTGATCAGATGAGAGAACTTGAATGGAGGGCACGTCACTCTCGTTAAATGGACCAGAAAGGAAAAGAACATGATCTTGATATGACAAGATGATGGTTCGAAGAGAGCAATATCACAAGGTCTACGGAACGAATAATGGAGTGAAAAAAATCGAAGAAGAAGAACATCTTCGACTAGAAATGATTTTGGAAGCATCCTTACGAAGAAGGGTTGAATGGGATTGATGGAAAATCAACAATGAAACGAATAAGCTTGATGTGGGCTTATGGAAAACATCTCAAAATTATGAGGTGACAATCGGCCACTAACGGAAACGATTGCTCTGATTGAAGGCACCAAAGAGATGAAAAATTTATATCACCGGAAGGATAGATGAAGAAGTTGGGTCATTTATATGCACCATAAATAGCAACAATACTTAGGAAAAGCTTTTAGGTGAAATACAACCCAAGATAACTCCAACGAATAAATTGAAGGATTGGAAGGATCTCCTGAACAAAGAAAATGATGGGTTTAAATATCTCATTCCTGACAACTTGTGAATCATGAAACATGAAGGGAAAATTGTCAAGAATGACATAACACCATCTCAAACGATAAGGTAGAAAGGATTGCACTTCGGAATGCAAGAAGAAGAATACTTGAGCTCATTGATCAAGAATCTTGATGAACACTTCGAGGATGAATTAAATCATGATGAACCACTATGACGAACTCCGGTAATAAAAGGATGAGAAGTGAAGGATGAGAAGAATAAGATTGAAGCCTTGCAATGATTCAGATAGAGCTTCGTGACAAGATAATTGAGAGAATTTGGAACTCCGGAAGAAAAGATGAACAACCAATAATTTGATATCATGAACGAACTCCAGACAAAGGAATTAAACACTTGGAAGGAACAAGAATAAGAATTATGTTATGAGTATCCTTCACCAATTTAAATTGACGACAAGCAATGGATTTGGCATACTACTTATTCTCGTCGCAAAGAATTAAAGAGAGATCTAGCACAACCTTGGATAAATATTCAACAACGCACCGGTAGGATTATGAAAAGAACAAATGAATTGATACGATAACAAGGAAAGAGTAATCTTGAATGAAGCACCGTAAAAATTGAAACCGGGTGATGAAAAAGAATAATCCACCGGGAAGAATAAGCACTTAAGGAAATTTAGATACAAGAGAAAGAAGAGATCGCGGACTGATTAAAGAATACTTGGACAAAGCACCGGAAGAATATGGAGACGAACGAAGAGGCATCAATAAAGAATAGTTGGAGGGCGAAGTTGAAAACTGAGAACGAAGAAATCTTCAGAAATGATGGCCTTCGGAGGATCACAATGAAAAGAATTCATGAACTGCTTCGGAAGGGTATAAAAAGATTCCTCGTGATCGAAACAATAATGAGGATGGCAAGAAGCTAGAACCACGAACGGGGCAAGATTTAAGAGAAACTCTTCTTCGGTCTTCACATGTTGAGAAGAACGACGAGAATATCATGAAGAATTGTTTAGGCACTCCGTAATGAGAATTAAAAGGTTGAACCAATGATGAAAAGAATTTGAAACCGATCTTGGAGGATACATTTGGCCGATGAGAAATCCATTCTTACGTCAAACTTGAAAAGAATTTTTGAATAACTCCGGAAAATAGAACAGTCGAGTAAGATCCAGGAAAAAGACATGTGGGTTAGGGCCCACTCAAAAGAAACCACCGTTCAAAAAGATTGCTTAAGAGATATTGCACCGGTTGAATTAAATGGCTTGAATGAGATAACAACCACAACATAGCTTGAACGGATTAAGAATTGAAACACAAATCTTCTGAGATATCTTGAACACTTCGAAGAAGAATTAGAGAGAGTTGAATAAACAGGAGAGACTTCGGATAAGAAATTTCAACATGTGAAAACATGTGAAACAAAAAGGAAGATATCTGATCAACACCGAAGCTTGAATTAAATCCACCGGAGAAGAAACAAGAAGCAGAGAATGATAAACTGAATCTTCCTGAGCATCTTCATGAGAAATCACCGGATAATGAAATTGAAAGAAAAGAATGAAGAAACATCACATGAATAAAATGGATACTTCATTTTAGAATTTCTGGCTCCGAGAAGAAGAAGGGAGGGAGGGCGGGGAAAACAAAGACAATTTGGGATGAATGAAACAGACACCATTGAGAAAAGATTGAGAGTTGATCTTGCAAATGATGAAGAGATCGGATTAACTTGAAGAGAAGCACGCCGGTTGAAAAGAATTTAACATAGCAATCTCGATGATCACGAAGGATTAGCACTCCCATAGAAATATGAGAACACCGATTAGGAAAGGTATGGAACCAACACTTGACATCGAAGCAACTCGAATACCAGAACTCAAAACAAAACAAAGGATTGATATGTTGCAACATAATCTTCACAATATCGTTCGAACGGAGAATTGAACGAATGAATTCCGTAGGTACATCAACTTGTCGAGAAGCCACTTGGGAGAACAAAAGGTAAATAAAAAAACAACAAGGAGCAGATAGAACAAATACAAGATAGAAGTTTCGTCCCACATGTTCGTGCTGAAAGCTCATGGAACGTGTTACAAAAGGGTTTTGCAATCCCCGGATCAGCATAGCCAAGGACCCTTTAAGATGCAACTCCCGATTGGAACAACGCCCATAAAACCACTTCACTCAATGTTGAACCCCGAACTCCATATCATGCACTCGTTGGAAGAATGCCTACGAGTTACTAGAAGAACCCACCTATTAATTTCCGAAAGTTTCCAGTTATGCAATCAGGTGTTGGGGATACAGGGGAAGCATCGCGCACTCAACTCTAATCCTACATCCAGCTGTATCCATCCTTCAACACATAACCAGTTATTTCCGAAAACCATTTACCTCGGACCTTCGAAATGCATCTACTATACAAGCTATGTCAATACTCCCGAACTACCTCCCCAATACTGGGTGATGTCGGGGTTATCTTGCCACTAACCGCATAGGAGAGTTTTCGATGTCGGCCATCCTAAGTACTCCAGAACTGATGCGATATATTTGTGATGACAACACCTCGGAGCTCAACTCCCCGGGACACTGCCACAACCCCTAAATGACAGGAGGCATCGAGAACAATGTTCTCGTCACAAAGACATCGGAACAATCCAAACAATACTCGCGTGATCCTAAAAAAAAATTGGTGAATTTTTTAGAGTAGAAGAGATAAGTAATCGTCAGAAGTCCTCACCAGAGTGAAAAGAGATGAGGAGAAAAAAGAAATCCTACTCTCTGATATATATATATAGGACTCAAAACATTTTCAAGTGTGTGCCTAGACTCAACAGTCAACGATTCGATCAATCAGTGGGGGCTTCTAGGTCGGAGAAGGCTCTGAATACCAACTTTTAATGCCCAGTATGAGATTATACCTCCTATGTGTCGAGGCACGACTTAAAGGTATAAGCTCATACTAGAATGATCTCAAATATGGTATCTTTGCACGACTCATGTAAAAGAGGGATGAAATTGTAAAAGAGTGGTTGGCTTACACTCGCCACGTCACACAATGTAATACATTAACATACATCATCCAACAACATCAGAGTCCGACTACGGACGAAGATCCAAATGAAAGATACCATAGATAAAGCAACACAAGGTCCCGATCGCCCCTAGTAGGAACCACTACTGATCGTCGAAAACGTCACATACATACGGCTACGCTCTTCAACGAACTCCCACTGAAGTTCTGATCCACCTCCTGCACTGTTCTCGGATGTACCTGCATCTGGTGTGTGTAGTAACTGTGAGCCACAAAGGACTCAGCAATCCCGTTCCCGGGTATCAAAACTAACAAAGCCTTTAGGTGAGGAAAGGCTAATAAAGTGGCTGCAGCAAGCGCTAAGCAACTAGCTTACGTGTTCAGAGCGAGAAGAGAGTAAGAGCCATCGATCAACGAGGTGATCAATAAGTGATCCTAGCTACTCACGTCGGACATAACCCCACCGTGTTCTTCTTCTCGAAACCCCTTCGATAAGAGACAATCACGGAACTCACACAGGTAGTGTATTCTTAAGGATAGAGTGTCATGTTTTCTACAACCGGATATTAACAAATTCCCATCTGCCACATAACCGCGGGCACGGCTTTCGAAAGATCAAAACCCTGCAGGGTTGTCCCAACTTAGCCCAACACAAGCTCACGATCTGCAGAGTCGCAACTCCAAGGTGGGAAGACCCGAGTATTCTCGGAATCCCGTGCTCAAGATATTCCGACTAAGGTAAAACTAATCCAGCAAGACCTCCCGGCGTGCCGACACCCTGACAGTAGCCGCGCGTATCTAGTCTCAGGCCACGACCGGATGAGACAACCTACAGGAAAATACCAAATACCTCGGGTTTCTCCAAGGCGGCCCTGCAGTCTGCTCGGTTGGACCAACACTCATGTGGAGCACTGGCCCGGGGGTTGATTAAGAAGAGGGTTAATTACTCCCTATGCAAGTTTTAGTTGTTAGGCAAATGTAGAACCAAAGTTGGGCCTTGCTGGAAAAGCTTTAGCGCTAAGCGGGTTATTGAGGGGGGCCCATAAACCCCAACCATGTTAGGAACGCAAAATCCGGGAACATAACACCGGTTTATCGGGTCCTAAGGTGGCATGAGTGGAACAAAACACCGAGCAAAAGGCCAAGCCTTCCACCCATTGCCAAGTATATAGGTGTGTTAATATATTTAAGAGATATTGTGATATTCCAACAACAAGTTCCAACATGGAGCAATCTTCATCTTCACCTGCAACTAACAACGCTATAAGAGGGGCTGAGCAAGCGGGTAACATAGCCAAACAACGGTTTGCTGGGAAGGTGTCAAAGGTTAGAGGTTTCATGGCAACAATAGGGGGCTGACAAACAGACATAGGCATCGAGGCAATAAGCTAAAGAGCGAGACATCTAGCAATAGGCAAAGATAGTAGTGATATCTGGGTAAGGTCATCTTGCCTGGGATTCCGCAAGGAAGAAGAACAAGTCCATGAAGTAGTCGAACAAAACCTCACAACTCCGGAATGGAACCGAAGCTAACAAGAGAAGCATACCGGAAAGAAGCAAACAACACGGTAAACACACATATCATAACCATGGCATGATGCACAACGAAATATGATGCATGTCCGGTTTAATTCAACATGGCATGGCAAAGTGCACAAACAAATACTACAAGTTAAGTGGAGCTCAATATGCAACGAGTTGCATATTGACGAAACACCACATTATATTTATTTAGTTGACTCTCGTTTATTTACAAGACAAGGTTAAATGTTTTTATTAAACATGGCAAGAGGTGAAGCTTAAACAAACTACACTAATCAGTATTTACAAGACAAGGTTAAATGTTTTTATTAAACATGGCAAGAGGTGAAGCTTAAACAAACTACACTAACCAGACATTTTAAATGAGGCCGGAAATAACAACAACAATTCCGAAAACTCCCCATGTGCATATTTAGCAATTATTAAGCAGCAACAATTTAACATTTAAAGGTTGTTTTCATGATGCGATGCCATGATCAAGTTTTATGCAATTTTAGTTAAAGGTTGACATAAGAGATATGAAGCATTTGGTCGCCACGACGGAAGAAAAGGAGTGTCATGGCGACGAGAACGGAAACGGTGCCACGGCAACGTTTTGATGATCCGACAACTCGTCGAGAAGCCGGTGCAAAAGCAAGGTGGCGTGAGCGTGTTGAACAAGATGATGGGGTGCTCCCGGCTTCCGGGTTCCCACGGGTCGACGACAAAAGAGGGGCACAACGGGCACGGCGCAAACAAGTACTTCATCTCATACAACACACATTCACAAGCGTTCATCCACGGGGTCGTCTCGGTGGTATACCTTCGAAGCGTGCGGTTCAAGGTGGTTCGAGTCTCGAGGGAAGTAGTGGTTCACGTGTCGTAGAGGAAGTAGTCGTTCACGTGGTCAAAAGAAAGTAGCCATTCTCGGACGTCGTGGAAGTAGTCGTTCACGTAGGAGATGCACACGCGGTCTTCGACGACGGTAGCGGAACACGTTTCGTGGAAGTTCATGTCGTCGGTAGAGGTACTTGGGGTCTTCGGACTTGCCGGTCTCGTTTCTTGCGACGGTAGTTGTACACGGTCATCGTGGTACTTGTCGAGTCGTAATGGCACTTGAGGGGCATCGACGTCGTGGTACTTGGCATCTGTGGGTACTTCGGTCTCGGTCTTGCCGATCTCGCGATGGAGTCGAACTTGTCGAGGGAAACGGTACTTGGCACGTCCAAAATCTGCAGGCGTCAACGTCCAACAAGACAAATTGAACCGGCTGCAACCGAAGGCAGCAGTGCTTGCGGAAGATGTGCTCACGACAGAAGATGCTGGGGAAGTCAACTCGGGGCTGGGCATGGCCCGAAGCAGAAGATGTCGCGACGTCAAGGTGGCATGGACGCCGACGATGGTGGAGGCGCTGGCTGGTCGGAGGAGATGCGGAGGCCGATGCAGAGGGACGGGAGGAGACCGGGTCCGTCGTTGCAGCAGGCCGGCAACGTCGGGATGGAGGCAGGGGAGGCCGGAGGCGCGGCGCTGGAGGCTGCTCGAGGGGCTCCTCCCCTGGGCGAGCTCGCGCGGGGCGGCGATGGAGGGACGGCGCGGCGAGCCAGGCGCCGGTGGCGGGCGGCGCGGAGGGGCGGCGCGGCGAGCCAGGCGCGGGCGTCATGGCGCGGCCGTGGTGCGGCGGAGGTCGACGGCTGAGGCGCCGACGGAAGCAGTGAGGAGGAGGTCGGGCGCAGGGGCCGCTCCTCCCTCTGCCTCTCGGCGGAGGAGAAGGAGCTCGGGCGGCGCCATGGAGCACGGCGGCGGGGCATGGCGATGAGGAGGAGGTGCGGCGGCGCTGTCGGGGAAGGAGGACGCTGGGGAAGATCGGGCAGGAGGGGGTCGGCGAGAGGAGGGAGAGGGACGAGGGAGAGTGAGATGGGATCGGGAGGAGAGACCGAGCGAGAGAGCGGGGAGGCTGGCGGCGCTCGGGAAGGAACGAGCGATGGGGAGGCAGAGGGCTCGGTCGGCCTAGGGTTAGGATGCTGGCGATGGGCCTCGGAGGCTGGCCTGGACCACGGGGGAAGGGACGCTGGGCCTCGCCGGCTGCGGCTGGGCCTCGAGGAAAAAGGCCCAGCCTGGCTGCAGGCTCTCTTCTGTCTCTCTCTCTCTCTCAAATAAAAAAACAAAATAGAGAACTAAAGAGAGAGGAAAAGAAAAGGGCACCTAGGGAAAGAATTTACACATGAGGGTAATTTTCTCGGGCTCATAAAAATGAGCGTAATCCAAGAAAAATAGAAGCGGCGGATCGAAAGATATAATTCAAAAATATTTGAATTTAATTCAAATGGGTTTGACTAAGACTTGATTTTCGAAGTGTCCAAAAATGATGAGAATTTTGGTGGAGCTCAAGAAAAAGACGAAAGAATTTATGGACAAAGTTTGGGGACCAAACTTGAAGCGGAAAGCCACGGAATTATTTTGCAAGTGTGTTGAGGTAAATTCCAGAGAATGGAATATTTGTAATAGCTCCATAATTATTAGGAGGATATGTTATAAAGAGAAATCACCATGTGCATTTCCCTCAATTTAAATGGATCGAAGTCCCATAGCGTTTATTTAGTTGAGTTTTTAAAATTAAAAGACTTGATGGCATGATGACATGATGCAATGCAAAATAAATAAAGCAAGCACAAATGAAACGCACGGGAAAAATCCGGAACATCTGGAATCTTCTGGAGCGTCGGTCTTCGGGCGTTACAACTTCCCAGGAAACCCAGGGAGTCTTCCTTTCTCCCTTTTTAGAACCCCACCAAAACTTACGTAATAAGCCATTGATGTGTTGACATAAGCCTCTGGGCAGTTTGAAACATGCCATAGAGTAAGTAGGGATAGCTTGGGCAACTAATTTAATAAGCACCTCTTTGCCCCCAAGTGACAACGTCTTCTCCATCCATCCTTGAATCTGCTTCCAGATTCTATCTTTCAAATACTTGAAAGCACCTTCTTTGGCCCGTCCCACATCAGAAGGGAGGCCAAGATATTTGTCAGAGAGCTGCTCATTCTGAACATCCAATATTTGCTTGATTTCCTGTCTCAAAGATTCTGCACAGCCCTTGCTAAAGAAAACTGAAGATTTATCTTTATTTATACGTTGACCCGAAGCAGAACAGTACCTTTGCAAAAGATCATCCACCCGTTGTGCCATCTCCGGTGTAGCATTAAAGAAAAGAAGGTTGTCGTCAGCAAATAGAAGGTGGTTTACCTCAGGTGCTCCTGCTGCCACCGTAATACCATGTATCCGCTCCATAAGAAGCATAGATTTCAACAGATAGGAAAGGCCCTCAGCCGCCAGTAGGAAGAGATATGGAGATATTGGATCCCCCTGCCTCGAGCCGCGCGATGGCGTGAAATCCTCTTGTTTCCCCCCATTGAAGATAACAGAAAAAGATACTAAAGAGACACATCGCATCACAATCTCTGTGAACCTAGGGCTGATTCCCAGCTTCAACATAACTCTCTCTAGATAATTCCACTCTAAGCGATCATAGGCTTTCATCATATCAAGTTTCAGAGCACATAACCTGTTTCCCTTGAGCTTCCTTGTTTTCATATAATGTAAGCACTCATAGGCAGAGATGAAGTTGTCAGTGATTAGATGTCCTGGTACAAATGCCGACTGTTCCTCTGAGACGATATCATGGAGAATAAGTTTGAGCCGATTGGCAAGCACCTTTGATGCAATCTTGAAGATCACGTTACAAAGGCTGATCGGTCGAAACTATCCTAAATTTTTTGGACTTGCAATCTTGGGAATTAAAACAATGAACGTTTTTTATCTCCTCCGGGGAATCCTCTCCACTGAGAACGCGTAGCACCATATCAGTTACCTCCTCACCGCACAACTCCCAATGTCGTTGGAAGAAGTGTGCAGGAAAGCCATCGGGTCCTGGGGCCTTTGTAGGAAACATTTGAAAAAGAGCACCCTTGACCTCGGCATTAGTATACCGAGCAGTCAGAATGTTGTTCATGGCATCATCAACTTTCTTTGGTATATGAGAAAGAACTTCCTCTATCCCAACCATATTCTCAGAAGTATATAAGTTGCTATAAAAAATCGTGGCCATACCAGCCATCTCATGCTCATCTTTGCTTACTGAACCGTCCGCCCGCTGAAGCTCCATGATTATATTTCTGACCTTGCGTGCACTAGCTTTGCGGTGAAAAAACTTGGTGTTACTATCACCTTCAGCCAGCCACTGGATGCGAGCCCGCTGGCGCCACATGATCTCCTCCCGCATACATAACTCCACCATCCGGCTTTCGACCCTTTGTTCTTCGGCAGACGGGCCGACTCGGTCATGCAAAGCACGTAACCCCTGCAGCTGCATATGGAGAGCCCGCAGTTCTGCCCGGACAGCACCAAAAGTGGTACGACCCCATCGTTGTAAAGAGCCCGCCACCGAGGCTAGTTTATGTGTCAAGTCAGCCACAATCGTCGCACGAGCAGTGGCATTCCAAGCTTCAGTGACCACGTCTCCAAACCTCGAATCCCGCTCCCACATACACTCATACCGGAATTGTTTTTGTTGCGCTCTTACACTGGTGTCCACAAGATCAGTCTCCAAAAGTATAGGGCAATGGTCCGACTTGGCTGCAGTAATGTGTTCAACAGTGGCGAAGGGAAATAACCCTGAACAACAGGATGTCGCTAAAGCTCGGTCAAAACGGACTCTGCAGTAATGACCTCCAGCCACTTTTTTCTCCCATGTCCAATCCAGGCCGCGATACCCAAGATCGGCGAGGCCACACACATCCACCGCTTATCTGAATGCTTCGACCTGGGCACTATCCCGTTCATTAGGGCCATGTTGCTCGTCGGCTCTCAAAATTTCATTGAAATCTCCAATACACATCCATGGGAGTGTACTCTCTCCCCTGAGTCTCGTCATTGTGTTCCATGTTTTATACCTCAAACTTCTTGTTGCTTCTTCATAAAAACACGTCATCCTCCATTGTTCCCTGCCTGGTTCAGTAACCCAGGTATCCACATGATACTCCGAAAAGTTCTTTATTGCAACATCAAGAGAATTTTTCCAAAAGATACAAATGCCACCACTACGACCAGTGCTACCAACGCCAAAACTGAAATCAAAACCTAAAGAAGAACGAAGACCCTCAACACGAGCCTTTTGTAACTGAGTCTCTACTAAACAAAGGATAGCTGGCGAGCTGATTTCAACGAGATCACGGAGTTCGCGAACTGTCGCGGGATCGCCTATCCCACGGCAGTTCCAACTTAGTACTTTCATTGGACCTGGCGGTACCCCTGATCGGAGCCCGCCAATATCGCCATCTTGTCTTTGCTCTGCTTCAAGGGAGAGTCGTCCTCTTTCCCTCTAATTACATGTTATTCTGAAACTATTTGAGCAATGGTGTGGTGGCATTAGTCCGTAATGCGTTGACAATGGCCACTACTTCAGGCACTGCTAGATGCATTTCTCTACTGCCATGTTGTTTTGTAGTAGTTTTGCTACTTTGCATATTCTGGGAGCAAGTACAATGAGGTTATATGTTATTTTTGTTCACTTGATATCTGCACTGCCCTTCCTTGCATAATTTGATGTCGTTTTACTTGGAAAGATTGCATTTTTAGATGTCTGCACTATCTTATCTAAATATGTCAATCCCTGTCAACCAAACAAAATTTTCATATGAAGAGAATTGTGGCTGAGGCCTTGTTTGGTACTAGTGTATTTTGGAGAATTGGTGGGATTATCCCGGTCAAACCTCTAAATCCCCATATTTCCCGAAACACCATTTGATTCTAGTGTATTTGATATGTTTTATCCCAACATTTCCCAACAAATCCCCAAGGTCTAGTGCATTTTTCTCAATACCCAATACACTACCCCTACCTAGTGTATTGGGGATTTGAAGGGATTGGGTGAATGTTGGGGTTTCACCCAATCCCTGTGGGGTTTATCCCCACCAATCCCCTCAAAAACCCTAGTACCAAACAAGGCCTGAAGGGGTTTGGGGATTTTAAGGGGTTTTGAGGGGATTGGGGGAAAGAAAGGGATTCACCCAATCCTGTGAAATCCCCCCTCCCTAAACCTCCCCAATCCCTCTGTGTCAAATGAGGCCTAACGAGCGTTTCAAAAAAAAAAATGAGGCCTAACGAGAGGGGAAAGAAACGCTGTGGCCATTGCCTAGGAGCACCCCCACCCATCTCTTCTTGGCTGGGCCTGCGACGCAGCGGCCTGGTGGAAAAGCGCGCCGGCTGGGCCCAGCGCCCGCGACCCGAGACTCCAAAATGGAAAGGAAGGATCGACCGGGACAGCAGAAAGAAGAAATCGAATCCGCACGCCGCCGGCGGCGGCGATGAGACCACCACCACCACCACCACGATGTCGGGGGGTGCCACGAATTTTCCTCGCCTTTCCCTTCCCTTCCCTTTTCGTTCAATTCTTTCGCCCTTTCCCCCTCCCTCCCTCTTTCCCTCTCGCCCGGCCCGCGCTGCTGTCTCCCTCTCCTCCGCACGCGCTCTCTCCCACCACCTCCGCCTCTCCGCCCGGCTCCTCGGGAGGCCCAAAGGGCGTGCCCGCGGCGCTTAACTCCCACCCCGCCAGCGCCCCCTTCCTCCCTGCCATTGGGAGCACCAGCGTCGGCAGCCGCCCCCGTTCCTCCTCCCCACCAACTGCGCGATCAGATCTTTCTAGCGGTACGTTTCTTTATGGCACGAATGGCTCCTAGATCTTCTGAAATTCCCCTTTTTTTATACCGCGACCATGCCAAGATCTCGTGGATTCTCCGTGGTTCTTTACTGACCGGACCAATCTCTGCGGCTAATATTCTTTTTTTCTTTTCTGTCTCTGTGCAGAGCCGGCGCCTGGATGGCCAAACTAATGGGCGGCTCTGCTGGCTTCCATGTGCAGGGAGCGCCCATGCAGGCGTCTCGCCCGCCCTCTCTCTCCTTCAGAACGTGCGCCCAGCTCGAGATCTCCAGGTGAAGTTGCAGCTCTCTTTCTCACAGGGTCTGATCTGTGCATGTTTCAACAAATGGCCCGTCAAGCTAAGCCTGTCACAAATGTTTACTGTAATAATAAGTACTCCGTAGTTCATGTCTGCCATGATCATTCAGTTTGGTGAGATAGATATTCACCTTCATCTTTCTTTTTCGATGATTTATTTTGTCTTAAATCTTAATGGGTATTTTTTTTAAGCCAATGTTAAATTTTCTAACGGATCCATCTAAGAAATTGAAAACCTGATAGAACCTACAGTTGGTTGCTATTGGTTATTCGCAAAAA